>JAJHZJ010000503.1:0-647735 GCA_023548195.1 Bettongia penicillata ogilbyi | reverse complement strand
ATCACAAAGGATAGTGGATAGATTCCAGGAATAGAGAGAGACAATCTACTTTGACCTGAGGCTACTACATTCAGTCCTGGAAAGATGACAGGAACCTAACTAACTGACCTAAGAGAGTGAATGAATATACTATAGGCACTGATGGCATTTCTTGCTTGGCATCGGTCTGTCTCCCTCTCTGCTTGTCTGTCTCTCCTCCTTCTCCATCTCTGTCCCTTTTCCTTTCTGTCTCTTGTCTTTCTCTCTTCATCTCCCTCCTTCCATTCCTCCTTCCCTCCTTCTCTCTCTCTCTCTCTCTCTCTCTCTCTCTCTCTCTCTCACACACACACACACACACACACACACAAATAAAAGCAGAGAGTCAGAATGAGGAGTAGAAAAATTAGACAGCTGCCTAGTGTATAATACACAGGGGAGCAAAATGAGGGGTACTGTAGCTGTACTTTTTAATAAATTCAAAGATTTTAATGCTGGGAAATTTTATTCTCCATGGAAAATAGATATTTATTTTGTCAAGTCATGTGATAGAAAGAAGATTCAAGCTTCTTTTGGACTGTAACTCACAGAAAGTACAATGTTCAAATGTCTGGGAAGCAAAAATACCTTGTCTGATCTCTGCAGGCATAGCTGCAGATACGTAGACACAGACACATATGCACACATTTAAACACATACACACACATACACACAAAACATCAATGCATACACACAAAGACAAATGTAGAGACAGTTGTACTTAGGCACACATGCAGGCGCATGCACACACACACACACACACACACACATACACACTACTCCCCGTTCCTCCAACATCTTCCCCCAGTCCTACTCTATTTTATTGACCTTGGATTTGATCACTTGGAGGAGAAGAGAATACAGAGCAGTTCTGAGAAAGCTGTCCTGACAAGTCCTCCCCGCCCCCTAAACGAAAGCATTTGTCTGGTTTATTCTAATTTCCGTTTTAATGAGCAGAGTTTTCAGGAAAAGAAAGCAGGCAGCAATTTTCTGTAATTGTGTCCATGGCCTATCATTACGGGGCCATTTAGTATTCCTGGTGATGAATGTGAACTTGGTAGCTGTTAGTGCCTGGATCTGAGCATCATTCTACTCTAAGTCCTGTTCCCTAACAAAGCCAGTACTTTTGAGCTGTCTTTGGTCCTGGTGAAGGACAGAACCTGGAAGGTGACTGCCCATACTATACAGCAGAATTTCAAAGAGAATCTCCTAACCTATCTCTCTGCTTCTATTCTCTCTATGCTTCAAATCATACTATGTTCTGCTACTACAATCTTCCTTGAACCCTAATATCTGCATGCTATCCCTTTGCCATAGGCCCTTAAAAATCCGTACTCTGGGTCTGATGGCAGGGAGACAAGATCTTCTCTTTCTGGATTTCTGTCATACCTTTTTCCTCTCATGTACATATTGCATTTTAGTTTTTTGGTATATGTCCTATTCTTCTGACTAAGGCAGCTGGATAGTGCAATGGACATAGCATTGGACCTGGGGGTCAAAAATATCTGAGTTTATATGCAAACTCAGACCTTTACTATCTGTGAGACCCTGAGCAATTCACTTAACCTCTGTTTGTCTCAGTTTCTGCTCCTATAAAACGAGGATAATGATAGCAACTACTTCTCAGAGTTGATGTGAGAATAAAATGAAATAATATTTATAAAGTGTTTTGCAGTACTAGCTATGATTATGAACCTATAAATTTGTTGAAGACAAGAACCATTTTTGAAGTGATATTTGTATCCCCCACAATATAGTACAGTGTAATGATCACTGAACTGGACCAGAATTCCCACTGTCTATGGACTTAGAGGACCTGACTTTGAATGCCAGCTTTTCTACTTACTATTAGTGTGAATTGGATTAAGGGACTTAGCTGAGTACTACTATCCTCAATTGTAAAGTGATGGGTTGTACTAAGTGGTGTTCATTAACGCCTATGAGCACCTAGAACAGAGGTGTGTATACAATATGCATTCAGTATATGTTTATGGAATGTATTTTTAAAATTTTTTATAATTAGTTTTAAGTTTTCAACAATCACTTCTATAAGTTTTAAATTCCACCCCCCTCTTCCCCAAGATGGTACGCAATCTTATATGAGTTCTACACATACATTCTTATTAAACACATTATGGAATTTATTTAATGATGATCTTGCTCAATATTGGTTAGAAGTAGACTAACATCTCCTTGGGTAGTTTTCTTGCCTGTTAAAATAAAAAAACCCTATCTTTTGGGTTAATATTAATAAGTGGGAGATAAATATTTCAGCTCAACATGTCAATTCTTAGCTCTTTTTTGATAGAACATCCACATAAATGAATTTTTCATTTTCCAACCAGGCATTTTGGTAATCAATGGACCTCAAAGCACCAATAGAATGAACATACGTGTCCTTGATAAAAATAGGCCAATACTTGCTATCCTATCACTTTAATTTGGTGGGATATTCATGAAGTTCTTCTTAGGTATTGTATAGCTTTTCTTGTGGGCTTTTTGTAGAATTTCTACAATTCATGAAGGGTTATTCCAGTTGATCAAACATTTTTCCAAAGTTAGTCAAAAGCCTATGATTGATATGTATTCTTACCTGATTAATGTATCACGGTATGGCATTTTAATAAATACTTTTAGTAGAGTGGGGTGATTTGACTAATTTCCTTAAGCAATGCCCCCTGCCCCTCTTATATAAGCTACAGTGAAATCCCAGATTACTAAACCTCAGCATAGATCCCAGGTCAAAAACATATTGATGGCTTTGCTAACACACTAAGACTCCTAGAGGATCATTTATCCTTGACAGAACATGTAGACTACCTACAACCTCCAACAGGCTTCCAAAGGGTATGGATGACAAGACAAGTTTGAATAAGTGACCAAAACTGGACATGGTGCATGAAGTCTATAAAAGAGAAGGAAGGTCCAGGGCAACTAAAATTGTAGGAGTGGAAGTTTTGGGATTCTGTGATCCTGTCAGACAGTCATAGGATTTAGAGCTGAAAGGGGTCTTGGGGCTATCCAGTCTAATAATATTACCTTAAGATGAGAAAACTGAAGCTTTGAAAGGAGAAGGACTTTCTCAGTGATCTCAATACAATTTTACATAGCAGATAACAGGTCTATTGATTTATTAGATAATTACCAACAATATTTACTGGCATTATCAATTCTTGCAGTCAGGCCAATGGGTGAAAAACTCTTTAAGCATAGCCACCCTACCAATGGCCCTATCTCTATAACACTTAATGCTGTCTGACAGTTGTCGTGAGTTGGGTTTTCTGTGATCAGATGCTTCACAAGTCCATGAGAGTGGTTATGTACCCTTCAAATAGAACAGGTCTCCAATAACTTAGCAGTATTAACACCTAAGGCTCACAAAAAGATGGAAAGTCAGCCTCAGAGTAGGTGGCCAAGTAGACAGTGACTGTGTGACCCTGGGCAAGTCACTTAACCCTGTTTGCCTCAGTTTACTCACCTGTAAAATGTGCTGGAAAAGAAAATGGCAAATCATTACATTATGTTTGCCAAGAAAATCTCCAAATGGATCATGAAGAGATGTACACAATATAACTACTGAGGTAGTTATCCCTCTTTTCTTGACCTGCAGTAGATCTGTTTCCCCAAGAACTTCTTCAGAATCCCTTGAGCAAAGTGTCTCAACATTTAGAGATCTATGGGGATCTAAGAGGGCTCCCTGGGGCTCCTGTTTTTCAGATGGCTAAGACAAATAAATGGCTAAGATAGGGAAAAAGAAAATAAGGAAGGAGTAGATAAAAAGGAAAAAAAATACAGAGGTGGATATTAAAGCAATTCCTGGATATTGAATGTAGCAATTAGAGTTTCTCTGTTTGCCTGAGGAGAGGTGTAAAATTCAGATCTTATTGGATGTTCCATTGGATAGACTTAGAGTATTTCAAATAATCCCACCTAGTTGTCCCAGATGAATTTTCAGGGATTAACTGTATGTATGTGTTTGTGTGTGTGTAATAAAGTGCTTTGTCAAACTCCAAAACTGGGGGTAGTGGTAAGGGTGAAGTGAGTGAGTGAGTGTGTGTGTGTGTGTGTGTGTGTGTGTGTGTGTGTGTGTGTGTGGTGGAGAGGGGAAGGGTGGGATGGAAATTTTTTTTTTGGAGAGATCATCAGGTTCTGGAGTTATAATGTCTGGATCTTGTGGTGTTGACTTTGACCCCTTGAAGAGGAGAGGAAAGGTATATTCTTGACACCAAGGCAAGCTTGTCTGAGGTCATCAGGAACCATAGTAAAAGTTACACATTCTAGAAAGGAAGTCCTTTTTCTGGGAATTGATGAGAGCTGATGTAAGAACTGTCTTTTGTCAGGGTAGGACAATTTCAGAGGGACCTATGATAGAGAAGGATCTTTTTCTGCCAAAGGGCTCACATCTCCTGGGGAGTTCTGTGCAGAACAGGGGGGAGGAAAAGGGAATGGGTGAGGTATGTGCTTTTCTATATAATTTTTGATCCAGTGACACTGGCCTCCTTGCTGATCTAAGAACAAGACTCTGGGTATTTTCTGTGACGGCCCCCATGTCTTATTATTTCTGCCTTCTGTCTTTCCTGGTTTCCTTCAAATCCCAACTAAATGCTCTTATCTATAGGAAACCTTTCCCAATCCCTTTTTACTTTTAATCATTGCTTATTTATCTTATATATAGTTTGTACATATTTGTTTGCTTTTTTTAAAAAAAACCTCTCTCATTAAATGGTAAGCTCTTTAGGGGCAAGGACTGGTTTTTGCCTTTTTAAAATTTTCTGGTATTCTCAGTACCTAGCAAAGTGCCTGGCACATAGGAGGCATTTAGTAAATGCTCTGATTGTTACCACCTATGGGGGACCAAGGTGATCTATAGGAAAAGTCAGTTATTGAGGAGTCAGAAGTGATATTTCCTGAATCTTAACTGTGGTGGTGGTGGTGGTCCTTTATTCTCGAACAGGACCAAAATGGCATCATCATGATAAAGTGAAGTTTCATTGGGTAAAACTGTGGCTGATCAGACCAATACTAGCTTGGAATGCTCTACCACAGATTGGGCACAGATAGTCCATGTGAACATTTTAGGTGGTTACTCCAAATTTGCACATCCTATGTTTCCTTTGTGCTGTTTCATTTCTGCTTTGCTCATAGAACACAGTACTTTTTCTGATGTGGGCATGCCATACTGAGCAGTCCTGTAACAGTGTCTCCCATGTCGCACAGTCAAATCCAAAGTTCTTGATAGAGACCTTGCGAGTGTCCTTGTATTGCTTCTTCTGACCACCATGTGATCGCCTGCCCCACAAGAGTTCTCCATAAAATAGTCTTTTTGGTAAATGTACATTTTGCATTCAAACGACGTGGTCAGCCCATCAGAGTTGCACTCTCTGAAGTATAGTTTGAATGCTTGGCAGTGTGGTTGGAACAAGGACCTCAGTTGCTGGTACCTTATCCTTCCAGGTGACCTTGAGAATCTTCCTAAGACAGATCAAATGGAAGTGATTCAGTTTCCTGTCATGGCACTGGTAGACTGTGCATGTTTCACAGACATACAACAATGAGGTCAGCACAACAATTCTGTAGACCTTCAGTTTGGTAGTCAGTCTAATACCTCTTCTCTCCTAAACTTTTCTTTAGAGCCTCCCAAACAGTGAGCTAACTCTGACAAAGAGTGTGTCAACCTCGTTGTCAGTGTGTCCATCCTTGGAAAGTACACTATGAAATTAAGTGAACTTATCCACAGCATTCAAAACTTCTCCGTTTGTTGTAACAAATGGATGGTGTGGTGGTGATGGAACACCTGTGTTTTCTTGGTGTTTACTATTAGGCCAATATTAGCACAGGCAGCAGAAAATTGATCCATACTTTGTTGCATCTCAGTGGCAGAGGCTGCACTGAGTGCACAATCATCTGAAAATAGAAAACTATGCACCAACACTTCCTCTACTTTGGTCTTGGTTTGTACTCTCTTCAAATCGAAGAACTTACCATCAGTATGGGGTAGTTGACCTTGATACCATATTCATCCTCACTGAAAACATTTGACAGCATGGCTGAAAACATCATGCTAAAAAGCATGGGAGGAAGCACACAACCCTGTTTCCCTCCATTAGTGACTGGGAAGGTGGGAGAGTATTGTCCACTATCCAAAACCCCGAACAAACATGCCATCATGAAATTGATGTACAATGCTGATGAACTTCTCTGGATAACCAAATTTTGACATAATTTTCCATAAACCCTCATGATTAGCAATGTCAAAGTCCTTGGTCAGATCTATAGATGTTGTATACAGACCTCTGTTCTGCTCCTGGCGTTTCTCCTGGAGTTGTCGGACAGCAAACACCATATCGACTGTTCCTCAACCCTTTCTGAAGCCCCACTGACTCAGGTATGTGACTATCTCCCAGGTGAAGTATCAGCCTATTAAAAAGGACTCTAGCAAGAATCTTGCCAGTAATGACTAAGAGAAACCCCGCTATGATTGTTGCAGGACAATCTATTACCTTTACCCTTATAGAGATGGACAATGGAGGCATCCTTGAACTCCTGGGGGGATAACCTTCTCTTGCCACATAACCTGGAAAATTTCAGTCAGGTTTTGTATAAGTAATGGTCCCCCTACCTTGTAATTCTCAGCTGGAATAGAATCAGGATCAGGTGATTTGCCACATGAAAGGAGACTAATGGCCCTCAAAACTTCTTCTTCAGTTGGAAGTTCAGCTAAGGAGGGATTGACTTCAACCTGAGGTAAAAGGTCAAATGGCCTCAGCATTGATTGATGATGGTCTGTTGAGAACACTATGGAAGTGTTCAGCCCATGTCTCTAGGATCATCTCCTTATCACTAATCAATGTGGCTCCATTCAGCACTGAATAGTTGTGATGCACCATAGGTTTTTGACCCATAAATAGCTTTTAGGGAATCATAAAATCTCTTTGCATTGTTACTATCAGCATAAAACTGAATTTCATCTGCCTTTTACTGAGCCAGGAATCCTACATCTCTCTAAGCTTTGCTTGTACTTTACTTTTGATGGAATTAAATACTGCCTTCTTACAGATGGATGAACTAGCCTTCTGGTAAATCCTGTAGAGTTCTCGTTTTTCATTTAGCAGCTTCTGAATGTCCTCATCATTTTCATCAAACCAGTCTTGGTGTTTGCAAGTGTTCTGACTCATATGAGCAAATGCAGTTCTGTACACCAAATCTCTGAGAGCTTCCCACTCCTTTTCTGCTCCACTGTTGCTAACTGTGTGTTGACTCAACTTTACCTTCAAGTTAGCAGCAAACTGATCACATTCAAGAAGAGCTGTATTTTGTTGACTTTAATTCTTCTGGTAGTCATTTTGCCTTGGGTGCAGCACTTTTGATGAATGTGAATATTTAGCTTGGAAAGGATAAGTAAGTCTATGATCATTCCAGCACTCTGGACCACATATTGTATTTGTCACTCTTATATCTTGCCTGTCTCTTCTTACAATCCCTAGATGCCAATGTTTGCTGTGAAGATGTATCCATGAAGTTTGCATTTAGGCAAATAGAAAACAGTGTTGGTGATGAGAAGGTCATGCGATGTACAAGTCTTTAGCAGCAAATGACCATTGCTGTTGCTGTTTCCAACTCTATTCCTCCCTAGGACTCCCTGCCAAGTCTGATAGTCTGAGCCTACTCTAACGTTGTCACCCAGAATGATAAGCTTGTCCTCTTTTGGCACATTTTTGATAAGAGTCTCTATGTCTTCATAAAATTTTTCTTTGACCTCATCAGGGTTCATCATGGTGGGAGCATAGGCACTGATGATGGTGACTTGGAGTTTTCTTGAGAGTGGCAATCACATTGTGATGAGCCTGTCATTCACATCTTTTGGCAGGCATACAAGCTTGCTGACTAGATTAATTTTGGTTGCAAAATCTACACCACCTTCATGGTGCTCCCCTTCACCGTGGCCACTACAGAAAAATGTGTATCCAGCTCCAACTTCAGTAAGAAGGCCTTGTTTCACTCAGGGTTGCTATTTGGATGTGATACCTCTTGCAACAAGAGCAATTTGGCTTTCAGGTCTACTGAATTTTGTGTTGTCTTTAAGCATGCATATTTTCCATGTGCCAATGGTGAGTAGAATCATTTTTGCAGATGTTTTTGTACATTTTGTACATTTTTTTGTGTTTCAACCACATAGTAGGATTGCTTGCCTGCCATGGTAATCAGGCAAGCACTGGGTAAGCAGACAAATTTTAGGGCACCTCTTTTAACCCCCTTCCTAACTCCAGGAGGTGAGCAGTGTGATCCTTAAAAGCCTGCTCAGATACCCAGGAGGCTGCCAAGTCCCACTACTGTTTCCAGTGATAAATGACACTGTGGCTTGGGCTACCTGTGTGTGCAGGGTTGTGACTACAGCTCCCAATGTATCTGCATCTGTTGCTTCATCACTTGCCTGTCATCCCAGGACTTTGAGGCATAATAGTAAAACGGTATGGGTGATGTCTTATGATTCATGTGTAAATTGGATTTAAGTGAGGCAGAGTTGCATGAGGTCATCAGCCTCACTCTCTCCTCCAGTGTCATCATAGTCCAATGAAAGGATAGAGTCAAAATGGCTGGCGATGGCTTAGGATGCAGTGGATGACCTTGGTGTCTTCAGTGTCTAACCAAGCTTTAAGCACTCAGCCTCACCTGCTTCAGCTACCTTCATGGCTGTTGAAATAAATTGTTCTCATCCACCCATTCTACCAGGGAAGTCTTCACATGCTTGGGGTAGACACCCCCCTAACTCACCAATGGATTTTAGACCCTTTGGTTACCCTCAACTTGGTTTGGGCTGTCTGCCAAAATGGTTTACTGGGATGTGGCCACTGCATATAGCGCAGTTTCTTAGAGCCACAGTTGAGAGTTGGGTGGAACAGATGAACACCAAAGGTGGAAGGGGCCTTGAAAGGTCTTTATTAGTATATAATGAATTTTAACAAGTATATAATTAAGTAGATAGGCAATATCCAATAGCATGTAAGCTCTCCATCACAGAGACTCTTTTTTTCTTTTTGATTATGTATCTCTTACATTAAGGTTCACTTACATGCACTTACTCATTACAAATATTATTTTATTTGGTCCTTACAACAACCTCATAAGTGGGATATTATTATTCTAATTTTATAGATGTGAAAACTGAAGTTGAGAGGCTAAATGGCTCATATGAGTCATTGGAGTCGTATATATATATATATATATATATATATATATATATATATATATATATATATATATATACCTATATATGAATTAGAAGTCAGATCTCCATGACTCTAAGTCCAGGCATACATCCACCATGCTATCCAGTTCTCCTTAGACATTTATAGTCACTGCAACAAGCACTTAATAAATGTTTATGGAAGTAAAATAACTCTCCAAATGATCGAGATGAAAGGATCTCTGAGAGGAGGCTGCTCATTAGAGGCTGTCAATTCTTTTGAGTTCTATTGTGAGAGGCATGGGTAACTGAGGGTGTAGATTCAATTTTGTTTTCTTCAATAAATAGTGAAAAAAAATTGCCTTCTTTGAGCTCTGTGAACATAATGCTTGTGTCAGGAGCTGCTCAGGACAACACATTGATTGGGTTATATAATGAATTTTACAGATTTTCTGTTTTGGCGGGTGTAACTAACCAGTAAGAGAGTTATCCTTCCAAGTATTCCCAGATCCTTTGTGTTATTTGAAAATGTCTGACGCAAAGATTGCACAAGCATCTGCCTTGGTAACAGTCCAGTCCTGTACTAGGCACTAGATGTGTAAGACACAAGGCAATCTAGTTGGAAAGCCAGCTAACACACATAAAGTAGAGACTACCCCATGATCATCAATAGAAAGATAAATGAGAAGATGTGTTGGACTGATGAGAATGATGAACCGTCAGGAAGAGGAAGTATCATAATCACAGCCCAGGAGAGATGCTTCCTGAAACCCAGAGCAGTAGGTGGTAAGAGTTCATAGGTTTTCAAAAGTATATACACCCTTGTCTGAAAGGAAGCCAATGGAATGCAGGAATCTGTGTATCCAGTACATGTTCACATGCCTCTGGAAAACTCAATGACATAGCTTAAAGCACTGCGCTACCATTTAATAATTCCACCCCTCTCTTTAAGTGACTGGTGCTTTTCCAAAATGGAGTTTGGTGTTTCAATAATAGAACAGCTTTGCCTCTCAAGTGTGGGAGCTCACCACCCTTTTTGTTGGGAAAGTAGGTTGGAAAACGGTCAGCCAACATTTGCTGAGCCAACCACTACTGGATTCCTCCCTGAAATTCAATTTCCTTCTGACCACACAAAGACAGAACACCCCATGCAGTGGCCTCTTAGGGCTGGGAGTGTGTACGTATGTGTGTGTGTGTATGTGTGTGTGTGTGTGTGTGTGAGAGAGAGAGAGAGAGAGAGAGAGAGAGAGAGAGAGAGAGAGAGAGGGAGAGAGGGAGAGAGGGAGAGAGGAGGAGAGAGGGAGAGAGGGAGAGAGGGAGAGAGGGAGAGAGGGAGAGAGGGAGAGAGGGAGAGAGGGAGAGAGGGAGAGAGGGAGAGAGGGAGAGAGGGAGAGAGGGAGAGAGAGAGAGAGAGAGAGAGAGAGAGAGAGAGAGAGAGAGAGAGAGAGAGAGAGAGAGAGAGAGAGAGAGAGAGATGCCAGCAAGTGATGGCACTGGATGTTTATTCAGCTGGTTGCTCATTAATGGCTATGGAATTGCTTCCATATACCTCAACTAGCTTATTTTTACAAGTTGGAAATGTTGTTATTTATTAAGAAAACCATACATCCCAGTGTCCAGGGAGGATGGCACCAATGATGACAGATTGCGTACTGCATGTTACAGTCGTACTTTCAGCTTAATGCATAGTCTTAGCTATTCAAAAAAATCTCAATTTTAATTATTAAGGAAAAGAGAGTCCTGTTTTAGCATAGCTTAGGGTCCAAATTTACACCATCCTATTAAGGAACCTTGGGATAGACTGTCCTTAGAATGGATTGCCCATAAATTTTCAGTGGCTCCTCATTGTTCTCAAAATAAAATTCAAATTCCTCTGCTTGACATGTAAGATTCTTCAAAATCTGATGCCTGACTCTCCAACCCTCTCACCCCATCCTACCCAACTTGTGCCGTATTCTAGCCTTACTTTCCCTTATTATGCTTGCATATTCTCCTTGCCACGTATTTGAAAATGCACGGTCCCTTGTACATGCCTGGCCCTTAATAAAGTTTATTCATTGGTGGGTTCCTACCTAGAATGCTCTCCCTAAGTCTTTCTTAATGGTACTTTTCATTTCATTTTAATTTTATTTTTGCCCTAACAGGTCCAAGAAGAACAAAATGGATGTGATAGACCTATTGTTTAGGGGGTAAATAGAGACAATGATAACAAATGATAAAGGGAAAGCCAAACTTTTAGGACACTTGGGGTCCTTTCAACATCTAAATTCTGTACTTCTGTGATTCTGTGAAGAACTCAACTCCTACTTTGTTTTTGTTTCCCTATCAAGGAAAAAGGGACAGAAAAAGGGAAAAGAATAAGCACTTATTCAGCACCTACTATGTGTCATCACTGTGCTAAGGTTTTCATAAATATTATAAATAAATATAAATACTTTAACAATGTAAATAAATATTTAAGTAAAATTATAGATAAAAATAAAATATATAAACATAATATAATATAAATATTATATAAATATGAATAAAAATTAAAAATATAAATAAAATTTATATATTTATTAAATATAAATAAAATTTATATATTTATTAAATATAAATAAAATTTATATATTTATTAAATATATATAAATATGTAACTATAAGTAAATATAAATAAAAATACAAATCACTTGATCTGTACACTGAAAAGTATAGTATAGAAATGGATGGAGGGGCTGAAACCTAAGATCAGTGAAGAAAAAGCAAGAGAGCACCTAACTGCCATAAATGAATTCAGTTCAAACTGTTGGATTGCAAACTAAATATGAAATCAACCTGATTTGGCAGCAAAAAAAAGTCATCTAGTCCAAACCCCTTCATTTTATAAATGAGCAATCAGCCCAGAGAGGTAAATGATTTGTCCAAGTTCATCCTCATTAACTTAGTTTTCTCACTGATCTCTCCTCTAGTACATACATGTACAATCTTACATGGAAAGTGACAAAAGTTGAGGAATGGTTGTCCAGCCATTACCCCTCTGCAAAATACAATATCCATGTAAGCAGCTTTGCTCTTGCCTTGGACTCTTGTGACTCCTCTCTTTCCTCAGCAATATTCAGTTGGCAAGACTGTCCTGTCTCATTCATCTCAATTCTCTTCATCTTTCTGAGGGTGAGAAAGACTTAAGTCTTGAGACCTTTTCTTTGGAATCCAGTCTTAGTGGGGTTCTATAGAGATTTACTTAATCTCATCATTCCTTTTTTCAAAAAACTTAGTTTTACATAGCAGATATAGTAGAAAGATCACAGATTGAGAGTGAGGAGACTTAGATTCATAGGATGATGAGTGTTAGGGTAGGAAGGGACCTTAGAGATCATCTAGTCTAAGCCATCTATTATACAGATAAGATAACTGAAAACCAGAAACTAAACGAACATTCCAAGTGTCCCCCTGAGAACAGAGGTGGAAATACAATCCTGATCCTCTGGTTCCAAATGTCATATTCTTCCTATGATATCATGAGGCTAGTTGCTGTTTCAATTAATTTGATTAATTAATTTATTAATCCGATGAATTCAACTAAATGACTTTGAACTAGCCTCCTTTATCTTTTTGAATTTCAAGTTCTTCATTTGTAAAATAAGGAGGTTATATTAGTTGGCCCCTAAAGTCTTTCTAAGATCTTGTGTTCCATGAAATTGTACAATTCCATGTCTCAACTTCTCTGACCCCAGCCCTGAAGGGAGTCTTACAAATTGTTTTACACTCATGTTTGGCATCACTCTTTTCTCTCAGGGGGCCTTAAACTTAAAAGCTAGTATACTGGCTAGAGAAGGTGGGTTGCACTTGACTCTACTACCATGGGAAGATCTCTTAATTGCTCTAGGATGCCCATTTCCCAGTCTCATCTATGGATGGATAGATAAATGAATGGACAAACAGAAAATGAATCTTAAATGCAGATGAAGGTTCTCTCTGCTGACAGCCTCCTTTTCCTGCTGACTTAGCTTAACTATGTAGAAGGTGGGTGATGCTGATACTTGTGATTTAAAAAAATGTTCCCAGATCTCAATAAACAAGAATAGAACACTCCATAAGATCTACTAGAAGAAGGTCCCTTCAGTTCATCTTTTGAGACTCACTGACAGCGAAAGAGATTTTAAACTACAATTACTGACTTCCCCATCACATTTCTGAACACTTTGCTCCTAATCAGAAGAGAGTAGGTGATTCAACTGCCAAAAATATGCTTAGGTAAGATAAATGTGTGCTATCATCCTTTGTATGTAACAATTGTCAGAGAAATAATTCCAGGTGTCAGAACAAATGAGCTGAACCTCACCTTGGTTTGATTACTGAATTGATCAGAGGAAGGGAAGATGCTCCAGGGTGAGGGAACTGGGCTGTTTGGGGGTCGGGCAATGACCTCTTTAGGGAGTGACTAGATAAAATATGAAATCCTGTGATGGTGGTAAAAGAGATAGTCATTATTTACTGAATACATATAACACTTTCTTCTTCAGGGTTCCCAGGGACTAAAGAGGTTGAACAAAACAGAGAAATGTGTGTGTGTGTGTGAGAGAGAGAGTGTGTGTGTGTGAAGATAGATACTTCTGTTTTATTTATTGAGAGACAAATTATGTAGGTATATTCACATACAATATATACTCACATATAAGCCACAACAATGTATATGAATATGCCTGGATAACTTGTTTCTAAATTTCCTTCCATAAATCTATTTGTATTCATTTTATTCTCTCTTTCTGTCTCTCTGTCTCTCTCTTTCTCCTTCTCTCATATAGACACATATAAATAGATAGATATAGATATATAGAGGTAGTAATCATAAATCACCCCTCCCCATACCTTAGATGGAGAACATTCACTGCATGCAGCATGCATGGAGCTGAGCTGAATTCTTTGGTTACTTCTGTTGACATTTAAATATCAATATTAATATTTCTATCTCTATCTATACAGTATAAGTATATGTGGATTTATTGAAGGACATGGATAAGATTTACACAGAATGAGGAAATATGGATGAGGATGTTTAGTGTCTTTGCTAGTGGAGATAACAGCTATTTTGGTGAACTCTTTCATGCTATCAATCTTATATGTGTTTATAGATACACATGCATATATACATACATATATATAATGTAACAACATCAATATGTTCAATTTTGATAATATGTACACATATACATACATATACAGAAAAGGTTGCAGTGGTAGTTCTTATATATTAAAAAACAAAGAAGTCTACAAAGCATTGGATATATCCTCTATAGAGGATTCATAGGGGCTCATGGACAAGAATTTACCCAAAGATGAGAAAGCATGGATGGGTTCGTGTTTGTATTGGTGAAATAAACATTTATATTGATGAGATCATGGCTCATGGTTCCCTTAATGTATAGAAGATGTTATGCACAATTTCAATGGTACCAATCTATTTGAACAATGAATAACTTTGAAATGTGGGAAATAGATGACAGTGAAGATATGACTCTGATGATTATCAATCCTTAGAGGAGTAAAACCAATGTATAGCATTTACTATAGGGAAGATGTCTTCCCCTCCCCCATCAAATCCCAGAAACTGCTTTAGCTATCAGGTGCGCAGTCTCCTTGCTAGTTGAAGTGATTTGGCAACTAAGGCTAGTTCAGAGTTAGTGATTGACTAGTTTAGAGATTAGCTCATTTATAAAACATTACAGAAGAAAATGACTAAAGATTAAGAATGATATTGCTTCGTAAGACAACAACAAAAAAAAACAGTAAAAAGAAAGATGAGCCTGAAGAAAACCTGACATGAGATCTATCTAAACTAGATCATCCTCAGAACATTTAGAGAAGGCACAAGGAAGACCACAAATGGATGAAAAATGTTACCAATTTTGCAACATCTTTATAACAATCTATTTTTATTATCCATGTCAGTGGAACCATGAAGATTTGAACTCTAACGACTCGGTACCCAAAGTACTTTATGAAAAAAGATGAAAAGTGAAAGAATACCTGGAATGTTTTACCAAGTTTATATTGAAAAAATCGATGCAATATAGTCAGTGAATAATTTTTCAGATATCTCAAAGAAGGAAAGATGATAAACGAATTAAGACAGATCATGTTTATAATTTTAACTAAAAAGTTAATTAAAAAGACATCAGAAAATATGGACTCACATGCCTACTTTCTCATCTATCTTTATGTCTTTATACTAATCAATTAGCAAGAATTATATCTTGAAACAGTTTCCAAATAGTATTGTTTAACTAACAGATGTACTGTCAAGCATTGAAAGAAATGGTTAAGTCCATTAACACTCCTAACAGTTCCAAGCTACCTTGATATTTATTAGTCCATTAAATCATCCACAGTCTAAATCATCTTGAAGACTGATAAAGGAAACAAACAGTCCACAAAAGTGGTTTCCCATCCCCCAGTGCCTTCCATCTAACACTGGACTGTGCACGTTTTTCTATCAGAAGGCACTAATTTTGCTGAGTTGGTCGTATTTCCTTGGCTTTCTTGCTACCCTCTGTATTATAAACCTCACTATTTGACTTTCAAGGCCCTCCACAATCTGGCTGTACTTCAATGAATCAGTTAGCTCTCCTGATGCTCTCCAACATGTAACCTCTTCCTAGACAGACTGATTTCCCTGATGTTCCCTAAGCCTGCCAGGGAACCCCCATCCCCAGCATACTATTTCCCAATTTGGCATGCCCTCCCTGCTTCATGGGAAAAGACTAGAATAAAATTAATTTCACTTTTCTATTCCTCTGTTTCCTCTTACTTGTAAGATATTTGTGTGTCCCTGTAAGGTACGTAGGTCCATATAGGTTGACTAAACAGAAGTAGTTTGTTGGGTGATATGTATAGATAAATCCTGATATGACTCAACCGTATTTATAGAAGACAGATTTTTGCTTTGAATGGAACAGGAGAAGGGTTATGCCTAGATGTTTGCTCCTTTTCCTGCCTGTAACAAATCTCTGAGAAAGGTATCTGGTTATAATTACACCTATTTTTCCTCCAATTTTTCTGATTGAGGAGTATGAATAGATTCTGAACAAAAACTACTTCTCTAGATGTTCTTAAGGGTAGGGTAGGCTACGGTATCAGCCTGTGTTTACACCAAATGCTGTCTATTTAAGAAATCATCACAAAGAACTAATAGCAAGTAAACTTTATTATCCACGCAAATAAAAACCAGAGAAGTTATACGGATTAGAATATACTAGAAAATATACAAGATTGAATGAACTAGTTAGATAGGAGCAAGATAAGTTTTTAAACTCAGACCAAAAATGGTGGCCTTGATCTCACCCAAGGAGAAGTTCTGTCTCCAATATCTAGAGAAACAGACTGGCAATCAGGGACATGTTTCCCTATATATCTACAAATTCCAAAGCCTTTCTCTTCCTCCACATATCTCTTATACCGTAAAAATCTCTCTCCTACCATGTTCTGGCTCCAAACCTTTGTGAAAGTATGTATCACTGTCTTATTCTTCCAGCCATTTACTATTGAGTGATAGGTTCGGATAGCTGTGAACCTCAGAGTAGGAGGGTTTGCTTAGTAAAGGTGGTAAAGGGGAAATCTTGAAGTTGCAATGTGAAGTAAGGAAGATTCAACTTCCCTCACCATGACTAGTGAGTTGGGACAGTGGAATCCAGGGGGAGATCATCAGGAGGGAACCACCTCTCAGTGAGGGGCCACAGCATAGAACAAGTTATTGTTCTGACTTGCCTTATCTTTCCTTTAGCTAAATCAACTGTCTCCTAGTTAAAAAGTTTAACTCTTTAAGAAAGGATGATAGTAAGAGTCACTCACCCCTCTCTCATGTAGAGAAAGCACACAAAATGCTCTAGCTTCATTGGAAGCTTGGATACACACATACAACGAAAGGATTGGACAGTGAATGAAAGACAATGACTGATTATTCTCTTTTTAAAGGGTTAAGCTCCTTAACCAGCAGATATTTGATCTATCCAAACAGAAAGATAGGGGAGGTAAAGTCAATAAACTAGTTCCATCTTGTGGTTATCTATTGATGATATTGCCTCCCTTACCTCCCTTACCACCCTTTCAAATCCTGGGTGTACACACACAATGTAAACTTATTGGTCATGGTACAGGAAGTTGAAACATTCCTTGCTTCCCATTGCAATTTTTAGACTGTTCCTCTCCCACTTTTACTAAACAAACTCTCCTACTCTGAGGTCCATAGCTATCCAAACTTATCACCAAATCTAGATCCTGACTGACCTGAGATGGCGTTTAAAGACAAGGAAGGCATTTCAAGCAGGGAAAATAAACAAAGATCATGGTTCAGCACAAAATGTCTATGTGCAGGAGGATGATATGTAGACAAATTTAGAGGGAAGGTTAGATAATAATTGAGAAAGTTCTTAAGGCAGGTTATAATCAGATAATTGGGACCTCAAGGTTCAAGTAAAACCCCCTTACTTTAAGAAAGTCTTCCCTGATTATCTGATCGCGTACTGATCTCTGCTCAGATCTCCCACCGTTCTTATAGCCAACACTGCATACGAGTCTTCTTGAATTATTTCAAATATGTTATTTAAAAAACAAACAGAAGACATTAAAAAAAACTAGGAGATGCAAATACAGACTGCTTTTTCCACTAACTATTGTAATTAAGGCTGACCGTATGTGTAGGATAAGGGTGCTATTGTGTGGCTTGAAATGATGCAGAACAGGTATTTCTAAGTCGCTTCTTTCTCCACCTTCCTCCCACGGTGACTTTAATTCCTTCCAGGAGTGGGAACAGGACGCTGAAGCCAGGTGGTTTGGTCACTCTATTCTCCTCAGACAACTGGGGTACTGGACTGGAATTATATCTAGATGTTTCATTAAATATTGTTAGTTTGGAGCTTGTGTTTATTAAAGTTCAATTTAATATCTAATAGATGTTTCATTATTGGAGAAAGGAAGACTCTAAGCTTTATTTGTAAGACTTGACTCTTTTCCTACCAGTTCCATAATGAACACACATAGCAATTATTAAAGGAGCTCATTTATCTAATTTGATAGAAAAACAGAATTCAGAGAACTTATATATATGCATATATACATATATATATGTGTATGTATATATACACACATACAAACACACACCATATATGTATACACATATACACATAAATACATATACATATATGCATATATACATATATGTATATGTGTATATCTATCTATCTATCTATCTATATATATATGTCAGAATAAATTCCAGACAATGAAGAGTCAGGGTGTTCTCCCATTGGGAGAGAGACAGAGAGACAGAGAGTCCGAGCCAGAGCCAGAACCAGAGAGAAAGTTAGAGACCTAGATCTCAACTAAGGGGAAGTTTCCCAAAGTCTCCACTATGGAAAGATGGGGATAGGGGTATGATAGACACTGTCAGTTTCTTTTATGTCAGCTTCTTGCCAGAGTCTTTCCCTTCAGCAACTTGATACAGGGTTAGCCTTACCCATCTCTTTCAAAGTTGAAAGACAGAAATACCCAAGGCCCAAAGAACTTTGAAGAGATGAGAAAACGATTTCTCCTCTCCTCCACTCTCACCAACTCTGCCCTGACCCTCACCAGGCAAGGCACATTGATATCCACAAACAAGGAAAGAGTGCCATGGGTTTTGGAACTTACATTATATGTATATAACATTTATTGAATATATACACAAAAACACACACACATAGACATATATATATACATACATACATAAAGACACTTGTTAAGAAATGCTTGTATACATGCATATATTTACACTCACACATGTATGTATGTATTTCTTAATAAATACTTCTTCACTCTTTTATTCATGACATCCTTTCCCACTTTTGGAAAGCTCCAAGGTTTATGAAGTTTTCCATCACATGGAGTTAAAATTTACCACTAATTATTCCTAGATAGGAAACATATTAAATGTAAAGATCGTGTCTTATGAAATGATGTTTTTCACATACTATAAACTCCCAAAGGTTATGAATAAGGGCTTGTTCATATTCCACATAATAATAAAATCTCAGAGTTGGAAGGTAGCTCAGAAATCATATGGCCAAACCATATGTGAACACAATGGCAGGCAGGCAATTGGCAAAATGTCCAGGGGTTGATAGTCTATGAAAGGGCTGCTTAAACTTTTTCTGCTTGTGACACCTTTTTGCATTTTGGCTGTGTTCATTGGCATTGTGTGGTGTGATGGCATGTGCAATGCAAAGTGTGCATACTTTTTGTTCAGAACCAAGGTTACAGTGAAGTTGCATGATGCCATCATAGGCAAATGCTGCCAGAAAAGTCTCGGATTCGTTGCATGTTTAATTCTGAATAAATTTTTGGTCATTGTGAGTTCAGAAACTTTTTGCTGTTGCCAATTTTTGCAACACTATATGGGGTCATGGCCCACAGTTTAAGAAGCACTAGTCTAGGGAAGAGTGAAGGAGTTCATTGAATCATGATCTAGGGCCATTTTTGTAAAATGAGTTAGGTGAGTTTACACTTATTCACTAGAAAAATAAGAAGGGATAGATGAAAGATTTAGGTTATACATAAAGAATAAGTGCTCTGTGTGAGTGCTTAAAATTAGTTTTATGGGAATATATGATTGGAAAAGGAACTGGGCTCACAAGGCAGTGGCAAGATTACTGAATTGAGAATTAGAGGATCTGACTTTGAATTCTGGTGATACTACTGTTTTATCTATTTATATGATCACAGGCAAGACATTTAACCTCTCTCAACATTTTTTTTTGTTTCTTCTGCAAAATGAGGGGATTTAATTAGATGACCTCTTAAGTATTTTCCAGTTATAAATTATGGGATCGTAGATTTAGAGTTGGAAAAGATGTCAGAGGCCATCTGGTCCAAACTGTATCATTTTTACAGATTGGGTTGGACAAGCTGAATAAAATTGAGTAACTTGTCCATGGTCACAGAGCTAGGAAGTTTCAGAAGCAGGATTCAAAACCAGATCTCCCTGTCTCTAAGTACAATATTTTAACCATTACACCATATAGTCTAGCCATCTCTCCTATGTAGTAAGGAGAGACAACATCTAGACAGCCTAACTACCTGTAACATTTTGAGTGAATTCTCTAGGATGATACATGACAAGGCATGGAGACAAATTGACCCATGAAAAAAAGGCATGGATATGTTGCAATTCATATCAGTAGAGGAAATGGCCACCTTGAGGAAATTTCCATCAAAGGAAATATCAGGAGTTCTTCAATTTGGAGAGGAAGTTATAAAGAGGAAGATTATAGAGGCTCCTTTTCTGTACGTATTCTCTCTGGGATAGACTTGCTGAACTTAGAGATTTTAAGTATATGCCTTTCTGTGCCTCTTGCCCTTTGGGAATGAGATCATTCGAAAGGCATCCAAACTCTCAGGGCATAAGGATACCATTTAGTACACCATAAGAGTAATATATTAAATAAATTCTACTAGCCAGAAAAGGTTAATGTGGTTATTTTAATTAAAACTGATGATTTAGTGACAAGTTTTACTAAAATGTCTTTATAAAACTTTATTTCCTAATAAAGGTTAGAAAAGGTTAAACAAAGGAATTAGCAACTAGGAGATGCTAGTCTGAGATGCTGAAGGGGAAGGGAGGTGGTGAATGCATAATGTTTTCCCACTAATGAGCAAAAGAAAGGAGAAGCAAATCACATCTTAATTAGTCTTTCTAGATCAGATTGGGTTCTTCCATCCTATTACTTTCTTTTTATTTTTTTACTTTTTTATTTATTTAATTAACTTTTTACATTCATTTTCACAAATTTTTGGGTTCCAAATTTTCTCCCCTTTTATCCCCTCCCCCCACCCCAATACCCCAAGCAATCTAATTTTCCCTATCTCCAATCTGCCCTCTCTTCTGTCATCCCTCCCTTCTCTTGTCTCCATCTTCTCTTTTCTCCTGTAGGGCCAGATGACTTTCTATTCCTCATTAACTGTATGTCTTCTTTCCTAGTAGCAACAACAATACTAAACAGTTGTTCCTAAAACTTTGAGTTCCAAATTCTCCCCATCCCTCCCTCCCCACCCATTCCCTTTGGGACGGCAGGCAATTCAATATAGGCCCTATCTGTGTAGTTTTGCAAATGACCTCCCTGATAGTCGTGTTGCGTAAGACTTACTGAATTACCATCCCTCCTAACCTGCCCCTCGTTGTTTCTCTTCTGTCTTTTGATCCTGTCCCTCCCCAAGTGTTGACTTCAAATTGCTCCCTCCTCCCTTTGCCCTCCCTTCCATCATCCCCCGCTTGCAATATCTCCTTATCCCCCACTTTCTTATACTGTAAGATAGGTTTTCATACCAAAATGAGTGTGCATTTCACTCCTTCATTTAGTCAAATGTGATGAGGGTAAACTTCTTTTTTTTTTTTTTCTCAGCTCTCCTCTTTTTCCCTCCACTAAAAAATCTCCTACTTGCCTCTTAAATGACATATAGTTACCCCCTTACATTTCCCCCTCTTTCCTCCCACTACATTTCTCTCTCACCATTTACCTTAATTTCTTTTAAGGTATGGTCCCATCCTATTCAGTTCACTCTGTGCTCTCTGTCTCTGTATGTGTGTGCATGCGTGTATGTGTGTGCATGTGTGTACATGTGTATGTGTGGTCCCACCAACTACCCAGATACTGAAAAGTTTTAAGAGTTAGAAATATTGTCTTTCCCTGTATGAATGTATACAGTTCACTTCTGGTAAGTCCCTTATGACTTCTCTTTGCTGTTTACTTTTTCATGCTTCTTCTCATTCTTCTGTTTGAAAGTCAAATTTTCTTTTCAGCTCTGGTCTTTTCATCAAGAATGCTTGAAAGTCCTCTGTTTCATTGAAAGACCATATTTTCCCTTGAAGTATTATACTCAGTTTAGCTGGGTAGGTGATTCTTGGTTTCAGTCCTACTTCCTTTGTCTTCTGGAATATCCTATTCCACGCCCTTCGATCCCTTAATGTAGAAGCTGCTAGATCTTGGGTTATCCTGATTGTATTTCCACAGTACTGGAATTGTTTCTTTCTAGCTGCTTGAAAGATTTTTTCCTTGAGCTGGGAGTTCTGGAATTTGGCCACAATGTTCCTAGGAGTTTCTCTTTTTGGATCTCTTTCAGGTGGTGATCGATGGATTCTTTCAATACTTATTTTGCCCTCTGGTTCTAGAATGTCAGGGCAGTTTTCCTTGATAATTTCATGGAAGATGATGTCTAGGCTCTTTTTTTGATCATGAGTTTCAGGTAGTCCCATCATTTTTAAATTGTCTCTCCTGGATCTATTTTCCAGGTCAGTTGTTTTTCCCATGAGATATTTCACATTCTCTTCCATTTTTTCGGTCTTTTGGTTTTGTTTAGTGATTTCTTGGTTTCTCGTAAAGTCATTAGACTCCATCTGTTCCATTCTAATTTTGAGAGAACTATTAAATTCAGTGAGCTTTTGAGCCTCTTTTTCCATTTGGCTCATTCTGCTTTTGAAAGCATTCTTCTCCTCATTGGCTTTTTGAACCTCTTTTGCCAATTGAGCGAGCCTATTTTTCAAGGTGTTAATTTCCTCAGCATTTTTTTGGGTCTCCTTTACCAAGGTATTGACCTGTTTTTCATACTTTTGTTGCATCTCTGTCATTTCTCTTCCCAGTTTTTCCTCCACCTGTCTAACTTGCTTTTCAAAATCCTTTTTGAGCTCTTCCAAGGCCTGAGCCCACCCTCCACCCCCCTGGGGTGTCTGGGGTACTGAGGCCCCGCCCTCCACGTCTTTCCCTGATGGCAAGAATATGTCCTCGTCATCAGATCCGAATGTTGGGATCATTTGCATTTGTTGGAAAAAACTCTCTATAGTCTTATTTTTCTTCCCTTTTCTAGGCATTTTCTCAGCCAGTTACTTGACTTCTGAGATTCCTTTCCACCCCCGCCTGGATCCTCCCAGCTAGTGCTTGGCCTCTGAGATTCAAATGGGCTTTCCGTGGCAAGCTTTAGTTCTGGCGCTGGGGTGGGGGCAGGGCCGCCTCCCAGGCTCAGTTCCCTCAGGGACTTTATGCAGAGACTTTCAGGAACGGAGCGGGTGGGGGTGGGGTGGGGGTCCTGCCTCCTAGGCTCAGTTCCCTCAGGGGCTTTATGCAGAGGCCTTCAGTAATAGAGTGGGGTGGGGGCAGAGCCATCTCCCAGTCTCAGCTCCATCAGGTTTTATGCAGAAACCTTCCGTAATGAAGATCCTGCCTGCTGCTGGGGGATTCCTGAGTCCTGGGCCGCTGCCGCCTCAGCCACCGCCCACGCCTCTGCCTCCGCCGCTTCCTGCCCCCGTCTCTGCCGCCGCTGCTTCCTCCCAAGGGGGCCCGAGTCACGGAGATGCTCCGCTCCCCTCCTCCAGCCCGGCCTTCTCTCTCACTGACCTGTAGCTTCTGTGGGTGGAGGGACTTTCCCGGCTGCCGGAGCTTCCGTGCCTGAAGCCTGCTCAGTTCAGCTTCTCTGGGGCCGTGGCCAGGGCAGCGCTGGGGGTGGGGTCTGCTTTCCGGGGCGCGACGGACCCTGGGGACGGGTCTCCAGGGCTCCCTGGAATGGAAATCTCTTCCACTCCGTTTCTGCACACCTTGTATTGACCCAGAAGTTATGGGGGTCTCTTTTTACATTAATTCTATGGGCTTTGGTTTTGGAGCTCATAAATGTGCGTCCTTCTACTCCACCATCTTGGCTCCACCCCATCCTATTACTTTCACTGAAACATTTTTGAGGCAAGGGTCCTTGGAGGGGCACAGGAAGGCAAGAATTTTTTCTAGGTGTCTCATTGTTACTAAGTTTATTATATTGAGAAAGTGACTTTAGATTCTAGGAAGTTATTCCAACAGAGTACAATCTCTCATAGATCCTATCAATTTGGAAAGACACAGGTTTAGTGACATACCAAACATTTGTTGTTTGAAGATTAGTTTAGCTATATATGAAGAAACATCCCCAGAAGGTAATTTTATTTTATTTTTTTTTACATCAGTGATCCATAAAATAATTGACATGTATAGTTGGGAAGGAATCTCCAGAATGAGGAAATTCATCTATCAAAGCATGAGAGAGTAAACTTTCCTCTTTTCAGACTTCTAATAAAGAAAAAAAAATCAGGTGATGCTAATTCTCATAGAACTTTCTTTTTCTTCCAGGATGACCATCATTTACCAGATAAATTAAGGTGCTGACAAGCAAATATTTGAACTTTAGAGATGAATGCTAAATTTGGTAGGATATTCTGCTGGAATTGGCTGAATTAACTCCATGTATCAAATTGAAGGATAGGATTTAGGTTGGCAGTGACAGAGGGTAAGTGCTACTTCTTCATGAAGTCTTCCTTGGCTAACCCAACCTACAACCTCTCCAGTCTCCGAATCCCTAGTGCATTATTCATTTAGGATTTAGTTGTCCCTTAAATATTCCTTGTGTTTTTTTGTGGTTTCCTAATTAAATTATAAACTCTTTAAGGATAGCATTTTTCCTTATCTTTCTTTTATATTTCCCATGCCACCTAGAACAGATCTAGTTCTAAATAAAACCAGATTTAATTCAGTCAAACAATTCAAGCAACATTTATTAAACGCTTGCTATGTGCCACTCACTATAGTGTGAGCTATCATGTTATATAAAATCAAAATAATTTCTGCTTTTAAGGATCTTAAGTTCTGGGTGG
Source organism: Bettongia penicillata ogilbyi (assembly GCA_023548195.1). Lineage (NCBI taxonomy): Eukaryota > Metazoa > Chordata > Mammalia > Diprotodontia > Potoroidae > Bettongia > Bettongia penicillata. The sequence goes on along the minus strand of JAJHZJ010000503.1, from coordinate 622,857 downwards.
GGGAAAGGATAATAAACCATGAAGACTGATATTTTATTAACATTTATGTTCATGATCAGTGCCTAATCATAGTTCCTTGCATGGAATATTGAGTTGGATCAAATAAAATATGCTTTCTCAATACTTAGTGAATGACTGATTTGTGGAGCTAGTTGATTGGTTTTAACCACAGGAAAGTCATGTAGCTTCTAAAGTGCAGAACAGTATATTCTTAGGTGATTAAGAGCAGTAAAAAACTCAAGGACTCTATGATTATGTTACTTATAACAAGACTCAAAGATCTTTGAGGACAGGAAATATGTTTTAGTCTCTTAATCCCATTCTTTGCCTTTCCACTCAAGACCCAGCACAGAACTGGGCGTAGTAGGTATTAAGACACAAGACATGGCACAAGCAAAGCATTGCTTTAGAATCCTAAGCTCGGTGTAGTCAAGGATCATCTTATGTATATTTCCCAAAGTGCTTCACATATAATGGTAGTTAATATGTGTTGAATGAATATTGAGTAAAAGTGTGCTTGTACCTTGAGGGAGAGCCCAACAATTCTTTTATTAAGTGAGTTATTGCTAGTGAGTTGGAGCTTTATATAGTTAGGTTTCTGAGGTCCAGAGGAGAAAAGAAGTGCTACAGGAAGGAGTATAAAGGTGTTAGAATGCTCTTTATTATATTGTAGTGGGAGAAATACTTTAAAGGACTCTGACAATCATCTTTTTCATTTGAGAGTGATTGTTAGCCGACTTTAAATTCATCTTCTCATCAAAGATAAAATGAACAGTTTATTAATAATCAGAACCATGCAGGTAATGAAAGTTCTCCTTTTTGTTACATTTAATAAAGCGTTCAAGAACAACGGGCAGCTGAATGGGTCAAGAGGGCATTTTGGTATTAAAGAAATGAGACATTTTTGCTAACTTTTCTTTGTTTCTTAATTTAACATTTTTTAATATTTCTTTGTAAAATTCTCCATAATTCTTGGTAGATCTTTGCACTGAGAAGTCATTAGAGAAAATAAATGATGGCAACAAAATGAAGAAAAGAAGGCAACTTTAATTTCATTAAAATTTTTTGGTGATGTTTTTTATTTGTACAGTCATTTCTGGCTATATCTTCCGTTGCCCACCATCTTATCATTGAACTCTTCTTTGTAACAAAGAAAAAGTTATACAAAAATAGCTGATGTAATAACGATGTCTGGTAATGCATGTGACAACAAGCTCTGGTAGTCCCCAGTCCTGTACTGGGAAGAGAAAGATAATGTTTTATTTTCTGTTCTTCTGGAAAGTTACTGTTTTATCAAAAGGCTCTTCTTTTCATCTACGTTATTGTAATTAGCATATATATCACATATTACATATACATATATAATTCTTTTAGTTATCTTTGTACAGTATGTATCAATTAATAGAAATCTTCCTTTATTTCTCTGAATTCCTCATATTTATCTTTTCTCACTCCATGTTAATATTTAATTGTATTCATATGCTACATTTTGTCTGTCTCCCATGTGAGGGGTATCTACTTTGTTTCTTGTTCTCTGCTATAAAAATAAAGCATTATTATAAATATTTGGTTTATATTAGATTTTTATATTTCTCTTTGACCTCATTTGTGAGGTCAATATCCAATAGTGGAATTGCTGAGTCAAATGGCATAATTTGTTTATTTTTCTTGCATAATTCCAAATTGTTATCTAAAATGATTGAACCAATTCATAGCTCTGTCAACAGAATATTAGAGGATTTGTCTTCCCACGGTCCTTCTAAGGTGAACTCTTTCCCTTTTAAAAATTATTTTTGCCAATTGCAGGATGTTAAATGAGAACCCTGAGGGACTTTAATTTACACATTTCTTTTCAAGTAGTATTTTATTTTTTCCAATTACATATAGACAATTTTTAACATTCAATATTTAAAATAAAATTTTGAATTCCAATTTCTCCCTCCCCTCTTTCCTTTCCTCCTCCCTAAGGTGGTTAACAATTAGATATAGGTTATATACATACAATCATGTAAAATGTATTTCCATATTGTGTGTGTGCATGTGTATGTATGTTCATCCTTCGTCCCTGAAGAAGAACATGCCATCGGAAAAATAATGACATGACTTGCACTCGACTTTGTTTTGAGTGAGGGAGGGCTGTGCAGGTCACCAGCCTCACTTCTTCTCCAGAGTATCTGAATCCAGTGACCAGATATTCATCAGGATGACTGGAGGTGACCCAGGATGAGGCAAATGGGGTTAAGTGACTTGCCCAAGGTCACACAGCTAGTGAGTGTCAAGTGTCTGAGGTGAGATTTGAACTCAGGTCCTCCTGACTCCTACACTGGTGCTCTATCCACTGCATCATAGTCATGTTATGAAAGAAGGAACAGAACAAAAGGGAAAAAAAAAACTATTAAAAAGTAAAGTTAAAATAGTGTGCTTCAATCTGAATTCAGACTCCTTCAGTTCTTTCTCTGGATAGTATTTTCTATTATGAATCTTTTGAAATTGTCTTGAATCACTGTATTGCTGGGGGCTGTCAATCATGGTTAATTCTTGCACAGTGCTTCTGATATTGTGTACAATGTTCCAGTTCTGCTCATTTCCTTTTGCATCAGTTCATGGAAGCCCAGGTTTTCTTCTGACATCTGCCTGCTCGTCCTTTCTTATGGCACAATACAATTTCCTTGCATTCATATGTCACAACTTGTTCAGTCACTTCCCAGTTGATGGGCATCTCCTCAATGTCCAATTCTTTGCCACAACAAAAAGAGCTGCTTATAAATATTTTTGTACATGCAGATCCTTTTCCCTTTTTAATAACCTCTTTGGGATACAGATCTAGTAGTAGTATTGTTGAATTAAAGGATATGTACAGTTTGATTTACATATTTCTTATAATTTTAGTATTTGAGGTATGTTTTTCTGTGGTCACTCATAGTGCACAGTTCTTTTAAAGAGGGTTTCCTTTCACCATTTACCTATTGGGGAATATAGCCCTTGATCTTATATATTTATATTAGTTCTCAATGTATCTTATATAGCTTTCATCTTATTCCTTGTATCCATCACTTTTATCAACATTTGATAAAACAGTTTTCTTCAATCAACAGTTCTTTTTACTCTATTTAAAATTAATTTTTTTGTGTAAATACTTTATGTAATTGAAATTGTCTGTTTTATCTTTAATGACCACTTCTCTTCCTTCTTACGGATAAGAATTATTCCCCTAGCCACAGATGTGAAAGGTACCTTCTTTCTTTCTCCTTTCATTGTTTTTAAGATGTAACCATTAATAAATATCTAGGTCATTTGGGGTTTATTATGTTATATGGTATGAGTGCTGGTTTTAAACCATATTTCTACCAAATTTCTCCATTTTTCCAGAAGTTCTTCTTAAATAGTTTTTTCCCTTTATGTTTAGAGCTTTATCAAACACTAGACTTTTATTGCATCTCTTTCTTACCTTATCTTTTCTTATTTCATTGATCTACTTTTCTAATTTTTACCCCATATTGAATAGTTATGAAAATTACACAAATATTTAAATGGAATGGGGATTATTTCAATTTGGATATTCTCTCCAGTTACAACCCATCTATATCATCGCATCCTAAGTAACTCTTATCAATGCCCATCCACAATTCACCATAGAGATTACAACCTACTTCTCTTTCTTTTGCCATCATACAAATAATGTAATATTTGAGTTGTCCACTAGCAACTCTTGGTCTCATCTCTTGTCCCATTTAATTTCTTTTTGTATCATATATTTCCTGGATCACATTCTCCTCTTAAGTATCTCACTAGTTAAATATTACAGACTGCTCACACCCATAATGCAACTCTCCATTGGTCTTTTTGTGATATTGATAATAGTCATTTAAAATGTTTTGGAAACTTGTATTTCATATTTTATAGTCATTATAATTTTGGTAGAATGTAATTTTTACAGTAAACTTTATTAATATTTTTACTATTACATAGCCTACGTTCCTCCCACTATCCTCTCTCCTTCCAAAGAACTATTCCATATGACAAAGAACAGAACAAAATATAGAGGGGAGTCTGAAAATACATGCAATGTTCCGTACTCATGGACTTCAAACTTTTACAAAGGCATAGGGGGATTTTTCTTTTCATCTCTTCTTTTGATCTTGTTTGTGCTCTGTAGTTCTGCAACATTCACTTGAAATCGAAGTCTTGTAGGAGTTGTCCTTTCCATTTCCATTATAGTAGTCACCAGTTATGTTGTTTTCTTGTCTCTGCTTATTTCACTTTGCATTCGTTTGTATTTGTGTAAGTATTCCCCTGCTTCTCTGTATTCATCATATTCATTGTTTCTTAGATCACAATAACATTCCATTCCATTGAGATACCACAATTTATCAGTCTCTCAAACATTGGGCATCTACACTGTTCACAATTTCTTTGCTATCTGAGAGAATATTGTTTTTTAAAAAGATAGGATTTTGTTTCTGGAAATAGATTGAAGTCATTAAAGAAACTTAATAATTTCTTGAAGGTAATCTAGGCTGCTCTCTGCATCATTAATAAGGAACCCAACTTACTGTTCATTTCTACTATCTGTGGCAGATGCATGTAATGATACACATACTCTAAATTGTATGTCACAATCTGAGGAATAAATATTCATCATCCATTTTTTTCCCCATTTGAATAGTCAGTCCAAACTCTTTAGAGTTATAGATCTCTTTCAGGAGCCTCTACAGTGCTTCTGTTTGATACCCTCCCCCCCAAAAATGATGCCATCCACCATTATAAACATCTGGAAACCCTCGTTATTCATGTGAAACACTTATTCAATGTTTCTAACTCTTTTGTTTGAGTTCTTATAATGCTATTTTCTATTCCTTCGTATCATTTTTCTTGATATTCTAGGGCTTTTGTTTCTCTACATCACTTAAAAAAAATCTCCATTGCCTATTACAGTGGTTGGTATAGAGTAGGTGCTTAATAAGTACTAGTTAAATGAATGCTTCTTGCTGAATTTTAAAAAGTACATGCATGGTACTCTGATTAGCACTTAAATGTCACTAAATCAAGAGGATTTGGGGAAGATGGTAGAATAGGTCAGGAAATTCCAAGCTTTCCAGATTTTCCCCTTAAACAAAATAGCACTCAGGGTAAATGTAGAGCAGTAAAAATAAGCAAGAATTGGAGTGAAACAGTAGTCCTCCTGGGACAAAGAGAGAATACTTGAGGAAAAAGACCTGGGAATGAGGTTTGGTCCCTGTGATGTGTAAACACCTCCAGGCTAGTTTTACTGAAACAGCAAGAACCCTGGGGTCAGCTGGACTGGGAGGTAACCTACACTCCAACCAAAGAAATTTTCATGTCCTGGACAGTGTGGAGAGTCAGGCATCTGAGTGAGGGAAAACTGAGGTAACCTCTACCGATAAGGGAGATGTGCTGCTGAGATACAGCCCTGCGTGAGGAGGAACCTGCACATGCCAAATGAGTGCAGAAGCATTGGGGTGGGACAGTGCTGGCTGCAGGCATTTACAGAAGGGCAGAGTTCTTGGTTTCAGTTCCAGGCTAGAGGGGAGACCTGAAGGAGGATCTGAGGCCAGAGGCCCTATCATCCATATCTAGGACAAGAGGTGATTATGATAATAAGCTATTATTAATTAAAAAAAAAGATCAGACAAAGGAGAAAGAAACCAACTATAGAAAATTGCTAGGGGAATAGAGAAGACTAGGGGTTGTCTTCAGGGAAAAATACTAAAGCAAAACAAAAGCCTCTTCTACCCCAAAGAGTAATGTCAAATGGTCACCTCCCTGGAAAGAATTTGTAGAACTTAAAAAAAAAACTTTAAAAAATCAAATGATAAAGAGTAAGGTAAAATTAAAAAACAAATAAGAACACACCAATAAAGCCAAAATTATGAAAAGAAAGTCAACCAATTGGAAAAGGAGATCCAGAATCTTAAGGAAGAAGACAACTCCTTGAAAATTAGAATTGATCAAGGGGAAGCAAGCATAATTATAAGAGACCAAGAACTAATAAAACAAAATATAAAGAATGGATGAAGGGGACGTGAAACATCTCTTAAGAAAAACAACTGATCTGGAGAAGAGATCAAGAAAAGAAATCATAAAAATAACGGTTGTTATCCTTCAGACCAAAATAACATCACCATGATAAAGTGAAATTTCAGTGTGTGGCTGATCAGAACAAAACGAACTCGGAATGCTCTATCACAGGTTGGCCACAGATAGTCCATGTGAATATTTGGGGTGGATATCCCAAATTTGTGCATCCTGCTTTTACTTTGTGCTACCTCAATCCCGCTTAGCTCAAAGAGCACAGCACCCTTTCTGATGTGGGCACACCATGCTGAGCAGTCCTGTGCCAGGGTCTCCCATGTTGCACAGTCAAATCCAAAGTTCTTGAGAGAGACCTTGAGTGTTTATATTGTTTCTTCTGGTCACCATGTGATTATCTGCCCCATGAGAGTTCTCCATAAAACAGTCTTTTTGGTAAGCATACATTTTGCATTCGAACAACATGGACAGCCCATTAGAATTGCACTCTCTGAAGCATAGTTTGAATACTTGGTTGTTTAGCTTGAGCAAGGACTTCAGTGTCTGGTGCCTTATCCTGCCAGCTGATCCTCAGAATCTTCCTAATATAGATCAAATGGTAGAGATTCAGTTTGCTGGCATGGCACTGGTAGACTGTCCATGTTTCACAAGCATATAACAATGAGGTCAGCACAATGGCTCTGTAGACCTTCAGTTTTGTAGTCAGTCTAATACCTCTTCTCTCCCAAACTTTTCTTCTGAGATTCCCAAACACTGAGCTAGCTCTGGCAATGGGTGCATCAACCTCATTGTCAATGTGTACATCCCTGGAAAGTACACTACCAAGGTAAATGAACTTATCCACAGCATTCAAAACTTCTCCATTTGCTATAACCAATGGTTCCATGTATGGGTGGTGTGGTGGTGGCTAATGGAGCACCTGTGTTTTCTTGGTGTTAATTATTAGGCCAAAATTAGCACAGGCAGCAGAGAATTGATCCATACTTTGTTGTATCCCAGCTTCAGTGGCTGCATTGAGTGCACAATCATCTGCAAACAGAAAATCATGTACCAACGCTCCCTCCACTTTGGTCTTAACTTGTAGCCTTTTCAAATTGAAGAACTTGCCATCAGTACAGTACTTGACCTTGATGTTCTGTTCATCCTCATTGAAAGCATTTGTCAACATGGCTGAAAACATCATGATAAAAAGCATGGGAACAAGCACACAGCCCTGTTTCACTCCATTTGTGACTGGGAAGGTACAAGAACATTGTCCATTATCCAGAACCTGGGCAAACATACAAAAATGAAATTGACACATAATATTGACGAACTTCTCTGGGCAACAAAATTTTGACATAATTTTCCATAAGCCCTCATGACTAACAGTGTCAAAGGCCTTGGTCAGATCTACAAATGTTGTGTACAGACCTCTGTTCTGCTCTTGGCATTTCTCCTGGAGTTGTTGGGCAGCAAACACCATATTGACTGTTCCTCGACCTTTTATAAAGTCACACTGGCTCTCAGATATATGACCATCTTCCAGGTGAAGGATCAGCCTATTAAGGAGGATTCTAGCAAGAATTCTGCCAACAATGACTAAGAGAGAGATCCCTCTTTGATTGTCACAGGGCAATCTATTCCCTTTACTTTTATAGAGAAGGATAACAGAGGCATCCACAAACTCCTGGGAGGATAACCTCTTCTTGCCATATAACCTGGAAAATTTCAGTCAGGTTTTGTACGCGGAATGGTCCCCCTACCTTGTGAATCTCAGCTGGAATAGATTCAGCACCAGGTGCTTTGCCACATGAAAGGAGCCTAATGGCCCTCAAAAACTCTTCTTCAACTGAAAGTTCATCTAAGGAGGGATTGACTTCAACCTGAGGTAAAAGATCAATGGCCTCAGCATTGATTGATGACGGTCTGTTGAGAACACTATGGAAGTGTTCCGCCCATCTGTCTAGAATCATGTCCTTCTCACTAATCATGTGTCTCCATTAGCAATGGGTAGTTGTGATGTACCATAAACTCCTGGTCCTTAATCAGCTTTCAGGGAATCATAAAAGTGCTTTGTATTGTTACTATCAGCATAAAACTGAATTTCATCTGTCTTCTCATTCAGCCAGGAATCCTGCATCTCTCTAAGCTTTGCTTGTACTTTGCTTTTGATAGAATTAAAGGTTGCCTTCTTAGAGGCGGATGAACTATTCTGCTGGTAAATCCTGTGGAGTTCTCATTTTTCATTTAGCAGTTTCTGAATTTCCCCATCATTCTCATCAAACCAGTCTTGGTATTTGAGAGTGTTCTGACCAACATGAGCAAATGCAGTGCTGTATACCAAATCTCTGAAAGCTGCCCACTCTTTTTCTGCTTCAACACACTGTTGCCAATGGTGTATTGACTCAACTTTCCCTCCAAGTCAACAACAAACTGATCATGCTCAGGAAAGAGCTTTAATTTTTTACATTAATCCTTCTGGTAGCCATTTTGTCTTGGGAGTGGCACTTTCGATGAATGCAAATGTTTAACTTGAAAAGGATAAGTCTATGATCAGTCCAGCACTCTGCACCACATGTTGCCTTTATCACTCTTGCATCGTCTGTCTCTTCTCCTTACAATTACATAGTCTATTAGATGCCAATGTTTGCTGCAAGGTTGCATCCATGAAGTTTTATTGTGTTCAGGTAAATGAAAGACAGTGTTGGTAATGAGAAGGTCATGACATACACAAGTCTTCAGCAGTAAATGATAATTACTCTTGTTTTTTCCAACTCCATTCCTCCCTAGGACACCCTGCCAAGTGTGGTAGTCTGAGCCTATTCTAGCATTAAAGTCTCCCAGAATTATAAGCTTGTCCTCTTTTGGCACATTAATGATAAGGGTCTCTAGGTCTTCAGAAAATTTTTCTTTGGCCTCATCAGAGTTCCTCATGATGGGAGCATAGGCACTGATGATGGTGGCATGATGTTTTCTTGCAAGTGGCATCACATTGTGATGAGCCTGTCATTCATTCCTTTTGGCAGGCATACTAGCTTGCTGATTAAATTAGTTTTGGTTGCAAAACCTACACCAGCTTCACAGTGCTCACCTTCATGGTGGCCACTCCAGAAAAAATGTGTATCCAGCTCCAACTTCAATAAGCCGGTAAATGAAGGACTTCTTTCACTCACAGGTGCTTTGGTTGTGATACCTGTTGAGTTCTCTTACAACAAGAATAGTTTGTTTTTCAAGTCTATTGAATTTTGTGTTGTCTATTAGTATGTGCATGTTCCATGTGTTAATGCTGAGTGGAATCATCTTTGCAGATGTTTTTTGTATGTCTTGTACATTTTTTTGTGTTTCAACCACATAATGGGATTCCCCTCTTGCCGCAGTAATCAGGCCAGAGTTGTGTAAGCAGACAATGCTTAGGGCACCTTTTCTAGCCCCCTTCCTCACACCAGGAAGTAAGCAGTGTGATCCCTAAAAGGCTACTCAGACACCCAGGGGGGCTGCCGAGTCCCTCTGTTGTTCCCAGGGAGAAAGGACCCTATGGCCTGGGCTGCCTATGTGCAGGTTTGTGACTAGAGCTCCCAGTGTATCCACACCTGCTGCTGTCACCCCAGGACTTTGAGGCATAATAGTGAAATGGTATGGGTGATGTCTTTTGATTCATGCATAAATTGGATTTAAGTGAGGCAGAGTTGCACAAAGTCATCAGCCTCACTCTCTCCTCCAGAGTCATCATAGGCCAGTGGCAGGACAGAGTCAAGAAGACTGGCGATGGCTTAGGATGCAGTGGATGACATTGGTGTCTTTGGTGTCTAACCAAGCTCTAAGTGCTCCACATCACCTGCTTCATCTGCCTTCATGGCCATTGGAACAAATTGTTTTCATTCACCCATTTCACCAGAGGAAATCTTCACATGCTTGGGGTAGACACCCCTCTAACTCGCCAATGGGTTTGAGAACCCTTGGTTACCCTCACCCTGGTTTGGCCCATCTGCCAAAATGGTTTACCAAGATGTGGCCTCTGCACATGCTGCAGATTATTGGAGCCACAGGTGAGAGTTAGGGTGGAACAGGTAGACACCACAGGTAGAAAAGAGCCCTAAAAAGGGCTCAGCAGCTGTCACAACAAAGGTAATCATCCTCCCTGAACACACCCTTCACTCATAAGAATAATAAGACTACCTGAAAGCTATAATTCAAAAGAGAATCATTATACAACAATACAAGAAATAATTTAAAAAAATTTCCTGAAGCATTAGAATAAGAAGTGAAAGTAGAAAAAGAAAAAAAAAATCCACCTCTCATCACTGAAAGAGATCCTGTGGGAAAATACTACAGGAATATCATAGTTAAATTCTGAAACTCTTAGCTCAAGGACGAAATATTACAAACAACCACAAAAAAAGCCACTTCAAATATGAAGGAGTCACAATTAGAAACACACAAAATGTAGCAATGGTGACATTAAAACACCACAGGTTTTGGAACACTCCATATCACATGCAAAATAATTGGAGCTGTGGTTGGAAATATCCGACCCACCAAAGTTAAGCATAATCCTGAATGAAAAAAAATGAACATTCAATGAATTGACAGACTTTCAGGATTTTGTTGCAAAACCCCCTAAAATTAATAGAAAATTTGACATAAGAGAAATATGAGATACACATAAAAGAATAATTACGAGGGTCTCAATAAGGACAAACTTTACCTTTTATATGAGAAAATGTAAAACGTATTTCTAAGATTGTTATTAGTAATTGAATAGTTTGAAAGAAAGATTGGGATAGACCTGAGTTTGATGTGATTCTAAAAAGTAAAATCATTTAGGAAAAGGTAAAAAAGAGTAATTATCTTAAACAAATGAGGTGTGAAAGCAAGTAGTGACAGAACATATTAGATGGGGGATGAGGGTAGTTCTGTAACCCTTCTCTCATCAGGAATGGAGGGAACTACATAAAGAGGGAACTACATATACACACATATGTATGTATCAATGTATACAACACATATATGTATGTATATATAAAGATATATATATAAAGATATATATGTGTATATATACACATATGTGTGTGTATAAAAGTTTTCTAAGTTCAGAAAGAAATAAAATGCTAAAGGTCTAGGGAGAGGGGAGAGGTTGAAGGAGGGATTTTTAGAGGGAACCCTATTCACATCAAATCTGGGTTAAAGAGCAAACAATATATATATTTAGAAGGGCATATGAGTCTAAGTTTATAAAGAAATAAGAGGGTAAGGGAATAGGATAAGGGGATTGTAGAAAGGTATTTAGATTAACAGGAATGGGATAAAGAGGGAATAACATTTTGAATGCTATAAAAATCTTCTAAACTCAAATAGAAACAAGAGGGTAGGGAGAAAGGGTTGGGGTGTGGAGAAGACAAGGGGAGAATCTTTGGAGGGGAGTAGGTTAAGTAACAGGAGGGTGAATTAGCTGGTAGAAGTCAAATGGAGGAGTCAGGATGAATAGGAAATAAAAGATACACACCTTTATTATAGAGGCTTTCTTGAAATAGAAATTAATTGCTGTATATTTTGAATCCTTTCTTACGTTATGCTGTGCACATGGCAATGCCTTTTTTATATTCTTATTTAGTATTTAAGTTTATATTTCTTTTCTTATTGTGTATTTAAGTTTAAAATAAATTAATAAAAAAATAAAATAACACTAAATTTGTAATTTAATTGGGATTTGTCAATTTTATCATATCTACCATGGACACTGAGTATTTCTCCATTTATTGAAGTCTTTCTTTGTTTCTGTAAATAATGTTTCATAACGTTTCCTCCAAGATGGTGCCAAAGACAAAGAAGGAAGCCCCCAAGATAGAAGTCAAGTCCAAGGCCTTGAAGGCCAAGGTGGCGTTGTTGAAGGATGTCTTCAAAACAAACAAAAAGAAGAAGATCTGAACATCCCCCACCTTCCAGGGACCCAAGACATTAAGACTTCAAGAGGCAGCCCAAACACCCTCAGAAAAGTGCCTCTTGGACAAACAAGCTTGATCACTATGCAATCATTAAGTTTTCCTTGACCACTGAGTTTGCTATGAAGAAGATTGAGGACAACAACACCCTCGTCTTCATTGTGGACATCAAGGCCAACAAGCATCAGATCAAGCAGGCGGCAAAGATGTATGACATCGACGTGGCCAAGGTCAACACACTGATCCGGCATGATGGAGAGAAGAAAGCCTATGTCTGGCTTGCTCCAGACTATGATGCTTTAGATTTTGCACATAAAATTAGAATCATCTAAACTGTGTCCAGCTGTCCCACTGCACCTACAATAAAATGTTTTCCAGGAAAAAAAAAAGAATGTTTTGTAATTTTATTTCTTTCACTTCTGTGGTTATATTGGTAGGATAATTTCCAAATATTTTATTCATTTCATAGATATTTTTGGAGAAATAACTCTTATTGTCATCTCCTTTTGATTTTTATTACTCCTCTATATAAATGCTGATGATATCTATTGATTAATTTAGAATCCTCCTGATTTTCTGAAGCTATTAGTCATCCCAATAAATTTCTTCAATAATTCTCTATTAGAACACCACCACATTATCTGCACATAAGGATAATTTTGGTTCCTCTTTGCTAATATTTGTAGTTTTCATTTCACTTTGTAGTCTTGTTATTTTATCTAACATTCCTAGAATTATTTCAGATAATTGTGGTAGTGAGGGTATTTTTGTTTTATCCTCTTTTGTGGTAGGGAAACTTTGTTTTTTTCCCTTATAATGAATGTATGTATTTGGTGATGGGTATGTGCTTTTTATTTTTTATTTTTATTTGTATAAGTATTTATTATTAAAAATAATATTTATTTAGAATATTATTTTAAAATTTATTTAATTCAGTATTTAATTTAAATATTTATGTAATAAATAAATAACATTTATTTTTTATTTTATTAAGAAGACCCCTGAGGAAAAAGACTTGAAGGGACATTGTACTTACCTTAAATATTTGAAGGGCTATCACATAGAAGGCAAACCATACTTTTTTGGGGGGGCATAGGAGATAGAATAAGGAGCAGGGGATAGGCAGAAGTTTCAAAGAGTCAAATTTAGACCCAATTTAAGGAAAACCTCCATAACAAATTAGGGCTATCCAACTTGGGACACTTAATTTAAGAAGTAGTAAGTTCCCCTGAATAGGAAGTTGTCAAGGAAAGGCTGAATAACAAAATTATTGGTTATGATATAAAGGATACCTTCCTTACTCAAGGCTGAGTTGTACTCAGTTCCCTTTTAATGGATAATTCTTGATTCTGTAAATGCCAATTTTAGGAAATTATAATTAATATTTTGAAATTAGATAATCCTACACATAGAAAAAATTGAAATATATGTATTGTTACTGTACAAAAATCTAACCAATAACAATTGAATGACAAGTGATAACATTTGCTTATGACTGAATCATTAGATCTTGTACAGTTTTCATATTTTAGTGGTTATTTTATCAGAATTTTAAAGTATATGTGAAGTGAAGATCTTGTGTGATCAAACTCTGAAAAACCAACATTCCACACTCTATCTAGAATTGTAGTCAGCCAATTTTATGTTTCTAATAATAATTAAAATGTGCAGTATTTTTTTAAAAAAAGAACCCAACCATACCAATGATTTTAAAGGTTTTACATAAATGAATGCTACATTTTTAAAGATTTTATTTCATGTGATCATGTGGCTTTTTGTGTTATTGTGATTTATATTATTAATTATGACAATTGCTTTTCTAATATTGAATCATACTTGTATCCCTGGGATGAATTCTGTTTTGTCATAGTAAATTATTTTCTGCATATGCTATTGTGGTCTTGTATTTTAATAAGAATTTATTAAAAATTATTGCATCAATATTCTTTAGTGAAAATGATCAACACATCTCTCTGTTTTGTTAATTTCTGGTTTGGGTAATGGGATTGTAATTGTCTCCTAGAGTAATCATCAAAACAATCTGATAGTGGCTAATATCATGATTGATCGGTGGAATAGATTAGGTACACAATGCACAGTAGTAAATGACGATGGTATTCTACTGTGTGATAAATGCAAAGATTCAAGCTTTTTTGACAAGAGCTCACTACTTGGTGAAAACTGCCAGGACAACTGAAAAAGCAGTTTGGCTTTTGGTAGAGATCTCACATCTTATATCAAGATAAGATCAAAATGAGTTCATGACTTAGACATAATGGGAATACTATAAGCAAATTAGCTGAACTTGTCAGATCTATGGATAAGGGAAGAATTTATGATCAAATAAGAAATAGGGAATAAAACAATATAAATGAATAATTTTGATTACATCAAATCAAAAAGTTTTCCCACAAACAAAAGAAACGCAGTCAAGATTAGAAGGAAAGCAGAAAACTGGGGACTTTTTTTTTTTTTTACATGAATGCTAAACTTGAATGTATTTATGAAGAACTCTGTCTTTAAGAAAGAAGGAGTAATTCCTTGGCCCAGTATGGAGTTTTCATTGGCTTTCCTGCTGCTGTTTGCTACAAAGGATCCTGGCTGCTCCAGTTTTGTTCAGAGCCTAGTTGAGAGTCAGCTCAAATGCCAGATTCCTCATCCCTAATTTGAGATGTATTAGTGTTTAGGGAGGGCCAGATAGATCCCTTTTGTGCCTTGTCTATCTTTCAAAAGATGAACTTTCTGTCCTCCAGGAGCAAGTGTGACACTTATTTCCAGGACTCCAAATCACTGCTTCTCTCTCTCTCTCTCTCTCTCTCCTCCTCTCTCTCCTCTCTCTCTCTCTCTCTCTCTCTCTCTCTCTCTCTCTCTCCCCCTCTCCCTCTCCCTCTCCCCCTCCTTCTCCTTGTATTTCGTCCCTTGCCAGTTTAAGGTGCTTTAGGAGGATCGTAGATTTCAGAATTTGAAGGCACCTTTTACCCATGATGCAACAGAAGCCCCAAGAAATAAGACAATTTGCCCAAGACCATACTGCTATTAACTAGCTGGCAGAGTCCTGTTTGTTCCTGAAACTTTGAGTTCCAACTTCTCTTCATCCCTCCCTCCCCACCCATTCCCTTTGGGAAGGCAAGCAATTCAATATAGGCCATATCTGTGTACTTTTGCAAATGACTTCCCTAATAGTCATGTTGTGTAAGACTAATTATATATTAGTCTCCATCCTATCCTGCCCCCCCATTGCTTCTATTCCCTCTTTTTGATCTTAATCTCTCCCCAAGAGTGCTCCCTCCTCCCACTGCCTTCCCCTTCCATTATCCCCCCCACACTGCTTATCCCCTTCTCCCCCACAATCCTGTATTGTAAGATAGGTTTTCATACCAAAATGAGCATGCATTTTGTTCCTTCCTTTAGTCGAATGTAATGAGAGTAAGCTTCATGTTTTTTTTCTCTCACCTCCCCCCCTTTTTCCCTCCACTGAAAAGTCTTTTACTTGCCTCTTTCATGAGAAATAATTTGCCCCATTCCATTTCTCCCTTTTCTCCTCCCAATATATTTCTCTCTCACCGCTTAATTTCATCTTTTTAAAAGATATGATACCATCCTATTCAATTCACCCTGTGCTCTCTGTCTCTCTGTCTCTGTCTCTCTGTCTCTCTATCTCTCTGTCTCTCTGTCTCTCTCTCTTTCTCTGTGTGTGTGTGCGCGCGCGCGTGTGTGTGTGTGTGTGTGTGTGTGTGTAATCCCACCAACTACCCAGATACTGAAAAAAGTTTCAAGTTACAAATATTGTCTTTCCATGTAGGAATGTAAATAGTTCAACTTTAGTAAGTCCCTTATGACTTCTCCTTGCTGTTTACCTTTTCATGCTTCTCTTGATTCTTGTGTTTGAAAGTCAAATTTCCTTTCCAGCTCTGGTCTTTTCATCAAGAATGCTACAAAGTCCTCTATTTCATTGAAAGACCATATTTTCCCCTGAAGTATTATACTCACTTTTGCTGGGTAGGTGATTCTTGGTTTTAGTCCTAGTTCCTTTGACTTCTGGAATATCATATGCCATGCCTTTCAATCCCTTAATGTAGAAGCTGCCAGATCTTGTGTTATCCTGATTGTATTTCTACAGTACTGGAATTGTTTCTTTCTAGCTGCTTGCAATATTTTCTCCTTGACCAGGGAACTCTGGAATTTGGCCACAATGTTCCTAGGAGTTCCTCTTTTTGGATCTCTTTCAGGAGGTGATAGGTGGATTCTTTCAATATTTATTTGCCCCCCTGGTTCTAGAATATCAGGGCAGTTTTCCTTGATAATTTCATGAAAGATGATGTCTAGGCTCTTTTTTTTGATCATGACTTTCAGGTAGTCCCATAATTTTTTGAATTGTCTCTCCTGGATCTATTTTCCAGGTCAGTTTTGTTTTTCCCAATGAGATATTTCACATTATCTTCCATTTTTTTTCATTCTTTTGGTTTTGTTTTGTGATTTATTGGTTTCTCATAAAGTCATTAGCCTCCATCTGTTCCATTCTAATTTTTAAAGAACTATTTTCTTCAGTGAGCTTTTGAACCTCCTTTCCCATTTGGGTAATTCTGCTTTTGAAAGCATTCTTCTCCTCATTGTCTTTTTGAACCTTTTTGCCAATTGAGTTAGCCTGTTTTTCAAGGTATTATTTTCTTCAGCATATTTTTTTGGGTATCCTTTAGCAAGGTGTTGACCAGCTTTTCATGCTTTTCTTGCATCTCTCTCATTTCTCTTCCCAATTTTTCCTCCACCTCTCTTACTTGATTTTCAAAATCCTTTTTGAGCTCTTCCATGGCCTGAGCCCCTTGAATATTTATTTTAGATGTTTGGGATACAGAAACCTGGACTTTTATGTCTTTGCCTGATGATAAACATTGTTCTTCCTTATCCCAAAGGATGGGAGAAGATAGATATCTGATCACCAAGAAATTAACCTTGTATGGTCTTATTTTTTCCCCCCTTTTTGGGCATTTTCCCAACCAGTTACTTGACTTTTGGGTCCTTTGTCAATAGTAGGGTACACTCTGGGAGTCTGTGAGATCTCAGTTCCTCCAAGGTGGCACAATCAAGCATGTACTGGTCTGGATGCAGAGAGGGATTTTTGTGCCCAGAATCTAATAGTTACTTATCCACAGCCACCTGACCTCCAGTTCGGCCAAGTCAACACTGGGGGCTGATTTTCAGATAAGCTGGATGGGCAGGGCCGCCGTTCAGTGTGAGACAAAGACCAGCTCCCCCAGGGCCTCCACCCAGGGCCAAGGCAAGACTCAGCTCTTCAATGCCCCCAGGGGTTTTTATGCTCCAATAACTGATCTGGCTGCTGTGCCTGCTGATGTGGCCTCTGCAGTGGCTGCCTAAGGCCAGAGCTATGGAAGACCCTTCTCCCTTCCTGGTCAGCTGGAAAAAAAAAACATCGCTGACCTTTGACCCCGTGGGTTGAAGGATCTGCGAACTTGCTGTTGTTGGGACTGGGGATTCTGTGACTGGAGATTCTGCCCCCAAGGGCTGTTCACAAGCCATGCCATACAGCCAAGACTGGACTGGGCTCCACTCTGCATCTGGTGCAACAGATGTTTTCTGTGTGCCTTTCAGGTTGCTAGAAATCTCTCCACTCTCTTGTTCTCCATTTCTGCTGCTCCAGAATTTGTTGAGAGCCCCTCTTTACAAGTATTTTATGGACTGTGTAGGGAGACCCTGCATATGTGTGTCTTTCTACTCCACCATCTTGGCTCTGCCCCTTAGAACTTTTTTTTACAGCAAATTTTTCTGAGGAAGGCCTCATTTTTCAATTATGTAGAAAATTTAATCAAATTCATAAGAATGCAAGTCATTCTGCAATTGATAAATGGCCAGACGAAATAGACAAGCAGTTTTCAAAAAAATTAAAATTGTATATAATCATATGAAAAAATGCTCTAAATCATTATGGATTAGAGAAACACAAATTGCAACTCTGAAGTATTACCTTACTCGTATCAGACTGGCTAATATGACAGGAAAGGAGAATGACAAAAGTTAGAGGGGATGTGGGAAAATTGGGACACTAATGAACTGCTGTTAGAGTTATGAAACTGATTCAACCATTCTGGAGGGCCAATTTGGAACTGTGCCCAAAGGGATATAAAACCGCGCATGCCCTTTGACCTAGTAATTCCACTACTTGCTTTGCATCCCAAAGAGATTTACTTTTGAAAAGAACCTACACTATCAAAATATTTATAGCATCTCTTTTTGTGGTGTCAGTTGAGAGAATTCTCATTAACTGGGAAATGGTTGAACAAGTTTTGGTATACAGATGTAAGACATAATGAGCAAGATGCTTTCAGAAAAACCTGGAAAGATTCACATGAACTGATGCAGGGTAAAGTGAGCAGAAGCCAGAGAACATTTGACACTGCAACATTAACGTCATATAATGATCAACTGGGAATGACAGCTGTTTTCAGCAATACAATAATCCAAGACAATTCTGAAGAACTTAATAAATAATATAAATAAATAAAATTAAAAAAAGAACTTTTAGAGAAAGAACCCATGCAGATCAAAGCATACTATTAAAAATTGTCTTTATTATTTTTTTGAGTGGGTTTTCTTTCACAACAGAATTAACATGGAAATATGCTTTGTATGATTACATATGATTACATATGTATAACCTATGTCAAATTGCTTCCCTTCACAGGTTGGAGAGAGGGAAAGTAGGGAAGAAAAGAATTTGGAGCCTTACATTTAAAAATAAATGTTAAAATTGTTTTTACACATAATTTGAAAAAATATTAGAATAAAAATAATTTTCTCCTAAAAGTGTTTCAACAGAGTATCCTTTTTGTTATTTTTGAGAATATTTTTTGTAACACAGATACTAATTATTCCTTAGATATTTAATGGAATTTACTTGTGTCTGGCCCAAGAATTTGTCCTCTGGCAATTCTTGTGAGGCTAACTTGATTTCTTCCTTCAATATAGTTTAAGTTCTCTATTTAATGTTTTGTTAATTAGGGTATGCTATGTTTTATAGATAACTTTTCCTTGAATTCTCAGTTTTTCTGGCATATAATTTTTGTAATATTTTGAGATTGTTCTTTTCATTGACTCTATTTTTTTTTTATTGCCAGTTCACCTTTTCCAATTTTTATTTTGGAAATTTATCATTTCATTCTCTTCTTTTTGATCAGGTTAACTAATTTTTTGCTATGTTAATCTGTTAAAGTTCAGTTTTTTAAATTGTTAGCCATTTCAAATTTTTCCATTTCCCTGTAATTTTTAAGATTTCTTCTTTTGCGTGTGTTTTAGAGCTGTTTATTTGTTTAAATTTTTGTCTTTATTTGTATTTTTGGTTTATTGATTCTCTTTTTCTATTTTGCTAATGTTTTCAGAAACATTAAATTTTCTTCTTAGATCTGACACAGCTATTTCTGATAAGTATTGGCATATAGACTTATCATCCTCTTTGACATATTTATTTTATTTGATTTTTGTTCCTTTTTTCCCCTCATAATTCTGGATGTCATTGCTAGGTCTATGTATCTTGCTCATATTTCTCTTACTAATCTATATTTTTATTCTATTATGGTGTATAAAGAATATTCTTGTTATTTCTTAAACATTTATATGTGGTACCTTTATTTTAAAGCTTCATCAGTTTTTATAAAAATACCATGAAATACTGAGAAATTTGTGTATCTTTTAGTAATTCTATTTAGGAATTATAAAAGCTCTTTAACATCTAATTTCTCAACAATATAGTAATTTCTTCTTAATGTTAATATTTGTGTTTCATTTATCCAGTTCTGAGTAAAGAACAGTAACATCTCTTATTATTGAGTGCTTATTGATGTATGTTTGCAGTTCATCTAGTATTTTTTCCTAATGTTAATGCTCTAAATATGTTAATTTTTGGCAGAGTACTATAGAGGCAAAGCATGGCAGTGGTAGGGGGACTGTAGTCTGACCTCCTCATTTAAAAGACAAGGAAGTAATAGGGACTTGTGAAGTGACTTGTTCCAGATATCTAACTAATGGAAGATTCGAGACTAGATGATGTTGCCTCCTTAAATGATACAGCTTCCAATTACAAAAAGCCTCTTTTCCATTATGCTAGCACATTTTAAAAATAACGAATACCCTTGGTACTGTGGTCATTTTACTTGTGCCATAGTAATACATTCCTTCCATTTTCACTTTTCAGGGATTTGTTTTAACAAAAAAATTAAAAACTTTCCACATGCAATGCACAATAGTAGGTATAGGGCACACAAAGATACAATCATCCCTTAAGGAGCTTACTCACATTCTATTGAGAGAGATGACATATGCACAGACAAATGAGTGCAAGTTCATATAAGGAAATAAGAAAACAATGATGAATGGAGGCCTCAAGAGAAGGTTTCACATAGAAGATAAGAGAGGAGCTAAAGAAGGAGTACAATCCAGGCATGGAAAGTATTTTGTACAGAGGCAGAGTGATAGATAATGGAATATTAGAGCACAGCGAGTTCAAGTAGATAACTATGATTTAGCAAATAGGCCAGTTTGACTACAACACAAAGAATAACCATGGGAGTAATGTAAAATAAGATTGGGAAGGTAATTTAAGCCAGATGATGAAGGACATGAAATGCCAAGTTAAGGATTTTGTATTTTATCCTCCAATTGTAGGCAATTGGAAACCTTGGAATGTTTTGAGAAGAAAAGTGGCATGGTTAAACTGTGCCTTACAAAGATTATAATGTCAGCTGTATACAGGTTGGATCAGAAGTGGGAAAGAGAGTTGTGGTAACATGGAGACTGATTAGAAAACTATTACCATAGTTCATGTAAGAGGAAATGGAGACAGACCCTACAGGACTTCAGACCTGATTGGCTAAGGGAGAGGAAAGAGTCAAGGATGGCTCCAAGATTATGAACATGGCTTATTGAAAGGTAACGATACCCTCTATTAGATTAGCTATTAGATTAGATCCACTGAGTCATAGCTGCCCTATGAGAGTGGATAAAATTAATTTGGTGGATTTAGTGAATCCAGTTGGCATGACTTCTTCCAGGGGCCAGCAACATGAGACTAGAAGTAGAAAAGGTAGATTGGGGATAACCCAGAACTGAGATGTGGGGAAGTAGGAATATATGAATAGGAAAAGAAAAGGCAAAGCTTCTTGGGATTAAGATATTGTGAGGACAATCTGGTCAACTATGGGGTCAATATTGGAACGAGAGAAAAAAGGGGACAGCAAAATGATGAATTGGAAAAAAAAAAGGAAATATTGAGGGAGTTAATTATTTCAAGGGTAGGGAACCTAAGGGAATAGGTTACACAAACACCCACACCCACACCCCCCCATACCCACACCCACACCCACACACACTTATATATATCCATGTGGTTCCCTCAATAGAATGTAAACTTCTTGAGGGCAAGGAATATTTCACTTTTGTTTTTGTATACACAATATCTAGCAAAGTACCTGGCGCAGTAGGTACTTAACGTAGTTTGATTAACAGCACATATTTATTAAACATCTATTGTAGGTGCAGGGGATACAAAGACAAAATGAAAAGCAGTCCCTGCCCTGAGGCACATTTAACACCTTGTTAACGTCTTGTGATTACTTCTGCTGGGGCTTACTAGGCCTTTAGCTCCCCATATTTAGGTATTTAAAGCCCCTAGGGGTGGGGTTTATTTGTTGGCTCAGTCCATGAAGTTTCTCCCTTTAATTTTATCAGAGAAAGAGGTTCACACTTTGAATTTTTATAGTAAGCTTAACACCTCATTAACACCTTGTGATTTCATTCTGGACTTTCTGAGCTAGGGTGTTGGCCCCAAATCAACTCCCTCACATTTATATTCTACAAGTTATGAGGACAGAGAGGGCAACCTCAGAGTTTAGAATCATGGATATAGCATACTTAGGGGGTTATGGTAATATTTTAAAGATATTACCATCTCTGTGGGTGGCTGCAGTAAGAAAGTCCCTGGGATTGAGAAAGTTGATGAAATGGGATGCTATATCAACCCATACATTGATGGCCCCTCCTATTAGAGTACAGACTCTAAACTAAGTACTGAACTGCTTGAGGAGAGGGGAGACAAAGGGAAAGTAATCTGAAAACTAGTACATTAAAACCATAAAGATCATAATTGTCTGATAGACATGGATGGAGTGAACCTCAAAGATTGATAAATCGTAATGGTAGAAGTATATCTGAACCGAGCAGCGAGGAATATGCTCCCCCTTTATTTTAGCTCAGTGTTTCAAAGGAGGGATGGGACACTAGAGAAAGAGCAAATCATATTAAAAGGGATGGCTTTGCTTTCTGGAGGGATTCCTATCTTTTGGAGCAAGCCAGGTTTTTTCATGTAAAAGGAATTGGAAAGAGTGGGAAAGGAAGAGATCTAGGATGAAGGGAAGTGTATGAATGACAGATCAAGGTTCCAAAGGGTTAAATAGGAAGCAATAGCAGAGGAAGATGGGCAACTGGGAGGGTTGATAACCAGTCAGATGAAACTGAGGCAACTAGGAATATCTATAATCTTTCTTTCTTTCTTTCTCTTTCTTTCTTTCTTTCTTTCTTTCTTTCTTTCTTTCTTTCTTTCTTTCTTTCTTTCTTTCTTTCTTTCTTTCTTTCTTTCTTTCTTTCTTTCTTTCTTTCTTTCTCTTTCTTTCCTTCCTTCCTTCCTTCCTTCCTTCCTTCCTTCCTTCCTTCCTTCCTTCCTTCCTTCCTTCCTTCCTTCCTTCCTTCCTTCCTTCCTTCTTTTCTTCTTTTCTTCCTTCCTTCCTTCCCTCCTTCCTTCCTTCTTTCTTTTCCTTCCCTCCTTCCTTGCCTCCTTCCTTCCTTCCTTCCTTCCATCCTTCCTACCTTTCTCTACACACATAGATGTATGCATGCATATATATTATAGATACACTCATATGTACATGCTTATACACACATACATACATATGCATGTGTACATGTATGTATATGTATACACACACGCATATATATTATATATATATATATATATATATATATATATATATATAGCCTAGGCAGAAGCTAATTGATTGATTTTTTATTTGTTTAATATCTTTACCTAATAAAACATTACATTCCTTATTGAATAAGGAAGTTATAAAAGTGAATTTTGGCAAGTAATTGGTAAACTCAGTTTGACGTATATTTGAGAAAGGTTGAGATGTAAAGTAGCCCTTTCTCAATTCTTCATACGTAATTCTACCCCATACGCTAAAACAATACACAGAATTTTAGTACAGAACCTAGAGGGTTCAAAAGCCCCAGCTTGTCTGTTTCGGTCCATCCTTCTACTAGTCAAGAGAGAATCATCCCTTCCAGAGCGCTCTTGAGTTATGCCCACTTCAGTTTTAAATTCAACAGAATAAGTCCTTAATCTAATAGCAATCACAGACATATTGGCCCTGAGAATCCATCTCAGTTTTTCATTACCTCACTTTATCCTCTTCCTTCTGGCTTGAGTAGTTTCCCTGGCCTGGATATTTGCAGCTTTCAAAAACAACTGATCCTTGCCATCAGGGAAGGATGATCGATTCAGACCAACCATGAATCACTTGAACTCAACTTCAGTACTAATGGTGTGTATTTGGGGGAGGGAGCATGTTTGGTTTTTTTGTGTTTGCTTCTGTGTCTCTACTAATGTCCTATTTAAACGCTTCACTGTGGTGGACAGGTGACCTTGGCAACAACTGAAGGGAAGCCCAAACTTTGGTGGCCCATTTTATGTTGGAAGGGTTTATTGAATGAGGTTCAACAATAGATTTCATTTTTCTTATCCTCCACTTTAGAGAGGCTCACTAGCATAAGGTTGGCTAGCTGGTGATAAATAGTTGTGGTCACAGAAATTCATGATGATGTAACTAACTAATGGTGTCAAGGATCAGCAATTTTGGTTTGTGGAAGGACTATTTACACCAAACAAAATCATGAAACCCTGAAGAGGGAACAAATTGAGATGCTGAAATCCTATGTTGAACATAAATCATTTTCCTAGTATCATTCTTCCTGGCGATGACTTAAAATATACTTTATTAAAAATTAAATAATATTTTATTTCCCCCAATTACATGTTAAAAGAATTTTTAACATTTACATTCTTTAAGTTTTGAGTTTCAAATTGTATCCCTTCCGACCTGAGATGATAATCAATATGATATAGGTTATACATATGCAGTCATATAAAACATTTCCATATTAGTCATTTTGTACAAGAACACTCAAAAAAAAGAAAGGAAGGAAAGAAAGAAAGAAAAGGAAGAAATAAAGAAAAGGAAGAAAGTTAAGGAAGGAAGAATGTTAAGACAAAGGTAGGACTGAGAAAGAAAAAGAAGGTGGAAAATAGTATGCTTCAGTCTGTATTCACACATTAATTCTTTCTCTGGAGGCAGATCTTGCTATGACTTTTTAAACTGTATAGATCACAGAATTTGGAACTGGGAAGAAACTTAGGGATCATTTAGTCCAATCTCCACATTTTACAGATGAGCAAACTGAGGCCCAGAGAGGGTAAACAACTTATTTGAGCTTACCCAGAAAGTGAATAGTAGAGCTGAGATTTAGAATACATACCTTTTGATTCCAAAGTCCAATATTTTTTTTCCTACATCTCATTGTTGGCTGGGATAGTTAAATTTGGAAATTTAATCTGCAAGTCAATATTGGGTGCTTTCCAAGTGCCCAGCCTAGTGCTGGGCACTGTAAACCAGACAAGGGTATGCTGGAGCCAGCTCTCAAGGTTTTGCAAAGTTGGTTTTTAAATTTTCAGTGTGAGCATTTATACCTGAAAAACCGGCAATTGCTACAAATGATTTATTGTTTTGTTGATTGTTCAGACTTAGCAATATGTTAAAAATGTAGATCCCATTGAAAAGCATGCATACTTTTTTTTTTTCTGGAGTCCTGCTGTTAAACATTTACCAGCACATGCCTTTATTGCTCCATAAACCTTGCTTGAGCTCAGCAGGAGTGGAGTGAGAAGCTGAGGGAATGAAGTCATCGCCAGATTGGAGGCCTGTTAATTGTCAGCTAATCACAATAATCATAGAAATAATGATGATAATAATTGACATTTGTATAGTAATTGAAAGTTTGCCAAGTGCTTTCCATGAATTGCTTCATTTGAAACTCACAAAATCCCTACTGTGAACAAACTGTAGAGAGAAGCTCTGTCCTCTGCCCTCAGGCAACTTGCTGTCTAGCCTAATAATTCATGATGTAATTCAGAAAATTACACATTAGATTGTGGTATTACCTACAGGTAGAATAAGAGTGGGATGAGCTATGGCGAAAGGAAAGACTTGGTGTAAGAAACGTGGGCAAAAGTTATGGCTTCTTGTTCAGGGAACTTCCTGTTTTTCCCACTGGTAAGTGTTTGGGGTTCTGAGCTATGACCTCTTTACTTC
Organism: Bettongia penicillata ogilbyi; assembly: GCA_023548195.1. Taxonomy (NCBI): domain Eukaryota; kingdom Metazoa; phylum Chordata; class Mammalia; order Diprotodontia; family Potoroidae; genus Bettongia; species Bettongia penicillata. Next base: position 597,458 of record JAJHZJ010000503.1, on the reverse strand, counting down.
AACTGCGAAGACAGGGCTTGTAGTCTTCTTTGATTCTGGTCCTATCATTTGAAAGGCATAGAGATCTGACAGGAAAGACTGCTGCAGTCAAAATTTCAAATCCAGGATGTTTGCGTGAACTGGGTCAGTCCACAAATGCTCGTCAGACTGAACTCACTGCTTTGCCCTTCCTGCCACTATATCAGGTGCCCTGGTTAGATTTCCTTCCTCCAGAAGCTCTGTCAGCATTATCGAATTGTAGAGGGATATATGTGCAAAGAAATATTCTCTTATGGGTTTCTTTGCGTCAGAGAAGGCTGTTTACATAGATGGACTGGGGGGAGTCCATATGGTAAATGAGACAAGTCCCCCTGCTCATAGAAACCAACTCCAATCATCTGTTATGCAGAAATTCTGCAATTGAGACTCATTCCTTTGATCCAAGTAGAGTTGTAGTGGGAGGGTATGTGTGTGTATCGTTAAGATGGTAGTCATTTGAATTCTTTTCTAAAGTTGTGTAATGACCCCCACAAGGTTCCCCACTCCAATAAACAAAGAAGATTTTGGGGAAGCTCAAGACCTCTTGTCTGGGAAGCTGAGTTACCTTGTCAGAGGTTGGACCCTCACTGATCACCCCAAGTCCCTTTTCCTGGTGTAGGGGAGTTTGAGCGTAAAATGGTTGCCAATTCCTCAGGAGTCTTCTCTTCTTCTACTGACATCATTGTGATGTCATTGTTTTTTCTTCAAAAATAAAGGAAGAATCAGGTATCAATACTAGTTCCCAGGTTCAGATTTTGCTTTGTATGTGTTACAATGGCTAGATCACTGGACCTGGAGTCAGGAACACATACTTTCAAATTAGGCTTCAGGCATTGGCTAGCAATGTAAGTCTCTTAACCTCCATCTGCCTCTGTTTGTCAACTGGAAAACAGGGATAATAATAGCACCTACATGCCAGAGTTGTTGTCAGGATCAATTTCTTTCTCTAATGCCTGTTGCTTCTAGACAGATAAAAGACCTTTAAAAGTCCACCAGACTTTACTGGCCATGGGAAGGGTGCCCCATTTTCACCAGGGTCCAAGAGGGGTGCCTACATCCACCTAGGACTCTAGCAAGATTCTATCTAGGTCACCACATTGACCTATATGTATTCTCTCCAATTTGATTTCCGCTTTCATTTTGTAATTATCTCCCCTAAATAAAGCTGGCTTACTTCATTGTCTTATTGTGAATTTTATGTTGCCCTGTACTGGATCTTCCTGATTGCATTAAGATAATTTGTTAATAAAATTCTTTTCTCTAGGTTTTGAACTTAGATGTTAAGGAAATAAAAGTATAGAGACTGTTTAATCTTAAGGTTCATTAAAAAGGTTTGGTGATGATTTTGGAGCATGGGACACTGATGAAACTGGATTAGGGAAGGGGGCATTGAGGGGGACAAGGGCACTGCGTTACCTGGAGAAAGAGGGAAGTAACGACTGCCAAAGACAAAGTTTGTGTCCTTCACAATTTGCCCATTTGTACTTTCTAAGAGGATTTCTTTGTGTTGAGATTGTCCTTCCCAGACCCTGAAGCCTCTACATCTGAGGTTGAATGACTGTTTTACTCTAAAATAAAGTCCCTGATTTGTTGAACAGTTCTCGCTGTCACCCTCAAAGTGCAAAAGAAACAAGCACAGCCAGGGTTTTGGTTTGGCCAATCTGTCTACAAAAGGTTGGTGTTTTTTTAAACAATAAAAAGACCTTGAGAGTTGGGAGCAAGTCAAAGAAACCTAAATAAATAAATAAAGCCAAATCCCCCCCAATGTTTCGCTATTATCTCAGTTGCAGATATTGATATTGGCAGACTTTTCTGTATTTGTGGACAGAGGATTGATGGAATTCCTGCCAAAAGAAAAACTGATTTGTCCACATGCAAGTCCAGCCTGCTGGTCTGTCCTTGGAGACAAAATAAGGAACCTACTACCCCTTTGATCTAAAGCTATTTTTATCTGCCGCTGAGCAGTGCTTATGGTGCATTATGCATTTTGTGTAAAAAGGGGGCTGTCAGCAGACAGAGATAACCATTAACCTTGGCAAACCCATTTAAATGGGGCTTCTATTGTTGCTTCATCCAATCAGGGAGGGTTTGAGGCTTAGGTCATTTGCTTATGGTGGCTAAGGGATGCTAATGTCATGACTCCCAGGCAAGGCAGCCAGACAAACTGTGGAGTCCTAGTTTGTCTTCTCCTCATGTATTCTCTCCTAGTCACACTCCTCCTGCCTTAGTCATTCATTAAGCAAGACAAAACAAAAACAAATGCAAAAAACCTTTACTTATGCTCAATGTATTCTCAGACCTATGCTAGGCATCATGGGTAACAAAAACCTTGTCTGAGGATATAACCCTTACTCTCAAGGACTGGCCAGTCAGAGTTCCAATGCTGCCCTGTTTTCCACTGTGTCTTTCCTCCAGGACAGGCCTCTTAGTTTCTCTTCTGTTCTTTGCTCATTCCCTTATGGCTCCTTTCCTTTCTTTCTCCTTACATGGGCATTTGATTTTGGCCTGGGAAGTTGTGCAGAAATATTACATGAAGTGTTGTCTTCTTACTTCTGTACACGGGGGTGCACATGGTACTTGCTGGATTTTAGCATATGAGTTAAAGCTGGGATTGCTGTTGACAGTCATGTGGATGGAAATCCACTTTATAAGGATCCTCTCAAAAAGGACAGTGTTCAGATTAGAACAGATTCTGCAGATTCTGTCTCTAAACCAGAGAATTTGTCCTGTAGAGTCTTCAATCTAAGAAATTCCCCTTTTTCCCGCAGGGTGAAAATTTTTGCCCTGTGGGCTTGGCTTTCCTCTCCTAGGATGTAGGCTCTGGCTCAAACCGAAATCAATGAGTCCATTAATCAGCCAAGGAATGGGAATGATCTGAGAGCCCATTACATCTCCAGCCGCATGCTGCCTGTGGAATATACAAGAAAAATGGGAGACATGGTCCACTCATTCCAGGAATTGATTGTTGCCTAACTGTGTCATGTTTGTTAGGTTTGCTTCCCTCACAATATGAGATAGGATATAATCACGTTTGATATTGTGCAGGTGGAAAGGGAACATTTATTAAGCATCTGCTATATTCCAGGCACTGAGCTAAGCCCTTTACAAATATAATCTTGTTTGATTTTTACAACAATGCTGTGAGGGAGATGCTGTTATCATCATCCCCATTTTCCAGTTGAGGAAACTGAAGCAGATGGAGGTTAAATGACTTGTCTTGGACCACACAGCTATTAAATGACTGAGGCTCAATTTGAACTCAGGCCTTTATGATTTCAGGCCCAACACTCTATCCAATATACCACCTACCTTCCTTACATTGTGGAGAATATTGTGTAGCATGTGATGAATACTGTAGGAGTCATAGGAAAGGAGAGGTGTGTTAGAGTAAGATGTGTAGGCCATGGGTCTTGAAGGATGGGCAGGATTTAGATGGGTGGAGGATGGGAGGGAGAGCATTCCAAGCTGGTAGAGTAGCATGCATGAAGACAATGCATGCAGGCTGGATGTTTGGGAAGGAGTTAAAGAAGTTTTAATCAGAAAGTGCTCACCAGACTGCCTGCAAAAGTATCATTATGCCTCTATGCTCCTAAAATTCCTCAGATCTATTTTCTATGCTTCCTAGAAGTTTGGGGACTAGAAGTTGGGACTCTAAAATGGCCCAAGGCTTAGGAACCTTCTTATATTGGTCAATGATGTCTCTGAGGTATGGGAGTTCAAATGTGATTATGGCCTGCTGTGGGCAAGTGTACCATGAGAAGGTACTACACAATTTACTCTGGCTTTGTGGAGTTTCAGACTATGTTCCTTTTCTACTTTTCCCAGATTTAAGTAAAATATGTGTACAACTACCGCATCCTAAATATATAAACCATTGTTGATGTTCTTTTTTGGCATCATATGAGGTTGTTGTGACTGGATCTGCATGCCTGAGAACAGGAGGAGGTATGTTCTTGACTCAAACAAGCTTAGAAAGACCTCAAGATCATCTTCAGCGTGTTCTGTGACCCTCTTCCTTCTTGTTGCCCCCTCACCCAATCTAATACCCTCATGCTGCCCACAAAAACTCTTGTGAAAATTATTTTAATTCTGTTATAGCTTTGGTAGAACTCCTGTTTCTAGAGGAAGACCTGAGCTGACCAGTCCCCAAAGAGAATCATGAACAAAAATCCCACCCAGATGCCTCTGGGTTTGTCCTCTACCTGAACCCTGTGCCTGGTGCAGCCTGGACCACCCTAAACCAGCCTAAACCGATGCTGGAATTGCTGCTGTGCACCAGTAGCTTGTTTCCATGTTCCAACCATTCCGAGAACTCCCCTCCCCCAAACTGTACCTTTTGTTCCCCTTCTTGTTACTTTAGACTTTAAATACTGCTCTGTAACCCTATACCAATGGGCATTCTTATACTTTGACATTTGGGTGTCCATTCTCTCCTCCTGTCCATATTAAAGATGTATTTCTTATATATGCTTTATATGATAATACATATTACTTTACATGATAATTTTATTATATACTTAAAAGGAATAACAAGTTCTAAATAGTTTTACAGTTTCATATAGAATCACCTTTAAAAAAATTATATCATGTTATAGTTATGATTGTTTTATTCCATAAATTAAAAATAAATTTTAAAATAAGAATTAAAAAAAGATGCATTTCACTTTTTTTTTACAATTCCTCACTCTGGTTTTCTTTATACTGAGTCTAGGGTTTCCCTAGGCATACCTCCATGGGCAATATTCCATCCTCCAAAATGATCCTTCCTCTGTTTTCTCAGTCAAAACATTCATTTTCTCTGCCTAGCCCTCACCTAGCTAATCTGATAAACTAATCTACATCAAGTGATTATAAATGACTTTTCCAAGGTTTTAAATTTTAATAGAAGTTCCTAGAAATATAAAATTGGAGCTAGAGGAATAATTTTCTTACATTTGAGTGTTAAACACGAAGGTAGGCTGATAGGAAGAGGAAGAAGTGATTTTGAATGGTAAAATAGTGGGAGGAGCCTATTTCAGGCCTTAGAATCATACCGCATAGAAAAAGCCTACTCTGCTACTTTATAAGGTGGAAAAAGTTCTATATGCTTGTCATTTGTATCAACCAATCAAAAAATGGTGATTGAATATTGCCTTCTTTGTGATTATTCCTGTAGTTGACAGTGCGTGGGATACAGATGAAGTATAAAGCATGGTCCTTGCCCTGATGGAACTTACAGACTTATTGGAAAGAGACAAAACTCAAACACACAACACAGTATTGAGCAACTAAACTCAGAAGAGTTCTTACATATGTCAGCATCTCAAGCATCTGTGATGTCATTCTGGGTATCCTATGGAAAGTAGACAGTATCTAGCTCCTTAATTGTGTAGTTCTGACAAAAAGGGCTTTGAGAGTTCAGAGAAGATAGGGAGCTCTGTGCGAAAAGTCAAGAGATGTTTTGTGAGTGGAAGTGGGAATGCAACTTGATTCTGAAGAATGGGTAGATTTAGGCAGGTGAATATGGGGTGCTGGGCATTCTAAGTAGGAAAACTGATGTAAGAAAGCACACTAAGTTTTGGGAAACAAAGAGTTCACCTTATTCAATGTACTTTGATAAACATTTATTAAATACCTATTGTATGCAGAGTAATGGACTAGGCACTGGAAGAACAAAGAAAATTTATATAAGGCTCATAGTCTACAAAGTGGTTAAAACATCCTCAGATATCCATAATTCATAGTAATATTTGATGTATGTGCTGGAGAACTGCAAATCAGTATGCTAAGTGGGGAGATTGGTACTGCTATAAAACCACTAGCATAGTGCCTGGCATACAGCAAATACTTAATACTTGCATGTTGATGGATTGATCCTTGCAGGCATAACTCAGGCAGGCTACATGGAAGAGATGGACTGACGGAGAGGAATCCCCTATGAAGTCTAGTATGGCACAGGTGTAGAATAAAAATCATTGATTGAATGCTTAAAACAGAGAAAATGCAGGAGTGGTAAGCTACAGGAAGGCCACCTGCTTCCACACTTGCGCTCATTCTTGTCTTCTCATAAATTTGATTGATGAATGAGGGAACAGGCTTGTAGGGAATCAAAGGGCCTTAAAACGAATATTGGAGGCATCAGAGCATCACGAGATTTCAATTCCCCTTCTCTGCTCTGAAAGGAAGGGCCTCTGTTTGAAATGAATGATGAGAATCAGAAACAGACAGACAACTAAACTCTGAGATCTATGCTGTACCTGAAGGCTCTGAGTTCTGAAAAGCGAGGGTAATTGCTTGCAGTCCAGAGCGTTCCTTTATTGAGCAAGCAATTAGCTAACGGAGGAGTTATGTGGCTCCTGTCATGGAATTACCTGTTCCTGGAGATGATTTGGAAATGATACTTGAATGTGTTCAAAAACATCTCCCATGCAAACTGGGTTATCATTTTCAAGGCAGATGGGTCCTTTGACTTCTTATGGACAAGGCCATCCCTGGACGAAATTGTGAAGGGCAGTAGAGTTTCTTTTCATAAAACTCCAGACTTCACTTTCATGGCCTTTTTCTTTCCTTAGTAGCAGGTCACATATAGGAAATGAAAGGGGAAGAATGCAGTAAAAGATGAAACAAAGGTTTAGAGCTTGGGTGACTGGGAAGACCTCTAGGGAAAGATAGTTCTCTACTGTCAGAGAGGGAAGAATCCCCTTGTATCACCTATAGCCCCAGAACATTAGATATACAGTAAATATTTACCTCTTTAATGTTTAAAGCAGGAAGAATGCTTTAGTACATCTGCTAATGTGTTCATCTCTCTCTTTCCTTTCCCTAAATCCAGCTCCTTGCTTTTATATTATTCATTCATGGAAAAGTATACTAACTGAACATGATTTATAGTGTTGGGGTTGGGGTGATGGGGAGGGTGATTATTCTGAATAGGCATAAAAACTTTAAATTAAAAGAGATTAATTTTGGGTATCTCCCAAAAGATGTGTCTGAGGTAAAATCTGAACTTGGGGCTTCTTGACTTTAGGGCTAGTATTCTAGCCACCTTCAAATATTTAGACTACACATCTATTTCCCAGTCCATGGACATTCAGACTCCATGGCCTCTCGGACAATGTGCTTATCTTCTTGGCCTTTCTGACTCAGATAATTTCTCCCTGTTTTTCTTGGCTGCCTGACATCTGATGATTCAGATTCCCTGCTTTGTTTCCTGATGCTTGACTGCTCAGACTTTACTCTTGATTGCTTAACCTCTGATCACTTATGGATGTGCCTGATTTCCTAACCCAACCATTGGTTGCTCAGCTTTAGTGTTTAATTTGTTGATGTTAGAATTGTTTGCTTGGACATTAACCTTGAGACTTGGCCGCATTATATGATTTCCTGTTTCCTCATTGATAGACAGATCAGTCTTTGCCTTTTGGCTCTTCTGGTTTCTGACTTCTTGCCTTGAACTGTGTTGTGTTGGCCAACTGCAAATTCCTGCTCCACAACTTCCACCGATCCCTTACTCCTTGGCATCTTTTTATACATTTTTGGGTTTCTTCCTTACAACAGCTGTTGCATATCTTCTCCACTCTTCTTCATCAGGCCTCTCTACTTCCCTGCCCCCATTCTGTGCAAATTATCTAAAATCACTTGCTACCACCACTCTCAGCACATAAATTTTGCTGAGATGATTCAGACCATCTGGCAAGAACTCCCTGTGATGACATGCAGCACCACTAGGGTAGCCCCCAAATAGAAGGGATTTCTCCTTCAAAAACTGGACCTCCAAGATACTGACTTTTTCCAAAGCTCTTCTTACTCTGTAAAGCACATTTAGAGTTTGTTCAAATATATAACTAATCTGTTATACTGTGGGGGAACTGGTGGATATAAGCTATATATAGTTGAAATAAATCGCAAGACATAGTCTTACTTTTAATCCATTAGCTTGGCACAGGTTTAAATCAGTAAGCAGGAGCTCCTTATTTTCAGTTCCCTTTGAAGGAGTAAGCTCTATTTCTAACACAGACACTTGAAAGTCATAAAATCATAGGTTTAGAACAAGAACATAAAGATCTTCAAGTGCAACCTTTTGATAGATGAGGAAACTGAGGCACAATGTGGTTAGATGATTTGACAAGGGTCATACTAGTAACAATGGTAGGATTCAAACGTTTTGACTCCAATTCCAGTATTCTATCCACTAATCTTTTGTGTTGGTCACTCTTATGCCTGCCCCTAGGCCTGCGTTGAGCTTTCTTTTCCAGAAACTTAGATCCCTGGAGAAGAACGTTAGAGACTGAGTGTATTGTTGGACCCCAGGCCCACTCAGTTTGGTCTCAGGTTGAAATTGATATCCTGGAATCTTCTGGAAACCTAAAAATATCTGTTCCTATACCCATTTTATAGTCTTCCTTCCTTCCTTCCTTCCTTCCTTCCTTCCTTCCTTCCTTCCTTCCTTCCTTCCTTCCTTCCTTCCTTCCTATTTCCCTCTCTCTCTGTCCCCCCTCTGTCCCTCCTTCCCTCTCCTTGCTTTTTATTTTAAACCCATTGCCTGCTTTCAGTAGGTCTTAAAACTTTTTTAAAAAATAAATTTATAGGGGGCGGAGCCAAGATGGCGGAGTAGAAGGATGCATGTTTACGAGCTCCGAAACCAAAAGCCCATAGAATTAATGTAAAAAGAGTCCCCCATAACTTCTGGGTCAATACAAGGTGTGCAGAAGCAGAGTGGAAGAGATTTCCGTTCCAGGGAGCCCTGAAGACCCGTCCCCAGGGTCCAGCGCGCCCCGGAAAGTGGACCCCACCCCCAGCACTGCCCTGGCCATGGCCCCAGAGAAGCTGATCCAAGCAGGCTTCAGAGACGGAAGCTCCGGCAGCCAGGAAAGTCCCTCTGCCCACAGAAGCTACAGGTCAGTGAGAAAGAAGGCTGGGGTAGAGGAGGGGAGCGGAATGTCTCCGTGACTCGGGCCCCCTCGGGAGGAAGCGGCGGCGGCAGAGACGGGGGCAGGAGGTGGCAGAGGCAGAGGTGTGGGCGGCAGCTGAGGCGGCAGCGGACCGGGACTCGGGAATCCCCCAGCAGCAGGCAGGATCTTCATTACGGAAGGTTCCTGCATAAAACCTGACGGAGCTGAGCCTGGGAGATGGCCCTGCCCCCACCCTGCTCTATTACTGAAGGCTTCTGCTCAAAGGCCCCAAGGGAACTGAGATTGGGAGGCGGGCCCCCCACCCCACCCCCACCCGCTCCATTCCTGAAAGTCTCTGCATAAAGCCCCCGAGGGATCAGAGTCTGGGAGGCGGCCCTGCCCCCACCCCAGCACCTGAACTAAAGCTCACTGATTGACAGCTGGCAGGAGGAAAGCCCATTTAAATCTCAGAGGCCAAGCACTAGCTGGGCGGATCCAGGCGGGGGTGGAAAGAAATCTCAGAAGTCAAGTAACTGGCTGGGAAAATGCCTAGAAAAGGGAAGAAAAATAAGACTATAGAGAGTTTTTTCCAACAAATGCAAATGATCCCGACCTTCGGATCTGATGACGAGGACGTATCCTTGCCATCAGGGAAAGACGTGGAGGGCGGGGCCTCAGTACCCCAGACACCCCAGGGGGGTGGCAGGTGGGCTCAGGCCCTGGAACAGCTCAAAAAGGATTTTGAAAAGCAAGTTAGACAGGTGGAGGAAAAACTGGGAAGAGAAATGAGAGAGATACAAGAAAAGTATGAAAATCGGGTCAATACCTTGGTAAAGGAGACCCAAAAAAATGCTGAGGAAATTAACACCTTGAAAAATAGGCTCACTCAATTGGCAAAGGAGGTTCAAAAAGCCAATGAGGAGAAGAATGCTTTCAAAAGCAGAATGAGCCAAATGGAAAAAGAGGCTCAAAAGCTCACTGAATTTAATAGTTCTCTCAAAATTAGAATGGAACAGATGGAGTCTAATGACTTTCTGAGAAACCAAGAAATCACCAAACAAAACCAAAAGAATGAAAAAATGGAAGACAATGTGAAATATCTCATGGGAAAAACAACTGACCTGGAAAATAGATCCAGGAGAGACAATTTAAAAATGATGGGACTACCTGAAACTCATGATCAAAAAAAGAGCCTAGACATCATCTTCCATGAAATTATCAAGGGAAACTGCCCTGACATTCTAGAACCAGAGGGCAAAATAAGTATTGAAAGAATCCATCGATCACCACCTGAAAGAGATCCAAAAAGAGAAACTCCTAGGAGCATTGTGGCCAAATTCCAGAACTCCCAGCTCAAGGAAAAAATCTTTCAAGCAGCTAGAAAGAAACAATTCCAGTACTGTGGAAATTCAATCAGGATAACTCAAGATCTAGCAGCTTCTACATTAAGGGATCGAAGGGCGTGGAATAGGATATTCCAGAAGGCAAAGGAACTAGGACTCAAACCAAGAATCACCTACCCAGCTAAACTGAGTATAATACTTCAAGGGAAAATATGGTCTTTCAATGAAACAGAGGACTTTCAATCATTCTTAATGAAAAAACCAGAGCTGAAAAGAAAATTTGACTTTCAAACACAAGAATGAGAAGAAGCATGAAAAAGGAAACAGCAAAGAGAAGTCTTAAGGGACTTACCAGAAGTGAACTGTTTATATTCATACAGGGAAAGACAATATTTCCAACTCTTAAAACTTTTCAGTATCTGGGTAGTTGGTGGGACCACACATACACATGTACATGCATGCACACACACACACACATGCACACACATACAGAGATAGAGAGCACAGATTGAACTGAATAGGATGGGACCATACCTTAAAAGAAACTAAGGTAAATGGTGAGAGAGAAATGTAGGGGGAGGAAAGAGAGGGAAAGGGAAGGGGGGTAACTATATCTCATTTAAGAGGCAGGTAGGAGTTTTTCTTAGTGGAGGGAAAAAGAGGAGAGCTGAGAAAAAAAAAAAAAAAACAAGAAGTTTACCGTCATCACATTTGACTAAATGAAGGAGTGAAATGCACACTCATTTTGGTATGAAAACCTATCTTACAGTATAAGAAAGTGGGGGAGAAAGAGATATTGCAAGGGAGGGGATCATGGGGGGGAGGGCAAAGGGAGGAGGGAGTAATTTGAAGTCAACACTTGGGGAGGGACAGGATCAAGAGACAGAAGAGAAACAATGAGGGGCAGGTTAGGAGGGATGGTAATCCAGTTAGTCTTACACAACACGACTATCAGGGAAGTCATTTGCAAAACTACACAGGTAGGGCCTAAATTGAATTGCCTGCCATACCAAAGGGAATGGGTGGGGAGGGAGGGATGGGGAGAATTTGGAACTCAAAGTTTTAGGAACAACTGTTTAATATTGTTGTTGTAACTAGGAAAGAAGACATACAGTTAATGAGGAATAGAAAGTCATCTGGCCCTACAGGAGAAAAGAGAAGATGGAGACAAGAGAAGGGAGGGATGACAGAAGAGAGGGCAGATTGGAGATAGGGAAAATTAGATTGCTTGGGGTATTGGGGTGGGAGGAGGGGATAAAAGGGGAGAAAACTGGGAACCCAAAAATTTGTGAAAATGAATGTAAAAAAGTAAATAAATAAATAAATAGAATAAATGATGTACTAGAAAAAAAATAAAAAAAATAAATTTATAATTTTTTTATTTTTAAAATTTGAGTTTTGAATCCTCTCCCTCCCTTCTACACCCCTATCCATTGAGAAGGCTTTCTTAGTTTTTCCACCAGTCTCAATAGAAATTTGAGCATTCCTACTTTCAAGGCTAATGCCAACACTCTTCTTCATCCTATACCTTCCTGTCTCAGAATCACAGAATTTTAAAGTTTTAGGGGACTTTAACAGTCATCTAGTTTTACTCGTATCCATCCCATCCCCTCAGCAACATTTCAACCTTTGATTGCAACGTAATACTTAACATTTATGCAGCACTTTATTCTTTGCAAAATACTACATAATTTATCTCATTGAAGGCTTAGAACAAGCTTGTGTGGTAAGTACTATTATTCCCATTATACAGATGAAGAAACTGAGGCTGAGAGAAGCTGAGCGGCTTGCCTCAGGCTACAGTCATTGAGTGTGTGAATTAGAGGTAAGATTTAGTTATCTTCTCGACTCCAGACTGAGCACTCTATACCACCTTGTTGCTTTAATGCGTTCATGAGGCTGAGGGACTGTCTTCCAAGGGACATTGTTCCATCAATTATCCTTACTCTTTTTTTCTGTCTTCTATTTATTCCTCCCTATTAGTTACTTCTTAATTGCCTAAAAACTAGTTTACATTACTTCTCACACTTCCTATCTTATCTCCAACATCTCCAACATCTCTTCTTCCTCTTCCAGGTTTCTGACTTCCCGGCTCCCTGGGACAGAATTGGACAACCAGACTCCAAATCTGGCTGTTTCCTATCTGAATAGGATAGTCAACTTTCATCCTGCAAATGGTAGAATTTTTCTGATAGATATTGGCTTTTAGGCCTCTTCTATCCACTTGCCCTGTAGTTTCTGTAGCTTGGAATTGGTAGTCTTCTTTATATTCTTTCTGTTGGTAAGAATCAAGATGGGGCAGTGTCATGGGAGAAACAAACTGCTGAGAGAGTATCTAGAAGGAGAGGATAGTCTACAGTGTCAGATGATTAGGGATCAAAAAGCCACATGACCCTCATTTTATTGAGTCTCAGGTTTCTCTTCGTAGAGATCTGTGTTAGCTTGGAAACACCTTTTCCAGTGTTGCATTGGATGGTGTTTTTAGCCATCCAGGCAGAATTGTTACTGACGCGTGTAACCCATCCTGCCAGGCTATGTTGAGTGGTTTGTCAAAGTCAATCCATCTATTCTGGGGGTTGGTTGGCTCAGACCCAAGGCATGCCGGTTTAGCCAAGGTGGCACGTTTGATGATGACTGGAATGTTCTCTTAGAGCCACATGATGCTCCTCTGGGATGATGCTGAACAATCTGACAATGGATTTTCCTCTTGTTAAGATCTCTGCTCAAGTGAATAGAAAAAAAAATGCATGAGAATGGCCTGGGGAAGAGGGCATTGCAGGAAGTTACTGTGAGCTCTACTCAAGTATGATAGTAGTGAAAAGACAGCAGGACCTGTAGTCAAGAAACACGTAGGTTCCTGGCCCATTTAGTCACTAAACATTTATTAAGTACCAATTAGACACTATGCTAAGAAGTGGGGATGCAAAGAGAAGCAAAAGACTATCACTACCTTAAGGAACTTATTATCTAATGGGGGAGACAACAGGCAGATAAACATATACAAACAAGCTATATACAGAATAAATTGGAAATAATTAAAGGAGGGAAAGTAGTAGGATTAAGTGGGACTGCGAAAGGATTCCTACAGAAGACTTGGCTTTAATGAGAATTTCAAGGAAGTCAGTAGCAGAAAGGAGAGAGAGCATTCCAGACATAGGGGAGAGAAAATGAAGTGTCTTATGTGTAGAACAGCAAGGAGGCCAGTCTTACTGAATCAAAGAATACATGGCAGAGAGGAAGGTTTAAAAAGAACAGAAAAGTGGGAGGGGTCTAGGTTATAAAGGGCTTTGAATGTCAAGCAGGTTTTTGCATTTGATGTTAGAAGTAATGAAGAGCCAGAGGAGTTTATTGAGTAAGGGAGTAACATGGTTAGAAAAGTCAGTTTGCTAGTTGAATGGAGGATAGATTGGAATGGGGACAGACCTGAGGCAGGCAGACTTCTCAGCATGCTATTGAAATAGTTCAGAGTGGTAGCAGTGGTAGCAGCATTAGGAGAGAATAGGTTATACTCAAGGAATGTTGCAAAGGTGAAGTCGATGGACCTTGTCAACAGATTAGACTCGAGGGGTGAGGGATAGTGAAGAATCAAGGATAATATGTAGGTTGTGAGCCTGAGGAATAAGAGGATGGTGTTACCCTCTACAGTAACAGGAAAGATAGGGGCAGCTAGGTGGTGCAGTGGATAGAACACCAGTGCAGGGGTCAAGAGGACCTGAGTTCAAATTTCACATCAGACACTTGACCTCACTAGCTGTGTGACCATGGGCAAGTCACTTAACCCCAATTGCCTTATCCTGGGTCATCTCCAGTCATCCTGATGAATATCTGGTCATTGGATTCAGATGACTCTGGAGAAAAAGTGAGGCTGGTGACCTCTATCTACAGCCCTCTCTCACTCAAAACAAAGTCAAGTGCAATTATTAAATATTTGAAATCAAGTGTTATTATTTCTCTAATGACATGGTCTTCTTCAGCCACAAAGGATGAACACCCACAACAGGAAAGTTAGGAGAGGGAGAGGATTTAAGAGGAAATATAATGAGTTCTATTTTGGACATGTTTAGTTTAAGATGTCTATTGGATATCCAGTATGAAATGTTTGAAAGGTAGTTGAAGATGTGAGATTTGAGGCTTGCACAGAGGTTGGGGAAAGAAAGTTAGATTTGGCTTCATCAGCTTAGAGATTGTAATTACATCCATGGCAACTGAAAGGACTGCTGAATTAAGTAGGGTAGAGAGAGAAGAGAATAACCCTGAGGAATATCTATAGTTTGAGAGCATGATCTGAATGAGGATCCAGCAAAGGAAGATTGGGAAGTAGCAGCCAGATAGATAAAAGAACTAGGAGAGAGTAGTATTCTGAAAACCTAGAAAGAAGAGACTATCAAGGAGAAGGTGATAGATAGGTGCAAAAGATTGAAGAGAGGTCAAGGAAAATGAGATTTGAGAAAAGTTCACTGGATCTGGCAATTAAGAGATCACTGGTAATTTTGGAAAGAGCGGTTTTTATGGAATGGTGAAGTTGGATGCCAGATTATAGAGGTTAAGAAGAGAATGAGAAGAGAGAAACTGAAGGCACTATAGATAGCCTTTTTAAGTTTACGTACAAAAGTCAGAAGAGATATGTAATGATAGCAGGGATGGAAAGTCTAAGTGAGAGTTTTTTTGAGGATGGAAGAACGCATGGGCATGTTTGTAAGCAGTAGAGAAGGAGTCAAGAGAGAAACTGCAAATAAGTGACAGAGGTGAATGATGGGGAGAGAGGAGGTGATAATCTCTTGGAGGGGATGGAATGGAGTGGGATAACTTATAAAGGTAAAAGGATTAATCTAGGTAAGGAATAAGGTCACCTCTTCATGTGAAATGAAATAAAGGAGATAGTGGTAGAAAGCATATGAGTGATATGAGATAAGAAAGGAGGGAGAAGAGGATGCTCATAGTGAATGACTTCTTTTTTTTCAGCAAAATATGAGGCAAAATTTTCAGTTGAGAAGATGGAGTTAGGGAGAGTCACAGTATGCCTGAGGATGAATAAAAAGGTTTGGACTAGCTACTGTGGAGAGTGGGATAGTGAGTTGATAAAGGAAATATGATAATAGTATGATAGGATTGCCTAGCAGCGGTGAGAACCCAGTTGAAGTTGTGTAACATAAATTTTTAGTGGACCCAATCAGAATGGTTGTGTATGTTATCAACCTTTGTTGAGCAGTACTTTTTAGGAGCAAAGGTGATGACAGATGGTATGAGTGATCCAAGGCTAGGACTTGGCAGGGCACAACTGGCAATGTGGTAAAAGGGCCAAGGACTGGAGAAGATGATAGTGTAGAGTCCTACAACCAACCTGCTTTGTCACCTTTACCAAATCATTTAACTGCTTTATGTCTGAAAAGTAGGGGTGAAATTCGAATAAATGACCTCTAAGGTCTCTTCTAATTTTTTCCTTCTACATTTATCACTCCATTTTCCTCCTTCCTCTTCAGTCTTTCCCTATCTGCTTGCTTCTTCTCGGTTGACATTCTAGGATTCTAATTCCTACCTAAACTGCTTCACAGGATTGTTGTTAAAAATCAGTGAAATTATGAATGAACTTTCAGATCAAAGTTGTTTTTTTTTACCAGTTCTATACCAATGCCACATTAAGACAAGCTGGGATGAATCAAAATTCATCTTAAACTCTTCTCCCTTCTTCCCCTTCATTCAGTACATGGAAAAAGAATGTTGTTGTTGTGTTCCTCTTTTATTTTTGAAGAGGACCATGATATCAGAGAAATGATGACATGACTTGCACTTGACTTTGTTTTGAGTGAGGGAGGGCTGTGCAGGTCACCAGCCTCACTTCTCCTCCAGAGCCATCTGGATCCAGTGACCAGATATTCATCAGGATGACTGGAGATGGCCCAGGATGCAATGGGAGACCTTGGCCTTTTAGGCTAAGGCCTTTTCAGGCACTCACTTAAAGTGAGGTAACACCCATTCAGTGAATAGATCTCTTTAAAAGTAGTCAGGGGATGAGATATCCCAAAAATACATTTTCTAGAAGTAAATGAAAGACACAGGAAATTCACACACAGGAAACAGACATGGGAAAGGGGCATTGTGTGCTGACAAAGGGTTAACAACAGGACCTCAGGGGAAATGTGTGCACAATACCCTCTTAGGTTTAATTTGGATTATTAATATTTTTTCCATTGTTTCATTGCTTTCTAAGCCTAGAAAAGCAACAAAATATACGGCAAGGGGCTATCCCCCAGATGCAGTGTGGAGGTGTCCTTGTGTTACTTGAGGGGGACAGCATAGACATCTCTAACCTTTCCTCCCACATCCCCCTCTTCTCCAAGGGAGACTTTAATTCCCAAGTAGGAAGCAGGAAGTTGGGAAGTTTGGTCATCTGCCCTCCAGAGAGAGAGAGAGAGAGAGGGAGAGAGAGACAGAGACAGAGAGAGAGAGAGAGAGAGAGAGAGAGAGAGAGAGAGAGAGAGAGAGAGAGAGAGAGAGAGAGAACCTGGTAGAAATTATACCTCCCTTAGACATTATTTTTGTTCTCTAAGCAATAGAACGTCATTGAAGATTTTAGCTTATTTTTTGGGGAATAATATGCCTGTTACTTAAGAAGATAATTTTAAGAACTATATGAAGAATGGATTAGATAAGAAAGAGACTGGAGGGCTGTACAAATTTGAGGTATGAGGTGGTAAAGACCTGAGCTAGGATCATAACCTTGGAATGATTTAGGATATGAATGTGTGGAGGGGAATGGGAGACTTTGTAGAGGTACCTTCGCTTCGATCATGTGATCATAGTGAAGCTTTTGACTTTCCCATTTAGGGAAACGTGAAGAGTCGTAAGTTTCCTTTCCTCACTCCGAATCTCTGAGTTGTAAGGGATTTGAGGGGCCATCAAGTTCATCCTGTACCTGAACAAGTTTACCCTCTACAGCAAGTGGGTAAGTATTCATCCAGATTTTGCTGGAAGACTTTCAGGGACAGGAAATCCTACAAATCCCTAGGCAGTCCAGTCCCCTCTTGGGAGAACTAATTGCTAGTTTAGTCAAATCTAGTAAATAAAAGTTGAGTCAAGAAAAAAGCATTTATTACGCTGTTGTGTTTGTCCTTCATTCTTGGGGAGGACCATGGCATAGGTCAACTTGCAGTTGACTTTGATTTGAGGGAGGGAGGGCTGTGCAACGTCACTTTCTTCTTCAGAGACATCTGGGTCCAGTAGCCAGACATTCATCAGATCAACTGGAGATAGCCCAAGCATGCAATGGGAGATCCTTGCCATTTTAGGCTAAGGTCTTATCATATGCGTGAGATACACACATTCAATGAATAGACAGGTACAGGATGAACTTGATGGCCCCTCAAATCCCTTACAACTTGGAGATTCTGAGTGAGGAAAGGACACTTATACCTCTTCATATTGTCCTCTTTCAGACACTGTGTTAAATGCTGGGCATAGATACAAGAAAAAAAGAGAGAGTCCCTGCTCCCAAGGAGCTAACATTCTAATGGGGAAAATTGAAAGACTTCTGAAGAGGATGTGTTGAAGAAGGAAGTCTGGAGAGTCAGGAGATCAGCCCATGAAACAGCTAGTTCTTTTCAAATTTCTTAGTTTCAGGACCCCTGAGAACCTTCCTCACCAAAGGTTTTTGTTAATGAGGATTTTATCTATTGATATCTACTGTAGCAAAAGTTAAAACAACTTAGCATCACTATGAAGGTAGTTGTGACTTCTGGATACCCTGAGAGGGAGTCAAGGTCTTTGAGAACCACTGTGGTAGAGGAATGAAAGATAAAGAAAGTTGACCAGAGCATTTTCCTTAAAATGGCGGTTCTGGGGAGACTTGACCAATCAGTCACATGGGCAGAGTGAGGTTACAGGGTGAGAAAGTTGTAGAATGATAAAGAAATCTAGAGATCCAGGAGAGAAACGAAGGAAAAGAAATTTTTCCTTCTTTCTAGCCTCAGTCTGCCTCTTTACCACTTCAATCCACTGGTCCCAGCGCCTGGTCCTCTGGGGCCAAGCAGAACAAGTCTAATCTTCCTTCCGGTGACAGTCCTTTAAACATACGAAGGCAGCTATCAGGGTCTATCACACATCTTATCTCTCTCCAACCTGGCTTCCTAGTTCCTTAGCCAGTGGCAAGGGAGATACTAAGCATCAGCAGTGTGGGAATTTGATAGTGACTGATCAAAAGCAATTCTGGCCCACTTGGTTGACAGCCCAACCAGTCAGTGCTGGGAAAAGAGGGTGTGGAATCTCTTCCCCAAATATTTTTATGAGCTTCTTTGCTATTTCTGAGGCCCCATTAGAATGAAAGCAATACCGTATAGTAGAAAGAGAGATGGCTGTGGAGATAGGGAATTGAAACTGCTATTCCTGCCTTTGATAAATACTGGCTATGTGACCCTGGGCAAACCATTAAATCTTAAAATGTAGGATTATGACTATGTCACATTCTTCCCATATTCCATTTATTAAACTCCACTGGTTTCCTATTAGCTCCAGGATAAAATGCAAATTTCATGTTTGCTTTTAAAGCCTTTTGCAATCTGACTCCTTACCTTTTCAGTCTACTTTCACTTATTCCCCTCCAAGTACTCAGTGATCCAGTGACACTGAACTTCTTGCTGGTCCTTACACATAATACTCCATCTCTTGACTATGCCCTTTTCACTGGCTGTCCTTTGCTCTTGGAATCCTTTGGGGGCAGAAGCTCGGTAGGTAGATCAGTAGAGTTCTGGGCCTGAAATAATCAAAAAACTGAGTTCAAATCTGGCCTCAGACTCATTGTGTGGCTTGGGCAAGTCAATTAACCATTTTCTGCTTCAGTTTCCTCAACTGAAAAATGGAGGTGATAATAACACCTGCCTCAGCAGGGTTGTTGTGAGGACCAGATGAAATGATATTTGCAAAAGTGCTTCTTGCAGAGCCTGGCACATAATAGGTACCATACATGCTTAGTCCTTTCCTCACATTTCCCCTCTTGGCTCCTGAAACTTCCTTCAAGAATCAGCTCAAATGTTACCTTCCATAGAAGGCCTTTCCCTGTCTACCTCAATGCTAATGCTTACCCTCTGGGATTACTTCTCATTTACACTACCTGTCTTTAGATCTATCTCTATCTGCACATAGTTATCTGCATGCTTGTCTCTTCTATTAGAATGTGAGCCCTCTGGGGACAGAGACTATGTTTTTGTCTTTCTTTGTATCCTTAGCACTTAGGACAGCACTTGCTTGGCACATAGTAAATACTTGAGAAATTCTAGCTGACAGACTGACTGAATCTTTCAGTGCCCTATTAGACTATAAGTTAATTAGCATTGATCTACACTGGAAGAAGGATTTCCTCATGTGAGATTCTCAACACTCTTGAAATCCAGTCTCCAGTGGTGGGGAATCTGCAGCCTCAAGGCCACATGTGACCCTCTAGGTCCTCAAGTGCAGCCCTTTGACTGAATCCAAACTTCACAGAACAAATCTTCTTAATGAAAAGAATTTGTTTCATAAAACTTGGACTCAGTCAAAAGGCTGCACCTGAAGACCCAGAAGGCCACATGAGGCCTCCAGGCTGCAGGCTTCCCACCCCTGGTTCTAGATCAAATGTAGCAAATAAAAAATTGTTATATTAAACTTTGATCCAGATGAAACTTTTCAGAAATATATTTGCTGTTCAAAATGAGGAATACTGGATTCATCCTCCAAATTATAAGGACATTCCTCTGCCTTCTCAGAGTAAGCTCTTTAAGAGTTAAACTTCAATTTATCATTCAATTAAATGATTATTATTGAAAGCATCCATCACCCTAAACACCCATGGCTGTTTACAGGTCCTAGTACATTGGTCTAGTTTCACTGAGGCCTGATGGATGACCACATCTTGAAGTAGACGCATCACAGGTATGGAGGATTGATTTCCAATGAAAACTCATTGCCATTTGGAAGATCCATCACTGACACAGGTCCATTCTGCACCTCTGAACTGTGGCCCACTCGTGTCCAGCATTAGAAGCCAGCAATTGTGGCCCTTAGGAATGACTTGAAGTCCCATCTGGATGAATCTGGCTCCAACCCAATGTCCATCCTATAAAACTAAAAAAGTTTCAGCTGATGCAATTTCTCAAAGGCAGGGTAAGTCCTGGGCCACACTTTAATGGAACCAAGTAACAATAGCAGGGCTGACTAGCAGGAAACTGGGAAGTAGGTAACTTCGGTTTTTTATGCCCTTCCATCCCCCTTTCTATCACTTATTCCCTTGTGCCATATTCTACTCATCTACTCAAGACACCCAAGGTGACATACTATCGTATCCCATTGCACCTATCCCACCTTTTTCAATAATGTTCTTGAGGAGGTGAAACCCTGGTCACTATTGGGTGACCATGGAAAGAAGTAATTTAACTCTGGGGACAGAGCCAGATCTGGGCTCTGCCGTACTCTTTTGTCCTTTTTGCCTCTGGGGTGTGACAGAGAACAAGATCTAGCAAAGTCTGTATCTCATTATCCTAAACGGTATGCAGTACAGTACAATGTAGGTTTAAAAAGGTTCAGGAAAACAGAACATCATAATAATGGATGGCACACAGTACTTTAAGGTTCACTTTCACTAAGTGCTTTGTATATACTATCTCATTTGCCTAATGGGTTATTAAAGGGAAATGGAGGTTCTTGGGCCACGTGCCTAATCTGTGATATTGAGTAGGAGGAAAATATGCGGGCTAATCATGATCTCCTACAAACTCTGTTGTTCCTTGGTGGCCTTTTCAAAAGTGAGATGGCGGAGTGGAGGGACTTCGGGCTGACCTCATGTGGCATTTTTCACATTCTCTAATAATTCATTCATCCGTTGCCAACTGCAGGGACAAAATATTTGGGATGTCCAATAGAGGCAGAGGAGCTCCAGTTCTCAGTCACTGTCAGCATTTTATGCCAGGCATGAGAAATAGAAAAGAATTCAGCAACTTTGTCAAAGAACCAACAGGGCAGTGGCAGCCACAGCAACAAACAGGAAATGGGAGAACGTAAATACTGCCTCCCTTTGCCTTCAATGTACAGTTCATTCTGCATCAGTTTTTGGCCCTGCTTAGTCATATGGCTATTTAGTAAGCTGAGTAAATGGCAGACATTGCGGTGTCATCTGAGGCTCCCTCCCAATTCCTTGCTACCTCCCTAATCTTTTCTTAACCCTTGGTTATTATTCATTAGAAATCTACTGTCACAGCTTCTTCCTTTTAACTACAGCCTTGTTCCCTAGTAACAGAAAATTTCCCAAGGGAACTTAAGTTGCTTTCAACCATTGATACCTTAGTGTTAATTAGCTTACTTAGGCTTTCTCAAGAGTAGGTTTTGAGAATAATATTAATAACTCATATGCATATATATAAATATATGTGATTATTTAAGGTTTAGAAAGCTCCTTCTTCATGAGAATCCTATAAGGTAGGCATTACTTGAATTATTTGTTTGAGGCCAAGGTCAAGTGTCACCTCCCCCAGGAGGCCTTCCCTGATTCCTGCAAGTGCAATCCTTACTCCATTCCTCTAACATAATTTATGTATGTGAAAAATGGAAAGGGCACTGATCCTTGAGGCAGAGAACCTGAATTCTACTCATGTCTCTGATTCTTTCTCTCTGACTAAACTTGGGGAAATCATTTAACTTCTCTAGGTGGTAACTTCCTTTTCTACAAAATGAGGAGGCTGGTCCAGATGACTGAGAGGCTGCTTCCAGTTCTGTCTGGATGATACTAGGGTTTACTTCCTTTGTATACATTTCCTTTGTAATTATCTGTGAACATTTTAGTTTCCTCCTTCTTCCCAGCATACTGTTAGCTGAAGGGAGCTATGATTAATTTTGTCTTTTTGGCCACAGTGTCCAGAACAGTCAGTACATAGTAGGCATTTCATGAATGCTTGCTAAACTGAGGTTTTTTGCTAAATTGAAGTGAATTGAATTCTCATTGTAAGGATGGGTAAATGAAGGTTATATGATCTGGTCAGTATGATGTAATTAAGGGTAATCTTGGTAAAGAAGTGGGGAGTGGAAGGGTATGAAAAAGGGGAGGTACTGGAGGCGTGGCTGGCTTCTTCATAGTTTTGTTATTGGCTGGCTTTGAGTCCTAACAGGATATACAGAGACTAAGATGCTGAGACAATTTATAGGAGCTAAGAAATCCCGGGCCTGATTGAATTCCAGGATAGCTTTCCATCTTTTTAGAAATAGTCAGGGCAAGACTTTCTTGAGGGAGGGAGATGGATTCCATGGCTTCCCCAGAGCCCAGAGTCAACAGTAAGATTCTCCGGGATGCTCTGACAACTAGTCAGATGTGACCTCACTCCTTTAGCTTAGCAGCTCCAACACACTGTGGACACTCAATCAATGATAAATGGGAACGATAATGAGGTGAAAACTGTCCCAGGGGAGGAAAAGCTTCTGGAATAATTTGCTGGTTTTCACTTTACCCCACCCCCATTGCCTATAAGTGTGTTCAAGAGGAGAGGAGCTGGGGACCTAGTGGGTCCTCTGAAATGGTGCATGTCACACCAGGCAGAGAACTGCCATTAACCTCTTCACTTCATCAACTTGGCGGTGGCTTTTACGAGAGGAAATAAAGATAAAGCGACATAATCTGGCACATTACTGCCTTGTTTCATGTCTTTCCCTGATTACATGGAATGCTGCCCACAGAAAGGTTTCTCTCCCTACCTCTCCCTTCGCTGCCCCTCCGTTTCCAAGACCAAGTGCAGATGGGAAGAAAGTTATACCCCAGTTCTCTCCCATTCCAACAAAAGTTTCAAAAGGATCAATTGTACTATTAATTTGTGTGACCCATTTTTTCCTTTCTTCAAAAAGTCTCTGAGGCTTTTTGGAATCCATTGCTGCCACTCTCTACTTGTTACTTGTCTGCATTGCCCTTCTCTCCCCAACCCCACTCCCTCTAGTGCCTTCTTTATAAGATTGCCTTTCATATACACTTTATATAGCTTGTATGTATAGTTGTTTGTATGCTGTCTCCTCCATGAGATTGTGAGGCAGGGACTATATTTTTGTCTTTCCTTTTATTGCCAGAGTTTAGTTTCTGGCACATAGAAGGTGCTTAATAAATCATTGAACTCAGCACAGTTTCTTATTACCATCTACCTGGAGTATTATAATAACTTCTTAAGGGTTTCTTCTCACCTCTTCTCTTTAATTTGACTTTCATACCTCTACTAAACTAATCTCTCTCTCTCTGTATATATGTATGTGTATACACACACACACACAGACATATGTATGTATATCCTGTTTGTGAATCATTCTGCAATGCTGACCAATGCCACATGAAGAGTGTTTGGCTAGACTGTAATCTCTTTTTAAAAAATTAATTGTTTTTATTCTAAACTTATGAAATAAAATAAGCATTTCATTAGACACAGATATGTGTATTTTTGTATATATATATATATATAAGTGCATATATATACACACACATATACATATATACATATATGTAAAATTATTCCGCACCTATTTCTATTCATCAGTTCTTTCTCTGGATGCCAATAACGTCTTCCTTCATAGATCCTTTGTAGTTAATTTGGGTATTTATAATAATCCA
This sequence comes from Bettongia penicillata ogilbyi, assembly GCA_023548195.1. Taxonomy (NCBI): domain Eukaryota; kingdom Metazoa; phylum Chordata; class Mammalia; order Diprotodontia; family Potoroidae; genus Bettongia; species Bettongia penicillata. Next base: position 573,627 of record JAJHZJ010000503.1, on the reverse strand, counting down.
AATGACTGTGATTCAAAGTCATTCTTAAATCAATATTGCTACTACCATATATAATGTTCTCTTGGTACTGTTCATTTTGCTTGTCCTTATTTTATGTGAATCGATCTATTTTCCATTTTTATGCAAGTCTATCCCTGTCTTTTTCTAAGACTAACCTCTGAGAGCCGGGCCTATACCATATACTTCTTTGTGAGGTTCCAGTGCTAAAAACAACATAGTTATTGCTAAATAAAAATCAGTTGATTCAAGGACGCATTGGTTTTAGAAGAAACAGAGTCATTCAGTAACCAAGAAGACTGAGGCATGGAAATTGGAGGGTGTGGCTTCTACATCCCCTTGTCCAATTACCACATGTGACTTTGGAAAAGTCTTATCTCCTTGATGACTTGGCTTTTCAAACCACAGAAGGAGGACAGTGCTGCTGAACTCTCTCCAGTATTCTGAAGAGATCACCCACAAACAATGGTGGGTCACTTGGCCACGGGTGGAACAGGAACAGGAAACAAAGAAGGTATGAATGGAAGGAATCTGCAAACACCACAAATCCCTTGGAAAGTCCTAGACAAATACTAAGCATAGTATCAACCCATATGTGAGCTGAGCTCCCTAGCATTTTTGATGGATGAAAAAACATTTCAAGTTTTCCTGTAAAAACGCCTGTAGCATAAAGATAAGGGATTTCTGGCACTTGTGCTGTTGACTTCTTAACTAGTTAATTTAAAAATGGCACAGTTATTTTTGGCATTAGTACTAGCTCTATGAGAGCCTTAAACCCACACCACCCCAAAGAACTACTTCAAAGAAGAGGTTCAGGGAATTGGGGAGGGTGGAAAAACAACCCCATTTTAGGAAGGTCCAAAGAGGGTGATAGAGGACACAACATTTGAGTATGGGAACCTACCTTTAAGGGAAGAAAAACCAGAAACCAAAGAGAAACATTTTCATGTCATGAGAAAAACACTAGGGTATAAGTCAACAAAAATGGGTTCTAGCTTGTTTAGACTGTTATTAACTTAAGTGTATCTTTGGTAAATTAATTCATCTTTTTGTATCTCAGTCTCTTGATATCAACTGTACAATTGTTATCAGGATAACAAGACAGTTAAAAGTGCCCCCTGCAATCCATACAATATCAAGAAAGCTGAAAGAAGGTCTCCAGCTATGATTCTGTAATGCTGCAAACTTTTTTTTTAAACTTTCAAATTATTTTGGTACTGTTGGCATCTCTCTGTATTGACTTAGGTCCTAGGGCTTTTTTAAGGCAAATAATTGTGGGACCTGGAACCATTTTCATCCCTTGATTTTTTCCATTTGGAGTGGATCTTGGATCCTATGTCATACTTTAAACTATGCCCTCTTTCCCCAGTCATTTTTTCTTTAATTCCCAATTCCATATCCTATCATTAATCTTTCTCTGCCAAGTCTCAGCCCTGGATTCCTACCACCATCTGCTGCCTTTGCTCCTACTCAATGCGTGCCAAATGAAACTGGAGAAAATCATGAAACTGCTGACTACATCCACTACAAATTTATGTCATGTGATCTCAAAATTGCACCAAGGCAATCCTTTTGCACCTCCCTAATTGACTCACTGTGCCACTCATCATTCCTCAAACCACACATGACCTGCCTCATTCACCCTCTCAGCCAAGTACCTTGTCTCATAATTCACTAAAAAAAAAATGAGGACATTTGCCAAGTGCTTCCTTTCTCCTCTCTACCATAGCTTCAATTTCCTAGATACCCTCTTCTACTATTTACTCCTCCACCCCTGTCTCATATGAGGAGGGGATCTTTATCCTTGCCAAAGCTAATCTTTCTCCATGTATAAGTGATCCCATTCTATCCCATCTTCTTCTGCAACTTGCCTCCTATATAATCTCTGCTTTCACTTATCTTCAATCTCTCCCTGTGTACTAGCTGCTTCTCTGTTCCCTATAAATATACCCATGTTTCCCCAATCCTCAAAAACTCTTACTTGATCCCTTTGTCCCCACTAGCTGTCAGTCAATATCTCTCCTCACTTCTGTGACTCCTTGGGAAGGTCATCTATATTTGGAGCTTCAACTTGTTTCCTTCTTATACTCTTTTTTTCTTTTAAAATTTATTTTATTTTTAATTTATGGAATAAAGCAAACATAGTTTTCATAACATAGTACATAAAAAGATGATTGTACATGAAACTGTAAATTTTCTATGCACAACTTACTATTTCTTTCAAGCATATAACAAAATTATCATGTATATTTCCTTCTCCCCCTTTTTTCTTTTCTCCTCCTGTCCTAGATATGGGTACCATTAGACACAAATAGGTATGTGAAGGTAAAAATATTCTATACATACTTCTATTTATCAATTTGATGCAGGTAGTGTCCATCTTCATATGTCCTTTATATTTAATTTTTATATTTATAATAGTCAAAGTAATTTATTCACTCCAAGTCATTCTTAAAATAACATTGCTGCTACTGTATATGATGTTCTCTTGGTTGTGCTCATTTCTTTCTTTATTATTTCATGCAAGTCTTTCTATATTTTCCTAAGATTATTGAGTTCACCATTTCTTGTGCCTTCAAAAGCATATGTCACAGCTTGTCAGCTGTCCCCCAATTGATGGACATCTCTGTAATTTCTGGTTCTTTGTCACCACAAAGAGAGCTGCTATAAATATCTTAAAACTTTTAGATTCTTTTCCTTTTCCCCTACTCTCTACAGTTTGACTTTTTAACCTCATCAATCAACCAAAACTATTCTCTCCAATAGTACTAACAAATTATTTGCCAAATCTCCAAAGTTACTAGCACTTTATTTGCCAATTTTAATAGTATATTTCTCAGGTCTCACCCTCTTTCCTCTCTACAGTCTTGGATACTATCAACCAACCATTTCTCATTGATATTCTTTTCTCTAGGTTTTTATGACTCTAATCTTTTCTGAATCTTATCCTACATATCTGATCACCCCTTCTCAGTCTCCATTCCTGGATCTTCATCCAGGTCATGCCGTTTAATGGGTGTCTCACAGGGATCTGTCCTGGCTCCTCTTTTACTCTCCCTCTATATCATTTCACTTAAAAATCTCATTGTCTTTCATGGATCTGATTATCATTTCTACATTTATGAATCTCAGATCTACTTATCTAGTCCCAATCTCTCTACTGACATCCAGTCTTGCATCCCAAAGTGCCTATTGGGTATCTTGAACTGGATGACCTTGAACTGGGTATCTAATTTGTTGCTATGACCTTCAGCCTCCATCATTTGCCAAAGTAAGCTTCCTAAATTGAAGTTCTGAGCATGTTACTCCTCCTCTACTCAATAAACCTTAGTGGCTCACTTTTTTCTTTAGTATAAATTATAAAATCCTATGGTTGTCATTCAAATTCTTTCATAATCTGCCTCCCCTTACTTTTACAATATTCTTGCACCTCACACTATCCTTGCTCCTGATTTACTCTGAGATCTGGTGACATTGGCTGGTCTCCTTTCTTTTTCTCCTATAAGATACTCTATCTCCTGACACCAGGTATTTTCATCATCTTTCCCTCATTCTCTGCCTCCTCATGTCTATCCTCTAGCTTTCCTGGCTTCCTTTTAAAATCTCACTAAAATGCCACCTTCTACAGGAAACCTTTCTTAATCCTCCTTAATTTGATCACCTTTCCATTTTGGATTATTTTTTATTCATTCCATATGTAGCTTGTTTTTACATAGTTATTGATATTTGTTTCCTGCATTAGAATGTTAGCTCCTTGAGAGCAGGGACTGTATTTTTCCTTTCTGTGTATCCCCAGGGCTTAGCACAATACCTGGTGCATATTTTACTGGCTGACTGCACTGACCAATTCCCCCATGCACCCAGTACTCTCACCCTCAGTCTTTTTTCTCACCAAAAAAATTCCTTGCTGAACACATACCATTTAGAAATTAAGTAATTATTGTCATCTCTCCTAGAAGGATTTGGATAATTAAAAAAGGAATCTGGAAAGGACAATACTTAACTCAAAGGAATAGATAATAGTGGCCTTTTAGGCACATGGATAATATTTTGGGGCAAGGGACCTTCCACTTGGTGCCACCAAAATCCATACCATGTAGAAGGCTATTAATTCTGCCTCTGCATAAAACAAATTTTGATTCAAATTTTTTTATATAGATTTCAGTTATCCAAGAAGATGTGTTTTATGAAAGTGAGGATGGTGAAGAATGCTGAATAGGGCAATTTTTTTTAAAAGTAATGACTTTTAAAAAATCTCCACATTTTCTTTCTTGATGTTAGCAAATAATGAGTAGCCATGTATTCTTCTGGCTAAACTGGGCTTAAATTGAAATAATACAAGTTTAAAATCATATTGTCAAAGGGTCTTAGAATTTAATCCAAACTGTGCAAATTTTGTTTGCAAATTACTGTGTATCCCTTAAAGGGCTACCCCTTGCTACATATTTATGCAAGACAGAGCCACAAAGATGCAAAATTCATTTACACTTATGGTGCATTTGGCAGCAATCAGAACAAAGCTTGAATTACATTTTAGTAAAGATATACAAGGTGCCAATATTAGATTATATTTGGAACCAACAAACTACAGAAAGAATGATCATGACAAATGGGAAAGCATAACATTTGAGAAGATGTGATTTCTGATTAGCACAATTACAGAGAGCAATTGCATGCTCCCCTTCCAAAGGAGCCAATAAATTAATTGTACACTAATGCAGAAGAGATTACACCCCAGATCTATGCATACCAACATCACTACAAACCATGTATGTAAAATGTAATTGCATCGTATCATCAAGAGAATTCTGGTGAGGATTCAATTATATAGCAGAGTGATTGTAAATAGTCACAAATATCCTGGATTTTTTTTTATTATTATGCTACAGTTTATGCTGCATAATCTGGTTACAAAAATCGGCAAAACAAATAGAAATGAAAAAGGCATTTAACCAGGATCATTTGTCCGCAGTGTGAAACTTGTCCCTTTTTTCACAAGATCTTCAAGTGAATGGCTTTACTTTTCTATTTCATCTGCCCCCTTAAAAGGCAATTTGAAAAGGATAAGTGGAAACTTTTCTAAACACACTAAAGTCTCCTTACATTTTTATGGCGTTTTATAGTTTCAAAGTACTTTACATCCATTATCTTGTTTTCTTCTTATTACTACCCTTAGAAGTATTTTATTACTTTTTCATATAGGGGAAAACCAAGGTTCAGAGAATTGAATTGTCCAGGTTTCCAGTAGCAGAACTGGGAGGAGAATGCAAACCTCCTAATTGTCATCTCTTTCTATTTCACAGCATTGGTTTCTCCATTTCTTTTAAATTGTGGGAATTAGACAGCTGGTGTCTGGTGTCTCAGGAAGCAGTCTTACAGGGACTTCAGGTCCCCTGGGTTTAGACTCTCCCTGGGCACTGAAACATATTCTTTCTTCCGTGTTCTCATCTGTTCTCACTGATGCTCCTTGCGGCTTTTAAGGTGAAGCAGTCCTCTCATTTAAGAATCTTTTGTGCTCTTTCAGACAATATATGTTCACAGAGAAGTATATTCATTGTAAATATAACTATATATTTTATACAAACAACGAATACACATTTTTCTGGGAAGGGATAGCTGAGGGAATCAATAAAGATGTCTAAATGTAGATGCTACTCAAGCTTTAACTCTGAAGGAAGGCGGGAGGTGGAAGAGGTGGAAGGAGATAGGGAGAACATTCCAGCCATATTAAAGCACCTAGAGGAAAGATGAAATATTGTGTGTGGGGGGGGTAGGAATGGGGCTGAGGGTGGGGGTGGGGGGTGGCCTAGCTTGGCTGGAATTCAGTGTGAGTAGGAGTTATATGCAACCAATTCAGAAACCTAGATTGGAGTCAGAGTGTGAAGAACTATAAGTGCCAAACAAAGGGTTTTTTTTTTTACCCTGAAGGCAATAGGGAACACTTGAAGATTCTTGAGGAGGTAAGTGGCAGATCGGGTGCTTCAAGAATGTCTCTTGGGAAATTGTAGAGCATGTAGGAAAGGGGAAAGACTGGAAGCAAGGAGACCTAATAGAGGCTATTGTAATAGCCTTGGTAAGAAGTGATAAGATTCTATGGTAGGGTTCATGTGGTGTGTTTGAGAATTGAGAAGGGGGCAGAGGCAAAGGATGCTGAAGAGTGGAGATTGCCAGAGTTAAGCAATTGATTGGCTATTGAGAACAGGTGAGAATGAGGACTATCGATTGACTCCTAGGTTGTAAAACTGGGTGACTGGAATGAAAAATGGTAGTACCTTCAACAAAAATATGAAAGTTAGAAAGAATGATAGTTATAGGAACAGAGACAATGAGATAAGGGTTGAGTATGAAATACTAATAAATAAGATAACTAGGTAGAAACGTTTGGAAGATAGTTGGTGATATAGAACTGATGCATGTGGGAGAAAGAGGACTGAATATATATAAATGTGAAAGCTACCTATGAAACAAAGATAGCTGAATCTATAAATGCTGACGAGGTTACCAAAATTGAGAGAGTAGAGAGAAAAGAAAAGGAGAGGATCCAGGATAAAGCTTTGGTGCACATTTTCAAATATTGGAAAAACATAGATGATGATACTACATAGGAGATTAGGAAAGATTCATTGTACAAGTAGGATGAGAACCAAGACAGACAATGTCACAAAGGTCCAGAGAAGAGAGAGACTACAGAGAGTGTAAAGTGTCAAATACTACAGAGGTCAAGAAGGATAAAGAGTGAGAAAATGCTAGTAAATTTATCCACAAAATTATGTTACTGGTGGTCTGGAAGAGCACAGTTTTGGTTGAGAGGTAGGGACAGAATCTATAATGCAAGAAACTGAAAAGTAAATGGAATGTCAGAAAATGGAGACAATGAATGTAGATAGCTTTTTTTGTTTTTTTTCTGGGAGGTTGTCTATGAAAGAAGAGATCCATAGAATGTTAGCTTGAGGAGATACTATCTAGCATTTTCTTTTAAGAATGGAGGAAGGGAGGATTCTGGGAAAATGGTGAAGTAGGTCAGAAAATTCTAAGCTCTCAAGATTTTCCCCCACAAAAGAGATAAAAATAACACCTTAGGGTAAATAAAGTGTGTGTGTGTGTGTGTGTGTGTGTGTGTGTGTGTGTGTGTGTGTGTGTGCTTAGAATACATGAGGGCACAACAGGGTCTTTCTGGGACAATTTGAGAAGAACAGAAGAAAAATCCCAGGTCTAGGTTTGGTCCCAGTGAATAGTAAACACCTCCAGGCTAGGATTAGCTTTAACCACAAGCAGCAAGCCCTGGGGTTAGTTGGTTTGAAAGGCTGCCTCATTCCCAGCCACAGGAATTTTCACCCAAGGAATAGAGAGGGGAATTGGGCATCTGAACCTGGGAAGATTGACTGACCCTCTGCTGCCCAGGAATGCCAGACCCAGCTGTGCTGCAAAGAGTGGTGGAGGTGAGAGGAAACCAGCACATGCCTGGTGAGTGCAGAAGCAGTGCGGCAGAGAACCCCTGACTCTAAACACGATACAGTAAGTTGGAAGTTTGGCTTTGGTTCCAGGCAGGAGGGGAGAACTGAAGATGTGGGGCAAGAGGAACCATGCCCCATACCCCAGTACTAGAGGGAGTACAAAAATTAAGCTATTATCACAAAAAGTGCACAGGCAAAGGAGATGGAATCCAATTATAGAAAGGAATAGAATTTATCTATGGGTTCATCTACAGAGGAGGATATTGAAGTAAAGACACCCCCAAAAAGTAATATCAAATGGTCACCTGCCCAAAAAGAATTCATAGAAGATTTTTGAAAAGATTTTAACATTCAAATGATAGAGACAGAGGAAAAACTAAAAAAAAAGAGTAATCCAAGAAAAATAAGAAGATTATGAAATCAAAGTCAACCAATTAGAAAAAGTAGATCCAGAATCTTAAGGGAAAAAATGACATCTTGAAAATGAGAATTGGGCAAGGTAAAGCCTGCAAAATTATAAGAGATCAAGAAATAATTAAACAAAATATGAATAACAAAAAGAAAAAAAGAAGAGAAAAATGAAATATAAGAAAAGCAACAGATTTGGAGAATATATCAAGAAGAGAAAACATAAAAATAATTGAACTAACTGAAAGTTATGAACAAAAAAAATATCTTGATACAATAATAGAAGAAATAAAGAAAATTGTCCTGAAGCATTAGAACAAGGTGGGAAAAGCAGAAGTAGAAAAACATTCATCGATCACCACTTAAAGAAAACTCATAGGAATATCATAGTCAAATTCTGAAACCCCTCAGCCCAAGGATAAAAGTATTAAAAGCAACAAGAATAAAACAATTTAAATATGATGGTACCACAATTAGAATCACATAAGACCTAGCAGTAGAGACATTAAAGGACCACGGGTCTTGGGGCACAGTATATTGGAGAGTAAAAGAACTGGGGCTCTGGCTGAAAATATCATACCCAGCAAAGTTCATAATCCTGAATGTAAAAACAAATGAACATTTGATCAACTCTCAGGGTTTCAAGACTTCATTAAAAAAAAACACAAAACCTGAATTTAATAGAAGAATTGACGTACAAGAGTCAAGTATAAGGTACATATCAAAGGTACACTATAAGGGATTTAATATAGACCATATACTTTTTATGTATGTAAAATATAAAATGTATGTCTAAGATGATGATGATTATTATGAATTGGGTAACTCATAAGAAAGATTTGGGTAAATCTGAGTGTGATATGAATTTAAAAAGTAAAACCAATTAGAAACAGCTAAAAAGGGTAATTATTATTTTTTAAAAATGAGGAAGAAGAGAAAGAATCAATACAGAGGAATTGGATGGGGGAGGAGAGCTGGTAGTTCTGGTAACCTACTTTCATCGGAATGGGTTTAAGAGGGAACAATATATACATATTTAGAGAGTATTAAAGTCTTCTAAATTCAGAAGAAATAACATGATAGGGACTTAGGGAGGGGGAAAGAGGACAAGGGAGGGATCTTTAGAGGGGAAGGTGAGGAAACAGGCAAAAGAGGGGTAGAGAAACTTATTTAGATTTATGGGAATGGGGGGATAGGGGAGGGTTCCTTGAAGGGGGAAAGGCAAGTGATAGGAGGGCAAGGTAGTGGGTAGAAGTAAAGTACAGGAAGTAGGAGGGATAGGAAACAAAAGATATGCATAAACATAAAAATAAAGATCTGTAGGAAAATTAGGTTGGGAAAATATATGTCTATATATGTATGTATATATGTTTGTGTGTATGTATGTATCTATAGCTATAGCGAAACATATCCAAACTTAATTGTAGCCTTCTTGGGGGGTGGGGTGGGGGAGGGAAAAAAGAACAAAGTAAAAATGTGTACAGCAGAGAACAAAAGAAAACTTACAAGGCAGCAAAGAAAAGATGGACAGTTCTCAACACAACATATATTATTTATCATACAGGCTTTCTTGAAATGAAAATTTATTGTTACATATTTTGAATCCTGTCTTATGTTCTGCTATGCACATGACAAGCTTTTTCTTTCTTTCTTTGTATTTAAGTTCCAGTACTTAAGTTGATATGTTTTTATGAATAAATTAAATATGAAAGAAAGAAAATTAAGAAAGAAAAAAAAGGAATGAGGAGGGGAATCTGGAAATGCTTGAAGCAAGAAAGAAGTCATTGGATAGAGAGTCTAAAATTAGACAAAGAAAGGTAGAAGGGAATAACAAAAGACTAGTGTTGAGAAATCTGAGGGAGGAGAGGGTATGGAGGAAGAGGGGAATGGCCAGCAGTGCTGAAAGCTTCTACAAGAGTAAGAAGGAAAAAATATTTAGCAATTAAGAAATAATTAGTAATATTTGGGGTGTAGGGGTGTTCAAGGAGGACCAGTACTAGTCCCTTTGGTATGATGGCTGCTCCTTTTCAGGGCTCTTTTCACCTTTGATGTCCACCTGTTCCACCTAACTCTCACCTGTGGCTCCAAGAAGCTGCAGAATGCACAGTGGCCACACCCTGGTAAACTGTTTCAGCAGACCTTTGACCAAACCAGGTTGAGGGTAACCAAGGGTTCTCAAACCCATTAGTGAGTTAAGGGGGTGTCTACCCCAATCATATGAAGACTTCATCTGATGGAATGGGTAGTTGAGAACAATTTGTTCCAATGGTCATGAAGGCAGATAAAGCAGATGATATGGAGTGCTTAGAGCTTGGTTAGACACCAAAGACGTCAGCGTCATCCACTGCATCCTGAGCCATCCCCAGTCTTCTTGACTGTCCTGCCACTGGACTATAATGACTCTAGAGGAGAGAGTGAGGCTGATGACTTTGTGTAACTCTGCCTCACTTAAATCCAATTTACCCATGAATCAAAACACATCACCCATACCATTTCATTATTATACCTCAATGTCCTGGGCTGATAGGCAAGTGATGAAGCAGCAGGTGTGGATACACTGGGAGCTGTAGTCACAATCCTGCACACAGGTGGCCCAAGCCATAGGGTTGTTTCTCACTGGAAGCAGCAGTGGGACTCGGCAGCCCCCTGCGTGTATGAGCAGACTTTTAAGGATCTCACTGCTCACCTCCTGGTGTGAGGAAGGGGGCTAGAAAAAAGTGTCCTAAACATTGCCTGCTTACCCAATCCTGGCCTGATTACCACGGCAAGCGAGGAATCCCACTATGCAGTCGAAACACAAAGAAAAGTATGAAAACATCTTCAAAGATGATTCCACTCACCACTGACACATGGAATATGAGCACGCTAATGGACAACACAAAATCCAGTCGACCTGAAAGAACTGCTCTTGTTACAAGAGAACTCAACAGGTATCCCATTAAATATCAGCCTTGAATGAAACAAGGTTGGCAAATGAAGGCCAGCTTTCTGAGGTTGGAGCTGGATACACCTTTTCTGGAGTGGCCACAGTGAAGGGAAGGGCTGTGAAGCTAGTGTGGGCTTTACAACCAAAACCAATCTAATCAGCAAACTGGCATGCCTGCCAAATGGAGTGAATGACAGGCTCATGACGATGCGATTGCCACTCGCAGGAAAACGCCATGCCACCATCATCAGTGCCTATGCTCCCACCATGACAAACCCTGATGAAGAAAAATTTTCTGAAGACCTAGTGACCCTTATCATTAATGTGCCAAAAGAGGACAAGCTTATAATTCTGGGAGACTTTAATGCTAGAGTAGGCTCAGACTACCAGACTTGGCAGGGAGTCCTAGTGGGGAGGAATGGAGTTGGAAACAGCAACAGCAATGGTCATTTACTGCTAAAGACTTGTGCAATGTGGACCTTCTCCTCATCAACACTGTCTTCCTTTTACCTAAACGCAATAGAACTTCATGGATTCACCCTCGCAGCAAACACTGGCATCTAATAGATTATATGATTGTAAGGACAACGAGGTTGATGCACCCATTGCCAGAGCTAGCTCAGTGTTTGGGAGTCTTGGAAGAAAGGTTTGGGAGAGAAGAGGTATTAGACTGACTACCAAACTGAAGGTCTACAGAGCCGTTGTGCTGACCTCATTGTATGCCTGTGAAACATGGACAGTCTACCAGCGCCATGACAGGAAAATGAATCGCTTCCATTTGAAGTATCTTAGAAAGATTCTGAGGATCACCTGGCAGGCTAAGGGACCAGACCCTGAAGTCCTTGCTCGAACTGAACTGCTAAGCATTCAAACAATGCTTCAGAGAACACAACTCTGATGGCCTGGCCACATTGTTGGAATGCAAAATGTATGCTTTCCAAAAAGACTATTTTATGGAGAACTTGCATGGGACAGGCGATCACATGGTGGCCAGAAGAAGTGATACAAGGACACTCTCAAGGTCTCTGTCAAGACTTTGGATTTGACTGTGCAACATGGGAGGCACTGGCACAGGACTGCTCAGCAAGGCGTGCACAGATAAAAAAAGATGCTTTGCTCTTTGAGCAAAGCAGAATTGAGACAGGATACACAAATTGGGGATATTCACCCCAAATATCCACACAGACTATCTGCACCCAACTTGTGGTAGAGCATTCTAAGCTTGTGTTGGACGATCACAGTCAGACACGCTGAAATTTCACTTTACAATGGTGATGTCATTTTGGTCCTCTTCAAAGACAAAGGACAACAACCAGTAATGTTTGAGATGTTTCAGTCACCAGGTTGGAAACCAGACTGTAGGGAACTGAGAAGTAGTGAGTAGAAACTAAGAAAGTAAAGACATTGAATATAAATAAATTTTTTCCAGGAATTTAACTTCAAAAGGGAGGAGGCATATAAGGTGATAACTTGTGGGGGCTCAAGGATTTTTAGGGATGGGAAGATGGGCAACGTCTTTGTAGGCAACATGAAAGGAGTCAGTAGATAGACTGAAAGCAAAAGAGATGGGATAATAGAAAAGGAAACTCCTAGGGGAGATAGGAGGGATGGGTTTAAGGACACAAGTAGAGATTTAGGTCTTGGCAAGGAAAAGGCTTACCTCTTCTTCAGAGTACAGAGTAAAAGAAGAGAAGACAATAGTCTCGTAACATAAAAGGATTTTGAGGAAAATCAGGAAGAAGAGGAAACTCACAAAGGATGGTCTCTTATTTTTTCAGCAAAGTAGTAGGTGAGGCTCTCTGGCATTTTTTATCCACTTGGTATTCCTTCTGTGGATTGTCAGGCCCTTTTGAGTGGTAATGGATGTCTTTGCCTACTTACTTTGGAATTCTATAGCACAATGCCATCTGCAGATAGGGGTACGGGAATCCCTCTTCCATTTAGACTGTGCATGAGGATTATAATGATAGATAGAAAATTATAGAACTCTTTAAGGTTAAGAATTTAGGGAGGGAGGTATGTCAGGTATGATGAAGGAACCTGAAGCTCTGTGTACTCATTTGTACTATAAACAACATACTGACGTAGTCATTTATTCTGATTTTAAGTGCAATACTTTTTGTTTATTATTTTTACTGTAGGGTGGAATCCATATTTCTTCTTTTTTAACAGATATTCAATAAGCTAAACAATTAAATAACTCTTAAACTTTAAATGTTGCAAAATTGTAACATTGCTTCTGTTTCACGTCTAATTGAAAACTTCTGTTTGGTAGTTTTGGCTACAGTCAGCAACAGGCAATCATTAAAATGAAGTCACCCAATTTATTAGTCCCTTTTGTTCTTTGGGTCTCTGGCATTTTGTTAAGCCAAGATCCAGTGATTATGAACAGTGGGGTAGGGGTGTGGGATGTTTTTATACCATTTTCAAGTCTCATTTTATCACTGGAAATCAAGGAAAGTTTGATATATGTTTTTGGCCCATCTCCAAACAGGTTAAACTTTAATAGATATTGCTAGACCCCCAAGGTATAGATGACCTTTCCCATATACTTAAGGAAGTAGGAATGCTTCTCTAAAAAGGCTCACATTGATTCTACTGGCAGAAGAAACAAGTGAGGGAAATTATGGTGATGTGATGATGTCAACAAATGACATTTATTTCATGTCATGTTCCTCCTTTCTTGCCCCAATCCGTAATATTCACTATTGATGAGAAACAACTCTTCTTACTCAGAGTTAATGAGGTTTGTGTCTGACCTGATTATTTCCTTCTGTTCAGTTAAGAAGGCAATTTCATGGGACATGATGGGAATGGAAGAACTTCATATCACAGGATCTTCAGAGCTGGAGGGAATTTTATAAGTCTTTTAATTCAAACCCCACTCCCACCTTCTCCTTATTTTACAGATAAGGTAACTGGGTTCCAGAAAGGTGAAATGATTTACCTAAGGTCACATAGGTAGTATATAGAACAAAGCTGGCATTCTAACTCCCGACCTCTGATTTCAGATCTATTGTTTTTCTAATGAGTCATGAGTTGGACTGATTGGATATTATTGCCTGTGCTACTGCTAATCAGCTGTGTGAACTTGTGTAAATCTTTTAACTGGCTGTCCTTCAGTTGTGTAGGTAAAATGATATATTCATATGGCTGTTTTCTTCACTGGGGTCTGATGAAACTCATTTACTTATTTGCTCAAGAAGATCATTTACTTATTTGTTTGAGAACCAAGAAAAATTATTAAAGATCTGTTCTGCTCAGAGCCCTCTTCCAGTCACTGGAAACAACTCTTTTCCTCCTAAGCTTATGGATATAAAATAGTCTAGAAAAGCACATAGTGTAATAAAATGTACGGGTATTATCATTTAGTGAGAGACATCATCAAAGTCTTCTTCCTGTGTATCATCATGGCACTGGCTTCTCCAAGCCTATGATGGAGCAGCACAAACCTTGTTTAGGCTCTACCAACCTCAGTAAGTTTCAGGCAAAGATCCACTGATCTGAGCTATAATTGGGAATATTTGTCCTTAGGACAAATGCCAGAAGCCATGTAGCAAAAAGTTTCTTTAATTGAATGAGGAGGAGAAGAGTAGCATGGAAACCCATCATTCAGGGTTAGGAGCAGGGAAGAGAGAAACCCTAAGCCACAAATGTGAAGCTGCTGCTTCATATAAGTGAAGTTTAATGTAAGCCACTGTTTGATAGCTTCCCATTTAATAAAGCACTTTGGCTAACTCGCTGCTAAGCTCTGTTCCTTCCATGCTATTCATAGACATTTGGCTTTTGTGGCAATTAGATGGTGAAGTGGATAGAGTGCTGGGTCTGAAATCAGGAAGACTCATTTTCTTGAGTTCAAATATGACCTCAGACACTTCTCAGCTGTGTGACTCTAGGCAAGCCACTTAATCACATTTTCCTCATCTATAAAATGAACTGGAGAAGGAAATGGCAAAGCACTCCTCTATCTCTGTCAAGTGAACCCCAAATTGTCATGAAGAGTCAGATACCACTGAAAAATGTGCAAAGCAACAATTGGACTTTCTAATTTTAGCACCATGGACAACAATCTTCATTGCCCTGCTCTACTTATGGTCTTGCCAATAATGGACACTCTATCTATTGACCAAGGAACCTCAATTCTATTTCAGGATGAGATTGACTTTTTTCAATCACAGCAACTCAAAAACCCTCCCCCTAAAGCTGAGAGGAGATGAAACATGTATCTGTGAAGGAAATACCCATGCTGAAAGAATCACAGGCCAGTGAATAAAGTTGAGAAAGGTTTGAGCATCCAGATATTTAAGATAGTAGCTCTTCTAGGGGAGAGTGGCCTGTAGCAATAGTCATCCAACCAGTCCAGGAATGGGTGAAGAATTTCAAGTAATAGTGGAGAGCCCTTGTGTCCATCATTGCTTCTGGTTTGGAAAGTAGGTGGACAGAAAAGCCCAAGGCAGATTACTTGAATCAAAATCCTCATTCCTGCTGCTTATTCATTATGTGACCTTGGGCAAGTCACTTTTCCTCTGAGGGCCTCATTTTCCTCACCTGTAACATGAACTAGGTTACCTCTAAGGTCACTTCTAGTTCTAACATCATGATCCTATGATTTGGCCTGTGGTTATAATGGCTTTCAATTGAATTCCCTTTCACAATGAATTATGGAAAAAAGTTCTTAAAATTATTATTTGCATTCGCACAGGCTTTCACAGATATCATCTTATTTGAGCCTGAGAGCAACTCTATGAATCAGGGGGGAGCAGGACAGAGATGATTATCTCCATTTTTACAGCTGGGAATGACTTGTATAAGGTCACACAGTGAGTCAGCAGTACAGTCAGTTATGAAGCTCCAAGTCTCTTGCTGCCCATTTTAGGATTCTTTCCAGTGTTCCATTATAGTTTAAGAGATTTGTTAATCCTGTTGAACTGAGATAATTAATTATTTTGCCCTTTTGTCATTTGAGAGGTGGGACAGGAGGCTGGGGTAGGGAGGCAGAGAATACGGAAAGTTTCTTGAACTATATAACTGTGAACTCTTATTGAATAATAGCTATAAAAATACACTTCACATAAGGATGCCATGATGATTTTTGACCATATATAGTGTTTTAGTGTACGTGTAAAGATAATTTACATGTAAAGACAATTTTTGACATTCATTTTTATAAAATTTTGAGTTCTAAATTTTCTAAATTCCACCCCCCAAATGTTTAGTTGCAGGTGCACACATTCTTTAGGGAGAGGGGAAAGTGATAATGGTGAGGGGTTAGTGAGAAGAGATAGAAGTAGGGGGCTTGAGATAACTGCATTGCTCCCCTGATCATAATGCTGTGATTTGTACGTTAATTGATATGCCCAAATGTGCACTAGTAATTCTTAGCAAAGAATTTACACGATTGAGTGAATAGAATGTCAGCAGTGAGGCCGCATCCTGTGCTTTGATATGACCAAACTGCAGATTTGGTCCTCTGAAGCAGCATGATTGCTATCCTTTGTGTGCATGAGGTAAGGATGAATTTTAAATAGGATGTGGGCTAAAGCTACCGCTAATAAACTAAAGGCAAAGCCTGGAGATGGGGCTTGAAAAATGCCCTGCACTTAAACTTGCCATTTAAATAATGCAATCTCCCTTTAATGAACAAGGCTTAGCATCTCTGGTCCTGGTGTCAATGTTTTTCCCCAGGCTAGGATGACCTTAAAAGACATTTCAGGCTTTGGCATGGGTTGCAATGTCCCCTCACCCCCAACAGGAAGGTCCTGAGAGTCAATACAAATCAAGTGCCTGGAGGCTAAAAGGAAATATGACAGAATTGCTGGTCTAAGAGCACCCTAAGGTGATGGAATGGATCGACTTGTTAGATAGATCATCACTGGAATGAAAGCGCCATTAGACTCTTCTGTTAATGACATAAAAGCAATCACATCCCCAGGGAGACAGACTAATGCAATGTGAGCAACTATAAGGAAAATTTGACTTCTGATGGAGGTAATTCTGTGAGAGCATGGAGCAGCTTGCTTCAGGCCTCCTCCTTCAGCTACTGCTGCTGATCATTCATTTCACTGGCTCTTACTTGGTGCGAGAGATCTTTAATTTCACGGACAGTTTGCCCATTTCATACTAAGTGCAGATATCTAAAATATATTTCATGTAAACTGCTAAGTGCTTGTGAATTATCTTAGTACCTTTCTTGCTTAAAGCGTTATTAGGAACCATTTTTACTAATTGCAGAGCCATCATTGGTAAAGGGAAGAAGGTATGCATTCTTTCCTTCTCTGGGAGGGGTGGAAGGTCTCTTGAAAAAAAAAGTGTTACTCTTGCTTTTTAGAGGAAATAGAGTGCTGCTGATGTAGCCTCAAATGTAGCACCCAAACCTTTAAGTCTTTCCTATCCTCTTTGATATTTCACTGATGAAATCATCTGCTCTTTACAGGACTGTATCTGAGAAGTTGAGGAACTAAAAGAGATTCTGTGTTCATTAGGGAACTCAAAAAGTCAGAGAAGTAAAATAGTCAGCAGTCTCCTACTGTCCCAATCTTATCTTCCCTTATTCTGCTGCGTTCAGGAAAGTGTCCTCATTATACCAGGGATGCACATTGTTTATTTCTAACTCTGCATTTTTGTTCGTGTTGTTTCATCATTTAGAATACCTGCCTACCTGTCTATCCAAATTTTACCTATCAATTGTGGTCTAATTCAAATTCCAGCATTGCTCTGCAGTATGCTCAGATTATTTCAACTCTCATGGGTCCTTCTCCTCTCTGAATTGGCAAAGCGGCTCATTGGTTTTTGAATGTCCTAGGAAGGGGGTATTCACAGAGGTTACATGTTCTGTGCTTCTTCAGAAGTTGGGTGAACCATATTCTCATCTTGGGCTAGAGTAGGCAAGGAATCTGCCTTCCTAATATGTCCTCTGTCTCATTTATAATAGAGGCAGGAAAATTGACTTTCATTTCCAGAGGATGGGAGACTGAGGATTGGAGTAAGAGGACTGGAATCTGAGGATAAATGAGGTCATGGGCCAAGTTTTCCACTTATAAATTAGGGCATTTTGTCAGATGCATTCACTCTTTCATGACATGGAAGCACCATTTAGTAAATTACCACTCCACTAGAAAGGATGGATGTGTTTGCTAGCATGCCTCACTCATACCCTACTTTGAAAAAGTTATTAATGGTGGGGAATCTGGTCCACTGGGTATGTATTTCTAGATCCTTAGAAGAAAGGGACTATGTTTATCAATCAATCAGCAGCTATTTATTGAGTGCCTATTATATGCTCAGAATTGTGGGAGGCTCTTTGGGACAAAGAAAAGTATATACAATTTTCATCCTTGAGGAACTTACAGTCTAGGTGAGAGAGCAAGAGTAAACAATACAAAGTAGTGCTATAAAGAGCATTAGAGTGGAAAAAGGAGTCTAAGGTTCAAATCCTGGTTGCCCTTTACCTATCACTGGCCATATGACCTTGTAAAAATCACCTCCTCTCTCTTAGCCTCATTTCCACTATCTGGAAAATGGGAATCATTACTACAAGGGGCAATGCAATATAGTAATTAGAAGTCAACTTTGGAATTTGGAATGCCTGGCTTTCAAGTCCTTTCTTTGACATGCCAGTTGCATCCATAAGTAAATCACTTCACTTCTAAGAATTCCAGACAACTTTCAATGATTACAATTTATAGACAAGTTGCCACTCTACATCACTTTAGGACATTTCCACACCAAAAATTCTTTATAACAATAAAATCACAGGTATGGACCAAATGATGCTGATGATAGTATTGTCATTATAGGGTTATTTCAGGAAAAAGATTTTTGTAAATCGTAAAGTACCATGTAAATGTGAACTCCTACTGAATAATAGTTATACAAATATACTTCACGTAAGGATGCCCCGATGATTTTTGAACATAAATAATGTTTCAGTGTTCACGCAAAGATAATTTACATGTAAAGACAATTTTCCATCTTCATTTTTATAAGATTTTGAGTTCCAAATTTTTCTTCCTCCCTTCTCCTCCCCTTCCCTAAGACAGCAAATAATCTGATATAAGTTATGCATGTGCAATCATGTAAACCAAATTTCCACATTAGTCATGCTGTGAAAGAAAAGAGGAACAAAAGGCAAAAAACATGAGAAGCAAAAGGTGAAAATATAACATTTCAATTCGCAATGAATTTTTTTTCAACAATGGCCATAAATATATTATAACTAAACCCTAAATCTTCCCCTTCTTCACACTTTCCTAAGTTGAGAATATCTCAGCTTTGTGACCTTAGGGGTCACTCTTGACCCTTCCTTCTCCTTTAATCCCTTATGTCTTTTCCCTTAATCCCTCATTTTTTATTGGTGGTAAGGAAGTGAGGTGGTATACTCAATAGACTGCTGGACTTAGAATCAAGAAGACATGATTTGAATCTTGCTCCAGATAATTAATAGTTCTAAGTCACTTAACCTGTTTTTGACTCAGTTTCCTAATCTGTAAACAGATGAATAATAATAGAATCTATCTTATTGTATTGTTGTAAGGATCAAATAAGATAATATATGTATAACTCTTGGCAAACCTTGAAGGATTACGCATTACTATTATTAGTACTGCTACTGCTGTTGATACTACTACTACTTCTACTATAATCTCTTCTGTGTGGAGGATATCAGGACGTTTCCAGTTACTCAGGTTTATGACCCAGGAATTATCATCTCCTCTTCATTCTTCCTGCTCCCACCCCATATCACATCTGTTACCTTCTCTTGTCCATTCTGTCTCCACAACATTTCTTGTATCTATCCCCTTTTCTTCACTCATATGAACACTACCCTACTTCAGAATGTTTTCCCTTCTTACCTGGACTATTGTAGTGATCTCCTGATTTATCCTCCTGATTCCTATCTCTATGACCTTCAATCCATCTTCCATATAGCTACAAAAACGATATTCCTGAAGCAATGATCTGACCACATCACTTCTCTGCTCAAAAATTTTCAGTCTCTCCATATTTTCCCAGCTTAAAATATAAACTTCTCAAACTAGCATTTAATGTCTTTTATAATCGCTCTCACTCTTTCAATGTTAGTTCATATATCTCTCTGTCATGTCCTTTCTGTTCCAGACATATTGAACTATTCACTTTTCTCCAAACTTGGAATTGTATCTTTTGTCTCTGTTGCTTTGAACAAGTTGTCTTCCATGCCCGGAATTCAAGCCGTCCTCATCTCTGCCTCTCAGAATCTTTGTTTTTCTTTAAGGATAAGCTCAGATGATATCTCTACATGAATTCTTCTCTAAATCTCCTAGATACCTTCATTCATATTGTATTCCACCAGTAGGACATAAGCTCCTTGAGGGCAAATGGTTTAATTTTCTTCTTTGTCTCCTCATAACTTAACATACTGTCTTGAACACAGTAAACACTTAATACATGTTTCTTCAGCTGATTTGAACATTGTTCAGCTGGTGGACATTTGTAATGTTGTTCTTATGGCACTAACTACTCCCAGTAATGTTATTTTGCTAAAAATGCTGTTTTGACAGAACTGTTCAACAACCACAACAGGGAAGATAGAAGACTAAGAGGAAGCATTTGAGACTAGCTCACTCACCATTCTTCTTTAATAAGGACCTAAAATGCATTGGACTGAATTCTGATAAAAAAAAATCCAAGAAAAAAATCACAATGAGTAATTTTTCAAGCTCATGGCAGCTTAAGGAGAGAAAGAGATAAGGGAACACTGAAGAGGGAGTCTTGCTAGGGTTGTACAACAGTAGAAGCAGAAGTGGGAACATTCTAGTACCAAAGCACTGAAAGAAGGCTTAGACATCTCTAGAGTAGAACATATTGAGTTAGAAAGAGATCCAAGGGGATCCTGACCAAGCATTGATTGCAAGAATGGGTGTCATTTGACAGCTTTGTTACCTAGTACCCAGATCTGCATCACAGATTTAGGGGAGAGAAGAGTGATCATAAAACATTGATCCTTATTTTATATCTGGCAAGAAACAAGTTCTGGGAAACAAGTGAAATTGTTGGGTTCTGATCTCAGGAGCATTCCAGACCAAGGTGAAGTTGGCAGTTCAGCCACTCTGAATTTGCAGAGCCTCTAAATGGGCCAAAAGTAGCTGAGTCAAGCTGAAAACTGCTGAAGCTCCCAATTAGAAACAAGCTGAGAGCCCCAAATCTGGGTCAAGAACTTATAAAATTCAGGCCAGAAGGACAGGGAGCAGACCTTCCCCTAAATCATACCAATTTGGGAACTATGAAAGCTTACAAGCCTCTTATTGAAGCTGAGAAAGCAAGAGAAATACATAAGAGGACAGAAATTCAGACCAGATATCACCTCAGAAGTATGCAGAACTCAGCACTTATGTGAGAGTTAAAAATCAGCTGAGAAAGTAAGAGAAGCTCTTAAAAGGACAGAAAGTTAGGTCAGATATGTGCAGAGCCCAGCATTTACATAGAGTTAAAAATCGAGAAGTAGGTGGAAAGAATGGGAAAACATAAAAATTACTTGTCAATAAAGATTTATTATGACAACAGGAAAGCTCAAGACACAAATGTAGAAGAAAAGAATAACTGAAAAATATCTACAAGCAAAGCCTAACAGAAATATGCAGTTGGGATGCAAATTCAACAAGAATTCCTAGAAAAGCTAAAGCCAGAGATAAAAAGAGCTAAAATGAATTTTAAAACCAAATGAGAGCAGTAGAGGAAAAATGGGAAAAGAAGTAAGAACAATGGAAGAAAGATAAAGAAAAAAACTTGCTTATAAGGAGGTACAAAACCTTAGAAAATAAGTCATTGAAGACTAGAATTAGTCAAATGGAAGTCAATGGCTATGACATATCAAGAAAAAATAAAATAAAGTCAAAAGTCTAAAAACAAAAAATAATGTGAAGTATCTCATTGGAAAAATAACTGACAAGGTAGACAAATTGAACAGAGATAATTTAAGAATCATTGGACTACCTAAAAGCCATGAGTCAAAAAAAGCCTATATATCATATTTCAAGAATTATAAAAGAAAACCACCCACATATATTAGAACCAGAGGATAAAGTAGAAATTGAAAGAATTCATCATTAATCTCCTAAAAGAAACCCCAAAATGAAAACTCCTAGGAATATTATAGCCAAAATCCAGAACTCTCAGATCAAGGGGGAAAAAAACCTACTATAAGCAGTCAGAAAGAAAGAATGCAAGCACCAAGGAGCCACAGTCAGGATCATTCAAGATTTAGTAGGCACTAATATAGTAGAGCAGAAAACTTGGAATAGAATATTCCGGAAGGCAAAGAATCCAGGTTTACAATGAAGAATAAACTAACAAGGAAAACTGAATATAATCCTACAGGGTAAAAATAGACCTTAAAATAGAGAACTAAGAATTCCTGATAAAAAGACCAGAGCCAAGAAGAAAATTTGAGACATAAACACTGAGTCAAGAGAAACATAAAAAGGTAAATATGGACAAGAAATCAGAAGACACTAAACAAGGTTAAACTGTTTATATATTTATATGGGGATATGACACATGTAGCTGCTCAGAGTTTATCACCAGGATTCATAGTAAGAGCCTAAATGGATGGAAGACCTGGGAGTGATCTGTTATATTTGATCTCAAAAAAAAAATGGAAAGAGTGGAAAATAAGAATGGAGAAAATTATCTCACATAAGAAAGGTACACAAAGAGGAACTTATGCTAAAAAGAGGGTACAATAGCAGGAAGCAAGCAATGTGAACCCCACTGTCATGTGAACTGATTAAAGGAGTAAAGAATACATAAACACATAGTTGGGTACAGAAATATATACTAAATATTAACTGGTTCTCTTTTGTATAGGAACCCTGAGGGTCTTTCCCTCCCAGTTTGATTTTTTTTTAATTAAAAGAGGCCATCTGTTGAGGCCTATTCATTGAATGGGTGCATCTTCCTCAAAGTGAGAATTTGTTAAGACCTTAAGCTAAAATGGCCAGGGTCCCACATTGCATCCTGGGCCATCTCCAGTCATCCTGATGAATATCAGGGCACTGGACCTAGATGGCTCTGGAGGACAAAGTGAGGTTGGTGACCTTGCACAGCTCTCCCTCCCTCACATCAAAGTCAATTGCAAGTCATGTCATCATCTTGATGCCATGGTCCTCTTTGTGAATGAAGAACAAACACAAAAACAACAGCAACAACAACTCAGTGAGGAAATAGGAGGGAAGGGGGTTAAGGTAAAATGGGGAAAGAAAAGGGAGGATAGATTAAGGGAGTGTAAAAGCTAGCACCCTGACATACAGAGGAGGGCCTGTTATCACAGGTTCTTAGATCTTCTTCCCTGAAAGGAACGGCAACATGTGAAGGGTCAACAATCACTTTAATCAAGTACATATATCCATTCACTTAGTTCAGGGGAAAAAGTCAGCACCCTGAACTTTAGAGAGAATACAGAGAAATAAAGATCAACAGAGTTTCCACCTGCTTGACCATAAGCTATGTATGCATCACAGATCAACAGACAGATCCAACTGTCTGACCATGCATACATAGTTACCAGAGAGAGAAGCACCAACATCTCAGTTTTCAAAGCCCAGGGGCTCCTTACTGACTTCCTAGAGTCTCATCTGGCACACAAACCTTCTTCCAAAAACTAAGCCCCAAAGTAAACCTCACCTCAGAGTATTTATACACTTTTCAGAGCTGTAGGCAGGACCCTCTGACCCAGTGCCTTAATAGAAATTAACAAAAGGCATTTGAGGTCTATTAATTGGCAGAGAAGATCTAATTAACATTACAGAGAGATAATAGAAGAAAAAGACTTACAGAGAAGGAGAGGAGAAAAAAATAGGAAAAGTATATGAGAACAGCATGGAGGGAAATACATAATCAGTAATCACAACAGTGAATGTGAATGGGATGAACTCACCAACAAAAATGAAGAGGCAGGCAGAACGAATTAGATTTCAGAATCCAACAATATCTTGTTTACAAGAAAAAAAATACTTGACATAGAAAGATACACACTGAGTTAATAGAAATAATGTCGCATGGGGCATTCTTTTGGTAGAAGAAAGAAAAACTATGTTGGGAGATTATAGGCACTTTAAGAGTGAGTCTATGCTATTGCATGGAACCTCTACTAGACTTAAGATGCAATGAACAATGTTAGAATTATAGGTGAATTGATTGCTAATTGCTTAAATAAATGAATTTCAGCAATTACAAGCAATTCTAAGATAAGAAGAGGCAGCATTGATAGACATATTTAGCAAAAGATTGAACAAATTGTGAACATATCAATTAAAAGAACATTTGTTTCTTACAGAATTGACCAGAGTTCAGCTTAATATCTGCCTAAACCAGAAAAAAAAGAGGATAAACTAAGCTATTGGGGAGAAATAAAGTAAAAAAAAAACCAGTGCATTTGGAGAAGAGAAGGGGTTCAAAGTCTCATAGGTTATGCCCTTACTTTCATGTTTGTTTCTGCTTTAATGTCTGCCATGGAATATTGTTATGTAGGCAAGATCTCCCTAGGGCATCTAGGTGATATAGTAGATAAAATTCAAGGCCTGGAGTCAAGAAGACCTGAGTTCAAATCTGGCCTCAGATGCTAACTAGTTTGTGATCCTGGACAAATAACTTAACCCTCTTTGCCTCAGATTCCTCATGTGTAAAATGAACTAAAGAAGGAAATGCAAACCACTCCAGAATTTTGACTCTAATAACCTGACTGAAGTGATTGAACAACAAAAAAGAACTCCCTATTTAGGGTCCTCTGACTAAGGCCTTGGAAATTAAGTCATTGGAAATGAGATGAAATTCTGACACAAGAAAAGAACTTTATTGAGAATTGGGGTAGAAGTGGTGGAAGAAAATAGTTACCCCTTTGCCATGATTATCCTTGTGGTTGAGGTGGTTCGGGCTCTTATCCTAGGAGAAAGGAGAATGCCTAAGAATAAATTGATTTAAAGGCTTTGGTTAACTATCATTTCTTGAGTCCATTCCAAAAATAGTTAACTCTCTGATGAAATGCTCTCCTTTAGAGATGAGTATGGTGCATTGCTGTCCTCTGGAAGGGGTGCTGAAAAGGCATGAGACTATTCTTCTGACATCCCAGCCAAATCTGGCAGGGATGACTTGAGTAAGCTGCTTTTAGTAGACATGGTTGTGAGTGAAATGGCTTTTGAGTTTATATGCATGAAACAATGTAAAAAATTTTTACAGTGACCATGAAAGATAGAACCCAGTCCATGTGATCCAAAAAGTGAAAACTGCTTGGAGAGGCTTAGAATAATTAGGCTTTGGGCCTAATATAAGGAGAAGAAGGAAAGCATCTCCATGGAGTTTCAGGCCTTGAAAGAAATCTTCATCCAGGAGTAGACTGAATTGAATCTCCAAGGCAATAATGTTTATCCCATGATTATTTGCATCTTGGTATCCTCTCCTTATGAATGACATTACTTATTAATGCCTGAAAAAATAGGTTTTATAGGGATATAGTCAAATGACTGCTTGGAGGTGTGTGGATGCTAGCCTTTATAAGATTGTTTCTGACATTTTGAATACTTGGTTGTGATTTTTGGGTTTGCTAAAATATCAATGAGCAAATGCATCAGCATCTTATCAATGCAGTGTTGGATTCTTCCTCTGAAACATCCCTGGGTTCTGATAGTCTGACTTTGGCTTTATCAAAGTTTCAAGCCTCTGTAGCATTCTCTAAACATCCCCAGTTATGCCATGGAGCATGTATCTACCTCCTCCCATTAACTTAACTCCCCATTCTTAACTTTCCATTTTCCTTTTAGGTGTTGTCTTTCCCCATTAGAAGGTAAACTCCTTGAGGGCAAAGATTGTCTAGGGTGCTTTTTTCTGTCCCTAAAACGTAATACAATGCCTGGCACATAATAAATGCTTAATGGTAAATGCCATGTCTATCTCTCAAGCTCTCTCTGTCCTTCTCTCTCTCTGTCTCTCTTTCTCTTTGTCTTTCTCTCTCTGTCTCTCCCTCTCTGCTTCTGTGTCTGTCTGTCTATCTCTCCTATGATTCAGGAGATTTGAAGTTTGAGTAACTGGTGAACCCAAGGTTATTTCACTATGTTAGGAGGCCTTAACTCCCAGGCATTGCTAAGTGTTGAGCTGAAAGTGCCTTATGAGGGTGAGGAAGCCAAAGAAGGAGAAATATTTCTTGACCTTTCATGGACTTTGGTAAGAGCCTACTGTATATTCTTTGTATTTCCTCTATATTTTTATGAACTTATTTATGTCCATGTTGTGTCTCTTTGAGAATATTAGCTTTTTGAGGGCAGAGATTTTTTCATTTTATCCTAGTATCCCCAGTGCTGAGAATGGTACCCAGAACATAGATACCCCATTAAATGCTTAATCAATTTGTTTGCATGTTAATCTTGTTCTATGGTCCATGCCTTGTTAGGTTATTACTTATTAGAGGATACCTGACTGATAACAAGAGTCAAATCTAGATGTTCCCTGGGGAAATCTGGATATGCATCAATATGCATCAATATTTTTTTAATATGCTATCAAAGATTGAACCTAATCCATATGAGCCCAGAGGCCTATTTTCTGCAGAGTTATACACTACAGGTTACATATGTATTTCCCACATGTAAGTGTTTAGTCAAATATTTCAGAGAATCAGAAGATTCAGCAAATCTCTTTTCCAGTCTATATTAACTAGGAAGGGTACCTATGAAGTGGTAGCTGTCCAGCAAGTAGAAAGGCATGCATAGTAGCAGAGGAAGCAAGAAGATCATTATAGAACAAAGATCATGTGTGAATTTTGAGATTAGTTCTGGATCACATGTACTTCCTGGTATACAGAATTTCTTGGGTTTTATATGATAGATACTAGGTACATTTACCATAACTTAGCAAATGAACTCAGTGATTTATGGGGATATATTGGATTGGCACAGATTTGGGAAGTCATTCTCTGTGTTATGTTTTGTACTTCGGCATTTGTGTTCTCTGAAATCCATCAGTGGGAATGGGCTGGCTATATATAGGTTAAGCAGAGACAAATATGAGACATGGGAAATTTGAAATTGCCAACAGAGATTGGGGTGTTGGTACTATTTGATTGTATAGAAATGGTACTGTCCGGAGGATTTTACATGCAAGTAGTTTCAGGTTAGGGAGATTTGTCAGAGTCACATAGAGAAGTCCCAGCCCAAATGTCTGAGGAAGGCAGGAAAAAAGGTCATGGGAGAGGATATACTATCAACACCTGGATGTATGGCAGGGGCAAAGCTGTGAACAGTGACTCAAGTCAGCACCACAGCAAAGGATAGCATCCAGTTGTTGATGTCCTCTTTCTGTGACTAAATAGGCAGATGGGGGTAGTGCTAGTTTGGGTTTAAGGAGGTAGGGGCACAGCATTTAATATGAAAAGTAATAGATCTGTTTCTATCATAGAGTCTTGCAGGCATTTGATTTGCTTTTATCAGCTAACAACTAATTTCTTGAGCAATTATGGGCGCTCACCTTGGCTGATCAGTGTGATTGATAAAAGAAAACCCATGGCTCCAACTCTAGAAAAGATCTCTGTCTAGTTAGAGGAAATAAGACTCATGTCCACAAAATAGAGGAATGTGAAGTAGTATATAACATGTTAAATGAATTTTATAGTGGAGACTTGCACAACCTGGCAGTAGGTAATGGTCAAAATTAAAATGGGCTTTGGACCGCAGATAGGTTTTTAGTGACTCACTTTCCAAATAAAGGTAAAATTAATGATTAAACTATTTTGCAAATAAACCATATTAAAAAAAGGGAAATTTCAATTAATATCAATTAATCACACTTATTACTTAAGATTTGTATTTGGCACGAAATTGCTCCTTTCAGCCTAGAGAAAGATTGGCAAAGTGTCAGCTCACGTGACAAGCGAGAGGGAGTTCCTTAGCGGCATCCTACTCATCAAGTTACATTATGAGCTCAACAGTAACTAATGGAAGGTGGGTTAAGCAGGACAAAGTACTTGTTACATCTTTACTTTCTTTTATATCCTTTACATTTTTCGAGAGTCACCCAAAATCCCTTGGTGGGCAGTAAGTGGCCCACAGGTCATATGTTGTGTAGCAGGCCTGTTATAGAGTATAAGGATTTCAGGAATTCAGAGAAAGGAGAGTTCAAAATGGACTGGAATTGTTACAGGCATTGTCTGAAGCCCTAAGACCAAATTTGACCTCAGACATTAACTAGCTTTATGATCCTGGGCAAATCACTTAACCTCTCTGTCTCAATTTCCTCATCTGTAAAATGAGGCTAGTAACAGCACATGCTTTCCAGTGTAGTTGTAAATATAAAACAAATTAATGCTTGTAAAGTACTTTAAAAACCTTGAAACACTATATAAATTCTAATTATCATTGTTTGTTATTGGTGCTAACAATTGAAAAGCTTTCTGGAGGAGGTGAGGCTTGAAGTGAGCCCTGACTGATTCAAATACTTTTGATGGGGTGGAATCTAGGCAGAGGGAGATAGAATCCTTCTGGACTATTCTATGGTGTTATCCAATGAAAAAGCAGATGGCGTCAAGGTGTAGACAAGAAGATGTCTCATTACCATCTTCTGACAATATCTTAGACAACTCTAGCTCTCAGTGAGCTCTTACTTTTCTGGGCTCCACATAACTCTTCATCTTCAATTATATTGTTTCTTATTTGTTTCCTGTGTTCTTTAATTGCCTTTTATTTTAGCAAAAGGATTAAGGTCCTGCAGGGAAGAAATCATATCTTTTTCTCCTCTCTCCCACAAGGCTGAGCAAATAAGGAGGTGTTTGATAAAGATTTGTTCAGTGTTTGTTGATTGCTTTCAGTAGATAAATCTGCTTATCCCTAAAGAAGGAATAATAGTAAGATCTAGCTTAATGAAATAATAACAATTCACATTTACTTAGCTCTTTTGAGTTCACAAAACACTTCCTTTACAATCGTTATTTGAGGTAGGTGGTGCAAAGTCATCAGTTTCATTTTATAGATGAAGAAACTGAACCTGAAGGATGTTAAGCCTTCATAGCTAGTAAGTGCTGAAGCTGAGCTCTGAATCCAATACTCCTGCCTCTAAGTCAAGAACTCTTTCCATTGTACCATGACCCAAAAATCCTTCAGCCAACACAGGGATCAGGAACTTCTCCCCAAACCCACTTTACCCCGCACTGCTTAAGTAACCTTAACTGCTTGTTACCTAGGTTTGCTAAACAATGATAATAACACCAGGAATTCTGCAGGACCATCTAAACTGCTGACAAGCACAATCTTTTTCCTCAATGCAAAGCAGCTTTTTTGCCTCATTCATCCAATCTCCTGCTCCTGCCCTTCCCTAGTTAAGCATGGTGATAAATATTATGCAAATAGCCTATCTACTGGTATTGGCTTTTGTTTTTTTGTTCCCTATGGGTTTTAGAGAGCCAAGTTTGATGGTATAGTCAGGGTCTAGGTAGCTTGAGAGGTCACTATAGAAAGAAGTCAGGTATTTGAAAGGCTACATTATAAAGATTTGCTACATATCAAGGGAATACTATCTGGAAAATGAAAAATTACTCAGAAACATGAATATCTCCTATGGGGTGGGACTGGGGAAGTCTGGTGGTGAAGATCAATCAGTAAATCCGTCTGGTTTCTATTTATCATCTATGTAAATAGGAATGTAGCTTTTGCTCACTCCAAGGTGTAAGTTCATCACTGGCCTGCTCTCCAAAGTGAGTCTAGATCTTAGAGCAGCATAACAAAATGTATACCCCAAAAACTCCCACCTCGAGAACACACATACACACACAAACACACACACAGATTCACAAAATAGTGAATTCCTGAAAACCCTGGACCCTGGAAGTATATTTTCTTGCTATTACCTTTTACTTTTCCCACTCCAAACCATTGTTTCCGCATGCTTACATTAACCCAGTTTCAAACAGAAGCAATGATTGTACTGTTTCTTTATACTTAGATATCCTGACTACCATAGACCCATGTCCTCTTTTTGTAAAGCAGCAGCATCTACACCCCTTCTTTCTTCATTTTCATTGCTTATCCCTCCATGCAAATAAAATCTATATGTCTCTAAGCTCTTTCTGATCCTAAAATGACACCCATTTCCCCTTTTCTCTACTACCCATAGAACCCATCATCCAATAGTTCATAGTACATAAATTCCTTTACAAAAGTCCCAAAGGGTTCTATGACCTACCTCCTTCACTTCTGGGTTTATATTCTCTTATTTTTTTCTACTAAAGATTCTATCCCAAAGTTTTGTGAGGTCTGTATCCAAGAAAGAATGAAAGAAGAAATATTCCTTCTAGTTTCTTTGTTCAAAGGTAAAGATTCTAACCTATAACAATTCTTTTCCCATTTCTAATGAATTTACCACTTTCACCATTGTTAAGTCAAATTTATATTTTTGTGGGGTACCATGGGAAATTAGTTCACTCTTATGCCCATCAACAAATAATATCAGATTACTATTCATTCTTCCTCGAATCATAGTCTGAGAACCTAGCCTTATATACACCACTTACCTGCACTGTCATTAATTTTTCTAGCATAAGAATGCATCTTGAGAACTACCCTACTCTTGATACCACATGTGTTATAAATTGTTTTTGTTAAGTTGCTTTTCATTTGTGTCTGACTCTTCATGACTCCATTTGGGGCTTTCTTGGCAGAAATACTGGAGTGCTTTGCCATTTCCTTCTCCAACTTATTTTACAGATGAGGAACTGAGGCAAACAGTTGAGTGACATGCCTAGGGTCACACAGCTATTAAATGTCTGAGGCCATATTGGAACTGAGGAAGATGAGTCTTCCTAACTCCAGGTCCAGCACTCTGTCCCAGGGATGGGGAACCCACTGACTTGAGGCCATACACAGCCTTCTAGGTCCTTGGGTGCTGCCTTTTGACTGAGTCCAAATTTTACAGGACATATCCTTTTATTAAAGGGATTTGTCTGTGAAGTTTGAATTCAGTCAAAGAACTGCACTTGAGGACCTAGAGGGCCACATGTGGCCTCGAGGCCACAGGTTCTCCACCTCTGAGAGTCTATTTATGGTGCCACATAGCTGTACCTGTATGTAAATTATACTTCATAATAGGGCTGTACTCTCTCCTACCTACTTTGCATCAGTGACCAAATCTTTTGACTGAAGGGAGGGAATTCACTTGAAGAAAGAGTATAGCTAGAAACTTAAAACTACAAGATTTGTGTCCTTTAGTCTGTATTCCTAAAATTCGGGGAATATCCAAGAGAACTTTAGACTAAAGCCTATGACTAGAAGAACCTACAACTATAATTGGAACATCTGTTTTTGACAGAGATAACTATATATAGAAACTACAAGTTACTATACATCCTCACTTCTTCTATAGGTGCTACACCCACAGCTATTCAAGTAACAGAAAATATAGTTCTTGCCACAAAAGTCAGTAACACTGTGAAATGCTTCGATATCAGAAATTGACATGGTTTTATCAGTGGAAATGGCATTAAGGAATCATTACCATCTGTTTTGTCATTGCCCCCTAAAGACCATAGGACCTTTCCATTTGACTTGTAACTAAATATTCCATATATATTGGCTCTCCCATTAGAATTGAGGGCAAGGTATGTTTTCCTTTTCTACTTGTACCTCCAGCACTTAGCCCTAATGCTTGACATATAGAAAATGCTTTATTCATTCATTCATTCATTCATATAGTTAAAAATTGGAAGTACCTGGAAACCATCAACTGTATAAAACAATACAATGATTATGATTTTTAGGGTCATTTGAGGAATGATATCAGAAACCTCAGTTCAGTAGGAGAACAGGACATTGGCCCTGCTGAGAAGGCAATGCCAAGGTGTGCTTTTCATCCTTTTCAGCCTCTCTTTGCTTCATCCATTTCTTCAGAAATGTCACTTGCATTGTCCCATTTTGTCCACTTGTACCCCACAACCACCATAGTTTAGATCTCCATTTCTTGCTGGGCTATTGCAATAACCTCTTTCCCTTCTCCGTCCCTTAAGTCTGTCACATCTCCAGTCCAGATTGATATGCCTAAGGCACAGGTCTGGCTTCTCAATCCTTTGCTTTAAGAAGCTTCAGTATCTGAGATGTTCTTTCTACTTGCTTTTACCTTTTGGAGCCCTTAGCTACCTTCAGGGTCCAGCTCAGCTGTTACTTTCCTCAGGAAGCATTTCCTGATTTCCCCAGATGTTAATGCTTCTCAAAGTTGATTTGGATTTAGTTTGTATGTTACTTGCTTTTCCTTATCTGTCAGCACACCACATCCCTTCTCCCCTCAGCAGAATGTAAGATCCTTGAGAACAGGGCCTGCCTTATTTTTATTTACATTCCCAAGATGCAACACATTTCGTAGCTTACAGTAGGTGCTTAATAGTGCTCATTAACTGAATCCTTCCAGAGCTAGTTCTTCATTAGCCCTACTTCACCTACAAGGAGCCAACCTTGTTCATTAGGCAAGCGGTTTCTAGTCATGAGCCTTCATTTGTTGGGAAATTCAAACCTTCCCAGAAGCCCCAAAGGGTCCATGTAAACATAGACACAGTGATTCAGATACTTCCCCAAAGAGACCTTTTACATGCAGTGCCAGCCCAATGAGGTAAAGACTAATCTATTTTCTTTTTACTCTCATCAAAGAAGGGAGGTATTTGTCCCTTTAATCCAAAGTTTCTGTGACAGAAAATTTTTAGGCTAGGAGGCCTGTCCTTTTGATGTATTGGAGTAGGTGGCCAATTTAGAGAGCAGAATAAAAGAACAGACTATGGCCATAGGCGTCTTGGGGAAATCAAGAAACCCAGACCTTGGTACAGCTTATGTGGTGAACAGTGTTTCCTTGCTTATTAGCCCTAGGTTGATTTCTTTCTCCCACTTCTACTCCTCCCAGCCTCCCCTGACCCACCCCTCACATTCTTGAGGGCTCCCAGAATTATAAGAGCTGACAATAGCCTGGGGTCAGCACAGAATAACTGAATTTGCTGCTTGTAAATCACACGGTGGCAAAGTGAACTTCTCTCTGGTGCTTTATTTTGACTGGGGACGATTTATCCAGTTAATGTATTTATTTATGACCATGAAAGTCATTTTGCATTGAGATCTATGGACAGAATAAAGTGTAAATGATTTGCTTGCAGACATCAAAGGCAAAAAAATAAAATTGGGTATATTAGATTATTTGGTATTGAATTCAATGTCTGCAAACTCCCATCTCTCTCCATCTCTGCCTTTTTCTACAAATCCATTTACATGACTTTTGCTGGGGAAATTATTCTGTATTGAAATCTGTGGGCAAAGTGAAGTGTACAGCAATCATTTTCCTGCCAAATGCCAGTAAAACATTTAGCTGTTTCTGCTGTTGCTGAAATCAGTGTCAGCATATGTCTATGCTGAGTGAAGTATGTCATTACCCCTCCCCCACTCTCCATAAAGGACTCCTGAAGTCCTTGTTCTTTTGTGGTGTGTGTGTATGTGTGTGTGTGTGTGTGTGTGTGTGTGTGTGTGTGATACTCCCTATCCTAGCTTTACTGCAGGAAGGGCACAGGGAGGTTTCATTGTCTAAGAGTATGCTAGATCAAACTGGGTCTAGGAACTGAGTTTGGGGGATAATACAGATTTACAATGGAAAATTTCAGGTCAGGAAGGGGTATAAGTCTGGGATATACCTTAATTTTAGGCATTAGAATCATTAATCAATAAACTATTTATTGAGCCAGCATTATTAAATATATATTTCATTCCCTTATTAAGCTTCTCCCAGTATAAAACACCTTGATTAGGGATGAAGATAAGGGTTTCAATAAGATAGTCTCAGTGTTCCCTAATTAGATTACAGGCTCCTTGAGGGCAGGAATTGTCTTTTTTCTTTCTTATTTGTATGCCTAGATCTTAGCACTGTGCTTGGTATGTAGTAAGTGCTTAATAAATGCTTACTGACTGATCTTGGATTTTACAATCTAATAGAGTAGATGACAGATACATGAGTAATTATACTAAAATTTGTGCTGTGATAAGTATATAGGCTCAACACATATAGGGTGACATGTGAGATGTAAGAAAGGGGAGAGCCTATGTAGCTGTGAGGATCAGGAAAGACTTTTTGGAGGCAGTGGCACCTCATCTAGGCCTGGGAAGGTTCAACCTTTTGTTAGGCATCATGATTGACATGAAGGAAGGAGACACAAAGTCTTTGCCCTCTGAAAGTCTACAGTCTCTCTGGGGAGACAAGATTGACATATAAAAATAGTTTACATATTAAAAAATTTTGTTGTTGTGTTTGTCCTTTGTTACTGAGGAAGACCATGCCATCAGAGAAATGATGACATGACTTGCACTTGACTTAGATGATTCAGAGAAAGACACAGATGGAGGCCACATGGGGTAATGTGTAGTGAGTTTGTCTCAGAGTCAAGACCTGAGTTCAAGTCCCCCAATGACACATTCTGGCAGTATGACCCTGGGTTAGCTATATTTGACTTCTCTTTGAAGCTCAACAACCCTTTTATAGCAAATTGCAGAAAAACTGCTAATCTGCATTGTAGAAGAAGTTGCTTACAGGGAGCTGCATGATATGATCTCATAAACCCTGTCAAAAAGAAGGAAAAGGAAAGAAATAAGTCAGAAGCATTGTGTTGTAGTGAGAAAAGTATTAGACTGATTCTGGTTCTGGTTTTTCTCCCTGACTTGTTGTGTGACCTTGGGCAAATCATTTTATTGTGTCCTCCCCTCGAAAATGAGGAGATTGGATGAGACGTACTGTTAAATTCAAAAATTCTATGTATTCTCTGGTTGTCTCTCAGAGTATTAAAGACAATTTAGAGCAGTTTAGAAAAGAGATGAATGTGGCAGTCTAGAGCGGTCAGTCAGGAAAGGTTTCACGGAGGAGCTGGATTTGTGCTAAGGCTCAGATAAGCAACTAATGAAAATGAAAAGGCTTTGTGGTTTCAATGGAAAAAAAGAAGCAAGCAAACGACCAACACTTGGTAAATCCAGAGATCCTTTTCTTAAGCATGGCAGTCCCACTTTACAGCCATGATTTCTATCTGGTCCTCAGTTTCCTCTTCTGAAAACTAGCACTCATAATTCCTGAACGACCTCTCTCACAATGTGCTGTGGAGATCAGCTTGGATAATGGATGTGAAAGGAAGCCAGAAATGAAAAACTCTGTGCAGAGGCAGTGGATTTTTCTTAAGCATCAAAACTGAGATGGGAAAGTCTATAGAGACTAAGCGACTGAACAATGCTGATTGCTTTGCGCCAGAAAGGAGTTTAGGGAAGCCTGAAGCCTGAGAATAAAGGGATACTTTCCTTAATTTACAACCTCCTGTTGTGGTGATGTGTATAAAAGCTGCACATACTTTTTCAATCCCCAGAAGAGCCTGAGCAATTCAGAAACATTTCTTCATTTGGATGAATTCAGAGTGGTTGGACCATAGAGCACTGGGGTCTCACTTCTGCCTTTTTTTATTTCTTCAGGTAGGACTAGGATGTATTAGAAATTCTGAAGGCAAGTCTTACTTCTTCAGGTTAAGTGAGTCTAGTTTCATAGACTGAGATTCCCATGTGGAAAGAATCTAGGGCCTTTGTTGACTACTTCTTCAGCTTTAGGGAAATCATCTCTCTCTCTAGCTCTCAGATTCCCTCACATGTCAAATGTGTGTATATGTGTGTGTATATGTGTGAGAGAGACAGACAGATAGATAGACACAGAGAGACAGAGATAGAGACATAGAGAGAGAAGAAGAGAGAAAGAGAAAGAAAGGGGAGTGGCAAGGAGAGAGAGGCAAAGAGAGGGACAGAGACACAGAGAGAGTCAAAAAGGGAGAGTTCAGAGAGCAGTGGTAGAGAGAGACACACAGAGAGAGGCAGGTGGAGAGGGAGAGATAGGGAGGAGAGAAAGAGGGAAAGACAGAGAAAGAGAGACAGAGGTGAAGAGAGAGATGGGGGACAGAGATCAGAGACAGCGAGAGAGGAGAGAGACATAGAGAGATAGAGATACAGAGGAGAGAGACACACAGAGATAGAGAGAGAGAGAGCTATAGAGATCTTATTTTAGAGGGAATTTTGTGAGATCAGATGAAGAAGACAGAGGCACCACACTGGAGTTGGTAGAAAACTAACCAGAAAGATCTCCCTTCAAGTGCAACCTCTGATACATCCTGCAATACTGGCTATGACCCTGGACAGGATGCTTTCTACTTCTCAGTTCACTAAGTACTTCTAAAACCCCAATATCCAAGAAGGAGTTTGATTGCAGAAGGAGTTTCTTCATCTGTGAGTAACTCATCTCAGTGAAATCACAGATCTAGCCCCTATCCCTATCCTAACAGAAATATTATCAATGAAAAGTCTCAGGAAAGAAATGTAGTATATGAAATAGTTTTGTCAATATTAATCTCATTGAAAGTGAATTTAATTTCCTGGTCTGTTTCATTTAAAATATTTCTTGGTAGTTTTCTTTGAAATAGTAGTGATAACTCCTCTTAAGGAGATTTCCTTCTGTTTTTATGAGTGCCTTGTGAAGCAAAAATGTGAACTGCACCCATGAATGATTAGGAACACAAATAAAGGCCAAGGAAATGTTTTTAAAAGATGCACAGCTCTTGTTATGGATCTCACCCATCTCCAAAATCTTCTCAACATTTGTTCAGGATCACTCTGTGAGTTATTTTTTTTTCTGATTCCACCCCTACAAAGTGAGCAGGGGTGAAATAAGCTGCTGATTTTAATAATCCTAGCTTTCCCACTAATTTACTGTGTGACCGTGGGCCAGTCACCCTCCAAGGGGCTCAGTTTCCTCATCTGTAAAATGAGTAGGTTGAGCTCTAATATCCCTTGAAATGCTCACATTCCTTGAATCTCTGATTCTGTGAAAGGGCTATGATCCTGGTGCTTCCCCTGGGTTTCTTACCCATGCTCCCCCTCCATCACCTGCACTGAGCTGGCTCTAATGACCAGACTGGTGCTGCCTGGCTGAGGCTGGGGGGGAAATGGCTTTGTCAGCACTTCTGTGGCTTCTAATAAATTCGCAGGAAAACTCCCTGCAGGCTGAAACTCAGCATTGAGGTTCTTGGTTTGGAAAGGAATTTCCTTTTAAAATTAGTACGGAAATGATCTTTTAAAAGAAATCCTTCAAGCCACAGTTCATTTTCTGGAATAAGATGTGAGGATAGGGTAGGGGTGGGGAGGAAATGGCCTTTTGTAATTTTCAGATTGCTTTTGTTTTTGTTTCTGCATATGGAAAACAAGTCACTGTGGCTTCATCAGCTGAGGCTCTGCGGCCTTGACTTTAATCATGGAAGCAGTTCCTGAGGTGGTCGTGGAGACATCACGGAATAGTAGAGGTTGTACTTTGAGATGGGTTAGGCGGAGGTGGGTTCTAGTTGTGTGACTACTGGTGAATCACTTAACTTCATGAAGCCTTGGTTTCCTTAGGGGTGAACTAGCAAGCCTCTAAGAGCTCTTCCTATCATCATGTGATCTATGGTGGATTGTTGAAAAAGACTTGGGAATTCACTTTAAGGTTCCTTTTTCTTAACTTAGTCATCAGTAGGGGGTCTTCACCCAACAGGGTTCAGTTATAACAGTCTCCTACATTTGTTTAAATTTTATATTTTTCAAAAGCATCTTCAAGTACATGACCTTATTAATTCTTGTAACAACCCAGTGAGGACAGCAGGACAGGTTAAAATGGAGGAAGGGGATTGAATTTATACAGTCTGACTTGGAGTTCTCCAATCCTACTATTTGTCTCTATTTGACAGTTGAAGAAAATGAGGCCCAGAAAATTTAGGTCACTTGCTTATTAAAGTCATGTAGCAAATTCGTCATGGAGTTAAAACTAGAACCTATTTCTCCTGATTTCTGGTCCTGTGTTTGTCGGTCAATATCAGCCACTTCCATAGACTTGCAAGGGATGAAAAGAGGAGGAACTTGGCAGAGTAGGAAAATCCCTGAGCCTGGAGGTCAGAGGATCTGTGTTCAGGTCCCACACATGACCCCGTCTGAGTAACCTCAAGCATGTCACTGAACTATCTTGGGTTTTAATGTCCGCCTTCTACAGAACAATATAGTTGGACTAGGTCAGGGGTGGGAAATCTGTGGCCTTGAGGCCACATGTGGCTTTCTAGTTGCTAAAGTTATGCCCCTTGAATTCAAACTTCACAGAACAAATTTGCTACAGATTCCCCAACCCTGGACTACGTGATCTCTGGGTTTTCTTTCAGCTTCAGATGAATGACAATTTTATGATCTTACTTCATGTCCTAGCATACTGGAAGGAATACTATTGGCCTTAGAATCAGAAAACCTGGGTTTGAATTCTACTTCAGATAACATATGTCATTGAATTTCTCTGAGTTTTAGTTTACTCATATGAAAAATGGAGACAATAGTACCTCACCTGCTTTATGGAGTTATTATGGGGAAGATGCATTGTAGATCTTATAATTAAATTAATATCTAAATTAAATTATTGTATCATTATTCCCTAGCATAGACCTAAAGAATAACATTACAATGAGGTCTCTATGCCCATGTAGGTGTCTATATGCACATGGAGAGCCTAATGCCCTGAGAACTTCCATTTGAAGACAGTATGTATGTGTTTGTCCTTCATTGCCAAAGAAGACCATGCCATCAGAGAAATGATGACATGACTTGCATTTCACTTTGTTTTGAGTGAGGGAGGGATGTGCAGGTCACCAGCTTCACTTCTCCTCCAGAGTCATCTGAATCCAGTGACCAGATATTCATCAGGATGACTGGAGATGACCCAGGATGAGGCAATGGGGGTTAAGTGACTTGACCAAGGTCACACAGCTAGTGAGTGTCAAGTATCTGAGGTGAAATTTGAACTCGGATCCTCCTGACTCCTGCACTCACGCTCTATCCACTGCACCAACCTAGCTTCCCCGAAGACAGTATATTTCATAGCACATGGGATTCCTATTAACTTTGCTTGATTAAATGAAGGTGAAGGTCAAGGGAGGATGGTAATGTATTGGTTGACAGAATCAGAATTTCAAAATTGTTCAATGGGCAAATAATAGAATGGACCAAACAAGGTGAAAATGAGCAAAAATAATCCCAGGAACTTGTGTCTGGAGTGGAAAGGGGACCTCGGAGGCCCTCTGATCCAATATCCTCATTTTACAGGTGAAGAGACTGTGGCTAAGGGACTTGCAGTTAGGTGGCACAATTGGTAGAATGGCTGCCTTCAGGGTAATAAGTTCAAATTTTTCCTCAGATACTTATTAGTTGGGTGACGTTAGGCAAAATTACTTAATCTCTTCCAAACTTAGTTTCTTTATCAGTAAAATGGTCATTGGAATAGCACCCACCCCACATGGTAATTTTGAGCCTCAAATGACATAAAATATTCAGAATGCTTTGCAAACCTTAAAACATTATTCAGTCTTAGCATACCTTTAGGCTTTAATAGAGAGGGATGAGGAACGTGCAGCCTCAAGGCCACATGTGATCCTCTAGGTCCTCAAGTGTGGCCCTTTGACTGAAATCAAGCTTCACAGAACAAATCCCTTTAACAAAAAGATTTGTTCCGTAAAACTTGGATTCAGTCAAAAGGCTACACTCAAGGACCTAGGAGGCTACATGTGGCCTTGAGGCTGCAGGTTCTCCACACCTGGCTTAAAACTTTCCTAAGACTTTTGGGAGTATAAATGCTAATTACTACTGTCCAACATTACACAGATAGTAAGCATCAGCTATGGCATTTGAGTCTAGGTCCTATGCCTCTGAATCCAGCACTCTAAGACCTGGATTCGGCTTGAGAAAATCAACTGCATAAGACTGGTTTGGGGGAGATTCAGCCTTCCATAAGCCCATATAATAAAACCCTGGGGGTTTAGGATGAAGCTTCCAGGAAAGTTATTTTAATCTTAGGGTGCAATTGTAGCAGTGCCCATGCCCGCAGAATCATGCCACTGGAATCTACCCTGACCACTTCTGGAAGGACAGACAGCTCACTTGAACAATGTTAAGCAATAGGGATTATTCAGAGGAGAGTGAACTAGCTGGCAAGATGTCATAGAAGGAATGATTGTAACAACTGGGAATGTTTTGATTAAGAGACAACTTGTGGGTCATGGTAGATGACTGAATATTGGAAAAGCTGTGAAGTAGAGGAGAAAGTAGATTTGTTTAATGTAGCTCCAGAGGGCAAAATTGGGAAGAATAATGGGAAGAGTGTATATGGAGAAATATTTCTGCCTAATTTAAGGAAAAAATGTTCTTATTAGCAGAGCTGGCTAACATTGGATCATATTGTCTTGAAAAGTTGTGGAGTCTCCATCCTGAAAGGATTTTCAAAAATCATAATCTGGGTAACTAATTGCCATGATCACTGATTAAAGTGAGAGGCTGGAGTGGGGAGAAGTGAACAGAAACCAACCTTGGAGTCTGAAGAGCTAGGTTCGAATTCTACATCAGATTCTTGCTAACTTAAGGGATCCTGTGTAAAGTCCCTTAGCCTCTCCATGATTCAGTTTCCTCTTCTGTTAGGTTTGTATCCAAATGAGATCAAAGAAAGGAGGAAAGGTATACAAAAATATAGCAAAAAAGACCCCAAACAAAACCTCCAAAAAACTAGAAACTAATAGAATACCAATCAGTTGAGGACTGGTGATAACATAAATGTTATGGAATTCAATTTTGCTGTAAGAAATAAGAGAGTAAACGATTTTTTTATTTTGATCACGGTTAAGTGACTTCTGAGGCCACATTTGAACTCAGGTCCTCCTGATTCCAAAGCCAATACCTAGCTGCCCTGATGATTTATAAAAAAAAAAAAAATTATGTGAACTGAGCAACACCAGAATAATTTATACTATAACATCAATTTATTAAAAAAGAGCAATTTTAAAAAGTTCTTTTTTAAATGGATAAAGAATAAAATGAGCAGTATCAGGATCACAATTTATACAATATTAACAAAATTGTAAAACACTGTATGGTTACATAAAAAACATGCAACTTCAAAAGCTGCAAGAACTGTAATCAATAAACTGACCATTCATGTTTCCATGGAATTGATGATGAAATAAACTACCTGCTTCCCTATAGAAAGATGATGCATTTAGGGTACAGAATAAAACATATATTTTTGTATATGGCCATTGAAGGAATTTGTTTGGCTTGACTATAAATATTTGTTACAAAGAATTTATTTTTCTTTTCTTTTTCAATGGGGTTGAACGTGGGAGAGAGATCAAATAGATTTTTAATTTAAAACTCATAGGAGTGCTATGATATAGAATGTTGCAGGTGCTTTCAGATGAGGTTACTTTACTACTACTTTGACTTAAAAACTGTTTTATTTTCTCAAAAGATACTCATTACAGAGTAGGGGTAGCATGAAACTGTTTATGATGCAAGAAGAAAATGTATCACTAAAACTAGAATTTAAAAAAAAAATTAAGAGGTTGGAATTGATAGCCCCTTAAGTCCTTTCAAACTCTTAATCTATGGTCCTATGACCTTGAGGCAACTAGGTGGCTCAGTAGGTAGAGGAGTCAGGAAGATCTGCACTTGAATTTAGCCTCAGATACTAGTTGTGTGACCCTAGGCAAGTCACTTAACTGTTGACTACTTCGGTTTCTTCATCTGTAATATAGGGATCATAATACCACCTAGTTGTAGGATCAAATGAGATAATATTTATCAAGTACTTACCTTTACATGTGCAAAGTGCCTGGCAGATGGCAGGCTCTTAGTGATTGATTATCCTCACACTTCCTCTAGGAGACTCTGACTCTGTGTCCCTCTAGGGTCTGAATGTTAATGATTCTCTATAGTGAGATTTAGCCTTTAAAACTCATGTCAGTGCTGAAGCTGGCAGACTGGTTGACTGGCCCTCTTGTTTGCCAGGCAGTCAACCATGTAGATGGCCTGAAAAACAAGAGTTGAAGAGGACTAGGGTGTTTTTTACACAGCTTTACAGATATAATCAAACCTCGGTTCACTGGGATTCTCCACACAATTGAGGTTAATTTTCTTGATTAGCTGAAGGTAGACTGAAACTGCTTGGTTAATTCTCTTATAAGGGATCATAGTTATTTTTGGTAACTAATTCCTCATATCCATCCTTCTGGCAATTTCTACTCTATAGCCTCCATTGATTTTTAAAAACAAGATTACCACAAATATGTGAGTAAACCACTTATCATTTTAAAGTAATCTCACAAAGTTGCAAAGAATTGAAAACAAAGTCCATGCCTATGGAGTAGGGAATGGTTAAGCAAATTGTAGTAGATGACTGTAATGGAAAGAAAAACAACATGAAAGTGGAGAAGCATTGAAAGATTTATATGAACTCACACAAAGTCAAGTAGATAAATAATATACATAATCATGATGAGAATGAATTGAGAAAGAAGAGCAACCATAAAACAAACAAACAAATTAAAAACAAATGGATACCGCAAAATTAGAAAAAAGCAAGTTTGGCTCTAGACAAGATGCGAGAACGTTTCTGGTCCTTTGAAGATACGAGAATGTGTGTGTGTGAATGTCAGATTTTTTTCAATATATATGTTGGTCTTTCTTAATTTCCCCCTCTTTTTTCTCTTTTCTTTCCTTAAAAATATTTGTTATAAGGGACTTTTTTTTTTTTTTTTTTACTGATCGAGGATATTGTATGGCCTCATGACCATCTCTCAGCATCAGAGATCACTATCCAGCCCTATAGAGGTGATGGTGGTTAGGAACCTGGAGGAGATTGGATTGAACTGAACTCAGGATACTCCCTTAGACAGAATTGTGATTAAGGATTCTCTTATCAGAGGCTAAACAGTTGCAACAGGAGTGAGCAGAATGCAGGCGTACAGAGGCCTCATACACATACGGTTTGTATGCAGTTGTGCTGAAACTGGTGTTGGCCTATCCTACAGAGAATTCAGTCCTCACACACGAGGAGGATGGGGTAAGGTGAAGGGGAGTCACAAGGCAGAAGCTCCATAGCAAGAAATTTTGGATGTCATGGCCTGGGAGTGTTTGCCATGTGGCAGTGTAGACCGGTACAAGGTCACAGTGGGAAATACGAGCATTTATAGAAGGATGCTTTCATGGGCAAGAAGCATACCTCCCCCACATACGGCAATGTCTGCGACAAAGCCTGATTCATCCCATTCTAGTCACAGCTCTACCCATGAAAATTGCTTCTTCTTTTAAAAGAAAAAACAAATCATTGAAATCAACTTATTTGACTCATTTCTTTTACCTTGAAGTCAAGTGTGGAAAAGAAAATTCTTGTTAATTGAACAGTTTGGTGAATTGACTTTCTGTTAATCGAAGTTTTACTGCATTATGGAATTTTGCCCCAACTTATCAAGATCAGGTAGCCAATATAATCTTAGGGCTATAATGAAATTAGGGCAGCTAGGTGGTACAATTGATAAAGTTCTGGGCCTGGAGGGAGGAAGAATTGTTTTTTGTGGGTTCAAATTCAGTCTCAAATACTCACTAGCTGTGTGACCCTGAGCAAGTCACTTAATCCTGCTTAAGAACAGGAGAAGAGAATGGCAAACCACTGCAGGATCATGGTCAAGAAAATCCCAAATGGGGTCACCAAGTGTCAGATACAACCTCAACAACTGAACAACAAATATTGAAATGG
This sequence comes from Bettongia penicillata ogilbyi, assembly GCA_023548195.1. NCBI lineage: Eukaryota > Metazoa > Chordata > Mammalia > Diprotodontia > Potoroidae > Bettongia > Bettongia penicillata. Next base: position 530,205 of record JAJHZJ010000503.1, on the reverse strand, counting down.
TGACGCTTTTGCTCTAAAATCTTCAATATGTTATATGTTGCTTAGATGACAAATTGGAAAAATGCATCTTCCTCCTCCCTACATCCCCTTGCATTTCTCAGGCCCCCAGTCACCACTGAGCTCTGAGTTATTGATGGTTTTTGCTTTGCAGGTTACAGTGACTGGCTACTAGGTACAGTTAAGCTTGTCTGCCAGATTTCTCAGCTTCTTTCTTTAGGGCCTCTTAAAAACACCATCACTTTTAAAAGGAAGTTATTTTTCTCCAACATAACATCTGTGGGTATATTTTTCTAGGATTCAGACAGGATTTGGAGCAAGGAATCTTTTTCTCTCTCCAAGTTGATAGTAAAGCATGTTGTGGAATATTAAGCTACCAAGCAAATCGGTCAGAAGACATAAGCAATGCTTGATGAGTCAGTAGGAGAAGTATTTTCCTCTTAATCAAACTGTGGTGAGAACTTGCGGTTTCTTTCTTAGTGTGCTTCATTTCCCTCTTCCTAACCCACTGTTGGGATGGAAAACAAATGGCAATATCTTCACGAGTCCACTTGATTTTCTTCTGTGGCTGCATCTTTCAAATTAACTACTTAGCCTCAACATCCCCTTTGTGGGGCCTTCCTTTTCTCTGAAGGGCTGACCTGTAAGTTTCTTCCCAGATGTTCACATTTTCCCTTAAATAAGTTGGTTTTAATTTAAGGATTTTAAGAGGGAACTTGTGGCTTAGCATTTGAAATGTATACCAGTTATGTCTAGAGTTTTCAATAGATGTGACTAAAAATCAGTTGTGACTTGGTTATGCAAATTTGGTTATGTGATTGGTCATCCTGTCCAATCCCCAGCTGTCAGGGATAATGCCATTGTAAAATAATTTGCTGTGCTGAATTCTGCGTCTATCACAAGTTGCCTCTTTAACCTTGAATAAGTCACTTAATCTCTCATTGTTCTAGGCCCACTGTGTGAACTCAAACAGAAAGTTGGGTAGGCACTAAACTATATATAAGGATCCCTGCAGGCTATATATTCACGTAGAAAACCACACATTGCTATTATCTGTATTCTATTCTATTATAATTTTATTAATTTCGGTCCAAATTTCCCAATTACATTTTGAGTTGGTTCAGGCCACACTTGGAAGTGTTGCAGCCTACAATGCAGTCAATAGCTGCATGTATGATACCTTTGCTCTGGACAACTCTCTATGAATATAAATTGCAAAGAAGGCACTAATTAGCATTGACAGAGGAAATTTCCACATCTGGGACTTCCCTCTACATGAAATCACAAGTACAATATACATGTATCTTTTTTTAAAATAATTCTATTTATGGACACTTGCAGTTCAAGTTCCACATTTTAAAAAATCGAATCTTCTCTGGCTGTTCCAACTTCCTGTCCCAATTCCTATAGCACTTAGGGTTTTCAGTGCAGTACTTCATTATATAATACCTTTGAGAGAAATGATTTCTCTGTCATACTAATAATCAATTATTGAATTAGGAGCAGGATTTTTTTCCCAGAAACCTGCAGTTTGTTCAGTCTCTGAAGGACCTTGTTGATAAAATGAAATTGGGATTAATTTTCTTCTCAGTCTTGTTGGGAAGATCATTGTGTTCTACTCAGGTTTTGGTGGGGATAAATTCTTTCAATAAATTACCCAAGGTTATGGGCCATTTGGAAATAAATGACAATAGTTAAAGTCAAGATCCCCAGCTTCTTATTAGAATAGGTCCAACATTCATTCTCTCTCTCTCTTGTTAACCAAAGTTCACAGCCATCCTCAGGAACACCCATTCTTCCATGGGCATATAAACATTGATTGGATTCAATGATTTGTCTTTGGTCTGAGAGAGTCAAATGACCATCTTTTTATTCATGTACATGTTAGTAATATCAATAAGATGATTAATCACCTTGAACTTATTCCTCTCCAACTTTTTATAGTCACATGTTTCATTTAGGTCACTAGCATTTATTAAGCATTTACTATGTGCTGAGCATTGTGCTAAGCATTAAGGATAAAAAAGGGCAAAAAAAGTCTCTTCCCTCAAGGAGCTCCCATTCTAAAGAGAGACAGCTTGAAAACAACTACATATGTACAAGATGTACACAGGATAAATTGGCACTAGTTTTAGAGGGAAGGGACTAGAATTGAAGATGACTGGGAAAAGACATTGCCTTATAATCTTCACTATTTTATGAATAGTAATCTTGTCTCCCCAACTAAATTGTAAGCTTTAAAATGCTGCAAAAAGGAGTTATCATTATTCTTTAATGTTGTTTTCTGGATCACACCCTCCTTATTTGTGTCTTCTACATGATTCTGGGGACACAATAGTCACTTAAGAGTGATTGATCAATTGACTTGAATTGGGTGAAACAAGTGCAGTGATTTCATTTCCCCCTTGTAACCAGGTGTCTCTGGCTGTGGTTTATTTTTTTCTCTTTCCAGCCCTCTCTCTCTAAGATCTTCTACCTCATGTCAGTGGGGTGCCCCTGCATAATTGCACTCCCTAGAGGTATATCTCCTGGAGAGTGCATAAGAATTAAAGGGAACCTGTAGTCTCCCTTTTCTAGGATCTTTCCAGAGTCTAAAGATATAATAGTTAGTGGCTCAGAAACTGTCAGTCAAATTCCTTAAACTCTTTACGGTAGTTTGAATGGTGCTGGAGGTCATTGTTTCTCCTTGTTTGGCTTTATTTAAATCTCTTTGTGGGTGGGATTGATGTTAACTGCAGCCAATATTTGATCTTTTTCCTGATAGTGGAAGCAAAGTGTGTATTTAAAACATTCCCCTTTCCCTTGGCCCTATGTCTTGTTTCACTTCCACATGCTATAAATTCCAGGAATGTTTTAAAAATAGCCATAACAAGAAAAACGTTTGGATTCTAATAAAAAACACTGAGGCTTATTTGGCATTAGTGGAACATAGATTCCACTCTTTTATATATCAAGAGTATTACTAAAAAAAAAAAAAAAAAAGGACAAATGAGCATGACTCATGACCTTCTTCCTTTTCCCCTTTGAATACATGCTTCATGTCCACTTTTTTCTTGTATTTTTTATTGCCTGGACCATTAGACTATTTTTTTGAACTGACAATCAACTAAAAATTTTAGGTCTTTTTCAGGTCATATATTTTCCAGTCTAAATTTAGTTAATTCTATGAACCTTCGTATAAAACTTTACGTTTTTCCCTATCAACTTCCCTCTTGTTATGTTTAATCAGTTATTTCAGGCTTTAAGGATTTACTTTTTGGACTTTAATTCTGTCTCCAATATATTCATTTTTAAGTTATTTCCCTATTTTTGGGTTATTCTTACATTAAATAATTAGGTTTTCTATATAGCATAGTGCCTGACATATAGTAGACACAATAAATGCTTATTGACTCTGCATCAAGGTTGTTGATATAAATTTTGAGTTGAATAATGGCAAGGACTGAATTCCATATTAGGCTGTTAGAGCCCTCCATATCATTTGATCTTGATCCATTAATTAGCACTTTTTGGATTTTACTGTTCAATTTTCTGACTGTATTACTATATAGCCCACACTTCTTCACTTTGTGCGAAAGGATATCATGAGGGATTTATTCATATGCCTTGCCAAAATACAGTTATGTGATGTCTACCTGGGCTAGTTTATTATAGATTAATGATTGGTAATCTAATAGCCCTAGTTAAGTAAAAGAAGTGAGGTTGGATTGTCTTGCTTTGTTCTTAGTAAGCTGGTGTTGGGTATAAATGATTGCTCCTTTCCTTTATGAAGTGTTCAAAAAGGATCCATTTATTGTGTATCATATGTTCTAGAATTTTACGATAGATCAATATCAGGGTTGTAATATTGAGGATGGCATCAGAAGATTTTCAGACTTTGTAATTTACCTCTCTCCAATGTTTTGGCCCATTTTTGTTCTCCACAAATTTCCAAAGATATCACATGCTCTAAGTTCCTTTAATATTCTGATATACTATTTATCTGGTTACTATCAGTTTGGTACTGTCTTATCATTATACTAGTACTTATTTGGAGCTTCAATTTGCATAATTATATTGTTTTCCTACCTTTAACATTTTGAGATCATTATTCTCAAAAGGAAAGATGGAAGGGGTGGAGCCAAGATGGCAGACTGAGAGCAGGAACTCACCTGAGCCCTACCACAGATTCTTTCAAATACCTCTAAAAAGAGAATCTGAACAAATTTTAGAGTGGCAGAATCCACTAAGAGACAGAGTGTGGCAGATTTCCAGCCCAGGAGAGCCTGGCAGATCAACGGGAAGGATCTGTTACATGGGGCTGGGGGATGCAGAGCACACATGGTGCACTAGCATAGATTCTGTCATAGCAGAGTGGAGCAGGAACTGCCAGGGCAAACTGAAGTGGAAGCAGCAGTGCCAATTCTCAAACATGTCAGCCCAGGATGGGAATCCAGTGGAACTGAGTGAGAGAGAAGCACAGGACCCCTGGTAACAGCAGCACTATCAACCTGCAGATTAAAGTTTTGAAAGTCACCTACTTGAACTTTTGGGAGCCAAGATGGCAGAGGAAACTGTAAGTGCGCTCACCCTCCCCTTCTTTACCATGAAAAACACAGAGACTACTGCCCCCAGAAAAATTCCAGAATAGTGAAATCAGCTGAAGGGGTAAACAGTCTCTCAGCTTGGGAGGCTTGGGAGATCATCAAGGAGAGTCCCTCTTGCTGTGCTGAAGGGGACTAGTGCAGGACCACAGCTGTCCCAGACAGCTGCACCTCAGTGAACCAAGAGGAGATACGGTGCCCCAGGTGGGTGGAACCCCTAAGCACCAACACCAGTACCCCAGGCGTGCCTTAGCACAGTCAGGGGAATTGGGCAGACACCAGCCCAGGTGGGGGTTCACCAGTTACTGAGTCTGTCTGTGCTCTACCTCAGGAGAGGAGGAAACCTCCTGTGACCAGACCGCCCCTCCCCCCCCACCTCACTCAGAGTGTAATCTCTGGGAAACTCAGAAAGACTTCACCTGGCCTTGGCCTTGGCACACAACAGCCAGTGCAGAACTAAGTACACTCCAGCATTCTAGTTTTCAGCTGAAAGAACAAGAATTCAAAACACACAAAGTCTCAAGTTCTCAGCATAAGAAACAGGAGACAGAGTCCTTTTGCCTGAAAAGAGAGATCCACTTTAAAGGCCAAGAAAAGGGCAATTATCATGAGCAAGAAACAAACCAGAAAAGCAAATACTGTGGGGACAAAGACCAAAATACAAATCCAGAAGAAGATAGCATTGATACTGTACTCACATCTGAACCCTCAAAAGGGAGTATAAACTGGTCTCAAGCCCAAAGAGCATGGTTGGAAGAGCTCAAGAAGGATCTTAAAAGTCAAATTAGAGAGGTAGAAGAAAAATTGGCCAATGATTTGAAAAATACAAATGACAAAATGCAAAAAAGAATTCACTGAAGAGAACAGCTCCTCAAAAAATAAAACTGGGCAATGGATAAGGGTACAAAACCTAACTGGAGAAAAGAACTCCTTAAAAGGAACAAGTGGACAAATGGAAAAGGAGGTACAAAAGTTAACTGAAGAAAACAATTCATTAAAAATTAGAGAAGGGCAAGTAGAAGCTAATGACTCTATGGGATATCAAGAATAAGTCAAACTAAATCTAAAGAATGGAAAAAAAGAGAAGAAAATGTAAAATATTTCACTGGAAAAAATAATTGATCTAGAAAATAGATCAAGGAGGGAAGAATCTAAGAATTATTGGTCTATTGAAAAGCCATGATGAAAAAAAGAACCTGGAAAATATCTTCCAAGAAATCAAGGAAAACTGGCTTAAGGTCCTAGATACAGAGGGCAAAAAAAATCCACCAGGGGTGGAGCCAAGATGATGGAGTAGAAGGATGGCCCTGTAGAAGCTCTCTCCCCACAGCCCACAAAATACCTGTAAATAATGACTCTAAACAAATTCTACAGCATCAGAACCCACAAAATGACAGAGTGAAAGAGATTTCCAGCACTAGGCAGCCTGGAAGGCTGACAGGAAAGGTGTATCACACCAGGCTTGGAGCGGAACACAGCCCAGCCTTGGCCACACGGTGTAGCAAGGACAGGACTAGAGCAGGCTTTCTCACTGACCTTTGAAGCTGTCTCTGGCATTTGTGGGTTGAGGAACCTGGGAACTGCAACTGCTGTGTGGCATTCCAAAGGTCAGTGAGAAAGCTCTTTCACTTGGATGAGAAAGGAGCAGCATCCTTCCCTAGTCCCAGCCCTAGGAAGCAGCGGCAGGGGCAGCAGCATCCATTTTTGGAGCCCTTGGCCACAAAAATGCTGGGGTAATTGAGCTGCTAATCTAGATCTCAGCTCTGGTGGTTCTGGGGTGAGGAGGAGCACTGTCTGGTGGAGCTGGTGGGGGCGCTGGGGAGAGAATCCTACTCGTACCTCAAGGGCAGAAGAGTGCTTGTGCTTTTAATTAAATTAAAATTAATTATGAAGTTAATATTTAGCAATAAATACAACAAATCATTTAAATATAATTTAATATTCTCTTATGGCTAGTTAGTAATGATAATGGCAACAACTAAAATTTATATAGGACTTTAAGACTGACAAAGTGCTATATAAATATTATCTCATTTGAGCCTCACAACCACTCTGGGAAGTAGCGGCCATTATTCTCCACATTTTCAGATGGGGTCATATAGTTATGAAGTAACTACCTACCTGCTACAATTAAGGAGCAAGGAAAAGCAAGAATGGGAATGAAAAACAAAAGAGGGGAAAAAGAGAGGAGGCAGAAGAAGGAGAAAAGAAATAAAGTTAACAACAAATTGACCCAAAGAAGAAAAGACAACTAGCAATGACAAAGAAGGCGGGAGGTGGAGCTTTCCCCCACAGACCACAAAATACCTGTAAAAAATGACTCTAAACAAATTCTAGAGCAGCCAAAGTCACAAAACAACAGACTGAAAAAGATTTCCAGCCCAAGACAGCCTGGAAGGTCAACAGGGAAGGTCTATTGCATTGGGCACAGAATGGAGTGAAGCCCAGCCTTGGCTGTAAAGTGTGTCAGGGACAGGACCAGAGCAGGCCTCAGGGGGCAGAATGCCCAGCAACAGCTGAGGTTCCCAGGTTGCTGAATCCACAAATGCCAAAGACAGCTTCAGAGGTCAGTGATAAAGTTCTTTCACCTGGATGACAAGGGAACATTGTCTGGCCCCACCAGCAGCAGCTACTGCAGTGGTAGTATCCATTTTTGGAGCCCTCAGCCTAAACACCCTAGGGGAATTGAGATGCTGATCTGAATCTCAGCACTGAGTGGTGGTCCTGGGGCATGGAAGAGTGCTGACATGGTGGAGCTAGTGGAGACTCAGCACAGGGAATTCTACTCCCAGATCCTGGGCAGAAAAACTTGCAGTAGCTCCCAGACCAGAGTGTAGGCCCAGGAGACGAGTAAACTCCTCTCCCTTGATTGTGCCACGTTGGAGGAACTGAGAATTTACAGGTCTCTAGAGTATACCCTAGTGCTTTGGTATGGGGGAGGGTAGAAATGGGAAGAAAATTTGGAACTCAAAATCTTATAGAAATAAATGTTGAATACTAAAAATAAATAATTTTTTTTAAAAGAGAAAGATTCTGCCAATCACTTCCTGAAAGAAATACCAAATTGAAGATGCCAAGGGATATTGTTGCCAAATTCCAGAACTATCAATTGGGAGAAAATATTACAAATGCTCAGAAAGAAACAATTCAAATATTGAAGAACTATAGTCAGGATCATGTAAGACCTTGAAGCTTCCACATTAAAAGATCAGAGGGGTGGGAATATGATACTCCCTAAGGCAAAGAAGCTTAGACTATAACCAAGGATCAATTACCCAGGAGAATTGAGCATCATATTTCAGGCAAGGAGGTGGGCGTTCAATGAAATAAAGAATTTCCAGACCTTCCTGATGAAAAGACCAGAGCTCAATAGAAAATTTGATCCGCAAATATAAGATTTAAGAGAGGCATAAAAAGGCAAACAGGGGTGAAAAACTTGTTTTTCAACATGGGCAAACTGTTTACATCTCTATATGGGAGGATGATAATTGTTAATTTTGAGAATTGTGTATTTATTATGACATTTAAAAGGGGTAGATAGAGGGAGTGGGTATAAATTCACTGATGTGATGATAAAAAATGGTAAGTAAAGGGATTGAAAAGATTGCAATGGGAAAAGAGAAAAGGAGGAGGCAGAAAAAGATAAATTCCATCACAGGAAGAAGCACAAAAACATTATAGTAGAGGGAAAGAGGGGAAAGCGATGAACATTGGTTAAAATTTACTTTCATCTGATTTGATTTAAGGAGGGAACAACATACTCACTGAAGTATAGAAATCTAACTAGTCCTACAGGCAGAAGGAGGGGAAAGGGGAAAGAAAATGGGAGGAGTTAAAAAGGGGGGGAGAAGTAGTAAAGGAAAGGGGCATTTAAAGGGAGGGGACTGATAGAAGGGAGGGAAGATTGAGGGAGGTAGTGGTTAAAAATGAAACTATTCTGGAGGGGAAGGGAAAAGGAAGAAATAAAAGCATAAATGGGGGAAATAAGACAAAGAGAAAGATACACATAGTAATCATAATTGTGAGTGTGAATAGGATGAACTGTCCTACAAAACAGAGGTGGATAGCAGAATGGATTAAAAACCATTATTCTACAATAAATTGTTTACAAGAAATACATTTGAAACAGGGAAATTGCACACAGAATAAAGATAAGAGATTGGAGCAGAAAATATTTTGCTTCAGCTGAATAGCAATCCTAAACTTAGACAAAGCAAAAGCAGAGGTAGAAGTAATCAAAAGAGATAATAAAGGAAATGAGGTACTGCTAAAAGGCATTATAGACAATGAAGCAAAATCATTACTAAACATACCAAGTGGTATAGCACCCAAATTCTTAGAGGAGAAGTTAAGGGAGTTACAGGAAGAAATAGACAGCAAAACTATACTAGTGAGGGACCTCAATCTTCCCTGCTCTGAACTTGATAAAAGTAACCTCAAAATAAATAAGGAAGAAGTTAAGGAGGGGAATAGAACTCTGCATAAGGCAGATAAAGTAGACTTCTGGAGGATATTGAATGAGGATAAAAAGCAATATACCCTTTTCTCAGCAGTACATAGCACATCACAAAATTGACCATGTACTGGGGCATAAAAGTCTCACAATCCAGTGCAGAAAGGCAGAGATAGTCAATGCATCCTTTTCAGATCATGATGCAATAATAATTATATGTAATAAAGGGGCATGGAAAGATAGACCAAAAAATAATTGGAAACTCAATAATATAATCCTAAAGAATGAGTGGGTTAACAGCAAATAAGAGAAATAATCAATAACTTCATTCAAGAGAATGATGATAATGAGACAACCTACCAAAACTTATGGGATGCTGTGAAAGTAGTTCTTAGGGGAAGTTTTATATCATTGAATGCTTGAATGAATAAAAGAAAGAGGAGATCAGTGAATTGGGCATGCAGCTAAAAAATCTATAAAAAGAACAAATTGAAAATCCCCAAGTAAATACCAAATAGAAATAGGAATACTGAAAACCAAAAGACAGATTAATAAAATTGAAATTAAGAAAACTATTGAAATAACAAATAAAACTAAGAGTTTGTTTTATGAAAAAACCAATAAAATTGATAAGACTTTGGTCAATTTGATTAAAAGAAAGAAAGAAGAAAACCAAATTACAAATATCAAAAATGAAAAGGGTGAACTTACCTCCAACAAGGAGGAAATTAAAATAATAATTAGAAATTACTTTGCCCAATTATATGCCCATAAATTTGACAATCAAATTGAAATGGATGAATATTTAAAATATAAATTGCTCAGATTAATGGAAGAGGAAGTAAAATCCTTAATTAGTCCCATCTCAAAAAAGGAAATCGAACAAACCATCAATGAACTCCCTAGGAAAAAAAATATCCAGGGCCAGATGGATTTACCAGTGAATTCTATTAAACATTTAAAAAATAATTCATTCTAATACTATATAGATTATTTTCAAAAATTAGTGGAGTCCTACCAAATTCTTTTTTATGATACAAATATGGTTCTGTTACCTGAACAAGGAAGAATCAAAACAGAGAAAGAAAATTATAAACTGATTTCCCTAATGAATATAGAAACAAAAATTTTAAATAAGATATTAGCAAAAAGATTATAGCAACTAATCACAATAATAATACATTATGATCAGGGAGGATTTATACCAGGAATGCAGGGCTGTTTCAATATTCAGAAAACTATCAGCATTATTAATCATATCAGCAACAACAAAACTAATAGAAACCATACGATTATCTCAATAGTTTCAGAATAAGCTTTTCACAAAATACAACGCCCATTCCTATTGAAAACACTGGAGAGCATAGGAATAAATGGAGTCTTTCTTAAAATAACAAGTAGTATCTACCTAAAACCATGAGCAAGCATTATGTGTTATAGATGCATTTCCAATAAGATCAGGGGTAAAACAAGGATGTCACTTAATTACCACTGTTTTTAACATGATATAAGAAATATTAGCTTCAGCAATAAGAGAAGAAAAAAGAAATTGAAGGAATTATGATAGGTAAAGAAGAAACGATCACTCTTTGCACATACATGATATACTTAGAGAATCCTAGAGAATCAGGTGAATAACTACTTGCAATAAACTACTTTGGCAAAGTTGCTGGATACAAAATAAACCCATTTTAATCATCTGCATTTCTATATATTACTAACAAGGTCCAATAGCAAGAGATAGAAAGAGAAATCCCATTTAAAGCTAGGGTAGACACTAAAATGTTTGTTAGTCTACCTGCCAAAACAAACCCATGAACATTATTACAAAACACTTTTCACACAAAGTCACATCGAAGTAATTGGAAAAACTTCAGTTGCTTGTGGGTAGGTCGAGCTAATATAAAAGAATGACAATTCTACCTAAATTAATGTACTTATTCAGTGTCATACCAGTCAAACTGACTGAAAAGTATTTTCTAGAGCTAGGAAAAATGATATCAAAATTCATCTAGAAGAAAAAAGGTCCAGAATATCAAGGCAATTAATGAAAAGAATTGGTAGGGAAAGTGGCCTAGCCACACCAGATCTAAAATTATATTATACAGCAGCAATCATGAAAACCACTTGACACTGGCTAAGAAACACAGTTGTAGATTAGTGGAATAGGTTAGGTATTCAAGACATAGTTGTCAACGAATACAGTAGTCTACTGTTTGATAAATCCAAGGACCCCCAGCTTCTGGAATAAGAACTCACTGTCTGACAAAGACTACTGGGAAAACTGGATAATAGTGTGACAGAAACTGGGCATAGACCAATGCCTGACACTGTACACAAGAATAAAGTCCAAATGGGTACATGATCTAGGTATAAAGGCTGATACAATGAACAAATTAGGGGAGCAAGAGACAGTGTTTTTGTCAGATTTGTGGAGAATAGAGAAATCTATGACAAAACAAGAGATAGTGCAAAATGAATAATTTAGATTACATGAAATTGAAAAAATTTGCACAAAGCCAATGCAACCAAAATTAGGAGGAAAACAAAAAACTGAGAAAGAATTTTTACAACTTTTATCCATGATAAAGGCTTCATTTCTAGAATATATAGAGAACTGAGTCAAATGTACAAGAGTACAAGTCATTCCCCAACTGATAAATGGTCAAAGGATGTGAACAGGCTATTTTCAGAGGAAGATATTAAAGCTATCTATAGTCATAGGAAAAATTGCTCTAAATCACTATTCATTATAGTGATGCAAATCAAAACAGCTCTGAGATATCACATCACACCTATCAGATTTGCTAACATGACAAAATAGGAAGATGATAAATGTTGGAGAAGATGTGGGAGAGTTGGAACATTAATTCATTTTTGTTGAAGCTGTGAGCCGATCCAACTATTCTGGAGAATATGTCCAAATTTGGAAATATGTCCAAAGGCCAACAACATCACTTCTAGGGCTGTATTCAAATGAGATCACCAAAATGGGAAAGAGTCCCACTTGTACAAAAATATTTATAGCAGTTCTTTTTGTGGTTGCTAGGAACTGGAAATTGAGGGAATGCCCATCCATTGGGGAATGGCTAAACAAGTTGTGGTATATGAATGTCATGGGATACTATTTTGCTGTAAGAAATGATGAACAGAAGGAGTTCAGAAAAACCTGGAAAGACTTTTACAAACTGGTGCTGAGTGAAATGAGCAAAACAAGGAGAACTTTATACACAGTAACAGCCACAGTGTGTGAGGACTGTTTCTGATTGACTTAGCCCTGCGTAGGAAAGCATGGACCTAAAACATTTCCAAAGTATTCTTGATGCAAAATGCCATCTACATCCAGAGAAAGAACTGTAGAATCAGAACACAGAATGAAGCAGACTATTTGTTATGTTTTGTTTTGGCTTGTCTCATGGTTTCTCCCATTTGTTTTAATTCTTCTATGCAACATGACTAATGTGAAATTTATTTAATAAGAATGTATGTGTAGAATCCATAAAAGATTGCATGTCATCTCGGGGAGAGAAGAGTGATGGAGTGGGAGAAAATTTAAAACTTATGGAAGTGATTGTTGAAAACTGAAAACAAAGAAATTAATTAAATTTTTTGAAAAAAGTAAAGATGGAAGCCAAATAGTTGATTTACCCACTAACTCTCATTGTCATCATGCAACATAGACTAACAAGTGTGGGCCCATTGCTTCCTCATTCTTACTCTAATCTGATACATGCTTTACAAGATTTTTTTTCAATTGACCTTGTAATTATTCACAAATTTCAGAACCTTTTGAACTTAGGTTTCCTGAAGCTTCTCTCATGGCCCTGTTCTGCTCTTCTGCATTTGTACTTGATTATTCATTCATTCATTCATTGAGTAAATGTATTAAGAACTTACACTGCGCAAGGCACTTACATTGTGCAAGGTACTGCATTAGATGCTGAATACATAAAGGAACATAATTTCAGGCGTGCTCTATGGGGGCTTACAATGTAATAGGCAAAAATATCATGAGCAAAAATATCTATCACACAAGGGAAAGTGAGAGAGTCAGAAGAGTGAAGTGGATGGAGGCCACCTTAGAGCCAAGAAGACCAAAGTTCAAATCCTGTTTCTGACATGTTAACTGTTATTATGGGCCCTAGCCAATTCTTCAAGACCATAACTTGCCCATGAGTTGCCAAACTGCAGTGGTGAAAGGAACTTTCACACCAGAAGTTCCCCATAACAATGAAACTATAGAATCAGATTAGACAAAGCAAAGAGTTGAGGCATAGCAGATGATTTGAGCAGACATAAGACCTGAGTTTGAATCTTAGCTCTTATTATATTTCTCACTTGTAGGTATTTATTTGTAAAATGAATGAAAACAAAGATAGGAGATGATCTCTAAGGTCCCTTCCACTTCTAAATTGTATAATTCATCACAGAGAGAGTGAGGCACTTAATAGGCTTAACTTTACACTTGACCAAATCAAACAAACACACTAGTACTGGTAGGATAATAACAAGTATAAGGGAAAGTGTTTGATTAAAAAAAAGGAACATTAGAATGTATCTACCTGAATTTTGGCTTTCATAGTAGTCATCTTGGGAGGCTACTTATTTATTCAGATGATGCTTCCATAGTTCAGCGTATGAAGGGGAATTTTCTTTTGTAAGGTAGCTGTGTGATGGAGTGATTGAAGAGGATAATGCTTGTTTCAAGGAGAGCAAATGGGAGACTATGGCCATTGTCCATGTGAGAGGTGATAAGGAATTGAATGAATGGGATAGCTATGTGAAGAGTAAGGAGACAGATGTGAAAGATGTGGAGGTAGAAACAGAAAAGTTTTGCATTTGTTTGGAGGTGAGAGGATAAAGTTGAAGTTTCAGACTTGAAGAGATGTTGTTGCTCTCAATAAGGAAATTTTCTGACTCCAGGTCTAGCAGTCTATCCACTGAGCTTCCAGTTGCTCATAGGATTTATCAGGGTCTGTCAGTTTATGAAAAATAGTAAACTTCTTCTGATGTATAATTTTAGCCACCAAATCATGTCTTGCTATATTTTAAGTAGGCATTAAATTTTTATAGCGTATATTGAGGAATTATGCAATTTTTTCCCTACTTCCTTGCTATATCTACATTGATTTTTTTTCTTGGGCTTCTCAAGGATGACCCTTCTTTACTTTGTTATAGAACTGATCTGAGTCTGAACTGCCATCATAAAACTCTCAAAAACGTTGTTGGCCTAGTATATGCAGATGTTGCCCAAGGAGGGCCTTTGGATTCTCTCCTTAGATCTTAGCTACTGGATAGACTCCATCCACAGATAAACCATTTCTAACTACATTGAGCAGCTCCAGCGTTACATCCATGTTATTAGCCTCAGCTACTGAACAGTGAAATAACATTTTCTTGTTCCAAAAAATATTTCTGTAAATTTTCATCTGTTGATCACATGTTTTAAGAGTATCTTAAAGAGAATCTATAAATTCTCCTCTTTTTGGTGAGAAAGTATTAATCCTTGTATAATACTTTTAGCGTGATCAGTCCTGAATTTTGTTAATGTATAGATTTTTGTAAGGATATTATCATTTTAAATTTCCTAAAATGTTCATTAAGCCTATAATTGGGTAGGTGTTAATCTCATATATATGCACACATGCATATATATATGTGTGTGTATGTGTATATAAATACATATATATATATATATATATAAAATTTCCATTCACCTTTGATTTTAGGATGCCAACTGGTCTCTTAATTTATTCATTCATAGCCTTCTCTTTAATATCTTTTTGCTTATGGTATCCTGCATGGAGAAGTCCAAGGTATTTATAGCTATTGTCTCTAACCATTGGTTCAATGTGAACTCTGGATTCAAACTCAGAGCTTTTGTCACCATTTTTCCTTGATGTGTATTAAGAATTTTATATTTATCACATCCAAATGACATTTCAATATTAGGGCAATTTTACAAGATAAAAAAAGCCTGTTTGGAGCTCATTATTATTGTAATTTTCATTTTTCTTGTTCTGGTTGCTTTGTTTGTTTCCTAACTGACTTGTGCTTGAAGCTAACTGCCAAAGAGGGTAATGCAAAATCTGAGGTCTAGAATCAGGGTTTATTGGAGCCAACTCCAACTAGCTCACAAGAACCTATTGTTAAATTTCAGTGCAAATATTTATATGCTGTAAATCAGGGCTTGATTGACTGTTTTACTGATTGTCTGAACTTAAGATAATGATAGAGAAAATGTTAATAATGAAGATTAAGCTTAAAGTTATGTTATATATACATTTTCTCCCCCACAAAGCTTGATACTGTTCAGTCATTTTTCATTTGTGTTTGACTCTTTATGACCCCATTTGGGGTTTTCTTGACAAAGATACTAAATTGGCTTGCCATTTCCTTTTCCAGCTCATTTTACAGATGAGGAAACTGAGGCAAATAGGGTTGTTACTTGTCTAGGGTCGTATAACTATTAACTATCAGAAGCTAGATTTGAACTTGGGGAGATGAGTCTTGCTGACTCCAGGTCCAGCACTCTATCCACTCTACCATCTAGCTGGTCACACTGCTGGCTAGAAATCATAGAAGCTGTGGTTTAGTAACTCTTTAGTCATGCATCATAGCCTAGCACTGACTTTTGTTCTCTGTGAGAATCAGAACCAAGAAGCCTCCAAGACGAGTCCTATTATTGGAAATTTTCAGCTCCTCTTTTAGCTCTGTGAAGTAACTTTTTCTTAAAACTCCCTTTCCCCAACCAGGTGAATACCTTTTACCCCTAAACCTTTCCCACTAACCGAATTTGTTGTCAGAGAATTCACACTCAGTTGAAGTATAGGAAAACATCTGAGAGTACAACCCCCTCCCAGAGTTCTTTGCAGTTTATGATAATAATAATAACATTTTAAGGATCTATAATTTTGTCAACGTGGGTATCCCTTTCACTGGTACAGATTGCAACATCTATAATATAGCAGAAAGTTTGTGGAAGCTGTTGTGGTGAAACAGTTCTTTATCATTCAGTTCACTTGATTCTTTCAGTATTTAGCCAGCTTGTTCCTGGGAAAACATCCACATAATCTATTACCTGGCACATTGTAATAATAGTTGGCATTTATATAGAGCTTTACATCAATGATCTCATTAGAGTCATGCAAAGCTAGTATTATTATTCCAATTTTATAGATAAGGAAATTGACTTCAGTTAGATAAAGCTCCTTGCCCAAAGTCATAAGGATCAGAATTTTAACCCAGGTCCTTTGACTCTAAATCTAACTCTCTTGAAGTCCATCCCATTTCATAGGTATCAAAGATTAAGTTGAAAGGATAACAAGTTGCACACATCACTGAGGATCACATTAGATCCTGAGCTTTGTTGGAAATTCAGTGCCTCGTCAGTTCCCTGAAACCCACTTAAGGGCACTGCCATTCCTTTCCAGACCACTACCATGTAAAATAACAGGTCAGTTCTTGGTCTCAGTTTCTACATTTGCAAAATAAGAGAGTTGGACTAGATGTTTTTAAGGACTCTTTGAACTCTAACATTTCAGGATTCTATGGTTTTTTTACCCAATACCATGAAGGTTACAGTTTGATTTCATAAGGAAGGTAAGATTTCAAACTGTGTTTTACTTTATCCAAACTGATTCTAATCTCCCTGGCATAAAGTAGAGCTTGCACAAGGTATTTATGAGTCACATACTCTCCTCAAAGCATAAATCAGAAGCAGAAACATATACCTGTATCTATGTATTGTGTTCTGGGTGAGACCTGGGTGCAGGCTTGAGAGGTGTGTATCTGAGGGAAATAACTAAACAAGATATATGCTGGTGCTTGAGCACTGGACAGGAAAGCATAAAACATTCCATTACACATCTCACTTCTATGTTAGTACTTGAACACATGTGAGCAGCACATTCCATCCCAATTCTTAAGTGAGCCACCTGCAGAAACAGACAGCTGAAATTCCAAGTGGGTCATGGGTCACGGGTCACCCCGGAATTTCAGATGCTCCCTAGGATGCTACAAATCTGGATGAGTTCCTTGGTCTCTAACCTTTGGGAATGATGATACTTCATAGAACAAGCAGGCTAGACCTATAGCAGGAGACACCAAGATCACTAGTTACTTATAAACACTAGATACTTGTTGTATCTTAGCGATAGAAATTGAAGGAACCTCAGGGCCATGTTCAACCATTTTATCATAAAGAAAAGGAAAGTGAATCTCAAAGAGGCAACGAAACTTGCCTAAAATCACACAGGTAGTAAGTGTTAGAGGTGGAGTTTTACCCATTTTCTCTGACAAGAAAGAGGGAGCAAGTGCAGTACAATACTATTAATGAATATAATTATAAGTAGCCTTTAACCACCACTACCTTTCCTTCACCCCTAATTTCTTTTGGAAGGAGAAATAGGCTGTCCGCCTATTTTGTCTCACACATTAAATACTATAATCCTCATCTTCTCATCTCCCTGTGGCCCCCAGGCTGTTTCAATGAATAGATTGGTTGTCTTGAAGCTAGAAGAACTTAAGGTCTTAGCTCTGACACTTTTAGCTATGCTATAAGCTATGTGGGTGACTGAATCATGGAACTTTAGTTTTCTCATCTCTAAAACAACATTGCTCACCTCACAGGATAATTATGAGGAACTACACTTTGTTGTACTCGTTGTTTTGTTGCATTTTTGTTGTTTATACCAGAGAACACCCCACTTTGAGACGGGTCCCCCATGGAATGGCTATCCTAGGTTGAAGTTGTCTTGTAATTGTGTGACAACTAAACCCATAGCATACAAGCACCCATTTCTGTAATTACCTTTAGTGAACTGCAAGAGGATACAATTAGTTCAAAGCAAAGACTTCTAATAAAATGATGTGATAAAAAAGAAGCAAAAAAAAAAAAAAAAACATCAAAAACTTCATCAGAAATCTAGGGCATGCCACAAATACATTTACCATTAGTGGAAAAATTGGACATTTATAGGGTGACAGTCTAGTACTGTAGACTCTATGTCCCTGGAAGCACTGCTACTGAAAACTAGAGAAGGAGAATGCTTGCTAAAAAAAATTCCCTGGTAAATCATTCAAACATCAATGCTTTACTGCCAAATGGTTCAATATCAGAAACAGATATGGTTTTACCAGTAGAAAAACATTTACAAAGAAATATTTGTATATCAATGTTATCTCCCCCTGTACATTCCAGTCAAACTGGATTATTTGCATCTAGAGTCCAGGACCTTGCCATGGGTATTAGTGCAGCATCCTGAGGACCACTGATACTTTCTATCTCTCCTCCCTGCCCCTAAATGTCACTAAGAGTATCCTCTCCCAGGGTTAGAATGTGAGGTCATTGAGAGTGAGGACAGTCTTGCTTTTCTATTTGTGTAAGTGTGCTTTGGAAATAATGAGAACCAAATAAAATGTTTTAAAATTCATTCATTCATTTATACGTCACATATAGAAAAACACATACATAGACAACATATGGCCATATATGGATGGCCAGCTCATCACTGTAGTCATCCTTTATTACTTATATTTATAGAGAGACTTCTTTTGGTAACAAAGTAGAATAGTTAAATAAAACTAAGAGTACAATGAACTCATCAGAAAGTACATGAAACGTTTCACATCGGTAGCAGTACCCCCATTTCTCTATTTTATTAAAAAATAATAGAACTTTTTTCTCTCCTTCCTACTCCACATCCCATCAAAAAAGAAAAAAAAAGTAAATTTCTTGTAACAAACATGCATAGTTAAGCAAAACAAACTCCGGCAATAACAATACATAGAACATAAATAAATGTTTCCTTCTGACTCCTAAATCCGTCATCTCTATGGCATGGATAGTATGTTTAATGACTAGTCCTCTAAATTCATGAGTGGTCATTGTGTTGATCATAGTTCTTAAGCAGTTTCCTATGCTTACAATTTTCTCCATAAATGTCTCTTCCCATCATTACCTACTGTCTTTCTACTTATACTTTAATCCCAAGAGTCAGCTGAATTTCCACTTCCTCCCTGAAGCCTTCCTTACTCCCCACATTGATGTGGAAGTGCTACCTCAGAGCAATTTATATTCTTCTTAAGTACTTACCATCGTTATGTTCTAGTTTGTATTACATTATCTGCGTCTCTATCTTGCTTCCCCTTAATGCATTATAAACTCTTCTGGGGCAGGGAATTCTTTTAATTTAATCTTTAGCTAGTTAGCATTTATTAAACAGTTTATTGAGTGAACATTGGTTGAAAATGCTTGAGGTCTGATTATAAAGACAGGTTTTTGCCCTTATTTGTCAAAACCTCCCCTAAACTCTTTAGAGAAGAAATGGTACATACAAGTCTATACATTGTTTTTAAGATATTCTCAGGAGCTAAGCGTTATGTAGGTACCCCGAGCATGGTCCAATGGAAAGAAAGATGAATTTTAAGATAGGAGGACCTCTGTGAAAAAGCCAGCTGTGACATTTGTTATAGTCAAATCATTTATCCTCCCTGATAATCTTCTCCTTTTCTGTAAATAAGAGTAATTTTTGCTTCATTGCCTACTTCATAAGTTTGTTCCAAGAGTCAAAGAATATGCACAAAGTGCTTTCCAAACATCAAAGAATCATTTTGCAACAGAATAAACACTTGGGTAAAAAATTATTTGTATTGCTGGACTCTATACACACACGTATCAATTTCTATACAATATTTAACAAAAACATTGTCTGTTGTTCAGTTGTTAACTCTTGTCGAGTTCTTTGTGACCCCATGGACCTCAGTGTGCCAGGCCTTTCTATCCTTTACTATCTCTCAACGTCTATCCAAGTTCATGTTTGTTGTTTCTATGACATTATATATTCATAACATCCTTTAATATTCCCTCCTCTTTTTACCTTTAATCTTTCCTGACCTCAGGGTCTTTTTGAGTCAGTCTTGTCTTCTCATTACACAGCCAAAGTCAGCTTCAGTATCTGACCTTCCAGTGAATAGCCTGAATTAATTTCTTTAAGTATGGACCGAGTTGATCTTTCTGATGTCCAAGGGGTTCTCAAAAGTTTTCTTTAGCACTACAGATTGAAAGTGTCGATTCTATGGTTCTCAGCTTTTCTTATAGTACAACTCTAACAGCCATACATCGTTACTAGAAGAAAACCATAGTTTTAACTACATGGATCTTTGTCAGCAAGGGAATGTCTCTGCTTTTTAGTATGCTGTCCAGATTGGTCATACCTTTCCTTCCAAGGAGCAAGTAGCTTTTAATTTCATGGCTGCAGTCACTGTCTGCAGTGATCTTTGAGCCCAGGAATGTAAAAGCTGACATTGCTTCCATTTCACCTCCTTTTATTTGCCAGGAAGTGATGAGACCTGTTGCCAAGATCTTAGGTTTTTTTGTTGTTGTTGCTAAACTTCAAGCCAACTTTTACACTCTTATTTCCATCAAGAATTTTCTTAATTCTTCCCTTTCTACCATCAGAGTGGTATCATCTACATATCTGAGATTGTTTCTATTTCTCCTGGCAGCCATAATTCTAGCTTTTGCTTCTTCCCATCTGGCATTTTGCCTGATATACTCTGCATACAGTAAATAAATGAATGAACAATATACAGACTTGTCATACCCCTTTTCTAATCTTAAACCAATCAGTTGTTCCATGTTCGGTTCACAGTTTTGCTTCTTGGCTTGCAGACAGGTTTCTCAGAAGAGAGATAAGATGATCTGGTATTCCCATCATTTTGAGGTTTTGCCACATTTTGTTGTGATCTACACAATCAAAGGCCTTAGTGTAATCACTGAAGCAGAAGCAGATATTTTTGTGGTAATCCTTTGTATTCTCCAAAATCCAGTGAATATTGACAATTTTGTCTGTAGTTCCTCTGCCTCTTCAAAATCCAACCTGCTCTTCTTGTAATTCTTCATTCACATATTTCTGAAACCTAATTAGTACAGTGAATATAGAGAGCTGGATCTCAGATCAGAAAGATTCGTTTTCCCGAATTCAAATCAGCCTTCAGACCTTACGAGTTGTACAACCCTGGGCAAGTCACTTAACCCTGTTTGCCTCAGTTCCTCATCTATAAAATAAGCAGGAGAAGGAAATGGCTAACAACTCCACTGGTATATTTGCCACGAAAATCCCAAATGGGCTCACAAAGAGTCAGACACACCTGGACAAAAACATAATGTCAATAAAGCTTTGAATAACATCTTGAAAACAATAAATGTTTATTTTTAAATTCACAAATACTATAGCATCCATTCACTGTCCTTAGTCTGACTATGTTTCTTTAGGATTACCTGCCATTCACAAACTGTGGTGATCCTATAGGAAAGATTTGGACTAAATATTAATCTCTCAAACATGTGTGACCTTGGCCAAGTCATTTGTTTTCAGTATTCATTCTTTTTCCTTTGGTAAAATAAAGAGAAAGATTAGATGCTGTTTAACACCTCTTTACTTCTAACATTTTTTGCTGTGATGCCATGGAAAAATGATGAATTTGGAGATATAAAAGGTCATATCTGACTCTGCCAGCTCTGCTATGTTTGTGACCCTTAACAAGACCCTTAACTTCTCTCTGCTTCTGTTTCCTCATCTATAATGTGAGGGAGCTTGGGTTAGATGACCTTTAAGGTCCTTTTCTGCTCTTTATAATCCAAAGATTGTAACTCTAATTCTAATTTTTGTTCATAAGGTACCAGAGTTCCCTGAGGAGGTGATCCTGGACCACATGGAACTGTACCAAAAGGACAGGAGCATTCTAATCACTTGAGGGAGGAGTGAATATTACTTTGCTTTAGCACACCCTGCTAAAATCAAGGGCAGAGGGCCTAGAATAGAGGAAGGGCCCCTCTCTCCCAATAACATCAAGCCTTATCCCTTAAATTTCAAGATGGTTTTTTCTTTTAGGGAAGAAAGGTTGTTCTGTGATTTGTGCTCAGCTTAAGGAGGGAGAGAACTAACCTCTTGACATATTGATTGAGAGGTTTACCTTTGCTAATAGCCATTTCTGCTCCTATTTGCTGAAGAGGGTCTATTTGCTGTCTCAGATCTGGAATATTGATGTAGGATTACCATCCTGGCAGGCTCCTAGTGCAGCCAGGGGAAGTCCAGTGTTCTTAAGTGTCCCATGTCCAATTTTTCTAGCGCTTTACAATTTTAAGTGAGTCCAGTGTGGGGATAAAACTTGGCTACTATGGAAAAGTAAATATACTTTAATTACTCAATCAAAACTCATTTTTGACATTCATAATTTGTAGACATTAAAACATTATTATGTTCAGACATCTGGGATTCTTGTTTCTGAACTTCCCATGGACTCCTCCTAACTTTGGGCCCAGGCTTTTAGAGAAATATTCATCTGCCGTGCTGACAGCCTACCCTGGTTCCCCTGGTTCATGAAGATCCTTTTGTGGTCTCCAGTGGAGCCAAGCCCTTTTTCCTGCCTCCAAAAACACTTTTGAGAATGCCTTCAAATACACCAGAGAGGAATACTTTTAAGTGTTTATATCCAATACATCAGAAAATGTTTTTCAATCTCTCCAATAATAATGCTAATACTAATAAAAATGACACTTTACATTGGTATAGTGCTTTATGGTTTTTTTAAAATAAATTCAATATTATTATTATATTTCACCATCACTATGTATTGCTGAGTTAGGCTGTGCAGGTATCATTATCCCCATTTTCTGGACTAGGAGATCAAGGCACAGATCAACTGTGTGATTTACATAAGATCACATAGCTCATTAGTGGCAGAACCCTTGCTAGAACTCAAGTTACCTCATTTTATCTTTTCATAAGAGAAGTTATTACTCTAAATTACATTTTGATAGATTCTGCTCCTTGAAGTGAGAAAATAGTAATATGGTTAATATTTATAGAAGAATTCCTCATTCAATTGACTGTCTCATCTTCTTGACTAAAATGTAAGCAGCTTGAGGACAGGGATTGTACCATTGCCAGTTGTTAAGATTCTTCCCAGCCAAACCATAGCCACTTTGTATTTCCTTTTAATGTAGTATTATTATTATTAATGTACATGTTATATGTCCCCAACAAAATGCAAGATCCATGAGGGAAGGAACTGTTTGGTTTTTTTGTCTTCCTATCCCCAGCACCTAGGATAGTACCATGAATATAGTAGATGTTTAATAAATATTTATTAAATCAAATTGAATGGAAAAGTTAGTTTTTGCAAAAACCAAGAGTTGCTAGCGTAAGACCTTCTGATAGCTGCTAACCAATAAATGCCTATTGAATGAATCCATGAATGCTTATGGGATATATTTTCAGAGTTCTTCCTCTGCAGAAGACAATGTGACTTCCATTTCATTATTATAATAGCTTCCAAATTAGTCACATCTCTCCATTTTTGTGCCTAATATTTCACACTTTCCAAAGTGGTTTCCCTGAAGGACAAATGTGACCATGTTATTCTCCTACTCAATCAACTGTAGTGATTTCCTATCACCTCTAGAACCAAAGATAAATTTCTGTGCTTAATTTTTGTAGTCTCTCTTTTGTAGTCTTCTCTGCATTCTTTGATGTAGCTAAACTAATCTTCCTCAAGTTACTCATACACAGCACAAGTCCATTATTTTTCTCTATGTATTCCCTGTGTTTGGGATGCACTCCCTCCTTACCTTTCCTTTCATAGGATCTCTTCCTTCAAGCATCAAATCAAGCATCATCTTCTTTAAAAAGCTTTTGCTGATCCCCCTAACTGCAAGTACCCTCTCTCTCAAACTATCTTGTATTGAATTGTTTTGTATTTCTTTTAATATATATATATATATATTTCCCCACAATTGTAAGTTAAAATAACTTTTAACATTTGTTTTTTTTTTGTTTTGAGCTGCAAATTCTATCCCTTCCTTCCTTCCCTCTCCCTTCCCTGAGACAGTAAACAATCAGATATAGATTATACATGTACAATCACATAAAGCATCTCTATATTAGTCATTGGTACAAGAAGATTCAAATAAATCAAGGAATGAAAGAGTGCAAAATAGCTTCAGTCTATATACAGTCAATATCAGTTCTTTCTTTGGAAGTGGATATCATGCTTCATCATTAGGCCTTTGAGATTCCCTTGAATTATTGTATAGACAAGAATAGCTAAGTCATTCACAGTTCTTCATTTTATAATATTGCTGTTTCTGTGTACAACATTCTCCTGGTTCTGCTCACTTTGCATCAGTTCACGTAAGTCTCGGTTTTTCTAAAATTATTCTGCTTGTAATTTCTTATAGTTTTGTATTTATTTGTATAATTTTGTGTTATTTGTATAACTTTGTATAATTTATTTATTTATTTATTTGCATTTATTTGTTTATTTTGTTTATTTTTTTGTTTATTTATTTATTATTTTGCATTTATTCTACATCTACTTGTATGCCTTTGTAGTTTCTCCTGTTAGAACACAAGCATCTTCTGGGTAGACGTATTTCATTCATTTTGTACCTTAGCACTTGGCATAGTCTCTGGCACACAATAGGTAATAATAAGTGGTTTTTGATGGATTAACTTTTTCCTATTTTATTCTTCCCTTTAGTAAAAAAAAGAAGGCATATAAAAGTTGCTAGTTTGCAGAAAAGTTCTTTTTGCTATTCGAATAATCTGCACCTATTTTAAGATTCGCTTGAGATTTTCTTATGCAGAATTCAAAGGACTTTTCTCAGCATTGGCTTCTTTATGTGGGCAACATTCCTAAGCCTTGCAGGGAGCAAGCAATAGGGCACCATAGCAAAGCACTTAATAGGTGTTCATTTAAAAACTTATTGGTTTTATAGGGAAATGGTGAGAGGTACAAACAACTGGGCTCCATTTTAAGTAAACAACATTAAGTAATTTACGAGTTCAGATTTTGAATTTGGAACTGGGAAGAAAGCTTAGAGATTCTTTAGTTTAACATTTTCATTTAAAAGAAGAGGAAACTGAAGTCAAGACTAGTGAAGTGACTTGCTCAAGGTCACAAAGGCAAGAAGTGGAGGAGGTGGGATTTAAACCCACCTTCTGACTCTGAATATAATGTTCTTTCCAATAGACCTCCTAGTATGAACAGAGTTCTTCATTTTATAAAAGTATTTATTTTAGAGTTTCTTTAAATAGAAATTCTATTTATGATTTTTAAAATATTTAATTTATGTAATTCTTATAAAGTTGTTTGATAAAACTTTTCAGAAACAGAGTTGTTGCATAAAAAAAGGAACACCTGCAAAGGTAGGCTGTTTGTTCCTGCTCTGCCTGAAAATCACTGACAAAACAAAAGGGTCTGAGATCTTGGTTTCCTAATTGCAGGCCCAGTGCTGGTGCAGTTATCCAATGTTATTTATATTTATATCACATCTTTATCTGAAGAGCACTTGCCAGTTGTGATTTCTTTCACCCTTAAATCCTATCGGGAAAAATGAGACTCAGGTGAGGTAGGGATCTGAATCACTGCATAGTGCCACAGGGTGATAGAGCTGTCAAACCTTTTCATTGGCCTTGGAAGAGAGAAGGGAGGAGGAAGTGGGAAGGAAAGGATGTTAGGAGGTTATCTCATCCATCTACATGCCATCAGGCAGGGCTGGACATGAGAGCATTCCAGGAAAAGAACTCATTATCAATCAATGCATAATTCCTGAGTATCTGCTGCTTGTCCATTCAGTCCTGTGTGGCTGTGGAAAAGAAAAGAGGAGGAAACACACACACGTAACACACACATATGCATACACACATACACTCGTATATTTTTCTCCCCCCAGGAAATGACATACAATTGATTTGGAGTGGAAAGATGAACACGTGCAGCAACACTGAAAAATTCAAGACAGCATGTAATTAAATGCTAAATTGTGTGGTACAGAATTAGACAAGTCATTTCCTCTTTCTGGGCCACAGTTTCCTCATCTATAAAATTAGGGGCTTGGACTCAATGGTTTCTAACATCCCTCCTTCTTCTAAATTTGCAAATCTTTGCCTATAAATATTATAGAATTCAGGAAAAGGAGAGATCAATTGAAGACTGGAGTTGTAAGAAAAACTACATAGAGGAAATTGGAACTTGATTTAGTTCTTGGTTAGACAAAGGGGCATGGGGAAATGATTCTGGGGAAAAGAGGGTGAATGTTGTCAGTAAAGATTCTGAGGCAATTATGAGATAGTATGTGAAGAGACAAGCTTGACCTGGGCAAAAGGCTCAGATAGGTCTCTCCCTGTCTCCAGGGATTTAAAGTGTTTTGGAGTGTTGTTGAAAGCCAGGCAGGGGAGTCTGGAATTGATGTGGTGTCCAGTTGAGAGCCAGTGAAGATTTTTGGCAGAGTGACACAATGAGAGCAAGTATTTTAGGAGGATTAAACACCTACCTTTTTCTAAATCTGTTCATGTTTCCTTTCTCCCTAAGACTTCTCTGTATTTTATGACTTTTCCTTGAATTTAGGGATTAAAGAGATTGGCATTTCACAGTATCACTCAATGCATGGTAGAAAACTAGCCTAATTAAACTATTAAAATTTACAAATCGGAAGGCTGATCTTAAATGTAAGAAAAATGGGTAGTCATTTAGATGGTATAAATAGAAGGGACTAGAAAGTCCAACTCAACAAAAGAAAAAAATAGATTTATCTCATTGATTTTTTGTGGGTGACTAAAATATCACTATTGACTCTTTGGGCTAAGGAATCTTTGTCTATTAAAATTTAATTTCTTCTGAGAAAAGTTAACACTTTATACTATAATCAGTCACTGGTACCTGAATGAATTATTTTGTTTTATTCTTTCCAAAAGGACAATTGACTGAGAACAGACTTAGTAAAGGTGGGAAGGTCAGTATAGAGCTAAGAAAGAAGATTTTAGAATCCAGAAGGAAAGGCCTATGTGATGGGTCCTAGGCAGCAGTGGGACAACATGAGGGTTCTGGATATTTGGATTGTAGAGATGAGATCACAATGGAAAATAGAAAAATGGGAAAGACAAACTTTGCCAATTTAACAGGTTGGTTTACAACTGGCTTACATGGGGAAGGCCTCTGTTGAGCAGACAGAACAAATACTTGAGGTCTAGCCTTCGGCAGAAGAACTCCTGTAGGTGATTTGGAGATGCTATTTCCTTCTCAGCTGTACAAATAAATTTGAAGTATGTGGTCCACTGGCCAGTGATCAAATGCAGTGATTGTCCAGTGGATAAGTCAAGGCCTGGATGACAGTGAGCAATTTGAAGCTTATTTCTTTGTGAAGTGTGATGGACTCAAGTCAAGAAAATATAGTGTATCTTCTTGAGTTACTCATACATGGTGCAATCTGAAGGCCATTAAGGACTCAGAAGACAGTATGATCACTCTTGGCTGGTATAAATAGCCAAAGAATGTTTACCAATCAGAAGAATTAATCTCCTTGAGGGTGGGCACTATTATTGCTTGCTTATTTGTTTTTGCATGTTTGGTGGTTTATAGCTGTTTGTCCTTTGTTTCTGAAGAGGACCAGTTGTCTTGGGAGTTGTCTTGACTCGTGAGTGAACTGGATTTCAATGAGGCAGACTTGAACAAAGTCATTAGTCTCACTTCCTCTTCCAGGGTCTTCAAAGTCCAGGGTCAAGATAGAAGACTGGTGATAGCCTTGGATTCAGTGGATGACCTTGGTGTCTTCAGTGTCTTACCAAGTTCTAGGAGTCAGAGGTTGCCGAAGTGGGTGATACCACCCCCTGGGAGGTACTAGAGTCTGATAGTAGCCTTGGGTGCAATTGGGTCATTGAATAAAAGTAAGGGGTAGTGGAAGCATAATGAAAGAAGAGAAGAAAATTTTGAAACACTATACATATTTCATTTGTTGTGTAACAGAGTTAAAGTCATAATGATTACATTATTTTCCAAATAAACACACAAAATGCAAGTTATGACCAATCAGTGGTCATGTTCACAGACAGGTCTTAACAAGCAAGTGTTGCCAAGCAAGTGTATCATGCATTGTTGGGAAGTCCAGAATGCATTGGCAGGAATAAATGCATGTAACCATTTGTTTACAATATGATAATACACAATTACACAATACAATATTGCATCTTCAAAATTTTAATACAGGAAAACTTCATAATTTTACAATAAATTATTAAATTTTAAATGTCCATTTAAAAAATTAGATTTTTCTAAAATGACTCAAATAAAAAAATGTTAAAGGGTTAAAAAAATAGATTTTAGGGGGGCACTGAGTAATTTTTTTAAAGAGGAAACAGTAGGCCAAATAAGTTTGGGAACCTCTCTAAGCACTTCACAGCACCTGCTTCAGCAGCTCCCTGACCTGGAGCTGCTCATCTAACTTTGTTCTCTACCTCTCACCCAACTCTTACTGGTGGCTCCAAGCAGCTGTAGTATGGGCAGAGGTGGTACTATACCCTGGTAAAACCATATCAGCAAATGGGCTAAACCAGGTTGAGGGTAACTGAAGGCTCTCAGATCCATTGGTGAATTAGGGGAATGCTACTCTAAGTATGTGAAGACTTTTCTCAGTGGAATAGGCAGATGACAGCATTTTTTTCCAACAGCCATGAAGGCAGCTGAGGTAGGCACTGTGAAGTACTGTTCAGTTCTGTGCATTATATTTTAAATCAAAAAGAGAAGCAGAAATGCATGCAGAAACAGTCAGTGATAATAACTGACACATCTCTAGGTGATTTTAAGTTTGCAAAAAATTACATATATATGTATTCTTATTTTATTTGAACCTCATAACATCCATGGTAGGAAGATAGTCCTAGAATTTGGCCCCTGTTTTACAGAGGAAGCACCTGGGGATTGGAGAGTTGAAGGAGTTTCTTGTTCATGAGGACATAGCTAAATGTCAGATTTGGAGTTTGGACCCAGGCCTTTCTGACTCCACATTCCCCACTCTGCCACAACATACTCTCCCAGATGCTACACTGCTTCCCAGGAGGGTGAGAAGATTGGAGCATGTTCCATAGAATGATCTAAAGCTGGAGGAGAGAATACTTAAACACTTCAGCTATCTTACTCAGAGAACTCTTGCATGGAAGAAGAATCAGACATTTTTTCTCTTGCCTCAGAGGACAGAATGAGGAGAGTAATAGGTGAAAATTGCAAAGAGGCAGATTTAGGTTTAATTTAATGAAACACTTTAAAAGCATAAATGACTGCCTAGGGAGGTAATAGGTGACTTCCCTGAAGGACAGACAAGGCTTGATGATTAGTTTGGGGGGATGGAATTGAAGGAATTCTTTTTCATGCAGAGACTTGACTAGATGGCCCCTAAACTCTTAGATTCTGTATTTTGATAATTTGTGCAGGCATAGAATTATAGAATTTAGAATTCTTGAATAATAACAATAATGATGATAATTAATAATGATAGTGATAGCTACCATTTATGTTGTTTTAAGGTTTGCAGAGTGCTTTACATATATTCTCTCATTTGATCCTTAAAACAGTTCTAGAAGGTGGGCGCCATTATTATCCCCCATTTACAGATAAGGATATTGAGGCAGACAGAGGCTAAGTGACTTTGTCCAGGGTCACATAGCTAGTAAATATCTGAGACAGAATTAGAATATCATCTGGGCCAACATCTTTTTAGAGCAAGAAACCAATGCCCATATCCATTAATGGACTTGTCCAAGATCACAATGGGAATTACTGACAGAGTTGGGATAAAGAGCCAGGTCTCTGAACTTCTAGCCTAGCATTCATTTTTTTTTTTTGTCTCCCTAGCTAAATTATATGCTCCTCAAGAACAGGGATTATGCTTTCCATGTCTTTCTTTCTTTTTAAAATTTTAATTAATTTATTTAACTTTTTACATTCATTTTCACAAAATTTTGGGTTCCAAATTTTCTCCCCATTTATACCCTCACCCCACCCCAATACACCAAGCATTCTAATTTTCCCTATCACCAATCTGCCCTCTCTTCTATCATCCCTCCCTTCTCTTGTCCCCATCTTCTCTTTTGTCCTGTAGGGCCAGATGACTTTCTATTCCCCATTAACTGTATTTCTTATTTCCTAGTAGCAACAACAATACTTGACAGTTGTTTCTAAAACTTTGAGTTCCAAATTCTCCCCATCCCTCCCTCCCCACCCATTCCCTTTGGGAAGGCAGGCAATTCAATATAGGCCATATCTGTGTAGTTTTGCAAATGACTTCGATAATAGTCATGTTGTATAAGACTAACTATATTTCCCTCCATCCTATTCTGCCCCCCATTGTTTCTATTCTGTCTTTTGATCCTGTCCCTCCCTGAGTGTTAACTTCAAATTGCTCCCTCCTCCCATTGCCCTCCCTTCCATCCTCCCCCCAACCCTGCTTATCTCCTTCTCCCCCACTTTCCTGTATTGTAAGATAGGTTTTCATACCAAAATGGGTGTGCATTTTATTCCTTCCTTTAGTTGAATGTGATGAGGGTAAACTTCATGTTTTTTTCTCAGCTCTCCTCTTTTTCCCTCCACTAAAGAGTCTCCTGCTTGCCTCTTGAATGAGATATAATTTACCCCATTCCATTTCATCCTCTCTCCTCCCACTACATTTCTCTCTCACAGTTTACCTTAATTTCTTTTAAGATATGGTCCCATCCTATTCAATTCACTCTGTGCTCTCTGTCTCTGTATGTGTGTGCACACACACATGTACATATGTGTGTGCATGTGCGTGTGTGTGTATGTGCACGTGTGTGGTCCCACCAACTACCCAGATACTGAAAAGTTTTAAGAGTTACAAATATTATCTTTCCATGTAGGAATGTAAACAGTTCACCTTTGGTAAGTCCCTAATGACTTGTCTTTGCTGTTTACTTTTTCATGCTTCTTCTCATTCTTTTGTTTGAAAATCAGATTTTCTTTTCAGCTCTGGTCTTTTCATCAAGAATGCTTGAAAGTCCTTGATTTCATTGAAAGACCATATTTTCCCCTGAAGTATCATACTCAGTTTTGCTGGGTAGGTGATTCTTGGTTTGAGTCCTAGTTCCTTTCACTTCTGGAATATCCTGTTCCACGCCCTTCAATCTCTTTATGTAGAAGCTGCTAGATTTTGTGTTATCCTGATTGTATTTCCACAATACTGAAATTGTTTCTTTCTAGCTGCTTGCAATATTTTCTCCTTGACCTGGGATTCTGGAATTTGGCCACAATGTTCCTAGGAGTTTCTCTTTTTGGATTTCTTTCAGGTGGTGATCGATGAATTCCTTCAATGCTTATTTTGCCCTCTGGTTCTAGAACTATCAGGGCAGTTTTCCTTGATAATTTCATGGAAGATGATGTCTAGGCTTTTTTTTTTGATCATGGCTTTCAGGTAGTCCCATAATTTTTAAATTGTCTCTCCTGGATCTATTTTCCAGGTCAGTTGTTTTTCCCATGAGATATTTCACATTCTCTTCCATTTTTTCATTCTTTTCATTTTGCTTTGTGATTTCTTGGTTTCTCAAAAAGTCATTAGTCTCCATCTGTTCCATTCTAATTTTGAGAGAACTATTTTCTTCAGTGAGCTTTTGAAACTCTTTTTCCATTTGGCTAATTCTGCTTTTGAAAGCATTCTTCTCCTCATTGGCTTTTTGAACCTCTTTTGCCAATTGAGTTAGCCTATTTTTCAAGGTGTTATTTTCTTCAGCATTTTTTTGGGTCTCCTTTAACAAGGTCTTGACCTGCTTTTCATGCTTTTCTTGCATTTCTCTCATTTCTCTTCCCAGTTTTTCTTCCACATGTCTAACTTGATTTTCAAAATCCTTTTTGAGCTCTTCCATGGCCTGAGCCCACCGGACATCCACCTTGGATGTCTGGGATAGAGAGGCCCCGACCTCCATGTCTTTCCCTGATGGTAAGAATAGTTCCTTGTCATCAGAAATGAAAGGCGGGAACATCTGTCCCCCAAGAAAGTAGCTTTCTATGGTCTTATTTTTCTTCCCTTTTCTGGGCATTTTCCCAGCCAGTTAGTTGACTTCTGAGATTCCTGTCCATCCCTGCCTAGATCCGCCCAGCTAGTGCTTGGGGTCTGAGATTCAAATGCTGCTCCCCACTCAGGGCTTTCCATGGTGGGCGTGGCTGCTATTCAATGTGAGCTTAAGTTCTGGTGCTTGGGTGGGGGCAGGGCCACCTCCCAGGCTGAGTTCCCTCAGAGGGTTTGTGTGGAGATCTTTGGTAATGGCCCTGAGCTCCCGCCAGCCCCGGGAGTCCCGGGTTGCCGCTGCCTCTGTCTCTGCAGCTGCTTCCTGAGGGGGCCCGAGTCACAGAGAAACCCTGCTCCCCTCTCAGCCAGCCCAGAAGTCTCTCTCACTGACCTTTAGCGCCTGTGGGTGGAGGGACCTTCGCGGCCGCCGGAGATTCCATCCCTGAAGCCTGCTCAGATCTGCTCCTCTGGGGCCACATGGCCAGGGCAGCACAGGGGAGGGCTCCACTGTCCAGTGTGTGATGGACTTTTGCGATCGGTTTTTTCAGGGCTCTCTGGAATGGAAATCTCCTCCACTGTGTTCCTGAGTGGCTTGCACTGATCCAGTATTTGTGGGGAGTTCTTTTTACAGGAAATTTATGGGCCGTGGGTTTGGAGCTAGCATACAGTGAGTCTTTCTACTTCGCCATCTTGGCTCCTCCCTTTCCATGTCTTTCAATCCAACAAGAATATATTAATGTGCACAGTGCTATATTGGGAGCTGGGGATACTCATACTCATATGTATGCTTGATTTTAGTCAATTTGAATGTTTTCTGTAACATTAAGGATCATAACCAATAACTTCAGTGTAATTCCTTCCTTAGGTTTGCTGAAGGTGGTTCACCTAAAGTGCTGGAAGTTTTTCTCTATTTCTCTTGACATTTCAAACATGCCAGAAGAGTACTGAGAGTATCCACCTGCCATTCCTTTGCTTTCACTGCGTGACCAGTCACCTCTTCCTACCAAACATTTCTCTGAAGATCTTTTTTATTTCTATCTTCACAGTTCCTCATTGATTATGTAGTGCAGGGTGCTCACACCCACCATATGCCTCTCCATTGCCTTTTACTGTATAATGTTCATTTTCAGTTCTTTGGAGACCATGGTGTTTCATGACTCAAAGATATGCAAAGATATCAGAAAAAAATTGATTCTAAAAAGAGGGACTTTTTTTCTGGGAGAAACTTAGGATTATTAAAACAGTGATGGAACTTTTGAAGGAAATTCATTCTCCTCTCTTGCTCCTGCTTCATTCTAGGTTCACCTCTTGGTCCATTTGTAGTGTTCCAGAAACACATATCAATAGATGAACCCTATAGGTCATTCATCCACTTGCATGTCATAATCTGGGTAGTTAAACATTCTTTAGCCACTTGGTCATGATATGTATGCTAAAGAGTGTCTTCTAAAATATTCTGCAGTGCTCTGAAGTTTGATGAAATTGGCACGAGGTTATCTGTAAATTGAAACATCTAGAAGACTTCACTATCCACAGAGAATTCCTCTTCAATTTAGACTCTGTGGTAGATCTTCCCTATCACAAGAAAAAACACCTTTGTAAACACATTTCTCTCTGTGTAAAGCTTCCCCTGAGGTTCATTACCAGGGGGTTCTTGAATGTAGTTATTTATCTTGTTATACCTTTTAAAGATTCTTCTGGAATTGCGATGTGTATATAAGAGATACCAGTTTGAAGTAGAACCTTAAGGCAACATTTTAGTCATCAAAGTAATATGCTTTTTTCATAATTAATAAGCACATTTGGGATCTCATATATTTTAATCTTTCAGTCAATTGCGAGATGACAAAGATGTGGTCCATTGTAGGGTGTCATTGGTGAAAGACTTCATATTTCCTACTCATAACTTCATCAATAATACATTCAATTCATGTATAGCTTAATCATATAAAATTTTTACATAGACAGGAAAAAAAGGAGCTGGGAATACAAAACCAAAACAAAGCAATCTCTGCCTTCAAGATTCTTACTCTCTACTCTCATATTCTTCTTGAAATTCCTCAAAAGGGTTGAATATGTAGCAGGTACTTTAAAAAGTTTTTAATTTGACCTTTTGTTACTTTTTATACAAAGCACATAAAAGAATATAGTTTGGAGGTACTCAGAGAGGAAACCAGTGAATGTAGCCTTCTCTTTTATCCTGCTAAGTTGTTTGCTTATTAAGTCATTCATTCAAAAAACATTAATTCAGTGCTTACTATTTTCCCTATATTATTCTAAATTCTGTATGTAGGGGAAATTGGGAAAACAGGGACAAAAAAGTTCTAATTTCTTTCATAGCCTGAAGTAATGTGTTATGGATAAGACAGGGTCTTTTGGAGTACATAGGTTTACATATTGCTAGAGAAAAATAACATTTTGGCCTTGTAGATATGATACCTAACCTTCATCTAACCTTTTCCTTTGGTTTTTTTGTTCAAGCAACATAAATAAGCTTTAATTGAATTAGGTTTGAAATAGATAACATGAAAGAATTTAAAAAGCCATTCTGAGTATGGAGCTCTGGAATTGAAGGCTGAATCATCTGCCCCCACACACTAAAATTGTTTCATGAGCAATTTGGAAATATCATGAAGATGCCAATTAAGTGAGTGAGATAATGTGGAATTAGGGTGGGGTTTCCTCAGATCAGAAAGTACAAGAGAACTATTATAGCCATTCTATTTAGAGAAATGGTAATAGCTTAGAAACACGCAACACACACTCACACATACACACACTCACACGAAAGTTTGGGTTGTTCTTCCCATAATTATATAATGTCACCATTTCTTCCTCCTCCTCACCTTAAAATACAGCACACCTGGCCCTGATCACTTGTTTCCGTAATATCCTTCATCCTACTTGGGGTACATATAGAATGAGACAAAACTTTTTTTCAGCTGCAACAAGCCAACGCATTGTAAAGATGACAGGAAGGGGAATATTAGTGAAAATCACAAACCCAGAAATGCAGTCCCTAAATCTTAACATAATTATGCAATTAAGGAGATAGGAATCAATATAATTT
Source organism: Bettongia penicillata ogilbyi (assembly GCA_023548195.1). Classification (NCBI taxonomy): domain Eukaryota; kingdom Metazoa; phylum Chordata; class Mammalia; order Diprotodontia; family Potoroidae; genus Bettongia; species Bettongia penicillata. The sequence continues at coordinate 495,247 of JAJHZJ010000503.1, read as the reverse complement.
AGCAGAATGACTTTCATTTAGTGCTTTCATTTTACTAATGACCCCAATACCAGGCCTTGGAAAAAATAATGAAGTCCTTTGGCATTATCCCACCTGCTCTAAAAGTTGTCCTTCTCTGGTTTGTGCTGTCTCCTTTATTCTTCATGGAAGCCTGAGGCTCATTTCTTCAGGACTTTCCCTTCAGATATTGTATCCTAGGTCTAAATCTATCAGTGTTCAAAGTCAGGTTAAAGTCAGTAGCTCTTTTGCAATTGATATTCTTTGTGGGGCAGTGAGTCCCTCTCTCTGGGGTTGTTAAATTATACAAAAAAGGAATGGGTTTTAAACCTGGATCTTCTGATTTCGGGGCACTTTCATTACACTATATTACCTGGGTAATCTTGGATTGAGCCAGTTTCAGGTAGTAAATATTTATGTATTTGGTACATAAGTTGGACTAGTTCATTTCAGAGGTTACTTCTAACTCAGGGTTGCTTAATTTTTTTTTTTTTTAACACAAATAACCTCCCTGCCGCCTCCCCAAACCACCTCAGCAACAAAAAATTCCATGAATCATCTCATCTTCGGGATGACTTACAGAGATCCAAATAGGTTGAACATTTCAAAGACTGAAAGTCAAACTTAAACCCAACTTAGATCTAGGCCAGAGCGAGTGAGGGGCCCTGGCCAGCTTCCCAAATGGGACTTGATGAAGCCTGTCAGTAAGGAGGAGGGGGTAAGGAAAGACTAGTATTAAATACAAATGATCACTTAATGTAATATTTAAATTTAATAATAACATTCTGTATCACTATAGCTAGTCAGGGCAGGTGCTATTATCTTTTATTGACAGATGGGGAAACTGAGGCCCAGAGGGATAAAATAATTTCTCTAACGTCATGCAGCTAGTTTACAGTAGATATAGGATTATAGCCCTAATATCTATGTCTATACACAGATATCTATCTATAGATATCTATATATGTATATCTATCTATCTTGATTTTAAGCTTGAGTGTCTTTCCCTCAATCACTTCCCTATTTTGGGGAATAAGGTTTAAAATTCAGGATCAATCATGATTGAGCGTAACCAAATCACCATTCAGAGAAGAGGAATGTCATGTTTCTGGGGGTAGTTTTTTGGTAAGAGCCTTTGCTTCCCTGGATTACTGGATAGACATATCCTTCTTTGCTGTTAACATTTGATCTTAAAGTGACTTCTCCATTTTTAGATCATAAAATTATCTCACCTAATTTAATTAGGTGAAGAAAAAGCTTTGAGCCGCCCAAGTCTCTTGAAAGGTATGCCCTGGAAGGACTCTATTCAGCAAAGATTAAGGGAGCATGATTTCCCAAATTGGAAAGAATAAAAATCATCTTCAGGGAGGTTCAGCTAGGTTATATTTTGTCAATTAAACACTCTACTTATAATAGGTTCCATTTTAAAAGATACTTTGCAAACTTAATGAGAGTGAATCACATATCAAAATGACTTTTAGAAGGTTTTAATACATTTCAGTTGAGTCACTCCTCCGGAGTTACTTATTTTATTCTCTCTCACTCTCCTTTTTTAAATGTTTCTTGGTGCCTAGAAGAGAAAGGATCCCCTCAGTCCCATAGTGTTATTCTCTGAAGGTCAGTTTTTATAAGGCCTATCCTTTTTGAATTCCATTTCTCCCTTTGTCAAGTCTACTTCCATTTTGAGTCCCCCATATCTTCTTCATTAAAAAAAAATCAATTTAATTTTATTTTCAGGTCTTAGTTTTTTTCCTCTTTTTCCCCTTCCCACTTAGAAAGCAAGAAAACCAAAACTATTACAAATATTCAAGGTCAAGCAAAAGAAATTCTGACATGAGTTATGTACTGCCTTCATCTCCTAAATATACTTCGTTCTGCCCTATGAATCTATTATCTGTCTGAATAAAGGAGAATCCCAAATCTTTTGAGGTGTTAATGTTTAACTCTTCCTAGGACATTTACTTTTTTAAAAAAATTTGAACCTGGAGGGAGCTAAGTTTTCTTTACAATGGATTGCTAATGGTAGTATTTTTGGCATCAGGATGGACAGTATTTGAGGACCTTCCAGTGTCACTTATATAGCAATTTATATGTGAATACTTATCTACCTTTATTTAAGGCAGGGGCTATTACTCTTGGGAATATGTTTTCTTAAATATTTAGATAATTCTTTTTTAATAAAATTGATTTTTATGGAATTATTTTATTTCATGCATTTGAAAAAATTCTGAAAAGGCGTCCACAGGCTTCTTCATATTGTCAGATGCTATAAAAAAGGTTAAAAACCCCTGGTGTAAAGCAAAGATAATATCATTGACTGCATCAGCTTTTTCAGTATATGGCAAACTTTCCCCTGCCTTGAGATGTACATACTATTAATTTTTAATCTTTATATTTATGCTTATTGGGAGTTTGCTTTAGCATATGTCACCTTCCTTCTTGTTGGCCTTCACCTTGTCCCCTCTCCCCCTACTGACTTGTATTTCTAGTTGAAGGTTAGTTTTAAGAATGTTTTTGTGAGAGAACACAAGAAGCAGGTAGGTGCTTGAGAACACCTATGGGAAGCGGGGAACTTGAACAGATAAACATGAGCCAATTAGCAGGCTCATGTTTCATGTCAATCCATGTAGCAGATGTTTTTGGAAATGCTAAACAGAAGCCTGTCATTTGATGTACCTTATTCTTCTTGCTGTTAAGTTCATTGCTTGGTTCATCCCCTGGGTGTGATTGGTACTGCCAATCATATACCCTCCTCATGTTAAGATATGCTTTTTGTGCTTCGTAGGCTTAGTACAGGAAAGTACAGATCAATAAGTAAACAAATGTTTAGTGAGTCTAAAAGATATATTAGGTTAGGAGTTCTTAGCCTGGGTTCTATGGATAGATTTCAGGGGGTCGGTGAACTTGGATGAGAAAAAATTACATCATTATTTTCACTACCTTTTAATTAAAGCAAATTCAGGATCAATCATGATTGAGCGTAACCAAATCACCATTCAGAGAAGAGGAATGTCATGTTTCTGGGGGTAGTTTTTTGGTAAGAGCCTGGGCTCTTCCTTCCTCTTCCTTCTATTATGAATTTTTTTTTAAAATTATTATTCTGAGAAGAGGATCATTGCTTTTCCTAGATTTCCAAGGGATCCGTAACCCATAAAAGGTTAGATACGCCTGGTATAAGTCCTTTAGGAGTAAGTTTTTTATGATAAGCACCAATCAGTCATAAACTGATCTTCTAGCTTAAATTAGGTCCCTCCTTCTTTCAGTCCATGCCGAACATCACTTATAGCCTTCACACTAATATGATTGTGACCATGTGATCATGTCTTTCTGAAATTCCTTAATTTTAGCATTTATAGTTCACTACATTTCCCCCTGCTTGTAGCTTGTCTCTCCTTTTATGGGTTCCTCAAATAATAAGACCTTTCCAATAATGGTTTACTCTTGTCTGACCTCATATGTCCCCACTGATTGAGACTACCTCTCAAGATATCAGGATCCTGTTAGAATAGAAATATAGATACAATTGAAGGAGAAAAAAATCATGAGGTTCTTCATATATGATGGTGGTAAATTTTATGCTTGCAGCAACTTGATACTTGGGTGTGTGATTCAATGAGCAAAGGATGTCAACATTGCAGATTACATCCCGGTTGGGTTCCAAAGATTTTGATGGAAGGAAACTTAAGAGAACAGTTCCACATGAGAGAACTTGAAGCTCGGTGACAAAACAGAAGCTATGCTATCTCCCAAGACAAAGTCAAAAGGGGAAAATTACACCTAAGTGAATCTTGCTGCTGAGACACAAAAAGAATAGATTTCTCATTCCCACAAACACCCATTCCACTTGGATATTATTGGAGAGCTGAGAATAATTCTGTTGCCCATTTATTTTCCTTTCAGTTACCTTGCTATTCTGTCTGGAAGCAAAAGGTTGTTATGTCCAGCATGGACTGAAAGAAGGAAGAAACATATTTGGTCTGGAAGACTGGTTTACAACTGTATAGTGCCTATCATATAGAACTTGTTCCTACTTTGCTATATGAGTTGTGGTTCCTGCATGGTTTGTGTGCTTGATTGGAAACTCAAAATAAATGTACATAATTAGATTTTTCTAAAATCTCCCATACTAAACTGTGTGTTTGTGCTGTGTGTGTTGTGTGTGTGTGTGTCCTTCGTTGCTGAAGAAGACCATGCCATCAGAGAAACAATGACATGACTTGCACTTGACTTCCTTTTGAATGAGGGAGGGCCGTGCAGGTCACCAGCCTCACTTCTCCTCCAGAGCCTTCTGAATCCAGTGACCAGATATTCATCAGGATGGCTGAAGATGACCCAGGATGAGGCAGTTGGAGTTAAGTGACTTGCTCAAGGTCACACAGCTAGTGAATGTCAAGTGTCTGAGGTGAGATTTGAACTCAGGTCCTCCTGACTCCTGCACTGGTGCTCTATCCACTGCACCACTTACCTGTCCCACACTAAGCTAGTCAGGAACACAAAAGACATTAGCTTTATTTGCTTTCACAGTCTCTTAATCAAATTAAACTAGAATTCTCTCTCTTCTTCCCTGTAAACTCTGACTCCTTCTTTGAAGCCCACTTCAAATCTCTACCACTGCATGAATCCTTCATATACCAAGCCACATTTACTTCCCCCATACCCTTCCTAGAACACTTTTTCTAACCTTTCTACTTCCATTTTACCTTACCTTAAAGCACAAGGCATTTTCAGTGACTAGTGTGTTAATCTACCTGACTGAAGTGGGACTATTTTTGCAGAGAAAAAATGTAGGGGTGAAAAACAATTAGAAAGGTAGAGTTAGACCAGAGTACAGAGGACCTCAGATGAGGCATTTGAATTTGATCCTCCTAATGGTGTAACTTTAAAAAAGTTTTTGAGCATGTGAATCACATGTAGAAAGTAGTATTTTAGGTGAATTAATTAGAAGGGAAGAGAACTAATGATTCATTAAAAAATAAACAGAAAAAAATTCAGAGGGCTAGATGGGAACTGTCATATAAGAGTAGTAGTGAGTATTTGGACAAGTATGGTCTACCATATAAAATCAAAAACACACAAAAGAAAAAAAGTGCTATATACTGGAGATTCACAGTTTCACATGCAGTCATCATTTTCTGTTTTTCTTTGTATTAAGAAAATACTGTTTGCTGTTATTTTTTAAGTTCATACTAACAACAAGGAAAATTTAAGAAGATGTATTAATTTGGTGATAGTATATATGATAAGAGTATATACATGACATGGAGGAAAGTGATGGAGGCAAGTAGGGCAGTTAAGAAACTATCATTATAATCCAGACATGAGGTGACTGAGGGTCTAGTCTCCGGAATAGAGAAAAAGGAAAAGACTCAACATTCCATAGAATGGAAATGATTTGGTGACTAGAGGGACAGGGTCCATGGTTGAATTCTGAGCAGTGTCAGTGTCTGGAGCAGAATTACAGACCTTCATATTGTTATAACCTTTGAGGAAGCAGATCATAGGACTTTAGACCTAAAAGGGACCTGAAGATCATTTAGTTTCATCTTTCTTTGACAGATGAGAATAGAGTGGCCTAGGGAAGTTATATATCTAATCAGAAGCCGAGTTAGGGTTTATTCCACAAGTCTTCTGACTCTAATTCTAATGCTTTTTCCATTCTGTCACACCATAGAAAGCTTAGCAGGATTGAAGAGGTCAATGACCTTTATTAATGGCCTTTATTATCATATTGGGTATCTCAAACCACAATCATTTATACGGTATTACAGGTATTATCATTGTTATTTTTGGTCAGTTTTAGTCATGTCGACTCTTCATGACCCCATTTTTTGGGTTATCTCGGCAAAGATATTGGAGTGGTCTGCCATTTTATTCTCTAGATCATTTGATGGATGGAGGAAACTGGGGCAAACAGGATTAAGTGACTTACCCAGGGTCACACAACTAGTAAGTGTCTGGTCAGATTTGAACTCAGGAAGATGAGTCTTCCTCACTCAAGACTCTGAACTCTATCCACTATGCATCCTGGCTGCCATCACCATTATGGGTATTAAGCACTTAATATTTGGTGATAGCCTGGTTTAGAGGAATGACCAGTGATGTCTTTAGAAAGGATTTTGTATCTGATTTGGGTTTGAAGAAATGGGCAGGTATTCAATAAATTATGTGTATAACTATCAACACTTGACATTTTAATTGTGTTGGGCACATAAGGGTTTTAGCCTTTGCTGAAGGTTCTTTGCTAGAGATTGGGTAAGTGGTTTTACTACTGTCACAGCGATGAGGTCAAAAGAGCTACGAAGCTGCCTCAGGTGACAAACTTGATCTTGATGAGAAAGGAGAGAGATAGTGAAGCACATATGCAACATCACTTTATAATACAAGAACAATTGCAAAAGAACTTGGAGGAAGAAAGACTGTATTGTCTCACAAAACAAAGGAAAACAATGGGTGGGAAAACATGTATAGAAAGCTCTTCCCCAAACTAGATCATGTCAAGAGTATTTATAGATAAAAGCAGAGGGAGAGAGAGAATATATGGTATGGAGAAGCTCTGCTAATGTTTTTAATAGAAATTTATTCTTGTCATTGGTGACAGTACAATCATTTACTTTTTTATTTTACTATCTCAGTGGAAATGGCACTCAAGAAAATTAAGTAAGGACAATTAGCTAGTCTTGAACAAATTTAATATGAAAGAAGTATATGCTAGAGGTAAAATAATGTTAAAGTTATTCAAGAATTGGTTTTTAATATATGCTATAAGGAAAAGATAGCAAATAATAGCAAATATGGACCGCAAGCATTCTTATGAGGAAAAGGCAGTCTAGTAGACATGAAGAACTACTTTCAAATACTTTTTTCTTCCTTCCTTCCTTCCTTCCTTCCTTCCTTCCTTCCTTCCTTCCTTCCTTCCTTCCTTCCTTCCTTCCTTCCTTCCTTCTTTCCTTCCTTTCTTCCTTCCTCCCTTCCTTCTCCCTTTCCTTTCTTCTTTCTTTCATCTTTCTATATGTACATGAAAAAGTACATAAAAATTCTGTAACTAGAGATAATACTTTTATGATCTTTTTGATTATTCAGTTTTATTTTATTCCTTAGTTCCAAATTCTCTTTCTTTCCTTTCTCTTCTAATCATTAAGAAAAAAGAAATATAAAAGTCATTACAAATATGAAGTCATATGAAATGTTTCTGCATTAACCATGTTACTCCTTTCTTTCGCATCCCCCCAAAGATAAAAAGAAATATGAAACACATTTCACTATGCAGTATGAGTTTATCAGTTCGCTATGTGAAAATGGATAGCATTTTTCATCGTGAATCTTATGGAATTGTGGTAGGTCATTGTGTTGCTTAGATTTGCTAAGACTTTTACCGTTGATTATCTTTACAATATTGCACTTTTGTGTAAATCTTTTTCTTGGTTCTGCTCATTTCACTTTGTATCAGTTCATATGTTTTCCCATATTTTTCTGCAACCATTCCCTTCATCTTTTCATATAGCACAATACTATCCCATTACATTCATACATCATGACTTGTTTAGCCATTCTCCAATTGATATGTATTCCCTTAGTTACCAATTCTTTGACACCACAAAAAGACCTACTATGTATATTTTTTTTGTACATGTGGGTCCTTTCCTTTTTTTATTAAGTTTCTTTAGACATAGTGTGTTCGTCCTTCGTTGCTGAAGAAAACCATGCCATCAGAGAAATGATGACATGACTTATACTTGACTTTGTTTTGAGCGAGGGAGGGCTGTGCAGGTCAACAGCCTGATTCCTCCTCCAGAGCCATCTGAATCCAGTGACCAGATATTCATTGGAATGACTGGAGATGACCCAGGTTGAGGCAATTGAGGTTAAGCTTCCCTTTTTTTTAGGCATAGACTTAGTAGTGGTGTTGCTGGGTCAAAGGATCACAATTTTACAGAAGTTTGGATATAATTTCAAATTACTTTCCAGAATGGATAAACTAGTTACCAGTAGTGCATTAGAGTACTAATTTTCCCATATCCCCTCAGTATTTGTCACTTTCCTTTTCTGTTATTTTAGCTTATTTGATGGGTGTCAGGTGGTACTTTCGAGTTATTTTAATGATCATTTCTGTACCACATTACACCTATCAGATTGACTAACAAAACAGGAAGATGATAAATGTTGGAGAAGATGTGGGAGAGTTGGAACACTAATTGATTGTTGATGGAACTGTGAGCTGAGTCAATCATTCTGGAGAGCAATTTGGAACTATGCCCAAAGGGCTATAAAAATGTATGTACCATTTGATCCATATCACTTCTAAGATTGTATCCCAAAGAGATCATGAAAATGGGAAAAGGTCTCACATGTATAAAAATATTTACAGCACCTCTCATTGTGGTGGCCAAAACTAGAAATCAAGGGGTTGCCCACTGGTTGGGGAATGGCTGAATAAGTTGTGGTATATGAATATAATGAAATACTATTGTGCTATAAGAAACAATGAACAGAAGGACTTCAGAGACATGGAAGGACTTATATGCACTGATGCTGATGTACACAGTATCAGCTACAGTGTGCAACGACTGTTTCTGGTAGACCTAGCCCTTCTCAGCAATGCAAGCACCTAAAACATTCCCAAAGGACTCTTGAGGCAAAATACCATCCATATTCAGAGAAAGAACTATGAAATTGGAACACAAAACAAAACAGAATATTTTCTCTTATATTATGTTTTGTTTGTTTTGTTTTTTTTCTCATGGTTTCTCTCATTCATTTTGATTCTTCTATGCAAGATGACTAATTTGAAAATGTGGTTAATAATAATGTGTGTATAGAACCCATATAAGATTGCATGCCATCTTGGGGAGGGAGGGGAGAGGGAGGGAGAAAAAAAATCAAAGACTTATGGAAGTGATTGTGGAAAACTGAAAACAAATAAACTTAAAAAATGATTTCTCTAATTATTAGTGATTAAGAACATTTTTCCATATGACTATTAGTAGCTTTGATTTCCACCTCTTCCCCACTAAAACTGCATGTTCGTATACCTTGACCATTTATTAAATGGGAAAATGAGTCTTTTTATAAATTGGCTCAGTTCTTTATATGTCTGAGAAATGACCTTTATCAGAGACATTTGCTGCAAACTTTTCCACTTTCCTGCTTTTCTTTTATTTAGTTACGTTGGTTTTTATTTGTGCAAAATTTTTTAATTTTTCCTAAACAAAATCATCTACTTTACTTACTATAGCCTCCTTTTCTTATTTGGTAATGAACTCTTCCCCTATCCATAGATCTGACAGGTAATTTCTTCCATGTTTCACTATATTTATAATAGTGACGAAGGATTCATCCTTTACGTCTAAATTATGTACCCCTTTTGAGCTTATCTTGGTATACATTGTGAAATGTTGGTCTAGCCATAGGTTTTCAAAGTGGATGATACCACCTCCTGGAGGGGTTTGGGAAAAACCCAGGGGGTCAGTAGTAGCCTCATATGCAATTGAGGGGCACTGAATAAAAATAAGGGGGTAATGGAAGCATAAAGAAAGAAGAAAAATTTGAAAAACAATTCGTATATGTTTCATCTGCTGTGTAACAAAGTTACAGTTGTAGTGATTACATTATTCTTCAAATAAACACACAAAATGCAAGTTATAACCAATCAGTGTCAGGTTTGCTGACAGGTCTTAACAAGCAAGTGTTGACAAGTGAGCATGTGGTATATTATCAGGAAGTCCAGCATGCATTGGCATGTATACAAATTTATATGTATACATAATGACTTATTTACAATATGATACTATGCAGTTACAAGTCCTAATGTATCATCAAACTTTCAAGGCATTACATAACATTCATTAATACTGTATTCAGTCCCATAACTATCCCCATTTGCTTGACTACTTCCACCCTCCTAGCATCCCTCCCTTCCCCAGCTTCTTCAGTGCTGTTGCTGCTGTGCTGCTCTCCTGGCCGTTCTCTGCTCCAGTGTCCACAGATCTCTATCTTTCTTTGTAAACTTCCTGGGCTGGAAAAAAATGACTTATTGTGACCTTTTAATTGAGTTTTCCTGGTTTGGCATGCTTTCTAGGATTTTGTGAAGGAGCTAAGGTAATATTCACAACCTGTCACTCTGCCAATTCATCTCTACCTCTCTTTTTATGATCTTAATATATGCATGAGAGGTACCTTATTGGAGGAGAATTTGCTCCACTGACTCAAGTAAATTTTTGTTAACAATAAACAGTAAACAGAAGAATCTCACTTTATCTTTACTAAGGGTAGAGAACATTTAGCCTTAAGGCCACATTCTAGATCTTACAGAATTCACATTTGAATTCAGGCAAAAGGTTACACTTAAGGACCTAGAAGGTCACATATAGACTTGTTAAGGCCCCGGGTTCCCCACCCCTCATCTACACCTTTCAGTTAATCATGTGAAGATCTGTGGTCAAAAAGAGGTTTTCATACCCTGCCTATTCCTTTCACCTTCATGTCTTGTGTTCCTTATAGGTACAAAGATGAGTTTTCATAGACAGAAGTTTTCATAGATAGTTTTTTACCAAAGATTTAAAAATTATCCATTATTTTAAAAATATTTTACCAATGTCCTTTTCTTCTTAAATATAGAGCAATTACTTCCTAATAAACAGCCTCTCCCCTTCCAATAGATGCCTTCCTTCTAATAAATAAATCCCCTCAAGCAAAACAAATCAAGTCAGTGAGCATATCTGAAAGATTTCTTCTGTTTTGTTCCCATAATCTACCACTTTTTTTGTGATAACAGGAACATGTTTCACTATCAGAATCTTAGAAATCACAATTAGTCATTAAATTGATCTGTTATTGATTAGAGGGATGCAAATAAAAACAACTCTGAGGTGCCACATCACATCTATCAGATTGGCTAACATGAAAAAACAGGAAAATTATAAATGTTGGAGAAGATGTGGGAGAGCTAGAACACTAATTCATTGTTAGTGGAGCTGTGAGCTGATCCAATCATTCTAGAGAGCAATTTGGAACTCTACTTGAAAGGCTATAAAAATGTGCATACCCTTTGACTCAGCAATACTGCTTCTAGGATTGTATCCTAAAAAGATCATTAAAAAGGGAAAAGACTCACATGTACAAAAATATTTATAGCAGTTCTTTTTGTGGTTGCCAAGAATTGGAAATCGAGGGAATGCTCATCAATTGGGGAATGACTGAACAAGTTGTGGTATATGAATGTAAAGGAATACTATTGTGCTATAAGAAATGATGAACAGGAGGACTTCAGAAATATCTGGATAGACTGATATGAACTAATGCTGAGTGACGTGAGCAGAGTTAAGAAAACATTATACACAGTAACAACCAGAGTGTTTGAGGACTGTTTTTGATAGATTTACTCCTTCACAGCAATGCAAGAACCCAAAACATTTCCAAAGGACTTATGATGCAAAATGTCATCCATATCAAGAAAAAGAACTATGGAGTCAGAATACAGAATGAAGCAGACTATTTTCTCTTTCGTTATGTTTCGTTTTGTTTAGTTTTACCCATGCTTTCTCCTATTCATTTTAATGCTTTTATGCAACATGATTAATGTGAAAATGTGTTTAATAAGAATGTATGTGTACAGCCCATATGATTGCTTGCCATCTTGGGGATGGAGGGATTAGGGAGGGGGAAAAAATTTAAAACTTATGGAAGTGATTGTTGAAAATTGAAAACAGTAAATTTGGAGGAAAAAAAAGTTGATTCGAGTTTTGAGGTCTTTCAGTGTTGTTTTCCTTCACATTACTATGGTTGTCATGTACATCATTTTCATTTCATTTATTTTGCTTTGTAGCAATTCATTCAAATCTTCGCAAATTGCTCTGTCTTCAACATACATGTCATTTTTTTTGTGACACAATTATATTGCTCTACAGTCATTTTTCACAATTTGTTCAACCCTTCTTCAATCAATGGATTGTCATGTTCCTTCAAATTCTTTGCTATTATAAAAAATACTGCTATAAACATTTCTGTGTATATTAGATTTTTCTTCCCTGTCTTTGACCTCTTTTAGGGTAGGTGCTTAGTAGCAGGATCTGGAAATCAAAGGGTATACTCACTTAAGTAAGATTTTTTTTTATAATTCCAAATTGTTTTTCAAAGCATTCTAATTAATTTATAGCTCCACCAACATGCTTTATTGTTTTTATTTTCACATAGCCCCTTCAACATGTATCATTTTTTGGTTTTTTTTTTTTCATCTTTGCTGTTCTGATGGATATGAAATGACTTTGCATATTGTTCTTTTCATGTTGTTGTCTTCTTCTGAGTTTGTGTCTTGGTCTTTTTTGCAACCTTAAGTAGCTTTTCATGGTCAAGTTCTTTTATTTGTTGTTTGCTCAGTTTTGCAGCCTATTTCTGGACTTTGAACTTTATGTTAAATTTGGGTTCTGATCACCTAGGGGAAGGGAGGAACTGTTCCAAGCCCTAGGCTTTTACATGCTACTATTTTCAGAGCTAGTTCTGGGGGTGAGGGGTTCTCTAAGTTTTTCATGTTCCAAGGTGGGTTGATCCAGGAAGAGATGTGGTCACTCCTCTCCTTGGCCTACACTCTGGTCTTTACCCAGGAAGAGCCCGTCTTCCTCAGTAGCCACAAGTGCTAGTACTTCTCTCTGACTTGAAATTGCAACCTAGGCTCTTGCTCCCTTTTGTCCAACCAAAAGCCCTCTTCTCTGCCCTGGAACTGTAACCAAGAGCTATGTATGGGTAATAGAGTTGACAAAAAAATGTCAGGTCCTACACTCAGTGCTAGAAAAGGGTCCTCTATATTCTCTTTCGGATCAGTTGTGGATTCACTTACTATATCTGGGCTAAGAACTCTCAAAGTTGCTACTGCTATTAACACAACTGTTTCCAAGGTTCACCATTGGTGTTATTGCAATGGAGGCCAGTCCTTACCCCAGTGTTACAGACCTGTCTTGTTAACCTCCTAAATTGTCTTGGACTGGAAAAATCTTTTCCCTCAACCTTTTGTTGCTTCTTTCACTCAAGGATATAATTTGATGTGTTTTTTAAAGTTATTTGGCGGGTAATGCTGAGAGAGTTTGGATGGGTTGCTTCCTCTACTCTGCCATCTTGGCTTTGCCCCCAATATTTTATATATAGATTATGTATCCATTTGAAATTTATTTTGCCATATGGTGCAAGTTCTTTTCCTAAACCTAATTTCTACAAGTCCCAACATAGATTTTCACAGACATATGATTGACTGAGAAATATGGTTAATACAAGATTTTATTATGTTTACTGCTTATTGATGAGAAAAATTCCTTTTATTTAGTAAGTAAAATTCAACCCTAAAGGTTCCCTCCAACAACATATCTCTCACAGATACATTAAAATCCAACAAGAATTCTCATTGAATGCAACTATAAAGATGTTTGTTTAACCATACCCTGATGATCCATATCAAGCTAGGCATAACGCAGGAAAACTCATGTTTGGCAGAGCTATTTGCCAGTGTCATGGGAGATGTCCTCTGTAAACTTCAAATGGAAGAAAGATTTCCCAATTTTTCAGATGATTCATTTTGTGAATGACATTGTGCTGATTCCTTCAAGCCCCAGAACACTGTGGATTCTTCTCAAAGGCCACCACAGTCACTTTATAGAAATTGGTTTCATAGTTGATAGAGGAAAATACAAGTGATAAAGAATGGCTATTCCCAGATGGTGAGATACAGGTGGATGATTAGGGCACTGAGTTAGTTCATCAGTGCAAGCATGTTGGACAAGCACTGTAGATGGTCAATGAGTTGGGATGGGAATTGAACAGGAGGAGAAAAGAATGTTGTATTACATTTGTGAGAATGTCAATTTGTTCCCTGCTGTCAGAGGTCATATTTTTTGCACATTATTCTCCAATTGATGCTATGTAGTTGTTATTATCAACAGGTATTATCTGAAGAATAAGAATTTCAGATTACACACAGGGGAAGGGGAAGATACATAGTGGACCGTAGAATATTAATAACATTGACTTTGAACTAGAAGTACTCAAAGATATCATTAGGGGCTTCACAAGATAAGAAAAAAATGATGGACGTGAGATGACATGGGCAAGAGTTGTAAAAAATGGGAAAGCATAAATAAGTTGTATCCTGCATCTCTATATTATGTCACAGAGCTCTAGGAGTATTTGAGTTGCATATATTATCATTTTCCTCTATTATAGAACTGCAATAACTAGAAACCTGGCTTTCAAGTCTGGAAGAATTAGATTCAAGTTTTCCTTCTGATACCTCCTGTTGGTGTGGCCCTGGACCAGTCTCTCACTACTCCTGGTAACTCCAGGAGACTATAAATTGCAGAGAAGGTGCTGACCTGCACCAATAGGGGGAGGTTCCTCATCTGAAAATTCCCTGTGCCGGTGCTATCATAAGTCTAACTCTATCCCTGTTCCATATATAATGGTAATGCTATAAAATGTGAGAAATTTTATGCTTCTCCTTTCCTCTCCAATTTGATTAGCTTTGGAAAAATAAACTATTATTCTATCTGAAAATGGGCATATCCATTTTGGGGGGGGCAGTAAATGAGAAATAATCGAAACATGATAGAGAAAGCAGGGTCTGAGGGAGAAGAACAATGGTAATTTAGGGAGATGAGGAGGACTAGGAATGGTTTTGCACTAGAAGCTAAAAGAAACATTGAAGAAAACTTAAGATTTTTCCAATCTTGTCTCAGATCTTGGTGAAAGCTGGTGAAATGGGTAGCTGAACTTCGACTTAAGAAGGGGAGAGGAAGGGAGGGAGAAAGAGAGAGACAGAGAAAGACACAGGGACAGATTTGACTGCAAGAGGTCATCAAAATCTCTGCCTTTCTATAGACATTGGACAAATCAAATTGTAGAACATCATAATAGGCAAGAATATGATACTAAAGGTCATGAAATTCACCGTAACAGAATTTGGAAGAAAGTCTCAGGAACGGTGGCAGCCACAGGTATCAAACAATCCATGAGCATAACTCTCTCTAAGCTTTGCATCTTTTTAGAGCATTTTGAAAGTGACTTCAGTATCCAGCTCAAAAAGAGTTGAGACAAGAATAAGGGACTGGCTACCCCCATAAACTATGCCAACCAAGACTGCTTAAATTAGGACTACAAGTCTACATTCTGTAAATTCATACTTTTGTGTTTGGTGTTTAGGTCTCCTTAGTTTACTAGTTACTTTTGGAAGATCCTATTTCAGCAAAACTGAAGGTAAAATAAGGGATTTCCACAACTTAATCTAGAACAGAGAGGGATGTAAAGCCTCCTCATCCTGCTAAATGAAGAATCAATCGGTCAGTAAGAATTTACTAAGCACTTGCCATGTTTCAGGTGCTGTGCAAATCACTGGGAACACAAAAACAGGTAAAAAGACAAATCTCTCTCTTCAGGGAGGCTCCATTCTAATGAAGAAGTTGCTGTTCAGTTGTTTTTGACTCTTCCTGACTCAAGTTCATGGGATTTTTTTGACAAAGATTCTAGATGTGCCACCAATTTATAGATAAGGAATTGAGGCAAAAGGAGGTTATTTGCCTAGAGTTACACAGCTAGAAGGTTCTGGAGTCAGGATTTAAGTACAGATCTTCCCAACTCCAGGCCTTTACTCTATTCACTGCCCCACTTATTGGCCCCTGAAGACAGTTGAAAGGCAGGTCGGGGAGGAAGGTATTCAACATGGTGGCATAATCTAGAAATCCAGAGAAGTATAGCCTGATGGGAAATGAAGAGATGCCTGATCTGGGTTCCTTCTTAAATAAGGTTCTGAGAAGAACCCTTTGCTCTCAATTGCAGGGAGGGTGCTCAGGCTTAGAGGGTAATTCTGAGACATGAATTCCAGGACGGAAGAGGTATTCCATGCTAAAAAGGCTTCTGGGCCATGATGGAGAAATCCAGAGAGATACAGCCTAGTTTGGACTCAAAATCTGAGTCATCCTGAAGTAAGGACCCTTGCTTCTCTTTCATCCCCAACACTGAATATTAAGTTGCTATTAGTTTCTCAGGAGTCTCTCCCATCCCCAGCATTAATCAGAACCAACCTTCCAGGGCAAACTCTTCACTTTCTCCCTCTAAATGCCTAGTTCAGCTTGATACAGATAAGAATTCTATAACAACTCACCTTTACTGGGTTTGGTGCCCAATTTTACCTGAATCTTAGTGGACCTGGCCTTTTTCCATCCTCTGTGACTGCTCTTATTTATTGTAAAAATGTTCTTTCAATAAAAATGACTTGGTGTACTGTCTTATGTAATTCATGTTTCCTTGTGCTGGACTTTGGGGATGCTGAACCTTACTAATGAGATTCTTTGGAGACTGTGTGTAAGACCAGGAGCTGAAAGAACCTCTGTGCCCATACACAGGTCAGAATGACCAGGTATGGTGGTGGCAGTGATATTGAATCACTTCCTTTGTTAAGATTTTCCTAACCACTTGAGTAGATACTGAATTTGCCTTTATTTGATCTGTTATTTACTGTGCTATTTCTTAGTATCACTCATATACTGTCTGAAGTCATATGCTGAATGACATTCTCCAGCCTTGTCTTATTGCACACCTAGTCTGTGAGTATCTTGAAGGTATTTTATCTTCTCTTTTAAAAGACAGTAAACATGGCCTCATGTTAAGAGCAACGAAACTGAAGTCAGAGGGCCTGGGGTTGAGCACTGACTCTGCCACTTATTATCAGCATGCCACTTAGGCAATCCATTCAAATTCTCCGAGCCTCAGTTCCCTCAATGGAGATGATAAAATCCATACTACCTACCCACAGGATGTTGTGAAGATGAACTGGGATAGTGTATGTCCAAGAACTGGGTAACTGTATATTTGTATAAAAATATCAACCCTAATAATTGCTACATGCCTCACAGTGAGAAGCAGCAGGGTAGAATTGGAGAGAAGGCCAGCCTCAGTCTGTATGACCTCTGACACATCCTGATTGGAATTCTCGGTGTCCTGGACAACTTGCTAAGACTCTAAGTTACAGAGCAGATATAAAGCTGCAATATTAGAAGGAATCTCTCCTTTATCAACCAAATTCCAGGTTCAGTTGAAGAACAAATATCTCATAGTATCACAGCATGGAGGTTACCCTGAGGTTTTAAGGATTTATTGCTGGAACATAAACTGGAAAATTTTGAACCTAAGCATGGTGATGGATTATATATGTCTCTCATTTGAGGACTGGCATAGCCAAATTCAGATAGGTTTCTCCCTAGAAGGTTGGATTCCAGATAATTTTTTTCTTAAATTATTATTATTTTTGCTTTTCTTTGTACCTCTGATACTTTGCATAGTACCTGGCACATGTGGTTGATAAACTGGCCCCAGTATCCCATCAACACTAGGTACTCAGACATGAAAGAGTTGAATCGATACAACTTCTATTCCCTTTCCCCCTACCTCCACTTATATACACCCCACAGAACTAAACACAGTCCTGGACACGTAGTCATCATATAATAAATTCTAGTTTTGGTGAACTATGGAATAATAACATTGGTTAGTAATCAAGGTCAACCTCACATGCCATCCTAAAAGACTCTATTTAACATCCTGTATTTATAATCATCAAAACTATACTCAGCTATATTCAGTGACAAAGAATTCACTCCCTCTTCAGGCAGTTACATTAAGATAGATCTCCTTGTGAGAAAGTTCTTCCATATACTGAATACAAATCTACCTATAGTCAGATACCCCGGACTAGACATCTGTTCAAGCCTGTGAGGCATCATCACTGGGGAACTTTACTACTGCTGTACTGAGGACAGGAATTCAGTGTATTGGCTGGCTTGGACCCTGTCCAAAGTTTCTGGATTTCCATAGCATCAGAAAGACTCCTGATGCTTGTCAGGTAGGGTAGGTGCTTTACTCATGTCATAAGGCCATAGTACTGAACTGTGAGGCAGCCCTCTCTCTATAGGGGTACCAAGGCTAGCTATATTGTTAGGAGTCTCATTGTGATGTCTTTTCTAAGTCTCCTGAGGCAGACTGGTGAAACATTATGTACTTGGGGAGAAACTGATTTGATTAACTTCCAATCAATAAACATTTAATTGGCACCTGATATATGCAGGAAACAGTGCTAAGAGCTGAATCAAAATAAAATAGTCCCTGTTCTTAAAGAACTTTTATTCCATTTGAATAGAAGCTCCTTACAAGCAGGGACTATTCTACTTATTGAACTTATTAGAGACAGTTAGGTGGCACAGTGGATGGAAAGCTGAGCTGGAGTCAGGAAGACCTATATTAAAATCTAGCCCCTAGACACATGCTAGCTCTGTGACCTTGGGCAAGTTTGCCTCAGTTTCCTCAACTGTAAAATGGGGATAACATCTGCCTCCCATGGTTCTTATGAGGATAAAATGAGATGATATTTGCAAAATATTTATGAAGTGAGATAATATTTTTAAAATCTGGGTCTGGTACATAGTGGGTGCTACATAAATGCTATTTTTATTATTATTAATCATTGTCATCATTGCCGTAGTAGTAGTGGTGATAATAGTGACAGTAATAGTGATAGTAGTAGTAGTAGTAGTAGTTGTGGTGGTGGAGGTCGTGGTGGTGGTGGTGGTGGTGGTAGTAGTAGTAGCAGAAATAGTAGTAGTAGTAATAGTAGTTGTAGCAGTAATAGTAGTATCCCCAGTACATGAGCAGTGCCTGGCATATAGTAGGAACCTAATATATACTTACTGATTGAATATTATACTGGTTCTACCAGGGGTGGATACAATATTTATACAAGTCAGTATGAGGTATATGAAAACCAATACAAATTAATTTCAGGAGGGAAAGAGTGCTGATAAATGGGAGCATCAGGGAAGGCATGCAAGGATGGCCCTTGCCCTGTGCTCTGAAATAAGCTAGGGATTGTGTGGTCAGAGGTGAGGAGGGTGCATGCCAGACACAGCAGTTCTGTGCACAGGTACAGAGGTGAATACTAACCATTTGGGTGACTTTAGGCCAATTATTTGATATGAACCTCAGTTTCCTTACTTACCAAAGGATAGAGTTAAACAAAATATGCATAGTTCAGTGAAAAGAGCTTTTGTAAAATAAGTTAGTTGGACTACATGACTTCTAAGGTCTCTTCCAATTCCAAAATCTTTGGTCTTATGACATTTTATTTTGGAAGGGGAATCAAAGAAATCAGATTTTATTTCCCAGGTTTAGTTACTAGCCATGTGATCTTGGGCAAGTCCTTTATTTCTTAGGTTGCCTATTTTCCTCATCTGCAAAATGAGAGCGTTGGACCAGATGGTCCCTTCCAAGTCTATGAATGTGTATGGTCGCATCTGCTCTGCATGTCAGAGTCTTCATTCCTTAAAAAAAAAAATGACTAAGGAGAGACTTGGAAAAGCTACTCTGCCTGAATGCTGATTAGCTTCCAGTCTCCCCACAGCCATCAGCCAAGTTAGGACACAAGATTCTTTTTGAGACACCTTGAAGTGAAATTTGACCCAAGACAGTAAATCCTTATTATCCATCCTACATCAGAGTTGGAATGAGTACATGCAACTGCTACAGCTTGGGGCATTTATTTTTGAAGGGGGGAAGGGGAAGCATCATGCAAATATGGATGCAAAATAGCCATAGCTTCAAGGCTCTATGCATCTTGTCTTGTCAAGGTAGCCCTTGTCAGAAGCTTGCCCTGAGGGAGAGAGTGACTTTATTTTCTAATATTCCAAAAAGAAAGAGAATTATTTTCTTAACTCTTAACCTGTCAGAGCAGTGATGATAATAATAATACCACATATTGGTGCAGTGCTTTACATTTTTCTTTTCCTGAAAGTACTATTTGAAATTTTTTAGCATTTGTGAATGTTAATATTTCAGTAATAAGCATTTAAAATTAATTGGCCCTTCCCATTACTCATTCCCCTCATTTGGTAAGCTAAAAACAAAACAAAACAACCTCTCCTAAATCTCTCAATACATATCTACACAGTCTGGAAGAACAAATTTCTGCTTTAAACACATTTGAAAATGTATGTCTTCTTCTGTATTTTAAGTTCATCTCCTCTGTCAAGAGGTGAGTGTTATGTTTTGCCTTCATTATTTTGAACTCAGTTTATTATTGCTTTGATTTAGAGTTCTAAAGTCTTTTAAGTTCTTTCTCTTTAATGTTTTCATTATATAAATTGTCCTGGTTCTGCCCCCCTCATTCTGTATCAGTTCACAGAGGTCTTACCAATTTCCTCTGAAATTATCCTTTTCATCATTTCTTACTGCACAATTATAATATTCTATTAAATTTGTATATCACAATTTGTTTGGCCCTTCCAAAATAGAATAGCTCCTTAGTTTCCATTTTTTGGAAACCATGGAAAAAACTACTATAAAGATAATTCTTTTTGTGTCTATTTTCATTTGTGTACATATAGAGTCTTTTCTTTTTTCTTTCTGTAGGGGTTGTATAGCTAGGTCAAAGCTTATGCACACTTTGGTAAATTTTTTTAGGCATAACTCCAACCTGGTTTCTAGAATGACTAGAAAAATTCACAGCTTGATCAATACTAGCACTGGTTTTTCATGTTACCTGTTTTTCTCACATCCTCTCCAACATTTATTATTTTCCCCTTTTTTGTCGTCTTTGCCAGTCTGATAGGAATGAGGTAGAACCTCAGAGTTGTTTTTAATTAACGTTTCTCTAATTGTGTTTTAGAGCTTTTTTCATATACTCATGACTAGTTTAGATTTCTTCCTTCAAAAACTGCCAGTTCATACTTTGTGACCACTTGTCTTTTGGAGAATGGCCTTTAGTCTTAGAAATTTGAATCAGTTTCTTATGTCTTAGAAACGAGATTTTATCTAAAACACTTATTGCAAAGATTTTCCCAGTTACCTCTTTCCCTTCTAATTTTTACTACAGTAGATTTATTTGTACAAAAGCATTTTAGTTTTACATAATAAAAATTACTCATTTTATCTTGTGTGATCTTATCACTTATTCAGTCATCAACTCTTCCCTTGTACATAGACTTGAAAGGTAATTTCTTCTATGTTCCTTAAATTTGTTTGTGATGTGACTTTTTACATATGCCATTATCATTGTATGGTGTGCAGTGTTAGTGTAAATCTATTTCTCAACAAGATAGTGTCCATTTTTCCAAGCAGTTTGTGTATATAGTGAGCCCTTCCCTTAGTAAATTGGGTCTTTGCTTTTATTAGAAACTATACTCCTGTGTCAATGTACTTCTGCTAAATCAATCAATCAACATTATTAGGTAAAATGTGCCAGACACTGTGCTGGATAATACACACCACTGATCTCTTTTCCATTTTTTTTTAAACCAGTACCAAATCACTTTGTTGTGATTACTATTTTGTACTACAATTTGAGAGTTTTTTGCTGTTGTTATTAGTCATGAGAACTTGACCTTTTGTTCTTCCATATGAATTTTGTTATTTTTCTAGTTCTACAAAATAGTCTTTTGGGAGTTGGTACTGCACTGAATAAACAAATTAATTTAGGTGTTTTATATCTTTCAAAAATGCATTCACATCTATTATCTTCTTCCCCATCTCTCAGTGACCCCTTCCCTAGTCCAGACAATTATTTCTCTATCTATAAGAGATAATGTTTATTTTTTAATGGATCCTCATTTTTAAATGATTTTCTAAACGTTAATAGCAAATTAACTTTTTTAATGGACAAAGAAATAAAACTGGCTTACTTGGTAAACAAACAGAAGTTGTTAATTCTAATCCTATTAAGCCAGCTGCTTTCCCAGGAACACAGAATATAAGCTCCTTAAAGACAGGGTGGTTTTTCAGTCCTTTCAGTTCTGTCCAACTCTTTTGGATCCCATCTGGGGTTTTCTTGGCAAAGATACTGGGGTGCTTTGTCATTTCCTTCTCCAGATTATTTTACTGATGAGGAAACTGAAGCAAATAGAGTTAAGTAGCTTGCCCAGGGTCACAGAGCTTGTGTCTGAGACTAGATTTGAATTTAGAAAGATGAGTCTTCCTGACTTCAAGTTTAGCATTCTATCCACTGTGCTACCTAACTACTCTACAGGCAGGAACTAAGATTTTAACATATAATTATATATGTATATGCTGTCTTCCCTGTTAGAATCTTTCATTATTTCATTTTTTTTCTAAATTACATATAAAATTTTTAAACATTTATTAAAAAAATTGAGTTCCAAATTCTCTCCCTCCCTTCTTGGGAAAGCAGCAATTCATATAGATTATGCATGTATAGTTATACAGAACATATTTCCATATTAGCCATATTGCAAAAGAAAATGCAGACCCCCCAAAAAAACCATCAGAAATGACAATAACATAAGAAAAAG
Source organism: Bettongia penicillata ogilbyi (assembly GCA_023548195.1). Lineage (NCBI taxonomy): Eukaryota > Metazoa > Chordata > Mammalia > Diprotodontia > Potoroidae > Bettongia > Bettongia penicillata. Next base: position 472,925 of record JAJHZJ010000503.1, on the reverse strand, counting down.
CCAAGATGGCAGAGTAACAGCATGGACTTGCTAGTGCTCCCCTCACAACCCAGCCAAATACATGTGAAAAAAGACTCTAAACAAATTTTGGAGCTGCAGAACCCACAGAATGATGGAGTGAAGCAAATCTCCAGCCCAAGACAGCCTGGAAGGTCACCAGGAAGTGTCTATTTAGCTGAGCCAAGTGCAAAGCATAGTCCAGTGTGGGCTACACTGGCACAGAGAGGTCCTGAACAGGTCTTGGGGGGATTGAATCTTGGGCACCTGTGGCACTTTCCAGACTTCACAACCCCAAAACATTGGGGACAAATTGGAAGTGTAAAAAGTCTATGGGACCTGTATGAGAGAGTAGACTGGTCAGGACCCCTGCGCCAGGGTGGCAAAGGGGGTGGAGGAGCTTGAGGAGGAAGAGCCTGTGGCAGAGGAGCCTGATGCAGCCACAGCAGGGGCAGAGGCAGAAGCAAGGGTTGTTTCTGGAGCTCTAGGCCTACAGATTATGGGGGAATGGAATGCTGATAGGACACACCCCATCCCCACTGGAAGCAAGAACTACTTTGAGTTCAAAAAGTCAAATAAATGGCTGGGAAAATTATCAAAAACTAGAAAAAGAATCAGACTATAGAATCTTACTTTGGTGACAAGGAACACCAAAGTATGCAAACAGAAGACAACAAAGTCAAAGCTCCTCCATCCAAAGACTTCAATAAAAATGTGAATTTGTCTCAGGCCATGGAAAAACTCAAAAAGGATTTTGAAAATCAAGTAAGAGAAGTAGTGCAAAAATTGGGAAGAGAAATGAGAGTGATATAAGAAAATCATGAAAAAAGAGTCAAGTGCTTCCTAAAAGAGACCCCCCCAAAAATGCTGAGGAAAATAATACTTAAAAATAGACTAACTGAAATGGCAAAAGAGATCCAAAAAGTCAATGAGGAGAAGAATGCCCTAAAAAGCAGAATTGGTCAGATGGAAAAGAAGGTACAAAAGCTCCCTGTAGAAAATAATTCCTTAAATATAGAATGGAGCAGAAGGAAGTTAATGACTTTATGAAAAATCAAGAAATTATCAAACAAAGCTAAAGGAATAAAAAAATAGCAGACAATGTGAAATATCTCATTGGAAAAACAACTGACCTGGAAAATAGTTATAGGAGGGACTACCTGAAGGCCATGATCAAAAAAAGAACCTAGACATCATCTTTCAAGAAATTGTCAAGGAAAACTGTCCTGATATTCTAGAACCAGAGGGTAAAAATAGATATTGAAAGAATCTACTGGTCTCCTCCTGAAAGATCATAAAAGAAAAACTCCTAGGAATATTATAGTCAAATTCCAGAGCTCCCAGGTCAAGGAGAAAATATTGTAAGCAACCAGAAAGAAACAATTTGAGTATTCTGGAAATACAATCAGGACAACACAAGATCTAGCAACTTCTACATTAAGGGATTGAAGGGCTTGGAATATGATATTCTAGAGGTCAAAGGAGCTAGGATTAAAACCAAGACCATCTTCTTAGCAAAATGGAGTATAATACTTCAGGGGGAAAATTGGTCATTCAATGAAATAGAGGACTTTCAAGCATTCTTGTTGAAATGACCAGAGCTAAATAGAAATTTTGACTTTCAAACACAAGAATCAAGAGAAACATGAAAAGCTAAACAGGAAAGAGAAATCATAAGGGATTTACTAAAGTTGAACTGTTTACATTCCTACATGGAAAGATCATATTTGTAACTCTTGAGATTTTTCTCAGTATTAGGGTAGTTGGAGGGATTCTATACATATAGACAGAGGGCACAGAGTGAGTTGAATAGATAGGGATGACACTTAAAGAAATAAAATTAAGGGTTGAAAGAGGAATATATTGGGAAGAGAGAAGAACAAATAGAATGGGGCAAATTATCTCACATAAAAGAGGCAAAGGAAAGCGTTTTCAATGGAGGGGAAGAGAGCGACATGAGAAGGAAAGAGTGAATCTTACTTTCATTGCATTTAGCTAAAGGAGGAAATAACATACACACTCAATTTAGTATGAAAATCTATCTTAAACTACAGGAAAGTGGGGGGAAGAGGATAAGTGGGGGCATGGGTAGATGATAGAAGGGAGGGGAAATGGGAGGAGGGCATTAGAAGTAAACACTTTGCAAGAGGGATAAGGTCAAAAGACAGAATAGGATAAATGGGGTCATGGTAGGATGGAGGAAGTATAGTTAGTCTTTTACAATATGACTGTTATGGAAGTGTTTTGCATAACTACACATGAATAACCTATATGGAATTGCTTGCCTTCTCAGTGGGGAATGAGTGGGGAGAAGGGAAGAGAATTTGGAACTCAAAGTTTTAAAAACACTTGTTAAAATTGTTTTTACATGCAGTTGGGAAATAAGATATATGGGCAATGGGATATAGAAATCTATCTTGCCCTACAAGAAAATAGAGGGGATGAGGATAAGGGAAGGGAGGGGTGTGATAGAAGGCTGGGCAGACTCAGGAAGTGGTAATAAGAATGCATGCTGTCTCAGGGTAGACAGAGGGAAGAGCTGGGGAGAAAATTTGGAGCTCAAAATCTTGTAGAAATGTCTGTTGAAATCTAAAAAGCAAATAAATATGTTAAAATAAAAAATGACAATAACAACAAGAAAAATAAAGAAAGGAGACTTCAATCTGCACTTAGACTCCATTGGTACTTTCAGTAGAGGGGGGATAAGATTTTCATCATAAGTCCTTCAGAATTGTCTTGGATCATTGTATTGCTGAGAATAGCAAAGTCATTCACAGTTGGTCATTATACAATATTGCCATTACTGTATACCATATTCTTCTGGTTTTGATTGCTTCTTTTTGAATCAGTTCATATAAGTCTTTCCAGGATTTTCTGAAAGCACAGTTGTATTTCATCATAATCATCTACCACGACTTATTCAGTCATTCACCAGTTGATGGGCATCCCCTCAATTTCCAGCTCTTTGCCACCACAAAAAGATCTCCTTTAAATAATTTTGTACATATGGGTTCTTTACCTTGAGAGATGATACATTAAAAATAAAATCTTCATTTGGACCTTGCCCTCAATAATGAAGCAAACTCAGGAAGAGAAAGTTAAAAGGGTTTTATTAAGCTTCAGGCAACAATTCCAAACAGCTTGGATTTTATAGACAAATTTCATAATAAGGGCAAGACAATCCTGATAGTTGCGAAGAGATGTGGGCTAGTGCTGTGTCAGCTCCTCCTTTATTACCCCCAGGTCATAGGAAAATGAGATTTATGATAAAGAGATGGGATTAAAGCATATGCTTTATGTGTCCTATGTTTTGCACCTACTAACGTCTAAACAGGGTTTTTAAATGGAGTCTCTTAGACTGACTGGCCACAAATTTCAATAAGTACCTAGATTATGAGTTCATAACTGGGGGACCATGACTAAAAAAAAATTTGTATCTGATAACTGTATTTTGATATAATTGATTTCTTTTGTAATCCTAAGTATATTATTTCATGCCATTAAAACATTATTCTGAGAATGAGTCCATAGGCTTCACCAGACAGCCTAAGGACTCTATGAGACATCAATGTTCAATACTGTCTTAGAAGGACTTCCACTGGGGTGGAGAAAGTGAGACTGTTGATTTTGCACAGCCATCCCTCACTCAAATAAAAGTCAACTGCAAGTCATGATATCATTTCCCTGATGCCGTTGTCATATTTGAGAACTACAGACAAACACAACAACTCTCTTGAGCAGTAACTGCCTCTTGTAGACTACAATTTCAGGACAGCCCCAGCCACCATGCCTCATTTCTCTCCTTCTTCTCTGTCCCTACTCTACAACCTGTGAGCCTCAGTGTTACCATTCTGTACTCTTTCCTTCCTACTTCTCCCTACCCCTCTACTTCAGGGCCCATGGAACTGTGAAATATTATCAAATCAGTCCTGTCATTTTTTTCATGGATAGGTCCGATTAATATATTCTTTGAAGTAACCATTCACTATCACTGTAATAAAAGGACCTCACCTGGAGACTATTCCTCTATGTATGTTGCTTTCTCCATTATAATGTAAGCTCCTTGAGGGTAGGGATTGTCTTGGTTTTTGTAATTATATTTCTGGCGTTTAGCATGAACAATTAATAAATTTTTTTTCATTCATTCGTTATCTCATTTGATTCTCAAAATAGGCCTGTGAAACAGGTATCATCATTTTATTTATAGCTGAGGAAGCTGAGGCTTGGAGAAACATGATGAATTACCTAAGGTCACAGAATTTTCTGATCTAGAACTGGTTCCCAGACTTTCTTAGTCTTCTGTTGCTGTGAATAGTAGTGCTAGCTATTGCGTCAGCCATTTTCATTTAGCTGGGTAAACTAAGGAATGAGAAGGAAAGAAAGAAATCAACCATACTTCTTTTGGTACCTATTTCATTTGTGACCCAAGATTGTCCAAACTTTTGAGTCTTGTCTATATTTCATCATCAGTTTTTGAGGACAATTTTAGGTATATCTTTTCTTTTCTTATAAAATTGCCATGGGGCACTACAAGACATAATATTTTTTCTTTTTTGTCTCTTTATTTCCGGGACCCAGCATAATATCCAGGACGTAGTGAGCATTTAATAAATGTGTGCTTTTAAGTCTATTTATTATGGACAGAAAGGAGACAAAGATTCTCTTCGGGACTGTTCAATGCTCATAGGAATTGCTTCAGTGGGCCAGTCACGGTAGATTTTAGTGGTTTTGATTTGCAGACCTAATTCTCCTATTGATGATAATGTATGTTTTCTAACTGATGACTGAGCACTTAATAATGTTATTAGCAGGGGAGAGCAATGAGCAAATTCATGAATCAACTTCTTTTCAGATTTCTATTGTAAAGGATTTCATTTGTTAACTTAAGGAAGACGTGGTATCTTGATTTATAGGTGTCAATATTTGAAAGTATAGACTGAGCTTCCATCCCTACTGTGAAAGAAAAACATAAAATTCAAACACACTTACAGAAATTCAAACATTACTATTATTTGCTCCTGGGCAGAGAATCTTCAATTAAGGCAGGGGCTCATATTTAAATAAACGATTTAATTTGATGGGAGAAATGAAAATTTGGACTTCACTTGAAACTGTTAGTTTTTCTTCTTCTTTGTGGATGTCAACTGGTTTGGGAGTTTATACACACTGTCGTTATTATTACTATTATTTAGAATATATATTTATTATCTTATTTCTACTTTTCAACGTTTATTTTGTTTTCATACGTGATCACATTGGGGTATCATCCCTGATTCATTTGTATTTTTACTTAATGTATAGTACTTGTAGACTCTTTTTTTATGATGCTACAATTCTAAATTTGTAGTCAGAAGGCATATATTAAAATCCCAGCTCAGTTGCTTAGTACTCACATGACCTTGGACAAGTTCCTTAACTTCTCTTGGCCTCATATACAAAATAAGAGGGTTGACTAAATGACCCCTACTGTTTCTTCCAACATGAAGTCCTATTTTTCTGCAGTCTCTGCTCTCAATGAGTTTACAATCCACAATAGAGAAAAGAAAAAGGTAGAATAAATTAGATTCTCTCGCTTCTCCCCTCTCTCTTTCTTGATTTAATGACTAAATTTGAGTTTATTTTCTTCTTTGCATGAATAGTGAAGTTCATTTTCAATATTTTCCCAAAGCCAAGATATTGCTGACAGTCAAATAGAAACATTAATTTATCCATTCACTTACTGAATGTTGATGCATTGCTATAGCATCAAACCATGTATTTAGAAGCCAAATAGCCTATACGGATTATAGAGAGCATGGGATCATACATTTAGAGCTAGCAGAGATGAGAGAGCTCATCTTATCCAATCCCTTCATTCTACAGATGAGCAAAGTGAGGCCAAGTGATGTTAAGGGACTTGCTCTATCTAGCTCACTCAGTGGGTAAGTGGCAGAGCTGAGATAACTTCCATCAAGTCAGCTGTTGGCAAAATGGTAAAATGAAATGAGTCTTTGATGACTCTCAGTCCTAATTTGTGGTCCCTCCCTACCCCCCCCACAAACTTTCATACTGTGCAGAGTATTTGATTTCAGACACTTTAAATCCTGTCAATCCAAGGATTTTTATCTTGTAGTTTATAAACTTTAAAATATATACATACATGCATGCATGCATACATACATATGTATGCATGTATACAATTATTTCAATATAATTGGTATGTATTCTTTTTAATTTTTTCTTCTTAGAAGGGGTTCATAGGTTTTGTCTAACAGAGAAAGATGACGAACCCTTCCCCTAAAATTTCATTCCTTTCTATAGGCCCCAGTTTAAAAATAATGCCACACAGTTATATCATGCTTTGAAGTTTACAAGGTGTTTTTTCACAACTGACCTGTCAAGGAAGTAATGCAAATATTATTATCCCTATTTTAGAGATGAGGAAACTGAAGATCTTAGAGGCGAAATGACTTACTCGTGACTATACAAAGAGTTAATGTCTAAGTTGAGTCTGAAGCCACAGTTCCTGAATCCAAACTCAGTGTCTTTTTTCATTACAGTCAATGACCTGGAAAGGTTCCCAAAATAAGATCCTAATAATTTGGTGAGATTTGATTTATCAAATGTTATTGTTTAGTCATTTCAGTCATGTCCAACTTTTTATGAACTAATTCAGAATTTTCTTGGCAAAGATACTGTAGTGGTTCACCATTTCCTTCTCCAGCTTATTTTACAGATTAAGAAACTGAGGCAAAAAGGGTAAATGACCTATCCAGGGTCACACAGTTACTAAGTGCTTGAGGCCATATTTGAACTCATTTCCTCCTGACTCCAAACATATTTTTCTATTTACTGCGCCACTATCTCCCTAACAAGAGATAACCAGGGCTCACAGTGGGAAACTTGATTGTGTGAGTGAAAGGAGAGAGAAGAAAGTTACAGAGAAGTGTTGAAAGACAGGGAATGAGACAAAGAATACTCATTTCACCAATGTTCCCCTTCTTTCTAGCAGCTGACCTTCTCCTTGTATGTGGAAGCACAGCTTGGATATGTTTCCTCTCATGTGTAACTGTTGCAGCAGCAGCATAGGAACTCTGGGTGACTGAGTTCATGGAGGTATCCTACAACTGGATGCTAACTTTCTTTTTTCTGTGTTGCCAATTTTAGAAAGTTTCAAAGGAAGCAGAGCAGTAGAGCAGAGTGGGAATCAAGCAGGGGAAAGAAAAATCACTTAGTTTTATTATAATTTAGAAACTAGCAGTGGTTTATGTGTAAAAATTGAAAAATACTAATGAAAATGATTTTTCATATTTCTCCATGATATATTTTGCTCATCTCTGATTTTGCAATTTGGGCTAGAGAATGAATGATAGAGTTTTAGAATAGGAAGGGATCCCTTAGAGATGATCTAGTACTGTTCAATCAATCAAAAAATATTTTAATAAGCTCCATACTCTGTCTCTTGACAGTCCTTTATTTTAAAGGAAAAGAAACTGAGGCCCTGGTCCTTTTGGGAATGTATACAACATTAGCCAATAGGATAGAATGAATTAGATTCCCCTTATTTTTTTAGTAGCTGAGATTTATTCTAAGCTTTAGCTATCTACTCTATGCTGCTAAATCCTGAGGTTATTTATTGTTCATAGGTCATGAAACAAAATCACAAAGATTTTAGTTCAGTCACAAGAGACTTTTAACTTTGTTCAAAATGTTTATGATGAAGTAAGCTATTGGCTTAGTAAATATTTTTATATTATATACTGGCCTAAAGCGAAGCTTAATTTATCTGTGGGGTATGGAGCATAGGGGTTTCTTGCATATCCATGGACAAAGCCATAAATAAGCAAATGCTTCTATTATAGAATGAATAAATAACACATCTTATGCAAAGATTTATAATTATTTTTCAAATATATGTGGATGTTGTTAATATGGGATCATTAGATCACAGGTTTAGAGGGGGAAGAGATGGCAGAGTCCATTGAATATAATCCATTCATTTTGCAGGGGAGGAAAATGAAGTTTAAGAATCTTGTGACTTGCTCAAGATCCCACAGACTATGTTAGGGGCTAAGGGTTGAACTCAAGGTTTTTCATTCCAAGTCCAAAACTTTATCTGCTCTGCCATGGTGCACAAAATCATTTAAAAGTCATTGAATTCATATTAGTTTTTTATTATGAGATATTCTGTAAATCAACAGAGACTAGTAGTACAGTTGCTCTGGAGTTGCAGTTGCTCATAGAGTCCCTGAAATTTTTGATGTTAAAAAGGCATCCTAATACTCCCAAAGTTTGCTAATTGCTGACCTGAAAGATTCCTGACTTTTTAGAACAAAATGATAACAGATACCCTGTCGATATTAAGCCCTATGAACAGCTAAGCTGCATCTATATGGGGCTACAATACTCAGATGAAGTAAAATACTGATTCATCCAGATGTTCGATCTCCATGAAAAAAAAAAAAAGCAGTCTATTTTATACCTTGATGAGAAAACAGAGAATAAATTGATTTTCTTTCCTCTTCTCTCTCTTCCCTGTTCCAGCTTACAATCTTGGTCCTCCCTTGAATTCTTTAGGGATGGTATAGTGAAGAAAAACAGTGAGAGACAGGAGAGGGTCAGGTAGAGTCAGAGAGACACACAGAGAGACAGAGAGAAACCTCCAGAGTTGTTTCAAGTGGAATAATATTTGTAATGTGTTTAAGCAACATGCTAATATACAACACATAGTAGGTGCTTTATAAGTACTTAATTTCTTCCTCTTCCTCTTGTCCTACTCAGAACTAACGAAATGAAACTTGAGTTTTCCAAAAGCAACTAGATATGACATTCTCTTCCCTTTTTCCCTATCTATATCCTATATATCCATATCCTATATATCTATATCCTTGAGGTAAGCCTCAAGGTACTTAATGTCCTAAAAAACAAACAGAAAAAAACAATAACCACCATTTGAATTTCATTCATTCAATTTATCTAATCACGAATTCATTCATATATCTATTTATTTTCTTATTTTTGATTTTCCGCTGAGTATTTTGATGTCCCAAAGATGCAGTGCATTAACATTAATGATTAAACAATGCTGATGATGAACAGGTGCTCTAGAGTGATAGAATACTCTGAACTGGTGAATCAAGTTATGTTTACAACTCACATTTGTGGAATATTTTGCAGTTTGTAAAGCACTGTCTTCACAAGCTGCCTTGGCTACTACACCAAATATTATTAACCCTATTTTAAAGTTGAGAAAACATATTTGTGGATCAGTGTTTCCCTGCTATTTCCAATTGTCTCTTGAGATGCACAATCATGCAGACATACAATACATGCATATATACATACAGGTGTATACATACATGTATGTATATATCTATCGAAATATATCATATGTACATATACACATATATTTCAAAAGTGGTCAGTTGTTATTTCTAAAGCTTCTAGAGTATATCAACTTGTATCAAAATATTATTGTTATACTTTTATTATAATATATTGCATCTTTTGCTAATAAACAGCAATGAATTCATTACAAGTTAAATGAAGGAAGAGGTCAGCAATGAAATCTCTTATGAAATACCAAACTGAAAACTATTTCTGGTCTGGTCAAGGTATGGTCAATATTCAGAGGAAACCGAGAACACCCATGAACATGGTAAGGTATGCCTGATGTTCAAGCTAGAATTAAGGACCAGGAATAATACCAGAAGCAGGAGGTCAAATTCAAGGAATAAGTATCAACATAGAATCAAGAAATTTTCATCTCCAGAGGGACAATAGAAGCCTTGTGTCCAGTCCCTTCATTTTATACATGAGGAAAGAACCTAGAATATAAAGTATAAATGCCTGTATATCTTACCTTTATAGAAAAGTTTACAAAGTATTTTTCCAGATAGCAGAGTGGATGAAAACCAGAATCCTACAATACGTTGTTTACAAGAAACCCACTTGAAGTGGACACACAAACACACACACACACAGAGTAAAGGGTAGAATCTTTTATGCTTCAGATGAAGTAAAAAAAGCAGGGATAACATTCCCGATTTCAGACAAAGTAAAAATCGATCTAATTAAAAGAGATAAGAAATGAAACTACATCTTGCTAAAAGGTACCATAGAAATTAAGCAATATCAATACTAAACATGTATGCACCAAGTAGTATAGCATCCAGATTCTTAAAGGAGAAGTTAAATGAGTTACAAGAAGAAATAGATGGCAAAACTATACTAGTGGGGGACCTCAATGGTCCCCTCTCAGAATTTGATAAATCCAACCAAAAATAAATAAGAAAGAAACTAAATAAGTAAATAGAATATTAGAATAGCTAGATATGACAGACTTTTGGTATGATTTAGATATGAAGGGTGACACCATAAGCAAATTAGAAGAGCAAGGAATAGCCTACCTGTCAGGTCTATGGGGAGGGAAAGAATTCACCACCAAACAAGAGATAGAGAACATTACAAAATGTAAAATAGATAATTTTTGATTACATTTAATTAAAAAGCTTTTGTACAAACAAAAGCAATGTAATCAAGGTTAGTTAGAAGGAAAGCAGAAAGATGAGAAACAATCTTTACAGCAAATGTCTTTGATAAAGGCTTCATTTCTCAAATACCAAAGAACTGAGTCAAATTTACAAGAATACAAGTAATTCCCCAATTGATAAATGAACAAAGGATATGAACAAGCAGTTTTCAGATGAAGGAATCAAAACTATCTATAGGTATGCAAGGAAGTGCTCTAAATCACTTTTGATTAGAGAAATACAAATTAAAACAACTCTGGGATATCATTTTGCACCTATCAGAGTGGTTTATATAATAAAAAAGAAAAATGATAAATGTTGGAGAAGATGTGGGACAATTGGGAAACTAATGCATTATTGGTGAAGTTGTGGACTGATCCAACCATTCTGGAGAATAATTTGGAACAATGCCCAAGGGGCAACTCTTTGATCCAGCATTAACACTACTAGGTCTTTGTCCCAAAGAGATCATAAAAAGAGAAAAGGACCTACATGTGCCAAAATATTTATAACATCTTTTCATGGTGGCAAAATATTGGAAATTGAGAGGATACTCATCAACTGGGGAATGGCTTAACAAGGTGTAGTATATGAATGTAATGGAATACTACTGTGCAATAAAAAATGATTAGCAGGTAGATCTCAGAAAAACATGGAAAGATTTGTACAAATTGGTCCAAATTAAAATGAGCAGAACCAGGAAAATATCATACAACAACTGTATTATTACATCAGCATTAGCAGCATTGCATGATGATCAGCTATGAATGACTCAACCTCTAAGGAACACAATGATCCAAGATAAGTACAAAGGATTCACAAGGGGAAATGCTATCCAAATTCAGATAAAGAACTGATGGATTCTGAATGCACACTGAAGCACATTTTTTTCACTTTATTCTTTCTCATGTTTTTTTTCTTTTAGAGTTGTTTCTTTTTTCACACCTAAGACTAATATGAAAATATTTTTACATGATAGCAAATGTATAAATGATATCAAACTACCTACCATTTCAGAAGAGGGAGAAGGAGGGAGGGAGGAAATTTGGTACTCAAAATCTTGTAAAAATGAATGCTAAAAATGTTCTTGACATGTAACAGGGAAAAAATAGTATTAAAAAAAACCAAAGTCCTTTTCCATCATCTGTGAGATGAGGAGATTGATTGTGTTGATCTCTATGATCCCTTCCAGCTTTTAATCTTTGAAACATATAATGTAAGTATTATTATCTCCAAATTATAGACAAAGAATGAGGATTAGAGTTTGTCACTTGTCTACGATCACACAACTTTCAAAAAATGTTTATCTATTTTTAGTTTTCAACATTTGTTTCCACAAAATTTGGAGTTCCAAATTTTCTCCCCATCTCTCCTCTCTACCCACCCCTTAATGCCTTGCATTCTGATTACCTCTTCCCTCTAAATGCCCTTCTTTCTATCACACCCTTTCCTTCCCTTATCCCCAACTTCTCTCTTTCCTTGTAGGGTAAGATTGATTTCTATACCCTATTACCTGTATTTCTTATTTCCCAGTTTTATGCAAAAACAATTCTCAACATTTATTCCTAAAACTTTGAGTTCCAACTCATCTCCATTCCTCCCTCCCCACCCATCCCTACTGAGAAGGCAAACAAATTAGGCTATATATAGTTTTACGAAACTTCCATAATAGTCATGTTGTGTAAGATTAATTATATCTCCCTCTATCCTAACCTGCCCCCCATTTATTCTATTCTCTCTTTTGGCCTTGTCCCTCCCCAAAGGTGTTTACTTCTAATTACTCCCTCCTCCCATTTGCCCTCCCTTCTATCATCCCCCCACCCCACTTGTCCCCCTCTCCACTATTTTCCTGTACTGTAAGATAGATTTTCATACCAAATTGAGTGAGCATGTTATTCCCTCCTTAAGCCAAATTTGAAGAGAGTAAGCTTCACTTTTTCTGTCACCTCCTCCTTATTCTCCTCCACTGATCTTACCTCTTTTATGAAAGATAATTTGCCCCATTCCATTTCTTCTTTTCTCCTCCCAATATATTCCTCTCATCCCTTAATTTTATATTTTTTAGATATCATCCCTTCTTATTCAACTCACCCTGTGCTGTGTGTGTGTGTGTGTGTGTGTGTGTGTGTGTGTGTGTGTGTGTGGGTAATCACTCCAACTACCCAAATATTGAGAAAAGTCTCAAGAGTTACAAATATGATCTTTCCATGTAGGAATGTAAACAGTTCAACTTTAGTAACTCCCTTGTGATTTCTCTTTCCTGTTTACCTTTTCATGCTTCTCTTGATACTTGTGTTTGAAAGTCACATTTTCTTTTCAGCTCTGGTCTTTTCATCAAGAATGCTTGAAAGTTCTCTATTTCATTGAATGACTATTTTCCCCTTGAAGTATTATACTCATTTTTGCTGGGTAGGTGATTTTTGGTTTTAATCCTATTTCCTTTGACTTCTGGAATATCATATTCCAAGCCATTCAATCCCTTAAAATAGAAGCTGCTATATCTTGTGTTATCCTGATTGTATTTCCACAATACTTGAATTGTTTCTTTCTAGCTGCTTGCAATAATTTCTCCTTGATCTGGGAATTCTGGAATTTGGCTACAATATTCCTGGGAGTTTCTCTTTTTTGGATCTCTTTCAGGAGGTGATTGGTAGATTCTTTCAATATTTATTTTACCTTCTGGTTTTAGAGTATCAGGTCAGTTTTCCTTGATAATTTCATGAAAGAAGATGTCTAGGCTCTTTTTTTGTCATCATGAATTTCAGGTAGTCCCATAATTTTCGAATTGTCTCTCCCGGATTTATTTTCCAGGTCATTTGTTTTTCCAAAGACATAATTCACATTATTTTGTATTTTTTCATTCTTTTGGTTTTGTTTTGTAATTTCTTGGTTCTCATAAAGTCATTAGCTTCCATCTTCTAATTTTTAAAGAACTATTTTCTTCAGTGAGTTTTTGAACCTCCTTTTTCATTTGGCTAATTCTGCTTTTTAAAACATTCTTCTCCTCATTGGCTTTTTGGATCTCTTTTGCCAATTGAGTTAGCCTATTTTTAAAGGTGTTATTTTCTTCAGCATTTTTTGGGTCTCCTTTAGCAGGCTGTTGACTTGCTTTTCATGATTTTCTTGCATCTCTCTCAGTTCTCTTCCTAATTTTCCTCCACCTCTCTTACTTGATTTTCAAAATCCTTTTTGAGCTCTTCCATGGACTGAGACCATGGCATACTTATTTTGGAGGCATCTGATGGTAAGCGTTGTTCTTCCTCATCCAAAAGGATGAGACAAAATGCCTCTTCACCAAGAAAGTAACCTTCTACAGACATATTCTTTTTCCCTGTTTTGGGCATTATCCCAGCCAGTTACTTGACTTTTTAATCCTTTGTCAAGAGTAGGGTATACTATGGGGACCTGTAAGATTTCAGTTCCTCCAAGGTGACACAATCAAGGGACAGGAGTTTACTCCTCTTCTGCTCTGCACACTGGTCTGGGAGCAACCAAAAACTTTTATGCCCAGAACATGTGAACGGTAGAATTCCCTCTCCACAGCTGTCTCCAGCTCCACCAGGCCAGTGCTCCTCCTCCTCACCCCAGAGCTGACTTAGGGCTGAGATTCAGATCAGCTGCTCAGTTCCCCAAGGGGCTATAGGTGGAGGATTCCAAAAATGGATGGTGGAGTTGCAGTGGCTGCTGCTGGTAGGGCCTGACCATGTTCCCTTCTCACTCAGATGGAAAAGCTTTCTCACTTGGCCTTTGAAGCTTTCTTTGGCATTTGTGCATCGAAGGATCTGAGGACTGCCACCATTGCTGGGGATTCTACCACCGTGGCCTGTTCCAGTCCTGTTCCTGCCAGTGCCAAGTGGTCAAGGCTGGGCTGGGCTTGGTGCTCATGTGATAGACTTTTCATATTGGCCTTCCAGGCTATCTTGGGCTGGAAATCTCTTTCACTCTGTCATTTTGTGGCTTCTGCTGCTCTAGAATTTGTTTAGAGCCATTTTGACAGGGATTTTAAAGGCTGTGGGGAAAGAGCTAGAGTATGTGCATCTTTCTACTCTGCCATCTTGGCTCTGCCCTCCCCTTCCCCCCCAATCACATAACTTTTAAGAATTGAACCAAATGTTCTCAGACCTATTGAATGTGGATGTTCCACCTGACCCTTCCATACTAGGTAGCCTCTGAACTATGCTACCATTTTGGGCTCAGGGACCTTTTTGAGTCTTGTCTTTTGTGCCAAAACTAGTAAATTCCTAGAGTCCTAAATTTAGGAAAGAGATGATGGTTCTGTGACATGCATTCATTGCTGGGTTAAGCCATGGACACTCCAGGATAGAAGGGGGATGTGGTTCCATTTCCCCTGCTACCCACTCTTCTAAGTAAGAATAAGAATATTATTTCATGAGAGATAATTAGGTAACATTAGAGTCAAGGGTTGACTCTCTGGTTTTATTTGGGGAATCATCCTTCAGTCACCCAGGACTGTGACCTTGGTATCATTCTTGATTCTTCGCCTTACTCACTCAACAAATATAGTCAGTTCTTAAATTTTGTCATTTCTACCTTACTAATATCCTTTAAGTCTGACTGCTTCCTGTACTCACATAGCCAGCTGCCTCTGTTCTCGCACTTTATGCCTTTTTATTTACTTATTGCAATAGCCTTCAAACTATCCCCCTGCTCAAATCCTTCCTCTTTCCAAACTTCACCAAATCACCAAACTTTTCATCAGGTGCAGATCTGACCATATTGCTCTCCTCAGTACCTATTGCCTTTCATTTGTTTAGCTTTTGGAGCCATTCACATGAGGAGGAGTTCTGTCTGACCTCTCCTTTTCAATTTTCTTTGCTAGATCATTATCTAGGACACAAGTACAAACTGCAGGTATTCCACAGGGCTCTGTCCTGGGCCCTCTTCCCTTCTCCTATATGACTTTACTTGATGATTTTTTTTTCAGTTCCCATTGATTCAATTATCCTCTCTATGCTGTT
Organism: Bettongia penicillata ogilbyi; assembly: GCA_023548195.1. Lineage (NCBI taxonomy): Eukaryota > Metazoa > Chordata > Mammalia > Diprotodontia > Potoroidae > Bettongia > Bettongia penicillata. The sequence continues at coordinate 457,438 of JAJHZJ010000503.1, read as the reverse complement.
GAGTCTACTTATTCAGCCTTTTTATCAGCTCTTTGCTGACATCCAGTATCACATCTCTAACTGCCCATTGGCCATCTCAAACTGACTGTCCCATAAATACAATAAATTCAAGATGTCCAAAATTTTATTCATTATGTTTTTGCCAAAACCTTCCCTTCTCCTCAACCTTTCTGTTACTGTTAAGGGCACTACCATCTTCCCCAGTCACCACATTAAAACCTCAGTGTTATCTTCAACTCCTCATTCTCTCTCCTCCCCCCACCCCATATCCACTCTGTTGCCAAGACTGGATGATTTTAAGCTTTATACCATCTCTTGTATACATCCCCGTCTCTCTTCAGACCAGTAATGTCACTGCCCTGGAGAAGACCCTTATCCTCTCGAGCCTGAGCTGCTGTAGTCTGCCTGCCCCAAGTCTCTCCTCCCTCCTGTCAATCTTTCACTCAGATGGCAAACTTGTCCTCCTAAAGTACGAATATGATGAGTCATTTTCAGTCATGTCTGACTCTTTGTGACCCCATTTGGGATTTTCTTGGCCATTGCTTGGCAGTCAGACATTTCCTTCTGCAGTTCATTTTACAAATGAGGATCTGAGGCAAACTGGGCTAAGTGACTTGCCCAGGGTCACACAGCTAGTAAGTGTCTGCAGCTTGATTGAAACTCACAAAAAGGAGTCACTCTGACTCCAGGCCCAGAACTCCACTGCACCCACTTAAACTCTAATGTCTCCTGGCTTATTACCACTGGGTTCAAATATAAGGTTATTTTTTAACTTTTAAAATCCTTTGCAACTTGTCTCCTTCCTACCTTTCCATTCTTCTGAGATATTAACCCTATTGTGTACTCTGCAATCCAGTGATATTGACTTTCTTCCTGTTTTTTCCACAAGACAGTTCAGCTCTTGACTTCAGGCTTTTTCCCTGACTGTTCCTCATGTCTGGAGCCTCTCTCTCCTTTTCTCTTTCTCCTGGATTCTCTGGTTTCCTTCAAGGTTTAGCTAAAGTCTTACCTTCTTCAAGAAACATTTCCCTTAATCCTTTGTCCTCTTCAATCTCAATGCTTTCCCTCTGTCTTGTTATCTATCTTTTGGAACATAGTTGTTTGCATGTTGCCTCCTTCATTAGACTGTGACCTCTTTGAGAACAGGGGTCATAATTTGCCTTTGTCTCTCCAGCACTTTCCACAGTGCCTGACATACAGCAGACACTTCATAAATGCTTGATGACTTTATTTAATTTGTAGTAGCAGGTGCTGGCACTAGAGTCTGAGAGCAGGCAGTGTGGGACACTGTAAGGAACTCTGAAGAGTCACTGCAGGCATAGCTAGACACGTGCCTAGAGGAGGGCACCCACATTGGAAAACTGAACACCTTCATTTACAGATAGGAAACTGATAGCCAGCAAATTCACACAGCTTGGGATTGGGACTCAGGTCTCCTGAGTCCGATGTCTTTTCCATTGTATTCAATGCTTCTCTTACATATAGTAGTTCCTCAGTAAATGCCAGCCAAATTGAATTAGTGAACCTAATTCAGGTGAGTAGCTATATGAAGTCTTGGCCTAGGGATCATAAGAAACAAAAGGGCTAGTGTCAGGTTATCCCTATCCCTCACTTGAACCATCCACCCATGCCTGAGCAATAACTTCATACCTGTGATTCTGACCTCACTCCTGGCTCCCATCCCAGGACTATTAAGGGATAACATCATTCAGGTATCCTAGTAAGAAACAGTAAGAAGGGCTAAAATTTATATAGCACTTCAAGGTTTGCAAAGTGCCTTGCATATCTTATTTCATTTGTTGTTCTCAGTAGCCCTGCAGGTAAATGCTTAATTTCCCCTTCAATTAACAGATAAGGAAATTGAGACTAAGAGAGGTTAAATGCTCATATGTCAAGGGTCACATAGCTATTAGGCATGGGAAAGAGTTTTCAATTCTAATCCTAGTTCTGATTTACAACTGTAGTGTGACTGTACAATCCACTTACTTTTTAAATTTCTTTTTCTGTAAAATGGTGATGATAGTACTGACACTATTGCCCTCAAAGAATTTATATTCTAATGGAAGAGGCAACATGTATTACATATATATTTATACATACACATATATATGTATATATATGCATGTATGTATATGTATATATGTATATAGATGGAATATCAATGGATAGATCTATCTATCTATCTATCTATCTATCTATCTATCTATCTATCTATCTATCTATCTAACATTTGTTGCTATTGTTCAGTAATCCTTCAGTGGTGTTTTACTCTTTGTGACCCCATTTGGAGTTTTCTTGGCAAAGTTACTAGAATGGTTTGCCATTTTATGCAGCTTATTTTACAGGTGAGGAAACTTAGGTAAACAGGGTTAAGTAACGTGCCCAGAGTAATATAGTTAGTAAGTATCTGAAGCCAGATTTGAACTCAAGAAGATAGAATATGTCTTTCTGATTCCAGGTCCAATAATCTTTCTGTTGTGGCATCTGTTTGCCCTAGTATATTACATACAAAGTAGATAAAAGGCAGTCTTAGAGATGAATGCCATAGCAGCGAGGAGGATGAGCAAAGGCCTCTTGTAGAAGTTAGCTTCCCTCAGTGGTTGAGTGTGGAAATACATTGCAAACTTTAAAGTACCATATAAATGTAAGCTATTACCATAGAGCAAAAAAAAAAAAAAAAGTAAAAGTGCAGGTTCATCAATAATGCTAGGCTTTTAAGACACTCCAAAGCTCTTCCTCATATCTGGAGCCTCTCCCTCCTTTTCTCTTTCTCCTAGTTTCTCTGATTTCGTTTAAGTTTTCAAAACAGATAGAAAAATATGCTGCCTCAAAGTTCAAGATGATATGGGGGTAACAAAAATATAAGAATTCACCAGAGCTCTGGCTTCATGCCATTTATAGTTACTATATGGAACTTCAAGAATATGAAAAATAATGCTATATTTCTAATAGAGTTGGTAAGCAATCCAATTCCCAAATTTAATGAAAATCAAATAGAAACACTAATATCCCCATTAATCAAGCCAAAGAAGATATACAGTGTTTAGGAAACAATCGTTCTCTGGGTTACATAGCTTTCATGTAAAATTCCATTAAATACAAACCAAATCTTAGTACCCCCTTCTTGGGGGAAATGTTATAAATAAATGATTAGATTTATATTATATCATGGGGGGCAGTGGCATCTATTTAAAAAATATATTATTTTTGGGCCTGATTCTCCTGAGAATGTAAAATCATACTGGATTCTTCATTCATCTATTCATTTACTCACCAAATATTTCTTGATCACCTACTATGTACAAAAAGAGTTTATTCTAATAAACTCAAGAAGGTTTTGTGAAATAGGGTTTTCCTTGGTCAAGATCTCTCAATTTGTTATAAAAATAAACAGGTAGGGGAAGACCAGAAAAAAAAAAAGACTAATTTATCACCTTCCACCTCTATTTAAAACAAAAAATATATCTTGCCTTTGATGTGCAAATATGCCTAAGAATGAACCATCCAGACTTTGAACATGTCTATGTAAATCTATGTATCCTTTGACACATAAAAGTGCTATAAAATGGTATGACCAACTCTCCATCTCTTGTATGCATCTATCCACCTGAAAGACATGTGTCTTAAGAGTCTGGGGCCAAAGGGAGATGTATCAATGATAATGTAGTGAGCAATGAATAAGGAAAATTAAGAACTGTTTGAAACAGCATTGTATACTGGAAAGAAAAATGGAAGTCAGGAGTCCTATTTCTATAGCAATATGCAAATTACTTTGGACAAGCAATAGATAATTTTGATGTGTTTTCATTGTGTGTTAGCAATGGTTATTCATGTGGGCTTTTACTGACTTTAGAACAGAATGTCTAACCTTATGCTAATGAAATGGCTAAGCTCATTTTCCTATGTTTATAGACTTTTTCTCTATTGAGTGCTGCTTTTTGTGCCATATCCTCACATTTCATCGATCTTTTGTTGCATTTTTAACTATATGTGCTTAAAAAAATGGATATCACTAAAAAAATGTGTAAAAACTATAGGTCTTTAAGAATACTTTCCAATGAGGATTAGATGTAATATAGCAAACACTTGAGGAAGGAAATCAAGCATTACAAGGCTATTTCATGCTCACCATGAGATAGTGTCAATTGCACTAAAATTAAAAAAAAAAGTATGGTCAGAAATAAAAGAACTGACAAATGGCAGCTAGCAAGCAATCTAACTTGTCCTCAGAAATCATCACTTTTGGAGGGACCTGAAATCTAGATGGTTTGCTAAAGAGTCTTCTATGGTACGGCAAATGCTTTTTGAAGTTAAATTATGAGAGAAAAGACTAGCAAAAACACCAAACCAAATCAAACCAAAAAATCCAAACTAGCTACTGACAATTTCTATGAAGAAAATGCATTTGTGGACAAGAAAATTGGGAAAATGTCATTTTCACTGATGAAATTTACTTTTCATTTAAAATCATACTGAATCCCTTGTCAGAAGAAATCCAGGTATGTCTGGAAGATTTGGATATCTTTATCACACTAAAAAAACTTTCTTGAAGTTTGCTTACTTTCAATGGCTCTGAAAAGTCTTGTCCCCATTGAGCCTATGAGGAACTCAATACAGTTATTGATATACTGAGAAAGAGAATTGTTCCTGTATTACTGAAATTCCTGCAGGGAGATGGAATACTGCAACATGATCCTTCACTGTGCTATATATCATGAAAGGTTAAGGAATTTATGCAACAAATGGAGAGAAAATGATTCAGTGACCTGTGAAATCATCTGATTTAAACTTCATTGAAAAGTTTAATTCTATGGTCAAGGCTAGATTTAGAAATATACACTTAATTAAGATAAACTTAATATTGACATTAAGACATGTTTCATAGCCAGTGTGATAGAAGTATAATTTCATGATAAGGAATCAAAGAATATATATCATGATATATATCATGAACTCAATACCTAATCATGTAAAATATGTGATGGTGGAAAAAGAGGACACATTGTACATAGTTGCTTTAAGGATGTAAAAAAAAATATAAAGTTTGGTGCGTAAGTCAATAGATATAATTATTTTTATTTTTACTATGTGTCAACTAATTCACACACTCTCACTGTGTATGTTTCCTTTTTTTCCTTTCAATGGAATGTAAACTCCCTGAAGACAGATTTTTTTTCCGTTCAGTGCCCATTACAGTGTTTGGCACATAGTTGGTGCTTAATAAATCCTTGTAAAATTGAATTAACTTCACTTCCTTTATGACCTTGGAGAAGTCATATCATCCTTCTGGACCCCTTCAACCATCTTGACTATCCTCTTTGGGGCCCTCACTGATGTTTATTTAGTACTGCAAGGTTTACCCAGTGATTTCCATATATCATCTCATTTGAAACTCATAGCAACCTTTTGAGGTAGGAACCAAAGTTGTTTTTATTCCCATCCTATAGAGGAGGAAATTAATGCTAGGAGGAATGAACTGGTATCCATGACTGACTACTAGAAAATAAGGAGGTTGCTGTAGTCACCTAGAATTGATGCAGAAGAAAACTAAATAAAGTATTGGTGTTAAAAGGCACTATCCAAGGAAGGGGAAAAATAGAGCTCTGATTGGAACTACAGTCCAAACCTTCTTAAGTTCTGCTCTACCCCATTATTGTCTCTTGCTGCCTCAAGTTTTACCATTCAAAATGACACACATACCTTTGTACTGGCTATCTCAACTGCCGGGATGTCTTTCCTCCTCATCTTTATCCCTTAGTATCTATAGTTTTTTCCGTTGTTTATCTCCATTGTGTTTCTTGAGGGAAGTCTTCTCAGATCCCCTAGTTAAAGATTTTTTCTCTTCCTTAAATGGTCTTTTATTTACTTATCTCTTTACAGGTTGTCCTCACCTCCCAATCCACCAAGTAGAATATAAACTACTTGAGGATGAACATTATTTCCTTCTTTCCTTTCTTTCTCTTTCTTCCTTCCTTTCTCTCTTCCTTCCTTCTCTTTCCTTCCATCCATCCCTCCTTCCATCCTGCCTTCCTTCCTTTTTCTTTTTTTCCTTACTTCTTTGTTGCCTTCTTTTTTCCCCCAGCCAAGCATAGTGCCTTGCATAGAAAAGGTATTGAATAAATACAGGTTGAATCGAAATAAATCACATTTTTGTGATTGCTTTCTTTCTGACTTAAGGAAAATAATTATGAGTTGATTAATAATCTGCCACATTTAGTTGCATGATGTTTGGGACTTTGACATCAGTGTTAAAAGCTCCATATCACTCCTTCATTCTCAGATAGTTGGACGACATGTTCTCCTATGTCTTGTCCATCTAGATATTCTATATCCTATGAACAACCTCTTCTTTGTTCAATGAAGCCACAAAGATAAACCCACCCATTATTAATATCAAGGGAATATAAAACAGAGATGTGTTTTCCCACTAAAGGAATTCTCCACTTTCATGGGAATGTCCTATAAAGAGTATAAATCGAGTAGGGAATTTTCATTGATGATGAAATTCACCAGATATTTCTGTTGTGGTTTATACTGTTCCAATGTAGAGGACAGGGCTGATGAATCATTTCTAAAACAGACCTATTTATATTGCTGAGTAGGATGTACAGTGAGGGAATAGCTGAGGAGTCTCAGTAGCTAGGACGTTTGTTGCAATAGTACTATGTTTCTGATATTGAAACTTTGCTTTTTTTTCCCCTTCTGTGTCTTTGTGATACACTTTCATGTTCCTAGGTGATTGTGTGGGTGTTTGGAGTTATAACATAATGACACTTTAGAGTCCAGACTTAATATACACCAAATGGGGGAAATGAATCATGATGGATCTGTGTTCTAGATGCTGTCTAAAGTTGTCTACCTAATTTTTATTACTGAGAGTATTTAATTTCCCCAATGTCAAAAGAGGTGTGTGTGCCCTGGGTCCCAACACAGAGTTTTCAGATCATTTAGTTTCAAACTCATGTCAGCAACATCTTATTTCAACATTTTCTATTTTCCAATAGATTTTATTCAAACACCAAAATTGGACTCTGTCCTTTTGAATTTATGCATTTTTAATAAAGCCTACAATGCACTTAGCATGATTATATATGGTACTTCATTGACATTGATATTAGTCCTATAATACAATTATATAAATGATTACATTTCAATTTATAATAAATTCTCAAACCATATAGGCATAAAGATATTGAATTGGCCCTGATTTCATTGGTATGGGAAACTCCCAGATAAAGAGATTCCCTTCTGCTAACATGTCAGCACCTCCTCTGGAGCTTAGTCTTAGCGAGTTGCCTAGAGAATTGAGAGGTTATGTGACATCCAGGGTGATATAATCAGTAAGTATGAGAGGTGGAACTTTGTCTCAGAAGTCTTCTTGGCTTTGAGAACAGCTCTTCATCCACTACAGCATACCCTTACTCAAACTATGTATACATGCATAACTCATAGATACATGTAATTGTTATGTCTAACTCAAATCCAGTGAAAATCTTCATATTACTGATATCACTTAAAAGGAAAACAAAGCATTGTAGTATAACTGTTTATTAAGCTTTAACTAATGTGAAGCAAATGGGACTTTCTCCCTAGGAAACTACACATGGAAGGGGTATTTCTTTCTTTTGACACATGCCATCATAAAGCCTTTGTTTTTGGTCTGTGGTTCACCATCAGTAAGTATATTCATCCTCCCACTCTGCTGCCCTCCACAATGGCATTCTGTACTTGTCAGACTTTCCTTTCTTCCAGTGTGACTCCACTTATAGATAGATTATTCTCTGGTCTGCTGCTACTACAATGTATCATCTTTTAGGGAACATGATTTTCATTTGTGGTATAGTTTAGCTCACTATTATTTTCATATTTTGTCAAATTCAAAGGACCTTAATAGATCATCTATTCTAAGCCCTTGCCTTCAGATGAAAAAGGCAAGTTATCACCATTTAAGGCTAAGAAATCAGAGTCTATGAGGATACAGATTCTGAACACATCTAAAGGCTGTCATAGGATCTTGTCTAAACTTAACCTGAAATGGGGAAATCCTCTTGCAAATTTGAATTGCTTCACTACTAAATTAACTTTATCTGGATTAACTAATAATTTAAATCCTAGGTAGTCTGAAGCCCAGAATTTAGCCACATTCTAGTCCATGATATCACTGAATGGTTCTTCCTGTCCAGTACCCATCCTTCTTTTCTGTCCCCTTGCCACACATTTATGAGCCCAACTGAGCATTATAAAGATTCAATCTCCAAGGGTAAAAGGATAGTGCACAGAAGTCATATGACCAGTGAACCTAGGTTGACTTAATTTGCCTGTTTTTCTCTCAAACCCTGGAGGAAAGGGTAGGAAATTGGAAAAAACAAAACAAAAAGCTAAATAGTAACCTCCCCTGCCTATATATCTAACCTTGCTTTTATTTATTTATCTTAAACAAGCACAGAGTACAGGTAATTAATATTAATAAAAGTAGTTAATGGCAGAAGTGGGTCTTGGATCTAGGTTTCCTGGTACAATCCTCTCTCTATTACACTGTGTTGAACTAGAGTTTTACTGTAGTTTCATGCTATTCAGAAGAGGATACTGACCTCATCTGATGTTCCACGTGGGAAGCTGGATATCCAGATGAGTGACAGTGAACCAGCAAAGATAATGCTTGAATTTTCAAGGTCATCATATCATTCAACAACAGACTCTTTTGGTTTGTTTGTTTTTCTTGCAAGGCAGTTGGGGCTAAGTGACTTGCCAAGGGTTACACGGCTAGTAAATATCAAGTGAATGAGACTGGATTTCAACTCAGGTCCTCCTGATGCCAGGGCCATTGCTCTATCTATTGGGCTACGTATCTGCCTCAAATAACAGGATCTTTTGATGAGCCCAAATCCCCTTGAAGAGTGTAGAGAGTCAGTTATATAGACTAAAAGACTAGAGACAATAAGAACCTACTGACATTACCTTGTTAGTCATTGCTTCTAAATCCCCGTGTACCCCGCATGCTTTAGAATTCCCCACAAGTCCTCTGTGAGAACAATAAATGACATTAGAATAATTCTTCATTTTAAGAACCATGATGATAAAGTAACATATATAATGTCGGGAATAACCAATCATGTCTCCAGGATGGCATAGTCCCTGGCACATAGTATTTAATAAATGTTGAGGCAGAAACTTCAGTTCCCTGAGTGAAGAATATGTCACATTTTTAGACTGTTAGACTTTTCCAAGAGCTTTTCCATGTTTTATTTAAGTTGATGCTTTCAGAAGCCCTGTGAATATAGTGGGGCAGGCACGTCTGTTCCCATTTTACAGATGTAGACTACAAAGCATAGAGACCTTAAATGATATGCCCATAACAATAACTCACATTTCTACAGCACTTTAAAGTTTACAAAACACTTACCTGTCATCAGTCTTGTGAGCATGGCAATGCAAGTATTATTAGTTTCCTTTTAGAAGTGAGGAAATTGGAAGTCTAAGCAGTTTTTAAATGATTTGTACATTCACACAGTTACTATGATATTAAGTGGGATTTGAACCGAAATATTTTGACTCTAAATTGAAGATGTTCTTCCCAGATACACTAACAGCTAAAATTAACATCCAGGACTTTTGCATTTCCTATAATACGAGGGTGATTTATGCTTTCCTTCTGTCTACTTTTCTCTGGGGATATGTATGAGCAAGATATACACCAATGTAGAGTCTGAAGGAAAAATGTATTGGATGACAGAGTTTATGGAAAGAATGTTGGACAGAGTCAGACGAACAGAGTTCAAATCCAGGTTTGACCATGCATTAGCTATGTGACCAGAGGAGATAAGTCACTTGGCTCTTCTAGGTCTCAATTTTCTCATTAAAAAAAATCCAAGGAGATTGGATTACATGATATTTGAAATCTCTTATGGCTCAGAAATTCTCTGATTTCATTTGAAGTTTGTGCATCAGTTCAGAAGTAAGGCTCAGAGGTTGGTCTTGCCTGGGGGAGTGGGAACAGAGAGGGGACGGAAGTGGCTGGAAACCAACCGTGGTTCAGACAGGACAGAGAAGAAAAGAAATGGATTTGTCAGATGTGGCTCTGTAATCGCCTTCTTGGAGACTTATTCTAATAAGGTCTTGGCACACATGTACAATCATCACATATCTAAGAAAATCAATACTCCTGCCGGGATGTCTGTATGCAGCATTGAATTTTTCAGGGTCTGTGCAGACCCACATATCTCTGATTAAAGACTGAAAAAAAAAAAAACAAAACAACAGTCTCTCCATGGAGGAAATGTTCATTTAAGCTCCAGGGAAGGGAAAACAGATGCTCTCTCTGTTCTTTCCATTGTCCTACCTCCCACTATCCCTCTGTATTCCTTACTCTGCTGCTACAAAGCCCCCCAGAATCCTGGCATTGCCCCTGTAGCTTGGCAGTAGTTTCTGTTGTCAGTAATCACAGTACCCATGCTACAAATGCCAGCAGTAGGTCTTAGGTATGTGTTTATTACTCTGCCCGTGAACTCTCAGAACACAAAGGCCCATTCACTTCCAAAGCAGAGCTAAACACAACCTGGAGAAACAGACAGAACCCAACAGTTAAGTTGCCTTTCGTAGTCAGAATGGCCTCTTAATCCTGGCCTTCTGGCATGAATCAGATCAGCATAAACTAGCCCTTCATTGTATTCCTTTATGTTGAACTTATTTTTTTATGTTGAATTTTATACCAAAGTCTTTTAAGTATTGAGTTCATTTCAGAAAAAGAATACACAGATAAATAAATATGGAAACATTACCCACCACCTTCCACTCTCAGTCATCCTTAGAAGCAATAACTTGAATGTATGCATTCTTTTAACAATGTGGTTCAGCGGAAGGAATTTTAGAGTCTTCGAGTCAGAAAGATCTAGGTTAGAATTTTAACTCTAATACTTTTTAGCTATGTGGCTGTGTGTGCATCAATTACATTCCCGAGCCTCTGTTTCCCCATCTGTAAAATGTATATTTTATTACTCATAGCCCCAACCTCACAGGATAGAATTGTTTAAGGATCAAAGGAGAGAGTGTCTGTAAGCCTTGAATATAAACGTAAGCTACTATTATTTTAATGTTTTGTGTTTACTTCAGTCTTGTGAAGGTCATTCAAAGTCAATTCAATTAAGTTCATTTAATGTCCAAACTGTTCTTAGCTGTATGCTAAGTGTCATGAGGGAGACAAGAGAAGATCTGATTGCTACCTTGAAGTTGTTTTATATTTCAGTTACGTAGACAGCCCAAACAAATAAGAAAGGACGGTAGAATGTAAGTTTAGTGCTGCTGATCTAGTATAATTATATAATAATGCACTTACAAAGAACTTAAAAACATTTCCCAAGTGCTTTATAGGCAGCAGCTCACTCAAACTTCCCCATGACCCTGAATAGTAGATACTATAACCCCTGTATTAGAAATGAGGAAACTGGGACTCAGAGAAATTAAATGGCTTGCTTAGAGTCACTCAGCTAGTAAGTATCACAGACCCAATTTCAATCCATTTCTTCCTGCACTAAATACAGCACTATAGCTAATACTAGACTTTGCCCTTTATGGACTATGTTACTAAATATTGAGGAAAGTCACACGAGGGATCAGTGTGGGGTGGGTTAATCTTTGTTGGCTTCCTCTTTCTTAGAAGGGATGAATTCTCAGGAAAGCACAAGAGGAAGCAGGTGAACATAGATGGGTATTCCAGAGAGGAAAATATCATGAATAAAAACATGGAGATGAGAATGACTATGGCATGGAATAAGAAACAGAGGAATCCAGCACTACACAGTGCCCCGTTCCTACAACTGCCTACTGAAACTCTGTCCTTGCTATCTCTGGAGACTGGTGTTCTTTTTACCCAAGAATGGGATGCATGGGAACGTCACTCAAACTCGCCCACCCACGAGCTAGGGCACCGCTTGCTCTTATAACGCTCTATATTTGTAGAATAAACATAACCATGCTTCTAGGCTACAGATGCACTGAACCTTTTTTTTTCTTTGAGCCTGGAAGCACGAGAAGTCCTCAGGCTATATGAACTATACATAAATAGGACTCCAAAACAGAACAGAGCAAAACAAAATGCCCAGAGGAAAATGATTCCTCCACAGTAGGCTGTGAAGTCTTGACTTTGCCAAATTGTTAAAAACTTGGCCACTCCATCCAAATGCAGGCTGGGTAGGCTTTATTTTGTCTCTGATCGATTTTGCATTAACTCCCCCTCCCTGTCCCTGCTCCCCCCCTGTCCCCTCCACCCTCCAGCCCCTGCCTGTGGGTACAAAGCTGGCAGAATGTAAAGTTAATTCTGGCTCACAGGGAATCTATGTTTAATGTCATCCTGTATTCATGGACTGGAGTGTGTTCAAGCTGTATAGGTTAATTCAGATTAGCTCAACGGTTCCAGCCACTGATGTTCACAACTAGGCAAATCTAATTCAGATAGCACAGTGCAGTTCTATTAGTGCGACTGGTGAAGCATAAAATGAACCCCAGCCCCCGCCTGTAAACCAAGGCCTGAGAAGAATCAAGTGGAAATCCTCCAGCCTGCCTGTTCATTGTGCAGAGAAGGCAGACTTTGTCTACTTACCTCTCCTCCTTCCTGGGATTCAGGCGAACAATAGTCATATCCAGAAATGGAGGGAGCTGAAGCAAAGTCCCTGAAAACCTTCTTTATTTTTTTCCCTTCACCTTTAAAACCACTGAAATATGATGGAAAGAGAGCGAACTTTACTCACCCATCCCAACCTCTTTTTTTTGTCCACCACAAATATTGACTTCATGGTTGAGCAGCTCTGTGCCAGAGGAGTCATGACCCAAAGAATCTTACTGAGATCTTAAGAGGATTCAGTTTTAACAGTTGGCCCTTGCCCTGAACAAAGTGGCATTATTTGTTCATTATCGTCCCTTGTTTTACAAAGCCTCAGGCTTGGAAGGGATCTTTGAAGTGATGTAATTGGTAATATACCCACACAGTTATCTTCTTTGCAACATGGCTAGTAAGTTGTCACCCAGAATCCACTAGAAGACCTCCAGTGAACAGGAAGCCCCTACCAAGACAGTTCATTTGACTTTTGGATAGTACTAAATATTAGAAAAGTTTGCTTTTCATTTCATTTAAATCTGCATTTGTGCAACTTCCACCCATTTGTGCTTAGTTTTACTCTATATGGAGCAGAACAAGTTTAATTCCCTTTTCATATGATAGAATATGAAACAGTAAGTATGTCCTCCTTAAACTTCCTTTCTTATTCAGGGAAACACCAGCAGTTCTTTCAATTTATCATCAAATGATGTTTTCTCTAATTCTCTTGCCTTTACTTGCACAGTTTTCTAAAGCATGGTGCCTAGAACTGAATATGATACACTGGGCACCACATTTCTGACAGAGCAGTGGATACTAAGCATGGCACATCGCTCATTCTGGGCACTATGTTTCTTTTTACATAGACTAACATCATGTTAGCCTGTTTGTATATGATATTTAGCTATTTATTTGTATGGGGTTTGTAGTCCAGGAGTGAGGAACCTGTGGCCTTGCGGTCATATGTGGCCCACTAAGTCCTTGAGTGTGGTCCTTATTCAGTCAAAGGTGCACTTCAGGACCTAGAAGGCCACATGTGGCCTCAAGGCTGCAGGTTGTCCACCCCTGTATAATATAGTCCATCAGGAGTCCCATGTTTTTTGTTTGTTTTTGGCATAAACTCTTACCTATGAACACCTCCAAGCTGCGCTTATACCATTGATTTTTTGAACCCAGGTGAAGAATTTCACATTTTTCTCCAATTATATCCTATCTTATTAGATTTGTTCCAAAATTTTAGACTGTCAAGATCTTTTTGAAGTCAACCTGTATTATATGCATATATTATATGCATATTATATGCCTTCTCCTCCCCATCCCATGTCAGGAAATATATCTTATATGACCCTCTCATCCCATTCCTCCTACAGAGTCGATGCTCTATAAATGTTTGGTGAAGATTGTAATATATTATTTTTCTCTTTTATATTTTTAACATGCTTTCGTCTTGTATCTAGTTAGACTGTAAACACTTTTGCAGCAGGGACTATGTATTGTATAACTTTGTATCCCCCAAAGCACCCTAATGTAGTGAGTAACTTATACACTGCAGCTGGAAAATAAATGATTATTGATTATTCAGTTTGTATTTAAAGTTCCCTAGAAGGAGGGATAATTTGCGAATTGATTCTCTGATCTCACAGGTCCATAGGAGGCATATATTTCAGGAGACCATGTGAAAGCTGCACTACAATGAATGTTATTGGAAAGAGAGAGATGGATAGAGGCATGATGATGGACTCACCTTTTGGCCTCAGGCCCTAGGTTGACTAACTATGCATGGCATCAGAGAATGCTAGTATGCATTAGTATATGGACATGCCTATCCTTTCATTCAACCCAACTTTGGGAGTTTCCTCAAACTCTTGTGATGCTTTCCTCTTTTTGCCTCTCTTCCTCTTCTGCCCATCCTCTCCCAGGGAGGGTCTTAGAGTAAAGTATCTTTGACAGTTTGCTAACAGTAGGTGGGGCAGAATAGCAGTTGAGATTGAGGGTCATCTGGGCCCAAGTATGATGTCACTATAAGAAAGGCACTTAGCAGGTACCAGCAGGGTCACTGACAGCAGTCACAGTTCTTTGTCAGGCCCTGCAGAGATGAGAAGACTTTCTTGAATAAATTTAGCCATGTTTGCTATTGTGATAAAGTGGACATTGGTTGAATGGAATCTCACTTATAGGTGATAGCCATAACTCTGCTCCAGATGCAGGACTAATATGAAGGAAGTTTTTTGGAATGGGCTCAGATGCAGGAAGCAGGGGGTAGCTGGACCCTTTGATTCAAGATGCAAAAATATTGGAAATAGACAGTGCTGGAAGTCAGTATTGCCCCAGCACAGATAAGACATCCTTCCATCTAGGGCACTGAAAATACAAACAGAATGACCAATAGATATTTATTTGACACTGATTGGGTCTAAGGTCCTCAGTATATTAGGTGCTTTGGGGAAGCAACTTGGTCAGTTACCAAGGTCAGCTGTTTCCAATGACTTCCCAGTGCCAGTGATAGAAAGTAAGCTCGTACAAAATTAAATCACACTATTTTCTGACACTGGTGATTTTGAAACCAACCATGTTGTTCTGGAGAAGTACTGGAATACATTATCTATGCAGAAGAGAAAAGCACTGGGCTTGAGCTTAGAAGATCTGAGTTTGAATTCAGCCTCTGACCCTTACTAGTTATATGATTATGAACAAATCATTTCACACCACTGAGCCTCAGTTTCTTTTTCTATAGAATGGTAAAAACAATATATGAATTTATATCTCAGTGTCGTTGAAAGAAAATGTTTTGTAAATTTAAAGCAGCATATAAACACAAATTATTCCTTTATCATATTTATTCCAAATGGACCTCCTTCATTTCTTCCACCTCTGTTAATCACTCAATAAATTTTTTGTGGAGTATTCATTATGTTCATTACAAAATAATAAAGATAGTATTTATTTGTTGTAGAATATTACTTGTAAAAGCCTTTCTATTTTCCACAAATACCCACATTGTAGAGGCCTTCAATTCATATGGATATAACTCATAAAGATTATTTTTAGATGGAACAGAAGGCATATAGATCAATAGGTAGTATTCTATTAGTTGTTCTTTTTCAATATTACTAAGACCTAGGGTTTTTTTTCTTCCTCATATTTTCCTTATATAAGATCACTTGTGAATCAGTTAGTGCCTTCACAATTACCTTACCTTCTCTATATACGCTTGGTCTACTCTACCTGCTTTTCCCTTATATGTTCTCTTTAGTGCCATTTCTACATCTGGGACAGTGATGTAAGGGTCCAAGTTTGGTAACTCTATTGTCTTTGATAAGGTAAAGTTTTTTTTTTATTAAAAGAACTTTGCTAATCTTTTATATTTTTCTTCTGCTGTCCTCTTTTCAGTTTTTTCTTTAAATACCTTTGATTTACCTACATGACTTTCCTTAGTTGGATCTCTTGATAACTCATTTTTACCTGCATTACTTCTCTCTGTTTTATGAGATGACTCATAAACACCCATCTTCCTTCATAACATTTTACAAGTAAGTTTCTATTCAATACCAGTGTGGCCTTTGGACATCATTTCTTTCTGCTTGTCAAGTCTGTGCTAATTAAAGTACTTTTTGTTATCTTTTGGTCTTCTTGTTATGATAACTGATTTACCCTGGTTAAACTTCTATAGAAAATTAGTATAATCAGTGTTATTGCCAGCTCTATTACTTATGACCCATTTTCATGATTAATTATTTATTTCAAAAGTTCAGGATTCAAGTCTTTTAATTGTTAATATTTTTCTCATTATGATTCTTTCTTCTAGCATTTTCCTCATTTTGATCTCATTCAGTCAGTAAACATACACTAATGAAGTGCATACTATATGCCAGGCACAGTGCTAACTCTTCTCTGGAAAGTTACTAATGATCTCCTAATTGCCTAATGTAATAGCCTCTTCTCATGCTTTATCTTGACTTCTCTGTAGCCTTTAATAAGGGTACATCGCCCTCTTGATACTCTCCCTCTCAAGGTTTCACAGCACTGTTCTCTCTTTGTTTTCCTCCTACCTACCTGTCTGTTTCTTCTCACTCTCCTTTGCTGGATCTTCTTTCAGGTGATGATGACTAATTACATGAGTCTCCCAAGCTTCTGTCCTGAGTCCTTTTTAATGCTTCCTCTATTCTATTTCAATTATGATTGCATCAGCTCCCATGCATTCAATTACCATCTCTATGCAAATGATTCTCAGATCTCTTTATTTAACTGTTAACTTTTTGGTGGATGTCCAGTCTAACATCACCAAATGCATTTTCTTCATTTCAAACTGACTGACTCATAAGCATCTCAAACTCAACACATGCTATACAGAACTCATTATTCCTCTGCCCCTAATCTCTTCCCTTTTCCAGATTTCTATAGTATTGTTAGGAGCACCACCATCCTCCCAGTTACTGAGGCTGGCAACCTTGGTATCATCCTTGACTTCTCACTCATATATAAGTGTATATACCACTTAAGATATACAATCTGATAACAAGTCTGATCCTTTCTATGTTTTCAACATGTATTATATATGTCCCTTTTCTCCTCTTAGAGAGATTTTACCCTGGTGCAGACCTCATGGCTACAGTATTACAATAGGCTTCTAATTGGTATTATTGCCTCAACTCTTTCCCTACTCCAGTTCATCCTCCTCTCAGCAGCCAAAGTGATCTTCCTAAAATACAGACCTGACCATGTGTCATCTCTGGCCTCCTATTACTTACAGGAGCAGACATAAAATTCTCTTTTAAAGCCTTTCACTACTTGTCCCCTTTCTGCCTTTTCAGTGTTCTTACATACTACTTCCCTCTATATACTCTCTGATGTCTCTGATCTGACAATAGTGGCATTCTTGCTGTCTCTTTGATCTGACACTCCATCTCGACACTCTGGATCTATGTCTGCAATGCTGTTTCTCTTTACCTCTGCCACCTGGCTTCCCTAATTTTCTTAAAGACTTAGCTCAATTCCCAGTTTTTGAAGAGGTCTTTCCTGGTGCCTCCCTCTGCTAGGACCTTCCATCCAAGATTACCTCTCATTTACACTGCAGATCTCATGTATGGGAATAGTTGCTTGCATGGTGTTTCCCTCATTAGATTATGAGTTCCTCAAAGGCAGGGACTATGTTTTGTCCTTTATTTGTATCCCAAGCACTTAGCACAGTGCCTGATAGATGGTAAGTGTTTAATAAATGATTGTTGACTGACTGTCTAAGACTAAGTGCTGAGCATACAAAGAAAATAAAAGCAGATGCTGCCCTCCAGGAGCCTACAAGAAAATTATTATAATGGATGAAAATAGATGCATTATATCTATATCTATCTATGTAGACACCTATCTATCTATCTATCTATCTATATATCTATACATCTAAATATCTATATATAAACAGGCACTAGTAGCTGAGAGGACTAGGAAGAGCCTCTTATGCAAAGTGGGATTTAATTTAGCAATTTCTGAAGGTAGTTAAAGAAGTTAAGAGGTAGAGATGAGGAGGTAGAGCATTTGAGGCATGGGAAGCAGTAAAAAGACAAGAAGATAAATTGAGTGCTGTGTGCAAGGAATAACAAATAGCCCAACGTAGGTCAATTATTGAATGTGTGGAGGGAACAAAAGCGTAAGACTAGAAAGGTAGGGAGAGACAAGCATATTAAGAGCTTTATATTTAATACTGAAAATAATAGGGAGCCATTGTAACTTCATGAGCAAGGGTAGATATGGTCAGACCTTTTTCTTAATCCTATTGATAGCTGAGTGGAGGATGCATTAGAATCAAGAGATTTGAGGCAAGGAGAACACTTAGAAAGCTTTTGAAATAACCCAAGTAAGAGATGAAGAAAGGTCATGGATTGGGTGACTGTGTGAGTGGAAAGAAGGTGACATAAATGAGAGATGATGCTATGAAGGTAGAAAAGAAGAAAAATGGTAATGGATTACATATCCAGGTTGAGTAGGAGGGAGGAATCAAAGATGACACTGAAGTTGTGAGTGTGGTTGACTGATATGATGGATAATGATGCCCTGGACAGTAGTAGGAATTTTTGTAGGACAGAAGACTCTGGGAGAAATGAGTTATGTTTTTGACATGTTGTTTGAAATAAGTAGGTGACATCTAGTTTGAGTTGTCCCAACGGCAGTTGGCAACATGGAATTCTTGCTCAAGAGAAAGATTAGTATTGGATAAAAATCATCTGCATAGAGATGGTATTGCAACTCATGAAAGTTTCTGAGATGAAAAAGTGATATAGTATAGAAGAAAAAGAGAAGATGGCTCACAACAGAATCTTGAAAGATATTGATTTTTAGTGGATACAACATGAAAAATGAGTAAAGAAAATGGGGAAGATGTGGTCAGATATATAGGAGAGATAAGAAAGAGTAGTGTCACAAAAAAATTGAGAAGAATGAGTATCCAGGAAAAGATGATCAACCATGTCAAATACTTCAGAGCAGTGAAGATCATTGAGAATTAATGGAAAGTTATTAAATTTGCTCTGACAAGATGGCAGTCTAACCCAGAGAGTTGATTTAGGGGTGGCTTTCACATAAAAAAAACTATAGTTTTCCTATTCTTAAATGTGCCAGTTCAATTTGGAGAGATATGATTTGGTGCTCTCTATGTCTAGTAGCTATCAATTTTTTTTTCTTGAACAAAGTACAGTAAAGACATAAGAGTTTACATGTTGTCAGCAAATCTCTGGTCCCTCTCTTTCTTGCTGATCCATACTATCCTTTATATTTCTCACTAATCTCAAATATTTTCATCTTTGCATTAAAGTCATCAAGTATCAGAATGGATGTTTATTTAATTTGGAGGGAGTTACTAAATTCATCCTATAATTTCTCTACCATTTCCTTCTCTCTAACTAATTTTAGCACATAAATTGAAGTCATTCTCATAGTAGTTTTTATTTTTTAGAAATAGTTTCATAAATTCTACAATATCAGATTATCAAATGTCCCTGAAATATTTCTTGTTGCTTGTTTGGATGTATTATAAAACCACCTTTTCCAACCCTTTTCTGTACCTCTCTGAGAAGTATCTATGAACCATCCTTCCATTTAGATGCAATCTTTTTCTTCATTCTCATTTTATTTATAGCAAAAATGTTAAGATTGATATGATCCAGTTCCTCCAGTATTATGATCACTCATTTGAGTCAGTGGACAAGTATTTCACATTTAGAGTAAAAAGGGCAAGTTAAAGCTTGTAGAAAGTCTAGAAGTCTAGATAATTCTTAGCCCCTCTGTACTTTGGTAAATTGGTCATCAGAAAGTAGCCTCAGTTTGTTCTTCAGTCCATATTTTAAGCCTTTGCAACATTGTGAAATCTGTCAATACCTAGGTCCAGTTAGCACAGCCTTCAGAAGCCCAGCATTTTCACCCTAGTAAGAGCCATTAAAGAAGAATTTTGTGAAATCCTTCTAGCACAATGCACTGAAAAAAAATGTTGTCTATGTACTTTTTTTTAAGTTACACATATATAATCATATCAATCATATATGTACAATCAAATTAAATATGTTTCCACCTTCGTCATATTGTAAAAGAAGAATCAGAACAAAAGGGAAAAACCACAAGAAAAAAAACAAAAAAGTGATAGTATGTCTCGTTTGGCATTTAGATTCCATAATTTTCTCTGAATGTGAACAGTATTTTCCCTCATGGGTCCTTTGCAATTGTCTTGGATCATTGTATTTCTGAGAAGAGCTAATTCTATCATAGTTGATTATCACACAGTATTGCTGTCACTGTGTGCAATGTTCTCCCTATTCTGTTCATTTAACTCAGCATCAGGTCATCCAAGTCTTTTCAGGTTTTTATGAAATCTGCACCTCCTCATCATTTCTTGTAACACAACAGTATTCCATTACATTAATATACCATAACTGTTTAGCCATTCCCCAATTGATAGGTATCCTCTCAATTTTCAATTCTTTGCCACCACAAACAAAGCTGCTATAAATATTTTTGAACATGTTGGTCCTTTCCCCTTTTTTATGATCTCTTTGGAATACAGATCTAGTAGTGGTAATGTGGATCAAAGGGCACGCACAGTTTTATAGCCCTTTGGGCATAGTTCCAAATTGTTCTTCAGAATGGTTGGATTAGTTCACAACTCTACCAGTAATAAATTAGTGTTCCAATTTCCTCCCCCCATCTTCTACAACATTTATCATTTCCATTATATTAATTAGCTAGTTTGATAGATGTGAGGTGGTACCTCAGAGTTGTTTTAATTTGCATTTCTCTAATCAACAGCAATATAGAGCATTTTTTCACATCATGGACAACTTTAATTTGTTCATCTAAAAACTACATGTTTGTATCCTTTGACCATTTAGCAACTGGACAATTGTCCTTCATTTTGAAGAGAACCAATGACATCACAGAGTGATATTTTGACTCACAGGTGAATTGGATTTAAGTGAATCAGATTAGCACAAAGTTGGCAGCCTCATGCTCTCTTCCAGAGTCACTGAAGTGCAGTGGCTAGATAAGAGTCAGGATGCCCATTTTGTTTGGGGATGTCTTCACATGTTTGGGATAGACATTTCCCTAATTCATCAACCCTCAACCTGGTTTAGCCCACCCATCTGCTGAGAAAGCTTTACCAGTCTGTGGGCACTCTGCATGCTACAGCCTCTTGGAGTTGCAGGGAAGAGTTGAATGCCAGGTAGACAGCAAAGGTGAATTAGCAGTCTGGAAAAGGGCTCAGCAAGCCCTCACACCAGACGTGCTAGTCCTCCCTAAACACACCATACACCCCACTGAAAAATAACAAGATCCTACTCTGCTTGTTATTTATTGATTAGAAAATGGTAGTTCATGAAGTATAAGACAGAATTATCTTAAAAGATCTCTTCCAACAAGATGTTTCACCCATCCATCAAAATTCTTCAAGGTGTCTTGGAGATGTAACAACATAAATTGCCTTATAAAATTACTCTCTGGTTACAAATGACTGGGAACACACAAAAGAGGAAGATATATGGGTTGGGAAAGTGTTTGCCATTGTGTTTGAGGAAATCTCGAATGGAGTCCAAACAGAAAAATAGATTCCTTTGAATGGTGAGAGACCCTAGATGTCCCCCTTCATGGATAATATTGTGCTGGTTTCATCAAATCCAGGAAAATTGTGGAGCTTCCTGGCAAAATCCTGTACTCAAAAAAAGTTTTGTCTGACCATTTTCATACTTAAAATGAAGTGGCTGAAGAGCATCTATGATAGTGATAATTGCATGAAATCAAATGAATAACCTATAGAGTCTGTCTACTCATATGTATACCTGGGATAACCAGTATAAATGAATGAAAAATTGACATAGAATGAAAAATGATGAGGAAAGTGGGATGAATGGCTTTCAGAAAATTGAAAAGCTCTTTTAAATACCCTCAACTTCTTTGAGAAATGAAGGTATATGCTTTAATATCAGTATTCTAATAGTGTTGCTATATGTCTGTGAAACTGAAACACTGGGGATTCTGAGATATAGGAGAACCATAGACAGAATCCCAGGCAATTGGAGGATTTATGACATAGGAAATAATTACACAGGATAAAAATCTATGGTTAGATAGAGATCTACATTGATGGGGAAAAAAAGACCCATGTTGTCGAGGTCACAAATCCAGCTAAACATTGAGCAAGTATAAACAACAGGGGTAGATTTGGAGACCTCAAAAGCAAGGCAGAGATTAGATGGAACAGACACTTGCCAGTTTTCACAAATGGGTTTTGTAGGATGTGTGTTCTGAACCTTTATATTTATTTCTATATTAAAAATATATGGGAAGGAGGACAATGTTCTACCATTCATCTACTGATGTTTATGGAAAAAAAGAACAAATAAGGATTTACTATGGGTGTAAACAGCTCTACAGCCTGTGAGAAGTGTTACAATATTTTTCTTCTCACTTCTATTTTTGCGCACTCTGCCAACCTGTTTAGTCTCATAAGGCAGGCAGAGAAGACAATTTGTAGATATAACATATTCATTACATCCCTAATGGCTGGGAGAGATGGAGAAAGCTGAGGTGGAAGTGTGTGTGCTAAGCTTTGTGGTTGTGGGAGTTGGTGGAAAGAGGTAGTGAGAAAATTCTCCCTTTTGTTGTTAATTTCGTGTCACAACTAGAATTTACTTACACCATAGAGGATTCAGGGTGTGGGATATGGGGGTGACGTAGGAGAATAAATTGATTATCTCCAGGAAGAATTTTTTTTTTTACAGTGGTTCCACAATCTCACCTTACTTCTTTCTATTATGGAAGTAAGTATTCTAACCATAAAGCCCTTCTAGAGAACAACTTAGTTACTTTATTTTTCTTTGTTTCTGGATTAAACGGATTGTTTCCATTGTCTGATTACAAAATACATCAATAAAAATAAGCGTCATCATCATCATCATCAACTGACATGGCATAATGGATAAAGTACTTGCCTCAGAGTCAGGAAGATGTGGGTACAAATGAGTATAATACCATCACTGCAATTATAAAGAAATTATATGAACATATTTATATTAACTATTATTCTAAAACTATGATTCTTAATTAATAATCTAAATAAACAGAATATTGCCATTGATTTACATGCTAATTATCATTATATGACCATATAACTGCAGCATGAGTCAATTAAAAAAATAATAAGCATCATTGCACAGTGGCTAGAAAACTGGCCCTAGAGCCAGGAAGGCCTGGGTTTCACATTTTCATTTGCCTTCTACTGGCTGTGTGGCCTTGGACAAGTCACTTAGCTTCTCAGTGCCTCAGGCAACCCTCTTTAGGCTAAGTTTCAGAGAATGTCATTATTATTATTATTAGATAGAGGAAATTTCATAGTAGGAGTCCCCCTAAATCAATGAAATCAGAGATCCAGTTTTAAATAAAATGTGTATGTGTATGTGTGCATATAATCTAGTATTTATATAATAATTTAACATTTGCAAAGCACTTGCATTTGTGTTTTCATTTGATCTTTATAACAACATTATCAGGGAGATGTTATTTCAATATTTGGCAGATGAGCAAACTGAAGCTTAGAGAGGTTTTGCCCTGGGTCACACAAATGGAAAGCATTTGAGGCAGGATTCAAACTCAAGTAGATCTTTCTGACTTTTAGTCTACCACACCATCCATTATGCAACACTGCCTTTCTGCTATGCTATAAATCTTAGAGGGTGGTCCATGTGCATAGAGTACCAGGCCTGGAGTTAGGAAGACTCATCTTCCTTAGTTCAAATCTGCCCTCAGACTTCTAACAGCTGTGTGACCCTGGGAGAATCACTTAACCTTGTTTGCCTCTGAACTCTCTATAAAATGAGCTGGAGAAGGAAATGAGAAGCCATTCCAGCATCTTTGCCAAGAAAACTCCAAATGGGATCAC
Source organism: Bettongia penicillata ogilbyi (assembly GCA_023548195.1). Lineage (NCBI taxonomy): Eukaryota > Metazoa > Chordata > Mammalia > Diprotodontia > Potoroidae > Bettongia > Bettongia penicillata. The sequence continues at coordinate 433,436 of JAJHZJ010000503.1, read as the reverse complement.
AAAGAGTCAGACATGAATGAACACTAACAAATAAATCTTAAAACATTTTTTAAAGTACTAAAAGCAATCACCAGTAATATAGAGAGTGATTTTTTATGTGCTTAGCCCATTGATAGGTCTTATGGGAGATAATACAGACATATATTACAATTCCTACTCTGAAGGAATTTAGAATTGCACTCATAAGGCAAGACTAAAATGGGGAATTATAAGAAACAAAGATAGTAAACTGAATGGGATGGGTGTTGAACTATGTGGTGCAGATAGTAAACAATACATGAACTCAAGAAAAGGAGAAATCACTTTGTATCAGAGTAAAGTCAGGAAGCCTTCATGGAAGGTTTGAATTTTGGTCCTGCGGGGTGAGTTAGAATAGACAGAAAAGAGAGAGGAAGATATTCCACATAAGGGGATGGGCACCTGAAGACATATGGAGGCAAGAATGAACGTTGAATGGGAGAGATGGCTGTGTAGGGAACTGGAGATAAGGCTATAAATATGCAAAGTGACCGTAGACTTTGTTATGGCGCTATTTTTATAAATTAAGATACTTCAGAAAGCCTGTGACTGGCACTAGGTAACACAACCAGTAAGTAACAGATATGAGATTTGACCCTAGGGTCTCTGACTCTAAATCTAGTTCTATTTCCACTATATAACCCTGATGTTTTAGGATGAATTGTGGAAAAGCCTGGAATGTCAGACTAAAAAGCTTGGACTTCACCCTGTAGGCAATGGGGGGCCAGGGAAGGTTTTGAAGCAGAGAAATGCTATGATAAAAGCAGTCCCATAGGATTATTGAGCTGACACTGGTGTGTGGGATGGAACAGACGAGAGCAATAGTTATTTTGGGGATATCTTTTGGCAATTCTTTAGCTCAGAACTGACGGCTTCAGAAATTGAATTTTACAGGAAAAGATTTTGCCATAGGTATCTGGGTAAACTGACATTCATATTCGTGATATTTCTCTGGTTTTTTTCCTTCCAAAAGAAGAATAGAGTAGAAATCTGAGTTTTTGGGGGAGAAGTGAGGGATGACTGAATGTAGGACAATGATTGAGTCCAGCCTGTCTGGGATTAGACTCTTCTCACTGAGAGAGATGAATAGATGAAATTTTAGACATTTACGCAGGGCTGAGTCTATTTTAATTTTCATTGTCTGTGGCACAGGATGGGCCCTAGTTGCGGAATATGCAATAGGCCCAAGCCTATTCCTTCAGAGTAACTAGTCAGGATGCGCTTTTAAGTGAGGGTTTCTCCAGTTATTAACATTATACTGAGAATTAAAAATAGTAATCATAACAGTCATGTAGGAAGAAATAAGAGAAGGAAGGAGGGAAGGAGTAAGGAGGAAGGAAAGGAGGAAAGAAGGAAGAAAAAGAGGGAAGAAAGAACAGAATGGTGGGAGGAATAAAGGTAGGAAGAAACAAAAAGAAGGAATTCAGGAAAGGGAGGGAAGGAGAAAAGAAGGGAGAAAGGAAGGACTTTGAGTCAACAAGTCTTGGACTCAACCCTACCTCAAATAGCTTTATGGTTCTGGACAAGCCAATAGAACTCTCTGGATCTCAGTTGCTCATCCCTAATAGGAGGGAGTTTGACTGGATGGCTTTAAGGTCTTTTCTGGTGTGACGTCTAAGACCTGATGATCTAGAAAGGATGGAAAGAAGGAAGAAAGAAAAGAAAAAAGGAAGAAAGAAGAAAAACAAGGAAGGAAAGAAGAAAAGGAAGGAAAAAATAAAGGAAAGAAGGGAAGGGAAGAAGGAAAAAAGAAATGAAGAAAAGAAAAAAGGAAGGAAAGGAGAAAGGAAATAAGAAAGAAACAAAGGAAGGAAGGAAAGAAGGAAGGTGTTTATGGTGATGGCAGTAGAAATAAGCAAATAAATATGGTAGAAAAGCTGGAAGGAAAGGCTTCTATGCACTCCCACCCCATCCCCACCCCCCCCCAGCTTGGAGGCTGAGTTTGAGAGGACTTCATTGTTCTGAGACACCTGCAGGGCCTATCTACTGGGAAAACCAGTACAGAGAACAAGCTGTCACTTAAAATTTCCTCCATATTGTCAGTTCTGGTTAATCCTCTAATGTCACTTTAACTTTGCGTTGTATTATGCATCAGGTTAATGATTTTTATTAGCTCCAGGTTGTCAGCCCTGATACAGGGGCAGTGCCAGACTTACCAAGGGGTTATGTTCCAATAGTCAATTTGCACATCTGTTATTTTGAATTTTGAGCTCAATTTCCACATTAAGAATAATTGACATTTATAGAGTGCTTTAAAGTTTTTGGAATACTTGACTTGCATGGTTTCATAGGAATGCCATAACAACCTTGTAAGAGAGGTACTATGAGTATTAGAATGTACTTATTATCATCATTTTACTGAGCACACTGAGGCCTGGTGAGGTCTCATACTCATAGCATGCAACTAGTATCAGAGAAGGATTTTGAACCCAGGACTTCTTGGTTCTAAGATCGGCACTCTATCAACAACACCTATCTCCCTGCTATAAGACACAGCCTTAGAAATAGATGTTGGTGATGAGAGTCTAAAGATGACCCACAAAAGTCTATCTGAACAGTAATAAAGTAAAAGTGCAGTATTATAAGAGTAAGGGTAATGGATGTTTAGGTACTGCTCTTACTCCATTCTTGTAGTAAGCTGAAGAGTTAGGGAGAGAGTCAACATGTTACAATTGAGGAATGGAGACTAAAGAAATTAAGAGATTTACTCCAGGTCATGCAGTTAGTAAGTGGCAGAGCTGGGATTTGAACATAACTCTTTTAATGCTAAATCTAAACTCTGTCTATAGCTCACTACATGCAAGTTATAGACAGTCTTATTTCTAATAGTTTAGAACTCAGCAACCATGGAGAAAAATGAGAAAATGAATTCAGAGTTCTGACCTGGATTTCTGAGGTTACATTTTCCCTGAGGTATTCTTGGTAAAGAGAGAAGTGAGCCTCGCCCCTCCCCCAAGTCATGAAGGGAGGTTTCTGTGGTCCAGAGTGGGGGTTTCATCAGAGAACAAAGCTGGAATCACTGAACTAAAGTGAATTAACCTATACAGCTCGAATATGCTTGAGTCCATGAATATAAGATGACATTAAACGTAGATTCCCTGTGAACCAGAATTAACTTTTTTAGCTTTATGTCTATTGGGAGAGGGTAAGGAGTGTGGAATGAAGCTGAAACTCCACAAAGGGAGGTAGAATGTGACTCTGGACAGGGTCTCTGGAGTGAGAAAGAGGTTGGTAGGGAGGGGTTGGAATGCATAGGAGTCTTTATTTCTATCTTCTCTACCATACTGATTTTCTCACTTTTATGGTAGTCAAAAAAGTTGCCTCTTTTCCTTCCTCCCTCCCTGTTCCCCTTCCTTCTTTGTTTCCTTTTTTACTTCCTTCTTTCCTCCTTTCCTTCCTTAGATGATGAGGAGTTGGCACTAGAGAGTATGGGCTCTTGTGATGGTGAGGAAAGGGGTGGGGACTGAATTGGTGATACATTAACAGCTGCAGATGAGTTTTCCCTTCCTGTTTATCTTTTCCCCTTTTTTATTTTTCTCCTGCTACTGTTCATGCTTGGTAAGGGCTAGGTCAAGAGCAAGGGGGATTTGTGGGCATGGTAGGAGGTGGGGGAAAATGTTTTCTCTCTTTTCTTTTACGCATTCTCCTGCTTTTTTACTCTTTTGCTCCCCCACTACCAATCCACAACCAGAGACTTCACTCCTCTATTACGGTGAGATTTATGTAAGATTACATAATCAGAAGGGACATTAGTCATTTATTCTCATCTTCTTTTTCTACAAATGAAGAAAATAAGACCCAGAGAGGTTAAGTGATTTAATCAAGGCCAAGTAGTAGCTGGTAAAGTCAAGTTTCAAACTGAGTTCCTCAGTCTTGAAATTCAGCTTCCTTTCCGCTCTACCAGAAAATGAAGGTTTAAGCCCTGAGGGGAAGAGTCCTCTAGGTCAGTGGTACCAAACTCAAATAGAAGTAGGAGTCACTGCAGGTTGTATTGACTTAGAAAATTACACACCAACATTATCTATGTTCTATTGTATTTTTATTCATTTTGTAAAATATTTCCTAATTACATTTTAATCTACTTGATACTCAGAGAGTTGTTGGCATCACTTGGCCAGGTTCTGCTTTAGGTTATATAGGAATGGAAGGGGAGATGGAAGAGTAGGTAAATTGCCATGGGTTTGATTATTTGTATTTGTAGATGTGACAGATTATCTCTTTCCAGTGTAAGGGACATAGGACAAAATTGAGAGAAAATATTTTGTAGTGAAAAAGAGTTGAATTTGAATCCTATCTTTCCTAAATTACCTTTATTAATTTGGGCAAATAACATTTTTGGTCTTTAGTTTCCTCATTTTCAAAATAAGGGGGTCGGACTAGATGATCCCTAAGGTCCTTTCTAGTTCCATATGTAGGAATTGAGACATCACAGTAACAGAAAGTTCATCCCTGTGATTGATGTATTCAGGATTCTTCAGAAGAAGAACTTCCAAGATTTAGAAAAACAATAGTGAAAATTACAGCAAAAGCAACAAATGTAGTTATTACCCTTGTGTTAAGTCAGCGTAACTATTTAGGGCTTTTCAAGACATGGAAGAACTTTGATATCTCAAGGACAGTGTTGTTACTGAGTTGCCAAGAATGCACACATTTCTCCAATAGAAAATGGCGAGTAATGTTTAAACATGACGTGCTTTTAGGGGAGGGGAATAGCTTAGAGGGGAGATTTTTATTATAGGGAAATCATTTGGGAGTGGTAATATAAGAAGTGAACTCATTGTATAACTGCTTCTATGAGACTATGGGTTTTGTCGCACTTCAATCCGAGCTCAGTGCACTCATGTAAAAGCAGAGGCCATGTTCTTTATATTACTTATTGTACAGAATTGTTATGGGCAACATGGTTTGTAAACTGTAAGGTGACAGGAAAATAAAGCTATTCATAAAGGGTCTTCTGAATATATCTATATATATTTTAAGGTCAGGAAATATGAAAAAGTTCAAACTGTAGAGTCCAGTCTATTCAGTATATGCTTCCACATTGTGTTGCTTTTCAGTTATGTCTGACTCTTCATGATTCCACTTGGGGTTTTCTTGGCAAAGATACTGGAGTGGTTTGACATTTCCTTCTCTGTATCATTTTACAGATGAGGAAACTGAGGCAAACAGGATTAAACGACTTGCCCAGGGTCACAGAGCTATTTTCTGAGGCCAGATTTAAACTCAAGAAGTCTTCCTGTGCCACCTAGCTGCTTTTCCATACTGTACCTGTCTTCAGTGGGAGGGGAAGAGATGCATTACATTTTTTACTATTGCTATTATTTTTGTTATTATATCTTAATAATTTCCTACTCGAGTGGCTTGGACTCAGAAAAAGCTATACAATAATTCTGAGAGAAAATGAGAAACCACTGTGTCCCCTGATGAAAGGTGGAATCTTGCCTGCTTTAATTAGCCCTCAGATAATAAACCAGACACTGTGTTTTCTTGTCATTTTCTTTGAATGAAAATGGCTTTATCGAGATGTTTCAGATGAATCCAGGACCAGTCTGCCTTTTACCTTGGGGACCTGGTTAATCACTGGGGCATTTCGACTGCGTCTGCCTCCTTGGCAAAGCCCTAAGCTGATTATAGAAAGTACAGAAAATTAATGTTCTTGTGAAATTCCGAATAGAGATAAAGGTTAGCCAGAGATTGGCTGTGATGTGAACTCCGTGTTCTTTCCCAGCTTTTTCAAGGTGATAGCCCATTGACCCTTCCCCCTTCCTGACATCAAGACCACAGGGAAATGAGGTTTGCTCTGATGATACTGTATGCTGAAATACACAGCTTTATCCTGTTTTCTCAAAACATCATTTTATTTAAGACAATTACAAAGTCATCATGGTGTTCAATACAATACAATTCACTTGGAGAAATCTTTATTAAGCATCTACTCTGTGCAAAGTAATGGCCAAGGGATGCAAAGATAGATATGGCACACACCCTGCTCTTAAGGAACTTATAACCAAATAGAGGGAAGGTATTTGTTTATTCAGACATTATCAAGTACCTACTGTTTGTGAAACTCTGTGCCAAGCATGGAGAGTAGCATAAAGCTCAGATAAAACCTTCTTTGCACTCACAGACTCTATAGTGTAGTTATAATAGCATTAATAGCTAGCATTTATTTAGCACTTCAATATTTGCAAAGTGCTTTATATGTGTTATCTCAAATGATCCCCACAACAACCTACAAGGTAGTCACTGTTATTACTGACATTTTATAGATGGAGAAACTGAGGTTAAGTGGCCCGCACAATATCCAAGGCAGGATTTAAATATATGTCTTCCTGACATTCAATGTCCTGTCCACTTAGGTACAAATGCAAACAACTTTTTAAAAAATTGCTTTTAATTGAAACATCCAGACAAAATAGGGCATAGTTCACAACAATCTCCTTTTTGGAAAAAGAAATCCCCTAATACAAAATAATTTAAAAAGACAAAACAAAACAAAAAAACAACCCCACAAAAAAGAAAGCTGTGGTGGCATGCTCCCATATTATGATAGCGACAGCAGCTGGTCCATGGAAATATCAGACCCAAACCTAGCCCTAAGGGTTGAGTAGAGACATCTGTTTGATGGGGGAAAAGTTGAGGAGGGGGTGACAAATAATATATTGGATCCTGGCAAAAAAAAAGAACAGACCCTACATTTACTTATTTTGTTTGCAATTAACTAAAATAGAAAGGAAAGTGTGATAAAAGCAGAGAAGCCCAGGCCAAGTGCCTAGACCAGGGGTGGGGGAACCTACAGCTTCCAGGCCACATGTGGCCTGCTCCATCCTCAAGTGTAGCCCTTTGACTGAATCCAAACTTCACAGAAACAATCCCCTTAATAAAACGATTTGTTCTATAGATTTGGACTCAGTCAAAAGGCCGCATCCAAGTCCACATGTGGCCTGGAGGCTGCAGGTTCCCCACTCCAGGCCTAGACCATTTGAGGAAGAAGAGATCACTTTTACCTGGAGGCAGATGGAGAGGGGGATGATACTGATTAGAGAAGATAGCACAGAAGGTACCACTTGAATTTTGTTGTCCTAGAGAAGAGAGGGAAAAAAGAAGTCTATTTTAGGTTTGGGGGAAGATACGAAACAGGGAGGTATGAAAATGAGCAATGGTAACAGACCAGTTTGAGTGGAAAGTAGAATACACAGTGGTGCAATGGAGAGAACTCTGGACTTGGATCCAAAGAAATCAGGATTCTAAAAACCACAGAATCACTGACCATTTGAGATGGAAAGGGCCTTAGATATCAAATGGTGAAGTTCAAATCCCTTACTTCCCAGGTATAGAAAACTAAGACTCAGAGGGTGGGGGATACTTGCTCAAGGTTCCATAGCCACTTAAAGACAGAGCCACTACCATGCCCCAGTTATGTCCCCACATACCCCCTCCCCCCCTACAACTGGTTCAACTTCCATTAAGCCAGTAGCCAACTCCATGCATAAAAGCATAGCTCAAAAAGGGAATTTTCAGGTCCTTCTCTTATTTGCCAGCCTGGTTGATCAAGGGGCAAGGGGCAAGGGGCAAGGGGCTGACAATGAAAGCATGAATGAAAAGAGCACTGCATTTGGAGAAACTTAATAATATACATTTTTATAACACTTTAATGCTTTTTATGCAAGTTAATTTGTTTTAACTTTATAATAACACTATGAAGAAAAATCATACTCTAGCTTAATGTTACAGATGAGGAAACTAAAATGAGAGAGAGTAAGAACTGTGCTAATGGCTGCAGAGCTACTAAGTGGGAAGGGTGGAATTAGAACCTGGGAATTCTTAACTCTGAGTCTTGTGTTATGCTAGGCTGCTTCATACAAAACATGCTCACAAAGAATGAAAACATTAACGGACAAAGTCTCACAGGAACTCTTCTTTACAAATCTCAGACCTGCACAAGTCTTTATCTTACTTTTTTTGATTTTTTCTAATTTTTCTTGGATGTAGCTTGTATGTACATAGTTTGTATATTACTTCCCCCATTAGACTGCGAGCTCTCTAAGAGAAGAGATAGTCTTTCTTTGTATCCCTGGAATCTAGCACATTTCTGAAATATAGTAGGTGTTTAATAAATATTTATCGACTGACTGACCTACTAACTTATGCCTGAACAAGAATCAAATCTACAGACTAATTTTAAAAAAATCACACAACACAACATAGTCTGGCACATAATTGATTGGTTGTTTTCCTTCGTTCTCAAAGAGAACCAAAATGACATCACTATGTTGGAGTCAAGGTATAAGGGTGTCAGACTGTGGCTAATCAGACCAATGCTAGCTCCAAAGCCTGTACCATAGGTTGGATATAAAGAATCCATGCGAACATTTGGCATAAAGAGGTCTCTAAATCTGTGCATCTTACATTTCTTTTGAGCAATTACTGTTTTGCTTCGCCCATTGACTACAGCGTCTTCTTTGATGTGAGTATGATATGATGGGTGGTCCTTCGCCAGTCTCCCATGTTCAACAATTGATTCCATAGTAACACTTAATAAATGCTTGTTGCCTGATGGACTGACAGGCTTTGCTTGAAGACCTTCAATGATTAGGACTCCAGAATTTCCTCAGGCAGTCCTTTCTACTTTTAGATAGTTCTAATTATTAGGAAGATTTTCACTGCATCAAATATAAATTTGCAATATTCAACTGTTTCTACTTCATGAGGGCAAACTAAACAAGTCTAATTCCTCTTCCAAATGTCATTTCATTGAATATTGAAGAAAGCCATCATATATATATATATATATATATATATATATATATATATATATATATATATATATATAATGTAGTGTTATGTCTTTTTCAGGGGAAGACCCCTAATTCCTTCAGTGGATTATTAAATGGCATGACTTATTGGTCCACTACCACCCTGGCTGACCTCCTTTGGATGGTATAAGTGAACAAAAAAATCTGCAAATGAAATTTAATATTTTGGTTAAACAGAAAAAAAGATACTTTTGATATTATAGACCTTTTTGACAGCAGAGAGAGACAAGTCAGAGGCTTCAGAGGACTGACTTAAGATGGAGTGCACAGTAGATTGGGGGTGGCCCCAGATAGCTGAGGAATGGCACTAGGTCCCCAGGTATATGGAGGAACAGAGAAATGCTAAAAGGGCAGGTGGAAGTGAACTAAAGATAGACTTCAAACCCTACCTTGTAGTTGTATCTTCAGCTCAGCTCAAGGCTGTCTTTCTGAAGCCTGGCAGTTCCAAGACCCATGGGAAGGAAGGGACATGTGAGACAAAATCACAGCCCCATCTGCTGGGTTTTCCAAGGTGGGGACTGAGACACGTGCTTTCGGAGGCTGCCAGAGCTGAGCAGAGTGAGCAGAGTCTTGCAGATTAGATACTTAAATATTTATTACAAGCAGAAATTGATGTTGGGGAACTAAATTCCAGAAGGGAAATTGAAAGGAGGAGTATAGCTGAATCTCAATTTGTACAGTCTGGCCCTTGTACATTTCATTGACTCCTTGGCGTTTGGTGAAACCAGATGTTTGGGATGTGAGAAAGCTCTGCTCTTCAGATTCAGACACTGGTCCCTGGTTGGAGATCTATTATTCAGGAGCTTTGGGGGAATAGTCAGATGCAGATACATTTGTAAAAGGCATAATGAGTGAAATTGTGATGGACAGGAGTGAAAGTACTGAAAAAGCAGAGATGAGATTTTATTTTAAAAAGGAGGTGCTGAAGAGCCACTGATGAGGCTCAGAAAGTCACCCAGCACCTAACTTCAGATAAATATTTCAGGACAAGAACCTAAGATGGGAGTGAGGGCTCCCTCATTTATTCAATGAACTTTTTTTGGATGATGATGGCATGTTAGAATCTTTGCATCTGTACTAGACATATGAATTCACAGGAAGCAGAAGACCTGATTCCAGCCCTGGAGAACATAACTCTCTTTGAGATCACAACACGCATGGTTGAAACAACCATAGAAAAAAAGGGTAGTACATGATAATAATGTCTGGGGGTCTCAAAAGGAATGTTTAAGTGTATACCACTCATCCACCGGCACTGCAATCTCTTTGTTCTGCTTCCTAGTGGAATTTGGTAGCTGATGGGCAAAGCATAGTATGAGAAAACATAGAGTTTGGAGCTGGGAGCAGTTCCAAATTGATGAAAGATAAGATTGATGTGGAAGGGGGAGGACTCACGGAACACTCTTTAAAAATATGTACATTTTTAAAAGCTTTTTCTTTTTGTCCCAGAAATTAAATCAAAATCCTATCTCTTAGAATGAACTTTCCCTTTAACAAGGGAAAACAATAACAGCAATTAAGCAAAATTCTCTGACACACAGGGAAACTATCTGATGATGAAGATAATCTTCTGGCATATACTTTGATTAGGGCATCTACTTGATGCAGTGGATAGAGCTCTAGGCTTGGAGTCAGGAAGACTTGCGTTCAAATTTAACCTCAGACACTACTAAGCTGTATGATCCTGATCAAGTCAACTAGTCTTGTTTCAGTTCCCTTGTCTGCAAAATGAGCTGGAGAAGGAAATGGCAAGCCACTCCAGTATCTTTGCCAAGAAAACCCTAAGTGGGGTCAGGGAGAGCAGTAAGGACACAATTGAAAAGGATGCAACAACTTACTGACTGTCATATTACCATGTAGCAGGTAGGTGGTGCAGGGTGAGAAAGCTGGGTCTGGAGTCAGGAAATTACTGAGTTCAGATTTATCCTCAGACACCTACTAGCTGTGTGGCCTTGGACAAATTGTTTATCTTCTGTTTTCCTCAGTTTTCTCACCTGTAAAATGGAGAGCTTCAAAGCAGCTACTTCCCAGACTTATTGTGTGCATCAAATGAAATAATATTTGTAAAGTACCTGGCATATAGTAGGACTACATAAATACTAGCTATCATTAATATTATAATGAGAAAAATGCCTTATCTCCAGGATTTCATTTTTTTCCAATTGCTCAGTGTTGACTTTCTTTTAACAATTTTTCATTCCTATTATCATATTCATTACGCATATACTGATTGGATTCTGCTTTTTTTGGCATCTGTTCATACAGAGCATCTTAGCATTCTCTGGACTCCTCATATCTATCATTTCCTATTGCACAATGAAATTATACTACATTCATTTACCATACTATAATAACTATTCCCCAATCAATGGACTCCTATTTCCAGTTCTGTGTTACCGCAAAGGAAACTGTCATGTTATTTTGGTACATGTTGGACCTTTGTTTTTATCTTTGACTTCTTTGGGATATATGCTCACAGGAAGGCTTTCTTAGATAAGGCTGTTATAGTCAGTAGCCTCAGATACTTCCTGGCTAAGTAAACCTGGATCAATCACTTATAATCAATGTTCAAACTCTGGTATGATATTCTAGTAAAAATGATGGCAATTTGAACTCAAACTCAAAGAGTTTTAATAGTCAGGATGCTGAATTCTAGTGACAACTCTGTCACGAACATGTTGTTTTTCTTAGAAAGACTCACTTCCATTCTGGGCTTCCATTTCCTTACCTGTAAATTAGGAAAAGGGAAGGGAAGCATTTATTAACTGCCTACTATGTGCCAGGTGCTTTACAAATATCATCTCATTTAATCCTTGCAACGCTGTGGGGTAGGTGCTGTAATTCTCACTTTATAGTTGAAGAAACAGACGACAGATGGAGAATAAGTGATTTACCCAGGGCCACTCACCTAGGAAGTATCTGAGCCTAGATTTGGACTTGGGTCTCCCTGACTCTAAGTCCAGTACTCTATCCTCTTTGCCACTTAGCTTCCTCTACTAGAGATAATAAGAAGCAGGACACACATCCTGCCATAACCTGATCTTTAAAACTCTCATGTATTTTTCCTCTTTATTGAAAATGTACCTCTTTGTCCCTACTGTACTTCAGCCTGGGACAAACTATAGAATTGTAGGGGAATAAACTATAGAATTACTGATCTCTAGTGTTCCTGGCTTTGCCATTGTCACATAACTGCTAACTTGTGCTCCTGACCTAGATTCTCACTGTTGCAACTATTTCACCTCAGATCTTTCTCTTCATGTTTTTAACTTCTGAGTTCTTATAGATTAATAGTATCCTTGACCCCAGAATATATCCTGTGCCTATGCCTCTTTTCCAGACAATAATATCTTTATTAGAAAGATACATTTTATTGATATATTTTATTTTTATATCACCCTCCTCCCCTTACTCCCCACTCCTTATGCCTCCCAGGGATATGGTTAGGATGGCTGTTGTTATTCTCAGACTTCAGCAGAGTGGCCCAGGATCAAATTGGGGAGGTCTAGGATCAAAGGAAAATTTAAAGGGGCAACATCAGGATAACCAAAGAAAGATTGACTTCTTGAGATGGATGGAAGAATGATAATGGATAATAGGGGAAAAAAGAGCTCATTGTAGGATTTCAACTAATGTTACTTTTGCTTTCTCTGCCAATGTAGCTTTTTTTCAGATCAGAAAATGCCAGGAAAAAAATATTAATAGGAAATTATAAAATAACATAAACAAGAAAATAAGATAACCTGTGGTGGTGTCAAGTCACTTGGTGAATCAAGTATGATTCCTAGAAGAACTATTTGACCAAGGGTAATAATGCCTATAATATGTTGCTTCCTTGGTTGATTGGGGCAGTAAGGTGGTTGAATGCATAGAGGGCCAGAATAGAATCAGGAAGAGTGGAGTTCAAATCTCGTCTCACACATTTAGCAACCTTGCGTAACTAGGCTTGACCTCTGTTTGTTTTAGTTTTCTTGTCTGTGAAATGGTGATAATAGTAATTCCTACTTCCCAAGATTGTTGTGAGCATCTGATAGGATAATAATTGTAAAGTGCTTCCAGTACCTGGCACATGATAGGTACTTTGTAAATATTAGTTATGAATTATTATTTTATTACTCTTAGGATCCTACGTTGATTACTGCATCAAGTCTGAACTTTTCTGGTAGGTAGGTGGGAGAGTGGGTAAAAGCCCTGGATTTGGAGTCAGGGAGACCTGAATTCAAATCTTTCCTCAGATACTTAGTAGTCTTACTTACTATACGAGTCTTTTAGCATCTCAATTTCAATTTCCTTGGCTGTAAAATGGAGATAATAGCATCTGTCTCGCAGGGTTGTTCTGAGACTCAAATGACATAATATACATAAAATGCTCTGCAAATCTTAATTTTCCAAATAAATTCTAGCTATTATTATTCTTGTTTTCATCCTACTATTCAAAGCCATCCATAACTTTGCTCCATTCTGCCTAATCTCTGACAGGGTCAGGAACGTATCCTTACCATTTCTCTAGATCATCATACTTGATATCACCTCTCCATTTTCCTCAAGATTTTATCTTTATCTGGTGTTCTTCCACTCTTTCCCACCTGTTCCAAGAGTAAAACATTCTCCAAAGCCCAGTTCCATTCCTACTAATTCTACACATTTTTATAAATAATAATAGCAACTCACATCTCTATAACTCTTTAACATTTCCAAAGCTCTTTGCCCCAATTCTCTGAAGTATGTGGTGTAAGTATTGTTATCCCCAGTTGTTACTATTCAATTTTTGCCTTCAAAGAAGACTGATGACATCATCAGGTGATGTCTTGACTTGCATATGAATTGGATTTAAGTTGTCAGCCTCACTCTCTCTTACAGAGTCATTAAAGTTCACTGGCAAGACAAAAGCCTGGGATACGTTGGATGACCTTGGTGTCTTCAATGTCTGACCAGACTCTAAGTGATCCAGCTGCCTTCCCAGCTTTTGGAACAAATTGCTTTCATCCCCTCATTACATCAGTGGGGAGTCTTCACATGATTGGGACAGACATCCCTCTAACTCACCAGCGGGTTTGAGGTCTGACAAGTTACCCTCAACTTGGTTAGTCAGTCTGCAAGATGGTTTTACTGTGGTGTGGCTGCTGAGCATGCTACAGCTTCTTGGACTCACAGATGAGAATTGAGTGCCAGGTGGACACCAAAGGTAGATGAGCAGCCCTGAAGGACTCAGCAAGCCTTCACCCCAAAGGTGCTAGTCCTCCCTGAACACTCTCATCCACCTCAGTTTACACATAAAGACAAAGATCAGGACAACTCCAAAAGACTCACGATGGAAAACGCTATCCACATCCAGAAGAATTAAGGAGTCTGAGTACAGATCAAAGAAGGCTATTTTCTTTCTCGTGGTTTTTCCCTTTTGTTCAGATTCTTCTTTTACAACATGACTAATGTGGAAATATGTATAATATAATTGTACATGTATAGCCCATATCAGACTGCAGACCATCTTAGGGAGGGAAGGGGAAAATTTAGAACTCAAAATCTTATAAAAGTAAATGTCGAAAGCAAAAACAAAAATGAAGTTTACATTTTATAAAAAAAAAAGAGATGAGTATAAATGGTATAGTGAGAGTCACTTGTCTAACACCTGTCAGAACCAGGATTTCTTTGACCATTTGTTCCATCTTCTCTTAAAGATGGCTGACCTATGTGCCATCTGCATTTCCTTGGGCAAATCACTTAACCTTTTCTGGTCTCAGTTTCCTCCTCTGTAAAATGAGGTGGCTGGAGTGGATGCACTGTAAGTTCCCTTATAGCTCTGAATCTAGAATATTTCATAGTATGAGTTGTACAAACTAGTTATGAATCTTATATTTCTTTGTCATGTCCTCTTCTACTCTTTCTGTGATAATCTTTCCAAGTAGACTACATTTCTTCAGGGCAAGGTCCATGGGAGCTTTTCTCAGTACTCCCTAATGCCAATGCCTTCCTTCTCTTGGTTATCTCCAATAACTGTATGTATCTTGTTTTGTATATAGTTGCTTGCAGGCTGTCTCTCCATTCTGCATGCCCTCTTCTCCCCCTCCCCCCCACATTAGATGGTGAGCTCCTTGAGAGCAGAAGTCTTTTTTGTCTGTCTTTTCAATCTTCAGCGTTTAGCGCATACAGGAAGTGCTTAATAAATGTTTATTAACTGATTGACTGATGGATTCACTGGTAGCACAGAGGGATAGAGAGGCAGAGAGTCAAGTGCTCTCACTATCTGCAGCACAAGTTGCTCTCCCTATAGTTGTTTGCTCTTTCACTGGAAAGAAATCTATGGAATAACTCATTAAACAATTCTTGCTGATTGGTAGAGGGTTGGCAGCCTGTTGTCTCTACTCAGGCACCCAGGTCTAGATGAGCTGCGGGACTGTGTCCAGGACACTGTGGTTGGTCAATAGCACAATGGCATTTATCAAGGAACTGGTCTTTGACATTTAGAGAGCAACTGGTTAATGAATTTGAATACATTTTGATTACTTTAATAAACCACATCCTATTGAGCACATTTTAAGCAAGAAAGGAAGGAGGAAAAGGGCCTGTAATTATTCCAACTCACTGCATAATTTATTTTGTACCCTGTAAAGTCACCTCGTATATTTAGAAGTTATTTATCGTGCTTTTGGCAGAGGGGTAGTAAGACACCATAAACAGGATAGTCTTATGAGGTGTTTCTCTTATTAGTTCCTTAGCCTTAACCACATAAATAAGGATCCGAAATTTATCTTGAAAATTAAAATTGAAAATTAGGAATCGAAAAATGTTTGTTTGTGGAGAAGAGGCTCTTGGTGGGTCTCTCTTTTTGCTTGGTCATACTTTGTACCATGAGGAGACAACCTGGTGAGGGATGTCAGTCAGGCAAAAGGTGTTAGAAATGAGAGTAGAAACACCTACTGGTGTTTCTACTGGTGCTCTGTTATGGGGCCCATCTTCACTTCTTGCTTAGTCTACTCCCTCAGATCATAGAGATGAGACTTGTGAGTTTTTCCTGGAGACCTACATATTTCCTGAGGTACTCAGAGACAGGAGTTCACATCTGTGTTTTTATTCTAGCAGATAGAACCCACATCCAAAGGTTAATAAGGGCACGGATCACATTATTACTGAGGGCTGTAGTCACAAATTGCAATCCTATATCAAATCCAAAGTCTGTTCCTAAATAGCACCAGAAAGATGCTCTCACTCATTCTTTTTTAACAGAACTATGGTAGGGCTTCATAAATCACAGGTGTCAGGGACAGCTGGTGCTTTAAGTCACACAATCTCCCTCCCTGTTCCTCAGTCCCTTGTACATGTATATTTGCTTTCTCAGAGGGTCAATCCTGATGCTAATGCATGGGACACAGTTACGTAGACTCAACTCTGTTCTATTTACTACAAACAAAAGTCCCAGGACCTATTTGACTCTGTGTTATCTTAATTTCTCACTGTATTGCCATCTTCACATTTTAAACTCTTTGAAGACAGTGATTTTTTTTTTCTTTTTTGTCTGAGTTCCAGTTCTAGCTCTGTTTGTCTGGGGACAGTAAGTAACTATAATCTAATGAGAAAAAGGAGAAGCAAAACTCAAGGCAGCCTACAGGAAAGACAAGTCAGTTACAACACAGCCATGATTGAAAGGCAGTGAATGATAAGCTACTTGTACCAGTTTGCATATATTAGGGTAATCTAACATAGACATATCCCATTTTAAGCAATGAAAGTCCAATGCAAATTCAACTTTGTGTAAACTGAATAACATTTTCCCATGACTTTTATTCCCATTCTAGAGATAAGATTTTCTTCCTTGTTGGGGGAGGAGAGGCCTTTTTAAAAAGAGGTAACATGGTATATTGGATAGAATGTATGACCTTGAATAAAGAAAACTTGGATTCAGCTCTCTGGGCTCCATTCCTGACTCTCCATATTAACTCCACCACACTATGGCAGCATTCTCACACTGAGAGTTCACTCTATTCTCATGGACTTGTCACTGTGGAAATTCACTCTGTCCCTTCTCACACTGGCGATTCAATCCATCCCTGTGGTTCTTCTCTCTGATTGGTCATTCCTCCCAGAACCTCCATTTTAGGAACACATTTACAGCATCTACATCTCCATTGCTCTCTGTGCTCCACTCTTGACTCTGGATTTTTTCCATCGTTCCAGTACATTTCTAATCAAGTCAAATCAAATTAAGAAAAATTTTAAGTGCTTATTATGGGCCAGGCACTGTGCCAAGTACTGGGGATACAAATCCAAGTAGAAAAAAAGATTCTTCCTGTCCTCAAGGAATTTACATTCTCATGGGGGAAAATAATACAGGGGAGTTAAAAGGGAGTTAAAAAGTAGAGGTGATGGGTGGAGATACTCCATATTTGTCTTCCCCTTCCTATTATTTGCTTTTCAACTTTCTTTATGTGTTACCTTCCCCTGTTATAAGTTCCTGCTTTATTCATATCTCTAACACTCAGCACCTTCTAGGTACATAGTAAGTGCTTAATAAATGATTGTTGACTTTACCACCCTGGGCTCTACTTCAGTCATTAACTAGCAGCTTAAGCTTAAGGAAATTCCTTCACAGGCCTAAGCTTCTGGCAGAAAAGTTTATCAGAAAACATGACAGAGTTAAATTTGCTCACATCAATAGTTCCTTAGAGCTCTGAAACATGCTTTGAAAAACTGAAAATAAAAGTCCACAAGCTTTGCAGGCTATAGTAACCCTTGTAGTTAGGGATGAACGTTTGGAAAAGTCAGTGGGTACAAATCTGAATGGGCCAGTACCTCCCCCAAGTCTAAGTTGTTGGTCCCTTACCCCTCTAGTGTCTATAACTTCAATCAGCAAATAGTAGCATGAAGCCCACATAAATGCTACACCCACCTATGACTTTGGGAATGGGGGAGAGGGAGTACTTAGCTTCATCCTAGGTTTCCACAAAGAAGTACTCTGAGCAGAGATAAGGCTTTACTGAAGCAGAACCAAGTGATACGATGACTTAGTGCTGCCAGTTGCTTTGTGACTATTTTTCTCTCTTCCAAGGCTATCAACCTTGGTAAACATGATCTGCAGCAAAGCCCCCATGAGGCACTTAGAATACAGATATCCTGACACCAGGGGCTTGTGAACTCGGAACAGGACTAAATGCCATAATCTCCACAGAGAGAGAGAGATGCTTGGAATAAAGTACAGGTTACATCTGGAGTTGTTGTCTGTGCAGAGATTTTGTAATTCTCTGATGCCCTCAGGCTTATAGGAAGGAGGCTCAGAAACATGAGGCTCCAATGTCAGCATGATAGATGCTCTGAATTCCCTGTGTAGGTACTTTAATGCACATCTATCTGGGGCTAGCTTAACGTGGAGGCAGAGTGGGTGTGATGCAGTGCAAAAGGTTGAGGGTAGTTGCACGACCAGGTTGATTCTGCAAGTCTTCTGTTCAAGCCAGGCATTTGTTTGACATAAAGACTTAGGGATACTTGAGGAGTGTTACAGAGCAAATGAAAGATTAATGGGACTCTTCCAAGGTAACCATGAGCTTCTTCACAGTTTTTCAAGGGGCCAGTCTGTCTCCTCATTCTCACTGTGTATTTATATGGGATTCATTTTAGGTCTAGACTAGAGAAAGAATATTTTTATAGAGCGAGAAGATGGATGAGCTCGACCCTACTCCAGGCTGTATAGGTAAAAAGACCTCAGGAAGAAACTGACATGAGAAGAGCCGGCTGTCTCCAACACATTCTTATCCCCAGATTGCTACACTAGGGACTTTGGGGGAATTTCTCCTTGGGTGAGATCTAAGACTCTATCTTGGTTAAGCTGATTTATCTATCTCCCAATAGGAAAGCTCCTTTGTTCTATATTTTCTGATATATATTCTCTTACATATATTCTTCTTGATTTCTGTTTTGCAACCAATTTGAATAAATGGATTTTCTTGGCTAAGTGCTATTTGTGTTCATTGTGGCACTGGTGTTTGGTGGGAAGTGAGTCAAGCTTTGGATATAAAGCTTGAGGTCCTATTTCTTCAGTATTGAAATAGTGACCTCAAGTCAGGTTGACATATGAAAGAAGATCCTATCTGTGTCTAGAGAAAAAACTGATAAATAGAAGTATTATAGAATGATTTTAAAATATGTCTAATGTATCCATATTTAGAGTAGAGGGAGGGAAGAACAAAAGGGGAGAAAAGGGGAAAAATTTACATGATAACTTTAGAAAGAATATCAAGTTTTATGTAACAGATTTTCAGTTTCAAGTGCAATCATTTTTATTATTATAGTATGCTATGGAAATACTTTTTTATTCCATAAATTAAAAACACAATAAACAAAAATTGCTGAACTTGATTACATCTTCTAGACTATCAGTATTGAAGGGAGCAGATAGATATAATTCTAACCTGCTACCTCCTCTGTCTGAGGAAAGCAGCATGGCCAAACTTCTACTTCTCATACTAGTGGCAATTAAAGTCTCCCTTGGAGAAAAGGGTGGAGAAGAAGAGACTAAAAGTGTCTATTCTGCCTCCCTTTGAGCCACACAATGACATTTCCCTGCTACATGTGGAATATCCCTCCTTCCTTCACAGGAAATCCCCCTCCCCCACATAGATGGATAGATTGATAGATAATTGTATTTCAGCATAATTGGCTTCCTTCATAAATCTGTGTATTTTATTTTATGTATTTAAAAATTCTCTGAGAAGATGTTCATAGCCCTCACTAGGATGTCAATAGGACTTTGTGATACAATAAAAGGTCAAGAACCCTTGCTCTAGGGGATAAAAGGGACCTCCAGACATCCTTTACTAAGTTTAACCAACCAGGAAACTGGGATCTAAGGAGTTAAACTGACTTGCCTGAGGTCACCCAGGTCTCATTACAGAGTGATTTAAATACATGTTCTTTTTTTTCAGAGTTCAGTCACTTCTTTCCTCTACTCCTTGCAGATCCTCACCTTTGTCTTTTGTTCAGCATCTAGCAATTCTCCCTTTCCAGGTGATAAATATTTCAATGCATGTAATCATCTCTTATGTTAGTGCAGTCTGTTACTATTTACAAAGCACTTTTAGAGCCGTTTTCTTGATTGATGCTCACAACACTCTGTGAGTCTGATGGTACAGGTATTATTAAACACTTTGTTTTGGAAGGAACACTGTGCTTGGAATCCTTAGGTTTAAGTCCAAGTTCAAGCTCTTAATTCATTGTGTGATTCTGGGCAAGTCATTGAGGCTTCATTTCCTAATCTCTCTCTCTCTCTCTCTCTCTCTCTCTCTCTCTCTCTCTCTCTCTCCTATCTCTGCCTCAGTTTCCTAATCTATTGAACAGGAATAATAATGATGACACTTTACATTTATATAATGCTTCATAGTTAAAAACAATCTTTTTGAAGACAGGGAATGCATGCATTATTCTCCTAATTTTAGAGATCAGGAAGAGAGAGAGCTTAAATGATTTGTCCAAGGTTGAATGGTTAATAATGGATAATAGAACCAGGATGAGAATTTAGGTTCTTATAGCTTCAAGTCTAGTGCTCTCTCCATTATATGTCAATTAAACTATTACTAGCAATTATTTATTGATAACCTGAACTGTCTTTAAAGAGTGAATGTAGGTGTAATCATTGGCATGAGATAAAATACCTAATGACTAATGATAATACTTTGTATTTAAATAATTGAAACCCTGTCATAGCCAGTATCACTCATGTTCCTCACAATAATCATGTGAAACAGATGTCCAAAAAGAATTAGGACTTGGCAATTTTAAGAAGATCACAATAATCCTTTGTATTAAGACTTTTCATAAATGGAAAATGGAGCAGGTCTTTTTGTTCCTCTTTTACAAATTAGGACACTGAGGCCCAAAGAGTTGAAGTGATTTGTCCAATATTACACAACTAGTTAACTTCAGAGGAAGGATTGGAACCTAAGACTGTTGTCAGTCTGATGCCCTTACCACTACATCATATTGCTGTTCATGGTCTCTTCTGATGACTCAGTCCTAAATGTGGGGAGGAGATTTCATAGCTCCCCAATCATTTCTTAGAGAATATGTGTCCTTCCATTCATCCATCATTTGGCATAGGATTACAAGTTTGGAGTAAAAGGGTTCTTACAAGGCAGTATTGTCCAACCCCTTCATTTGAACAATGAGAAACTGAGGTTCATAGACATGTATGACTTTCTCAGGGTTTTACACTAGAAACTACACAAGTAGTTAGGTGTGTGAGGTGAGATTTGAATCAAGGTCTCCTTGATTCTAAGCCCAATAGTATGGGCTATTAGCAAGTTTCTGTGGATCTGTAAAGAGAGTTATTTGAAAACCATATGCACATCAAACATACATATTCATTTATATAACTATACTCATATTAAAAGTTTATGTATTTGTATGCTCATCCACTTTCTAAGTCAGTCAATAAATATTTAAGTACTTTCTATTTGCCAGGTACTGTGCTAAGTGCTGGGGACATAAAGAAAGGTAAAATTCAGTCCCTGCTCTAAAGGAGGTTACATTCTAACAGGCAGGGGTGGAGACAACCTGCTAACAAGCTATATGCAAGATACATGCATGTTGTAATGGCAAGCAAAGTAGAATCTTTTGCTGTTTTGGTTTTAGTATAACCAAGTTCCCCTGATTGAATCTTACCTTTATCAACCAAGACTCTTTCCTAGGAGTAAAGTATAGAAAAAAGAGTTTCTTTACCTAGAAACAGTATATATATACTTGTATTGTTAATTATTTTAATGTGATTAAAGATCTCCCCCACCCATTAATGGGCCTGGGAAGATTTGTAGGAAGGTCCACACCTTTTGTTAATTTCTAATGCACTGGTTCTCAAGGGTTGAGATGCCCTCTGACTAAAAAATGTATAAATACTCTGAGGGTGAGGTTTTACTTTGAGGCTTACTGACCGAAAGTGTTTATTTGGCCAGATGAGATTCTGGGAAGTCACTAAGGAGCCCTGGGCTTTGAGAACCCAGATGTTGGAGCTTCCCTCCTTGGTAATTCTGGTCAGACAGTTGGATCTGTCTGTTGATCTATGATATGTATTGCTTATGTCAGACATTTGGAAACATGCTTGTTGACCTTTGATTTCTCTGTACTTTCACTGAAGTTCAGGGTGTTGACTTTTTCCCCTGAACTAAGTGAATGATACATGGGTTTGATTAAAGTGATTGTTGACCCCTTAAAAGTTGCCTTTCCTTTTATAAATGCAGATCTAAGAACCTATGATAGCAGGCCCCTCTGTGTATATCAGGGTGCTTTCTGTTACACACATATACACAGTATATATTACATATGTCCATGTACATAAACACATGCATGTATAGAAACATATACATTTACATATGTACACACATATATGTATATGTTTATATATTCCAAGCTCCCAGCTCACTTGCTCTAGTCTGAGAATATTCACCTTGCTTTACCCCTCTCCATGACTCTCCAGAAAGTCAGGATCCTTGGAGAGTAGGGCAAGTAACTCTGAAACTATATAAAATAACTGTAAAGTTTATGTCCCACTGTTTTGTCTGTGTCTCCCTCTTGGCTAGTCAGTTTCAATTGTGTTTTCTTGGCAAAATTGGAGAGCAGATGGAAGTATGGAGGAAATATAGTTTCCCTTTGCTTACTCTATCCCTCCTCCCATACTTTCTACTTTCCTAAATTGAACTCTTAAGTCTGCAAATGAAAAGGAATGAGTTTTAATAGGTATTTCTAGCAGTTTTCTGCTACCTAAGACTCACAGACTTTCTAGGAGGAGAGCAAAGTTTGGGTGGGAGGCGATCTGTGAATTGCTGGTGTAAATTTAGAAAGATGACTTTTCTGTCATTTTTTTTTCAAAAACAAAAAGGAAGAGATTCACCAAGGTCATTGCACCCTCTGCTGACCTGCCCTGGACTCAGAGAAGAACTGTGTTCTGAATAATACTCTCACTCCTTTGTCATCTAATTTTTTTTCTGCCACTTGCCCTGAGCCAATTCAAACCCGTTCCTCTGATCCATCTGGATTCTTCTGACACAGAACTGGCTCCCCTTTTGAAAGGGATCTCATCACCAAACCTGCCTTCTTACTGCTTATTAGGAAGATGAGTGTCGGGTAGAGGATGTGAATGATGTCCATATGAAGGATAGAAGCCACAGGCACTGGTGTGACTAATTGTTTAATAGGAATGCCCAGATTTGTTGGGTGAATTTTTTCTCTAAGAAGAGCAGTGAGGAAATAGATTCAATTTTTATGTGTTTCAGTAAGATAGATTCCCAAAGGGGTGTTTAAGGTCCAATGATCCAATGCATATTGTCTATTGATGAATGAATTTTCTACAAAAATGAAGAAAGGTATAGATGAATAGCTATGTTTCAACTTCCCACTCATGGGGCAGGTAGGTTATCCTACAGGAATAGAGTGTTTCATGTGGAGTCAGGAAGACCTACCTTAGACACTTACTTATTGTGTGGCCCTGGGAAAGTTACTTAACCTTTCTCAACCTCAGTTCCTTCATTTGTAAAATGGAGATAATAACAGTAATTACCTCAGTGTTATGAGGATTGAATGAGATAACACATGTAAAGAAACTTGCTGCCTTAGATCTCTACATAAGTGCAAGTCATTATTATTAATAATTATTATCTTCAAAGTTCAACTTACTTCCTACTTCCTTCGTGAAGCCTTCCTTAACTATTCCCTACAGCTATCTTTCCAATGCAAATTGATCTCTCTCTTAAAATTCCTTTACTCTTAGGATGAACATGATACAACTAATCTTTAACCATTATTTTTTTCGTTGTTTCATGTTTCGCTTTGTCACTCTAATGAACTTATAAATCCCTTGAAGGTAGGGATTATGGCTTTTTTTTTTATTGACACCTAACAGTGCTGGAAACATAAGTGTAGGTCTCCAGTGAAGACTCATTGCTGGATTTAGCTTTTAACTTTCAAAGTGCTTCTGTATACATTATATTTGTTTTCTCCTTATAATCCATTAATGAGCACTTATGACACCCTTATAATGTGTAAGGCACTATGCAAAGAAAGAAAGCAAAGCAATGTCTGACCTCAGAGGGTTTATATTCTGAGCAGGAGACAATTTGTGCAAATTTAGATACATTATAAAATGTTTCAAGGTAACTAGCAGGTAGGATTAGAAGGTGCCATTTGAGCTAATTTTTGAAGGATTCCAGGGGTCTAACAGGTAAAGGTGGTAAATTATGCTTTCTAGGCAGGGGCACAGCTAGAATGATGAAGTGAAGATGGAGATACAGTGTTATGTGAAAGTAATGAGGAGAAGGCTTATTTGGCTACACTATAGAATTCATGGAAAGAAGAAATATATAGTAAGGTAGGAAAAGTATAACAGGTCCATGGTTGGGAATATATTTAAATGACAAAGACAGGAGTTTATGTTGATCCTGAAGAAAATAGGAAGCCACTAGAGTTTAATGAGTAGAGGAGGGATATGGTAGATCTACATTTTAGGAAAGTCATTTTACTGGCTGTGTGGTTGCTGGTGCCAATCCCCCTACTGGCAGCCTTGATCTTGTCTCTTTCCACATTCTTTAGCAGATTGCCTTCACTATAATTTCTCCCTTGCCTCTTGTTTTCAGTCTCTCCCTCTACTGCTTTCATTCCTGCTGCCTCAAATCAGACCCATCTCTACCTTAGCCTTCAAACAAACAAATGAAAGCAAACAAACAAAAACCACTTGATTCTACCATTCCAGCTAGTTAGCCTCCTATATCTCTCTTGACGAAACTCCTTGAGAAAGTCATCTACATTTGGCGCTTTCATCTCTTCTCAATCTTCTTTCCTTTTGCAGCATTTGAAAATGTTGATCACCATCTTCTCCTGTATACTCTCTCTACTCTACTTTTTTTTGTGACACTACTCTTTCCGTCTATCTCTCTAACAACTTCTTCTCAGTCTCCTTTGCTAGTTCTTTATCCACACCACATCCACAAACCATAGGTGTCTGCCAAGGCTCTGTTCTGGAAACTTATCTCCATTTTCCTCTATACTAACTCACTTGGTGAGCTCAGCAGCTCTCATGGGTGTAAGGATCATCTTGGCACCGAAGATTTCTAGATCTCTATATCTATCCTTAGTTTTTCTCTTGAACTGTGGTACCACTTCACCAACTGCCTTTTGGACACCACAAAACTGGATATTCTGTAGGTTAGACAACTAGAATTTATTGAACATCTACTATGCTCTGCATTCTGTACCAGGTGTTGGAAATGCAAAGAAAGGGGGAAAAAAGAGTCCTGCTCTCAAAGAGCTCATGGGAGGGGGAGGGGTGACAAGATGTGAACAATTGTATGTAAAACAGGATAGGTACAAAATAAATTTGGGAGCAGTCTCAGAAGGAAGGCATTACAATTCATAAAGACCTAGAGAACCTCTTTGCGAAAGGAGGACTTTAGCTGGGACTGGAAGGAAACTAGGGAAGAATGTGGGACAGTCAGTGAAAATGGTCTAGAACATGATTTATTACCTTTCCTCTCAATCTCTGCCCTCTTCCAAAGTTCCTTGCTGCTGTTAAGGACACAACTATGCTCCCAGTTACCCACAATCCCAGTTACTCACAATCTCTGTCTCATCATAATTCCTAACTCTCACCACAGACATCCAATTCATTGTCATATCTTGTTATTTGTATCCCATGTCTAGAATGTATTTCCCCTTCTTTCCATTCAGACAGACAGTTTAGTGCCTCATCACCCCTCCCCTGTACCACTGAAACAGCCTTCTTCAGGTTCTCTTTGCCTCAAGTATCTCTCCATCTAGACTATCCTCCACAGCTGCCAAAATGATTTTCTTTAAACTAAAGTTGGGTGATGCTATCCCCTTACTCTTAAGTACTATTTAAATAAGAGAGTGGTTTTTATTTTTTAATTTCAATATCTGACAGTGAAAATGCAGAAGCAAATGACAAATAAGATGATATCTGGTAGCAATTCAAAAAATAATAACGTAAACTTTAGATGTTAGAATCATCTAGAATAGCCCACATTCAGCCCCATATTTGTATTATCTCTATCTTCTTTCCCAGGCCGATACAATGCTTATGGATACTCAGGATAATGCTCTGGTTTTTAGGAGCTCCTCACTTCACACATGAGATTGCCTTATTATTCCTGAATTGTCTGCACTATCAGGAAAATAATGATAATAGCTAACCTTTATATAGTGCTTCAATGTTTTAAAGGTGCTTTATGACCATAGAAATAGAGATGTGTGTGCATATTTTATCCAGATATAATATCATTTGACCTTCCTAGCAATCCTATGAAGTAGGTGTCAGGATTATTCCTATTTTACAGATGAAGAAACTGAGGTTGTGATAAGATCAATGATTTTCCCTCTATCACATAGCTACTAAACTTGATTCTAGGGTGAACAGTCTGTCTACCTGGACTCTAAAACAGTTCAGAGGCATTTTCAGGAAGGGTGGAAACAACATGGATCTTAGAAGTAATTCTCAGCTACAGGAGAAATTTGATTCACCACCACACCCCATTCTCTAAGCGTTTCATTTACTTTGGGTTCCATGAGGTTGGAAAGCTTGAAGTCCTGACTTTCATAATAGCCTAACTTAGATTTCTGAAATCTTGCTTCATTGTGCCTCTCGTCATTCACGTGGGCTTTGCCCCTGTTCTCATACACTGATCTTTGCCCTCCTGTCAGAGAGCTGTCAATGCAGACTTCTCCTCCAGAAGGCCTCTTTGGGCTAGGGAAGGAGAGAGGGGAATAGATCAGTTTAGCTTTCTCATCCCCTGACCTTTATTCTATAATTGCATCAACCGGAAGGCTTTCAGCATTTGCTTGTTCTTGAGGTGCTTGCTTCTATTTCTTGTACGTGATATTTGCTTCTAATATGAAAATGGTTCTATTAACCCTTTTTCTAGCATATGAGCATTTGGTTGTGTTTTGAGCAGTGGATATGGGTCACGGGAGTCATCTTCACTCTGTAGGCTGAGTCTGCCTTTGACGATACAGTTTTAAAAGAATTTTAGCTTGGAGGTGTCAGTTTCTTCAGTCACTTCTCAGAGAAGGGAGGGAAAAGGTATAGAAAAAACTTGAAGAGAATTTGAAAATATAGAAGAGATTTCTATGGAATTATTGCTGTTTAACATCACCAGGCTTGTAAATTCACTTTTCAGATTTTCACAAGAGGTAGAAGTAGACCCTGTAGGTCTTCCCTCACTTCACAGGTGTTGACTCTGAGACCAAGAGCAGTGAAATGTCTTGCCCAAAGTGTCAGTAACATGGTCAGAATTTGAATCTAGGTTCTCAGATTCCAAATCCATGCTATTTTCACTTGCAAACTTTTAAAAATAACATTAATACAGTTTTATCAAGTTTAAAGGATTTCTAAACTATTTTTAGTTTGTTAGAGGTGGCACAATGAGTGTAGTATTGGATTTGGAGTCAGGAAGACCTGAGTTCAAACCCGACTTCAGATGGGTAGAGTTATTTAACATTTGTCTGACTTAGTTTACTCAACTGTGAAATGGGGATATGAGAATGCTAATAACATCTTTCTCAAATGAAGCAAATGAAAGAATGCTTGTAAAGCACTAAGCACAATGCCTGACCTCTAATAAGTGCTTAAGAAATTCTTATTTTCTTCCTCTTTCCCTCCCTCCCTCCTTTCTCCCTTTCCTCCTTCCTTCCCTCCCTCCATCCCTTCCTTCCTTCATTCCTTCCTTTCTTCCCTCCCCCTATCCAGATGCTGTGGAATGCTTTTTCTGTTCTTTTCCTGTTGCCTTCTTAAAATTGATCCTCTCCACCCTCCAAAACAGGTAACATTGAATCTCCAGCATCGTAGCCTGAATGGTTTTACCAAATCCTCCCTTCCTCTCTGCTCCTTTCCACCCTTGCCCGCTCCACCTTAGAGAAGAAGTTAGTACTCTGGAATAATGCCAAGATCCTGATCTCAGAATAACATAACTGGAGCTAAAATTCTGACCCTGCCACTTATTATTTCTATGACCTTGAGCAAGCGCTGAATCTCTTGGGCCTGCTTTTTCTCATCTGTGGAATGAAGGGCTTGAACTGGAGGATGTATAAAGCTCCTTCCACCTTGAGATCTATGATTCTATCAGTAAGATCACATCCAAAAAGCTGGAACAAGAAGGTCCAGAGCACCCTGAGATTGAGGGGCATCTAGTAGGGAGTGTGGAAGGCTGTGCAAAGCAGGCATGTGGGCATGACATCAAGTGCTACCTTCTTTTCAGCTTTACCAGTTGCTGAATCTGAAGGAATTAGATTTCTCATCCTGTGCCAACTGAAAATTCTGTTTACAAGGATGTCAGTCAGCAAGGTATATGTACGTATGCTCATTATGACTTGAGAGTCTCAGATCCAAAACTTGGCTGCATTGGAATGGAAGTCAGTGGGCCACTTGGGATGGACGTGGGAAGTCACTTGGGATGAATCTTTAGAACAACAAGTGATTTTTTTAAAGGGGGTGGAAGGATTCAGGAGTGGCCAGAGATGTGAAGCAGATTGCTGGAAACTGAATTAAGAATCAGAAAGAAACCCAATTATGCAGCTGGTGTCACTTAGGCCACATTAACTCTGAAATTTGTTTCTTTTTCTGTGGTTTCAAATTCACAGCTGCAGGCAGGAGCTGGCAGGCAGTGGTCGATAGCTGGTATTAGCAACTCAAGTCTTCTGAAGTTGGACCTGAAGAGAAATGCTGAGTGGGTGAAAAGGGGAATCAATCACTTTGTGGAGCAGCAAGTATATATCAGAAATTGAGGCACCCTAGACTCATGGTGGGTGCTGTGCCTGGGGATACTGCAGGAAAAGGGATAATCTCTGCCTTCAAGGTGTTTGCAGTTTAGCTCGGGGAAACATGATTTCTAGTAATAGAAATCATTAGGGAGTCCAAGACAACCCAGACTTCCAAGAGGAGTTTAAGTAACAGAAATAACATTGACTATAGCAGACATACTGCTGTACTTCCTACTGGGTTCAGTTGCTTTGAAATGACCTTAGTTAGAGTAAGTGGAACTCCTGCCCTGGGCTAAGTGATCACTTCTCACAACCTAGGCCTAGCATCAATGTTTAGGTGTGGCCTTTGGAAGAGCTCTTTGATTTCACTAATCCAAAACTCAATGATGTGCATTTATTGAGTGACTACTATATGCCATGAACCATGCTAGGTCCTAGGGATGGGACTACAAAGAATGAAGCAACCTGTGCACTCCAGGAGCTCACCATATAATTGCAAGGTGTTTTTAGATGAAGTTTTCCGGATTGATTGCACATTAGCCTCATGAACAGCCCCGCCAAAGTGGCTTACTTGGCTATTCTCTCTGTGTGACTTTTTAGCTCGTCTCCTTATTTTTGCATAGACTAGTTAACTCTCTTTTTCTAATGTTTGGGATGTGTTCCCACTTCTCCCAAATCTTAGAACCCTCTACCGCCCTTTAAGGCTCAATCCAAGGGTATCCTCCTAGAAATGTCCCTTCCTGATTCCTGTCATTATTGTTCCCAAAATTACTCACATCTGCTTTGTGTATACTTTATATTTCCTTGTCTGTGTGCAAGTTTTTTTCTCATTCAGTAGAACATAAGCTTCTTGAGGATAAGGACTGATTAATTTTTGTCTTTGCATTTCCCTTGCCCAATATAATGTTTGGGCCATAAATGGCCCTTAATAAATGCTTGTGGGATTAAATTGACTTAAGTTGAATTGACTGAATGATTTGAACTGCACCCAGCTTTCTTTCCCATCACACCTAGTAGGCCCTATAGATCAAGATCTGGTAGTCAAAGAGTCTGTAGAGTTTAGATTAATATTGGGGGCATGAGAATGACAGCAAGGATTGCATTAAGCATCGGATTAGATCTGTAGCTTCCCTAGAGATGGAGAGACATTGTTCCAGGTATTATCTGGAGCAGGGTGGAAAACCTGTGGCCTCAGGGACACATGTGGCCCTGAGGCCACAGGTTCCCCACCCCTGATCTGGAGCATCCTGCATTCAAAGAGCTATGGCAGAGGCCTCTCTCATACCCTCAGATAGCCTAGAAACAGGGCTCGTCTCTGGCCAAGCTTATAGATAACTGGCTTCTTGGCTGTCTATCTTCCTCCCCCTCACCACCCCCAAAGTCCCTGCCCCAGCAACTTCTTCTTTGCCTTGGTTGTCCCTATCTCAGATCTGACCATGACAGAGGAGGTGCTTCCCGAGTCTGGTGACTATCAATCTGCTTAGAGCACAACACACTATGCCCTTGGCACCATTCTTGGCCTGTAGCCACTAAAGTGACAAGGAGTATCTTAGAAGCTACTATTATCCAGTCTAGGTCCTGGGTTCAACATGTAGGGTTCAAACTGACTCAGGGTTCCCTCTTAGACCTTTTCCCTTTGAGTGTCTTGAGGATGAAGTTATAAGATCAGATCAGTTACTATATGTTTATTACTTTCATTCTCTTCCACATTTACAAACTCACCCTTAGCCTTTCCTAAATAGCTTGCAAGTACCTAGATAAGTTTCTGGGTAAAAGAATAGATACCTGATAAGGCATTTCTAGTAACAGAGAAACAAATCAAAGCTTAGGTACTGCTCTGAAGGGATAATAAGAGGCATGGTATTAAACTGTTTTGTTTTTGTTTTTTTACAAATGTAGCTGGACAGCTTCTAATCTTTAACTTTTAATCTCTTTCATCTTCCTTCCCAATAGGTCTGTAAAGGTGGAAGGTTCCCTTTGGCCATCAGTTAAGGGATTATTAAGAGACTGTGTATTGTAGAAAAAAGAGCTCTGTCTTGGGAATCTGAAGAATGGAGGTTGAGTCCCTGCTCTGTCACTGATTACCTGGGTGAACTTGGTCCACTTGCTTCATCTATCTTCTTCTCCATTGGTAAAGGGTATGTACATTTTGGTGATTTGGGGGCATAGTTCTAAACTGCTTTCCAGAATGGCTGAAACAGCTCACAGATCCACTAAAAGTGAATTAACGTAAGGACTAACTTTATGCAGAATATAGAGCACACAGTAAAGAGTAATGTGCAGCTAGATAAGGTTGGAAAAATAGTAGGGCAATCTAATGTGTTTATTTTGCTTAATTGCACATATTTGTAATAGGTTTTATTTTTTCTTGATTTCCTAATGGGCAGGAGAGGGAGAAATGAGAGGGAGAGAATTTGAAACTGAAAATAAAATGAATGTGAATTTAAAAAAAGTAGTAGAATGATGTTGAATTGTGGAAGGTATCAAATGCCAGATTAAGGAATCACTGAAGAAATAGACCTCTATATTACAGATTGAATAGTAATGGAAGATGATATTTAATGTAGTTGGTGTTATGGGGAAATAGAGGAAGAGGAGAAGATAAAATTTCTACTTTCGAAGAGGTGATGGTTTACTGGGGGAGCCCAGACTGAGATTCATGATTTAATTAATAGATGTTAGAAATAGACCTGTAAGCAAGGGTTAAAAAAAAACAAACAAAAGAAAAACATGTTACCAAAGCTTACCATAATGTAAGCACTTTGAGCCAAGGGCTTAGGCTTTCTCTACCTTTGTATTTTACACAGTTTAAAATTCTGCTGCTTTGCACATGTTCCATAAATGAATGGTGCATGACTGGAAAGCAAGATACGGGAATTGGGCTAGGTACAGAGAAAGCCCAGAGGAAGTAATTTTTAACGTTGGCCTTGAAGAAGTCAGAGAACTTGGATTTTGGGGGGAGCAAGATTGTTGGAAGGGCTTAATTATAGAATATCATGTTTAGGAGATCAGCCTGATTAAAATAAAAACAAGGGAAATAAAAAACATAAGGAACAGAAAATATTAATGTTGTAAGAATGATCTTTTGCCAAAGTAAGAAAGTAGAATTGGCATACGGTTTAAAAGGAAATCACATCCCTCACATGCAAACTAAACCTGAATACAATCATACCAGCCATTCCCCTTCCACACATACCTGGGATACACGTGTTAACACATTTAAAAAACTCCCTTCCATTGATCAGAGTATATATTGAATCCAATCAAAATAAGGAATCTTTTATTTGACTTTGTTAAATACCATATATAAATGGTCAGATAGAATCTGCTCAGATACAGAGGAAAGTCTGATACAGTTAGGGCTTTGATAATAATGAAAGTCATTAAGAAATGCTTTTCTTTTTAGGAAAATGGAAAAGAATTTGTAAAGTTCCTACTATGTACATAGCTTCAGAATGAATGGATTAAAAGCTAGCAAGTTAAGACAATTAAAACAATTTGTTAGGTTAATAAACAAGGCAAAATAAATCAATATATCATTGAGTTAAAAAAACAAGCAAGCTAATAATAGCGAGGCTTATATTGTTTCTGAACTTCAGATAAAAATCATTTTAAACAATGAATCTCATTGTTTTAGAAGACCTATGTACAAGGGTATGCTGGAGCCAGCTTCTACTGGCTCCCTAGAGCAGATTGTTAAATTTTCATTGTGAAATTCACACCTCAGAAGTTAACATACACTATAAATCAGACTTGATTTATTGTTTTATTGTTTAGATTTAAAGTGATGGAGAAAATGTTAATGATGCAGATTACACATTAAAAGTGTATCTTGGTTTTCAGCGTACAACCCTCACTATGTGAATATTTTTATGCACTTAAGATACATCTTTTCTACCAGTTTGTAAATGGGCTGGTTTCTGCCTATGGCTCCCCTCTAATGTACCAATATAGTACTGTTACCATAGGCAACAACCTGAAAAAAACAAACCTCAATGAAAGAGAGTTTTTCAAATGTGTTAACAAGTGTATCCCAGGTATGTGTGGAAGGGGAATGACTGGTATGACTGCATTCAGGTTTAGTTTGCATGTGAGGGATGCGATTCCCTTTTAAACCATATGCCACTTCAATTCTATAAATTGAACAATATAAGACCTTTTTCAGAATCTGTATATCTAGAGATCTTAGAATGTGGAAGGGGGTGTTATAACTAGAGTTTTCAGAACCATAAAATGATTATATTAATAATAACCAAGTTAATAATTATGATAATAACATATTTCTATTATACTTTAAGGTTTACAGAGATAAGGTCCCACAGGTTTAAAGGAACACCCATAGAGAATGGGGGTGTCAAGAACAAATGTATTATTTGTGAAACACAAATATATGACTGACTTCCACTATATCAGTCTAAAAATGTACCTGAAATAGAGATTACCACCCAAGACCAGCCAGCAAGAAGACAGGCCTGGTCTGTGGTCTCTTCTTTTGATATGCCCAATTTATAGACCCATATTTCAAGGAACGTATTATGATGGTACAGAATAAAGAAATCTGGATTTAATTTCAGAGGACCTGATTTTGCTAACTGAATGACCTTGTAAAAAATCACTTTTCCTCTCTCTTGGAGGTTGTGCAAGATGACCTTGAAAATTTCTTAGAGCTCTTGATCTATAATTCTGTGAAATCAAAGCCCTGTCTTGACTGATCCATTACTGTTCTGAAGGCCACTCCATCAGTCAAGGTTCACTGAAATCACTGTTGCTGAATATCTTCGATTGCTTTCCCATGATAGATCTATCTTTTCAGGAAGAATGATTTGGCATTCCCCTCTCATGAATGGAAAACAAGTAAGCAGTGACTTGGGAAAATTTAATGGGGTCAAAGTTTCCAGATCATCTTCTCTTACTGGTCCAAGGAGAACTTATATAGCATCCTGCACAAGAAATTACAGGCCCCAAAGTAACCATTCTCTGTCCAGAACATGAAAAAGTATAAATTTAGGAACGTGGGGCGCAGTGTATGTGACAAAGTTAGGTCCTGATATTGCATATAGATCCTAACAAATAGTATCTTTGAGCCTATTGTTAGGTGGGAAAGTGAGAGGAAAAGCAGTTGAAAGAACGTATTATCTACTCCACACAGCAAGAAAGAATAATTAACAAATCTATGAGTGATAGTTTTGCTCATGCTTTTGCCTTCAAAGTGAATGATCTGCTTTCCTAAGTTTTGATCAGACTTGTCCTGGAGAGCTTGAAGATGTTTGTTGGGCTTTACTCTAGTGTGAAATGTGAGATGTGACATCCCAATATTGCTGAGGTTGCAATCACACTTGAGAGTACATAACTTGAAGTTGAGCAACAACTGGGTTCATATCTTACCTCTGATACTCATTGGCCGAGTGATTCTGGTCAACTGACTATCTCTGAGCTTCAATTTCCTTACCTAGCTAATGCAACCCATAAGTACTTTACCTCACAGGGATTTTGTGAGGATCAAATTAGAAAAAAAAAGTCTATCTTCATCTACTACCTACCTATCATAAACTCTGGAAACTTAAAGTGCTATATAAACATCTGATTTTTATAGTGCAGTTCTGGTCATCATTTTCAATGGTGTTCAGACAGAATTGGTTCTGGGACATTATTAATTTTTAAATATTTAATGTTCAGAGTACTAAGGCACAAGTGGATAAATGAACTCCATTTTGTACCTGAATAAAAGTTTTAAGATGTAATTGCGTTGTCTGTTACCTCATTGAAGTCATGGTTGGGACAATCCCTGTGGCAGACTGAATTACATACACATGCACACACATATAACATATATACATATATAGTATGCTCTAACAATCTATAAATCTATATCACTTATCTCTCTATCTCATCAATATCTAATCTCTCTCTTTGCCATCATTTCCATATTTATCTCATCCCCATCATTTTTACTCCTGGAGTTGGTCCAACCATGACTTCAGTGAGGGAACAGAAGATGATATTATATATGAATATATGAATATGTATGTAGATATGCTTATATACACATATGCATGTAGATATGTATGTACATAAGTATGTACATCTGTCTATCTATCTACCTATCTATCTATCTATCTCTCATCCTACTCCCACCTGGGGTTTTAATTTTTTTCTACTAGGGAACTATATTCTAATAGTTTTTAATTCCATGTAGTTTGGAAGTACGGTGACATCTGTTAAAATTCATTATTCTTAAATTTTTGTGAGTCAATATTATGTGCAGGCAATTTTGGGCAACAGTTCTGTCTGTACTGATGCTCTTGTTCTGGTACAGTTTATTTGTTGACTTCTCAGTGATATTTGGAAGCTTTGTATTAGTAGTACAAGGATTTGTCATCTCGGTAAGCTTCTGGTGTATCATTCTGGTCAATTGATTGAAGTCTATTTAGTATTTGTTAGGTACTAAATTTTTGCTTATCTGGAGCAACACATCACATTGTTTCTACTGTTTCTTTGCAAAATCTTCACTGATCAACAATTTCAGTTCTCTTCAAAATTATTTATGTTGCTTTTATTATTACAACTATTATTTCATTGCTACTTTGATGTCAGTGATGTGGGGAAATGCCTAGAATGGAAATTCCTTGCACTGCTACAGATGGACAATGCATCTGTAACTTAGAATCTAAAAGAAATGCCTGACGCACCATAAAGTTAAATGACTTGCTTATAGTCACATGCCAGGATGTGTCAGAGATGCTGTTAGTGTAGGGCTAGATGTAGCCCTAACAGAAACCAACAGTAATACTTAGGCGAGATAAGTTATCGTCATTGAGAGGGAAGAGATAGATGGACTGAAGGATTTCCATTGACTTTGAGGATTAAGGTTTTTATTTTTTAACAAAATTTCCATCTTCTAAAAGAAGTCTTCCCCAAGTCCTCTTAATTCTGTTTATTTTTCCTATTTATCCTGTACATAGCTTGCTTTTTATATATTTTTTTGCATGTTGTTTCTCCCATTAGATTGCTCTTAAGGGCAAGGACTATTTTTTTTTTTTTTTACCTTTTTGGTATCCTTAGAGCTTAGCACAGTGATTGGCACATGGTTGATATTTAATAAATGTTTATTGATTAATTGCCCTTGAAAATGGGTAGAATCAACGGGACCTAGAATGCTGCAAGAGTCTTCAACCATGGGAATCTTGCCCAAAGAAAGTCTCATTCCTAAAGTTAGTGGTTCATGAAATAAAGGTACATTGCTTGTTCTTGAGATTATAGGGACCAAAATTAATTGTGTATGCAGAACAGTATAGGTTATCCGCTAAATTGCTAAGTGAGGAATTGGTATTTAGAGTCTCTAGGTTTTTTTGTTCACTGTCCCCTTTCATTCTACTTATGGAAACCTACATTTGGGTTCACAACCTATCTTCCTCCTAAAAATATTATCGCTTATTCACATTCAGTTATACATAACTGATGAACATTTAGAATCTAACCATTTCGATGGGTATTTATATTTTAACAATTAAAAGGATGATGACTTTATTCCCCATAAGGTAATTTCAGGTAGTGGCAGAAAAACATGTGATAGAGGATGTGGAAGGCAATGGTATACTAGAACCTTTCCAACATCCCTTACATGATACAAGTAGTCTCTACTTTTATTGATGATGGATATGATTAAAAGATCGTTTCAACGTGCTTCTTCATGTTTCCTTCCTTTCAGTGAAGAGAGGGTTTCCAAAAGGATGATATGTTTATACTTGGTTGAGGTGTAAAGACTTGGTCATTTATCCTCTTTTGATAATTCTTAAAAAAGTAAAGTCATTAAGTATTTGGTACCTACAACATGCTTAGCCCTGCTCCAGATGGGGAAGTGAGAGAAGGAGATACCTAAAATGATGTATCTGGATTTGATTGGAGGATCCATGGATAGATTTCAGTGGGTTTCTGAACTTGGAAAAGAAAATGCAACTTTACTTTTACTAACCTTTTGCTTTCTTTGTAATCCCAATATGTTTTATTTTATGTATTTAAAAATAGTACTCTGAGTTAGTCAGCATTTATTAAGTGCTTATTGTGAGGTGCTGGGCTAAACTCTAAGAAGGGATCCAGGGATTTCAGAGAATGTTGGGGAGATATCTGCCACTGGAAATGTTGAAATTATCTCTCTCCAGCTCTAAAATTCTTTGGCCTTCAAGGACCTCAAAGGTCTGTCTTGAGTGACACATCTACCGTATAAATAGATGAAACAGAAATCCAGGCAGAACAGTGATTAAATTGTGTGACTCTGATGCTAGAAGTCCATACTCCTTATCAGAAAGTCAGGCTTGGTAAAACATGCTTTCATGTGGTCATGTGTGACTCCAATCAGAGGTATTTCAATTCGTATGCAATCTTGAGAATGTCAGGCTGTCTGAGGTCCTGAAGCCTGGATTTTATGGTAGTTCTTGAAAAATGAGCTGAATCCAGTCTTCACCTGGGACTTGCACAACTTGTGGAACAGGCCACACTATCTATGATGGAGTTAGTTTGATAATCTCATTTTCTACTCAGGTATTATTATAACATTAAATATGTTGTGAAATGTCATTAAAAATCTGTATTTTGGCTAACTACTTGTTAAGAAACCTTGGTCAGAAAAGTTAACCTGGTGAGAACGAGAAGACTGAGGCACAAAGAATAACAGAATCATTTTTTCTTTTTGTGAGCTGAGGGTAATAAGAGAAAACTAGCTGGATGTTACAGTGGATGGAGTACTGGGCCTGGAGTCAGGAAGACATCTTCTTGAGTTCAAATCCAGCCTTAGATACATGGCCCTGGGTAAGTCACATAACTCTATTTGCCTCAGTTTCTCATCTGTAAAATGAGATGGAGAAGGAAATGGCAAACCAATTCGGTATCTTTGTCAAGAAAACCCCAAATGGGGTCATGAAGAGTCAGATACAACTGGACCTTGGAGAAGGGATAGGATTTGAATAGAGGATGGGTTTATATAATCCGTTGAATGTTGCTTGGGGCAGACAGAGGTTAATAAACTTCTCCAGAAGCATGTCACTACTATCATAGGTAGAACAGAAATTCAGATCTCCCTAACTGCAAGTCCAAAGCTGTATCCATCATGAAGGGTTGTCTCTTCTTTTTCAATATCCTATTTGAAATAGGGGAAATCCCTAGTGGGAGTGAGCCCTTTATTGAAGGAATGGATGTCTTCAGCAATGACTACATTTACAATGCTAGTTAAGAAATATCTAGTGCTTAGTTGATAAAGTTCCTCAAGTGTTTAGGGGTTCAGCACAATGAAAGGAAATATATAAATATGCTTTTTCAGATTTAAATTTAAATTCTATATCTTCTGAGCTCTTGGGGATTGTTTCTCTCATTAGTTCATAATTTGTTTTTCAAAATTTTTCTATTTTAAGAAATGGAGAGAAGAAAAGAAAGGAGAATTATTAAAAAAAAAAAACAAAACAAAGGAAATGATAGAAGAAAATTAGAAAGCTCCAAAGAAATACAGAATGAGGAAAATAAGAGAATGTCATTGTTGGGTGGGGGCTGGGGAGGAGGATTAGATAGAATTCAAGGAACTTTTCTTTCTTTTCTATTTTCTTATGGTTATTACAGATTTTTCTCAGCGGAGGATATCTTTGCCTGCCAGTCCTGTGTGTATAGCCTGATAAAGGAAAAAAACATTTTTGTGCAAGATTTCTGTTAGAAAAAACATAGCAGTTTAACACAGCCTCTGCTGCATTAAATAAGGGGGACATGAGTCTATTTCTTGACCTGAAGGTATTCAAGGATACATAATGTATTAGCATTAATGGAGGTGGCCTTAACCCATTTGACACTGAGAGGTTAAGTATAATACAATTGTTTGCTTATGAAATCTAACTGGAAACAAAAATAAATTTGACTTTACTTAATTCCCTTGATGACCTTCAGATTCAGGGCAGTTAGTTATCCAGCTGAACGATGCTTTCTGGGAGTGGCCTTTAGGGATGTAAATCACATTCCTTTCAAAGGAGTAAGGCAGCCAGTATTCCCATAGAGATGTATTCAAGTCAGGTTTCTAGTAGGTTAAAAATGCCCTGGTGGGAATCAGTCTCTGTGGTATGGAAAAATGACACATTCCATCAGAGTTTGATTTGCTTCATACTCTTTGTTGCTGAATTGATTTTAATAGATTATCTAGTATATATATATATATATATATATATATATATATATATATATTTGCATATACTAATGATGAGAGCAACTTTGTAGTACTTTTGTAGTATATTCTCAACTCTAGGAAATATCATTATATGCAGAAATTGATCAGCTGAATTTATAGCGTATCAATTAAAAAAAGAATAACAATATTTTTCTCTCTTCCTTCCCCTGGTGGCAAGAGGAGGGGGAGGAGGAATGGACAAAGAAAACACTTGCAACAAATATGCACAGTCAAGCAAAAGAAATTTCCATCTTGGCCATATCTAAAAGTATATGTTTCATTCTGTACCATGTGTCCATTGCCTCTCCATGAAGATAAAAGTAGGTATTAGTCTGTATCATAGGTCTCCTAAAATCACGGTTGGTCCTTGCAGTAATCAAATTTCGGAAGTAACTCAAAGTTGTTCATTTTTAAAATGGTGTTATTATAGCAGAAATTGTTCTCCTTACTACATTTTGCATCAGTTCATACAAGTCCTTCCAGGATTTCCCCCAAATTGTCACCTTTATTATTAAAACTATCTATTTTAATTCTGGCTAAGCACATTCAAAGAAAATGAGATTATTTAATCACACATTTATGAAGTTCCTACTGTGTGTTAGAAACTTTTCTAGGAGATGGGGAAATAGCAAAAGGAAAATCTTTGTACCTGCCCTCTAGGAGCTTGCATTTTAAAAAAATGATTTATTTTTAGTTTTCAATATTCACTTCCATAAGATTTTGAGTTCTAAATTTTCTCCTCCTCCCTCACCTCCCCTATCCCAAGATGGTATGCAATCTGATATAAGTTACACATATACATTCACATTAAACATATTGTCACATTAGTCATATTGTAACGAAGAACTAGAACCAAGGGGAGAAACCATGAGAAAAGAGAAACAAACAAACAAAAAAGAAGCCAACTAATATGCTTCAATCTGCATTCAGACTCCATAGTTCTTTCTTCAGATGTTGACAATATTTTCTATCAAGAGTCTTTTGGAGTTACCTTAGATCCTTGAATTGCTGAGAAGAGCTAAGTCTATCAAAATTAGGAGCTTACATTTTAATGGGGAAAACAACATGTACATAGATATCTAATATGCAATACCCATATAAAGGAAACAAAAGATAAGCTTGGAGAGAGTGGAAGCACTGCAAGATGACTAGAAGGTCTCATGCAGAAGGTGATTTGAGCTGAGATTTTGAAAAAAAAACTCAGGGATTCTGAGACACAGTGGTGAGAAAGGAGAACATTCCAAGAAATAGGAGCAGGCAAAGCAAAAGAGCAGTAATGGAGATGGGATATGGAGTGTCCTGTGTAAGGAATTGCAAGAAAACCAGTATGATGGGGTTGTAGGGTTCGTTGTATCACCAAGGCAATATTCTCAGCACTGACAGCAACTGTGAACATGCTGACGTAGTTCTGAGTTGCAGAGTATGACAGATTCTCCATATAGAAAGCAGAAGAAAAACATTTATTCAGACACCAGAAAGTCAGATCCCAACACCAGAAAGCCAAATCCATCATAGTAACCAAGAAGTCAATACACATTAGCACTGTAGGAGACAATGCCATTCCTAAAGCTCCTCCCTGTTCACCCCCTTGCAGGGCCTTCTCATAAGCAAACACTCACAAGATTAGCTGTGCCTCCCTGTGTCCTCTCTCCCCCTACCCTAACTGCTCTCACCAATTTCTTGCCTGCTCTGTTCCATTCTTCCTGTTCCACCTTTTAAGCAAGCTTCTCCCATCACATGTGACTTAGGCTTCCATGTGATTTAAGGAGGTCACATGGGCCTAATAATGGGTGGTTATGTTATATGCCAAATGAAGTATATATTTGGTACTAGATCTAATAAGAAAATACTGAATTTTGTTGCATATTGGAGCAACATAATCACACCTACACACTTTAGAATAATCACTTTTATGCTTATATGGAGGATGATTAAAATGTGTAGATGTGAAATAGAGAGACCAATTAGTAGGTTATTACAATGATCAAGGAAAGAACTGATGAGTATTTGAACTATGGAGGCAGTTGTATTAATGGTGTTTGTGCTAATGTAGAGAAAGAGTTGATTTTGAGAGATACTGTGCAGAAAGAATAACAAACTTTGATAACTGGTTGAATATGAGTGACTGTGATGAGTTAAGAACAATGCCAAGTTTGTGAACCTGAGTGACTTAAAGAATGAAGGTACCCTAGATATAAAGAAAGGGAAGTTTGGGAAGGGTGGGTTGGAGAAAGGATAATGAGTTCTGTCTTTATACATATTGAGTTTGAGATATCTATAAGTCGTCTAGTTTGAGATGTACAAAATACTGTTGGCAATGTGAGACTGGAGTTCTGGGGACAGAGTAGAGTTGGATCTAGAGGTCTTGGAATTATCTGCATACAGATGATAAATGAACCCATATGCAAGCTGATGATATCATTAAGGGAGAAAACAGACAGAGAAAATAAGAGCAGTCACAGAATGAACCCTTGGAGTATACCCAGATTTAAGGGGTGTAATAATGATAACGATATAGCAAAGGAAACTCAGAAGTTGTCAGATAGGTTGAAGGAAAACAAAGAGAAGACAGTATTATGAAAACTCATGGTGGAAAGGAAAAGGTGATCAATCATGGTGAATTCAGCAGAGCAGTCAAGAATGATGAAATTGAGAAAAGATGTGTGTAGGGGACCAAACATTTGCCAAAGATTTCATTCATAACCTTGCAAAGGCTGCAGGTAAATAACAAAGTCAGAAGCAAAATTTTAGAGTATCTAAAAGGGTAATGAGAGAACTATAAACCATAATGTTAAAGGATTATTTGAAGGATCTGGTGGAGGTTGGGGGAAAGTTATGGTTCATCCTGGAGTGAAGCACAGGAGAATATGGTAAATATTTTGAAATATTTAATGTGTTGACATTAGGAAATGAGATTAGACATATTCTGTTTGACTTGGAATGGTGGGTGGGAATTACAGGATGTAGATTGTCACTCAACATAAGGAAAAGACTGACAAAACTATCCAAAAGTGAAATGGACTGACTTAAGGGCATGTGAGTTACCTATAACCAGTGCTCTTTAAATGGAAGCTGGATGTGCACTGTTGGAATTCTTATAAATGGTAATGGTCATTTTGGTATGAAGTGAAATAGAAGACTCATGAATAATGAATTCTAAGATTCTGTGGCTTTAATTTGTGTTGATAAATAGGATTGGGTTCAGTGGAGTATTTGGGTAGTCCCTGGAATATTTAGACTTTGGTCATTACCTATCTTCTCTTTCTAGCTATTTCTTTTACTCCAATGTTCAATAAATAAGCACCCTCAAAGACTCTCCATCACATGCATACACACAAAAACACTACCAATACTTTCTTACCACCAAAATATGTCCTAAGACTTCTACCATAAAGGGAAGAAAATCAGTAAATTAATTTATTCTAAGATAGCAACTTATGATTGAAGTTTATTTACTATTTTAACTTTACCACAAATATTTATATGCCATCTCATAGGGCAATGCATTATGTCAAAGGAATTAAGTGTGAGTTGGGATTTCAGGCAACGATAAAAAGTCAGGAGAGATCTTCTTGGTGACTCTCCCATATCTCTTTCCCCTCAATATGTCACTTGTCCATCTTCTTCAGATATAAATAAAGGTGGTTCTAGTTGTGGTCATTTTCAGTCGTATATCTTCACAAAAAGCTAATGAATTTCCTTTCAATGCTATATGTTGTATAATAACTCCAATCCATTTCTTGGAGGAAAGAACCCTTTTCACCTTTCTTGTAGAGTCCTGGGTAAAAAGTGGATCCATGTTATAATGGTGGTGGTAAGAGAGGAGCTGAGACAAGAATCCAGGATCTGATTTCCTTAATCTCTCCCTCTCATTAGTTGCTAAGAGTGGCAGCTACAGCCTTTCCAGTTTTATTCTTGCCTTAGGCTGTCTAATTATTATTGTCAATGGCAGATAGGGCCATATGCATACCGAATTGAAATATTCTTAATCTTCCTATTCTGCATGAATAACCAAGGAAGCCTACATGAAACCTGAA
Organism: Bettongia penicillata ogilbyi; assembly: GCA_023548195.1. Classification (NCBI taxonomy): domain Eukaryota; kingdom Metazoa; phylum Chordata; class Mammalia; order Diprotodontia; family Potoroidae; genus Bettongia; species Bettongia penicillata. The sequence continues at coordinate 390,624 of JAJHZJ010000503.1, read as the reverse complement.
AGATCACCCAGAAAGAAATTGAAAAGATATGCTTGAACTATTCCTTGTTCAACTGATATCACAAGGTTTCTGGTCAGTGCCTTTTGCTTTCACTGGATTTCCCCTTTACAACATTTTTTCTTCTTTCCCCCCTAAATATCTCCTGTCTTTTTTACTGGTCTACTGTTCCTCAGAAATGTCCCTCTGATACATTCCACATTTACATTGTCTCATAGGTAAGAAAGCAGTGACAGATGGAGAATGTATTTTGGGACTGTAAGTAATGCAGACTAGAATCTTCAGAAAATTAGCTGAGATGAACATCACATGAGACATGAAACAACCAGAAGAGAAATTTTAACTATAGGCAGACCTAAAATGTCATATCAGTACAAAAAGAGATTTAGGCAACTAAAGTATGTACTTTTGAATGAAATAATTGTGCTTCTGAAATTCAAACAAGAAATCACCGGACCCTGGATTTGAAATCATAAAGAATGGGACACACAAAATGATATGTTATGTAAAATTGAAAAGTGCGAAAGAAATTTAGGACTGCTGTTTCTGTTGAATGGCTACGAATTACTACAACCTTGGAGGGAATGGAATTGAGGATCCTTTAAAAGACAATATGGAGGTGTTTAGTAGCAATGAGCATTATAAGGGAGTAATTGTGCAAGAATAGTAGAGTGAATTCTGGAGAGCAGTTTGGAACTATGCTCAAAGGGCAATAAAAATGTGCATATCCTTTGACCCAACAATACTGCTTTTAGGGCTGTATCCCAAAGAGATCACAAAAATGGGGAAAGGCCCTACATGTACAAAAATATTTGTACCAGTTGTTTTTGTGGTGGCTATTAACTGGAAATCAAGGTGATGCCCATCAATTGGGGAATGGCTGAACAAGTTGTGGTATACGAATGTAATGGAATACTATTGTGCTATAAGGAATGATGAGCAGGTAGACTTTGGGAAAACCTGGAAAGACTTATATGAACTGATGCTGAGTGAAGTGAGAAGAACCAGGAGAATATTGTACACAGTGATAGCCACAGTATTCAAGGGCTGATTTTGATAGACTTAGCCCTTTTCAGCCATGCAAACTAAAATGTTTCCAAAGGATTCATGATGGAGAATGCCATCCATATCCAGAAAAAGAACTGTGGAGTTGGATTGCAAGGTGAAGCAGACTCTTCTTTTTTGTTTTGTTTTGTTTTTTTTTCTTTCTATGGTTTCTGCCATTAGTCATAATTCTTCCAGCAATACAGCTCATGAACCATCCATGCCTAAAAACTAATGCAGTCCTCAACATGTCCTCCCCTAAAATGGGCACAAAAGACTTACCCACCATGTGGGGGCCTTCATTGTATTCTCAAGTTGTTCCATAAGCACCAGTGAAACACACAAGCTGAGCAGCAGTGATCCCTTGCTTTTATTGTGTCCAAGGCATCTTTTTTTCCTGTAATATATTTCATTAACATTTCACCACTCTACTCTTTTTTAATTTTTTAATATTTTCTTTATTCATTTTTGCTTTTGAGCATCCACTTCCATAAGTTTTGAATTTTCTCTCACTTTCTCCCTTCTCCCTCCCCAAGATGGCATGCAATCCAATATGGGCTCTATACATAAATTCCTATTAAACATATTTTCACCTTAGTCATGTTGCATAAATAGTCACATAGATGAGGACTGCAGATCCATTGGAGTATTAAAACTGCTTTCAGGACCATAATAATATCACAATACAAGGTAATAAATTTACAGTATTTCTCCTTATAAGGGGATTTTTTTTTTTAAAAGTTTGTTCAATTGGGTCTGACTCTTTATGACCTCATTTTGGGTTTTCTGGGCAAAGATAATAGAGTAGTTTGCCATTTCCCTTTCCATCTCATTTTACAGATTAGAAACTTGAGGCAAATAGGATTAAGGAATTTGCTCATAGTTACACAACTATTAAGTGCCTGAAGCTGTATTTGAACTCAAGTCTTCTTGACTCCAGGCCTGGAGCTCTATTCACTGTACTACCTATTCAATTTTATTTTATTTTCAGACCCTAATTCCCTCCCTTCCCTTTATTCTCATCCTCCAGTTGAGAAATCAAGCCAAAACAAAGAAGCAAACCCCTGTAATAAGAATGCATAAATTTCTACACTGGTTATGATCACTACCACTACCACCACCACCAGTCTCAATCTGCCCTATGCATCCATCAGCTCTCTTTTAGGAGGTGGGTAGCATCTTTCATCTCAGTCCTTTGGAACTGTGATTGGTCATTGTTTTGATATGAGTTCCTAAGTCTTTAAAATATCATTATTATTTATAAAGAGGTTTCAATGCCTGCATGATGGAAGAAATGTCTACCTATTGAACAATATACATTCATTACTGGGTATGAAAGCCTATGATAGGTGCTATGGAGAATATAAGAGAAGCAGAAGCAACAGTTTTGCCTTCCTGGAAATTTTTGTTTAGTTGCACAGATAAAATATATATAGATGGGGTAATTAAGGCTACAAGATAATATACAAATGAATGTTACATTGCTTAACACTTTGTAAACTATATACAATCTGCTATTTTTTGTTCAGACCACTATGTACTTTGATCGGCAAAGAGACGTATGGGTTTCAATAACAGATGTACAATTAGACTACTTATATAAACTTATACATTCAATTTGAGTTTGAGATAAATAATATATGATATAAATAATAAATGTTTCAGGAGTTTAGAAAAGGGGAAGGTTACTAAATCGTGGAAAGCTGAATTGGAAGAGGTGAAAACTGAGCTGAGCTTTGAAGGATGGATAGGATTTGCCTAGGCAAAAAGGACCAGGTTAGGTATGAGGACCAGCACGATGAAACATGAAGAAGTAAAAGAGAATCTGGGTTGCATGGGACATGATGCAAAGACCAGTGTGACCATAGTAGAGGGTTCATGGTATGGATAAGTGACAGACAGAAGGTGTACAGGACTGGATAGATATGTTTGGGGAATCTTGATTCTATCAGGTTCTGCAGTTCTTTAATTGCTGACCATTCGCTAAGAATTAGCCAGAATATTAACCATCATATAGATCACATTGTCCCCCATCATCTCATTGAGTTTATATGAAAACTTAGTGTAGCCGATAAGTGTTTCTCCTGGAGAAAATGATGAGTTTATACTTTCAGCTCAAAAGCTTCAGCTTGCAACCCTCCCTTATGAAAGCACTGTGTCAACTTATACACCACCATATTACTTTCTGTGTCTGCTATTGAGAGGTAGATATCCCATTGCCTCTACTAGGAGGACTCCCCAAACTGCTAGTATGAGGCTATTAGGCAGAAGGCTCGGTGGTGATTAGCAAAGCAATGTGAAATTTCCACATATGATGCTAGGTGCAATCTTCAAAGCCTTTTGCCATTCCTGTGAAAGGATCAGAACATCATAGGATTATAGATTTACATCTGGAAGGGACCATAGCAAGCAATCACTTTACAGATGAGGAAATAGAGGGTCAGAGAGGTTAAGTGACTTGTCCAATGTCACACAGCTAGTAAGTGGCAGATCTGGGATGTGAACCTAGGCCTTCTCTAGTCAAGTGTACTTATACGTCTATTTACCTCCTAAGTGCTATTTTAAGCTTCTTTTGTCAACCAGAGAACAGACAATTCCATGCATCTGTCAAGAATCCAGGATCTACTGGAGCATAAGGTTTTCAGGGAAATCAACCATTATCAGGAACATCTTGGTTTGGATCAATATAGGTCTCCACAGGCCTTTCAAAACAGAGACTGATGGGAAGGAGTCCAAGTTGGCTTCTTACTTGCCTAATTGAAAAGATACTGATAACATTACTGTTAATTGTTAAGGACTGGCCTGACTGGAGGGTCACCTGTTAGGTCTCCCTGGATATCTGGTATTAGCTGATGGTGGATTTGGATCCACTTTTGGTGTGTTTGGAATCAGCCAAAGTAGGTTTTTAGAAAACTCTTTCTGAAAGCTTGGCCTTTCAGTCCCAGTGGGTATAGGTGGGTGTTTTAATTACCCTCAGTTTTGGATACTCTGCTTTGTCCGAGGATTTGATCACTTGTACAAGACAGAGCTATTTTGTCCTTTGTCCTTTAAAAACCAAGTTCTAGTGCAGGGTCCAACTGGTCTGCAAAATATGTTCCCTTGGGGCAGGTGGTTTGGAGACAATCAGCTTCATGGAACCACATTGCACAGTGGTATATGATGAGATGGGGCACAAAGATGGAGGGAGAGCAATCTGAGACCCTAACTTACCCAACCTTAATCATGTGATAATAATTGTAATAGTTGGTATTTGTCTTTTACAATTTTTACAGCACTTTTATATAGCATACTATTTCATTTTTATCTTTACAATATCCATGTGAAAAAGGTAGTACTATTTTTAAATGAATTTTGCAAATAAGGAAACCAAGGTGCAGTGAGGTTAAGTGACTTATCCAAGCTAATGCAAGCTCCAATGGATAATCACTTAACCAGCTAATCAATGATACATCTAAGGTTTAAGCTCAGGTTTTTTGAGTCCAAATCCAGTCTTCTATCCACTGATTGTAGCTATGCTGCCCACCACCATGGAATATAGTGGTATTATTGAGGAAGTTAAATAAAACCTACACTGATAGATAGATCTCAGTGTCAGAGTGGGCCTCCCTTTCTATCCAAAATATCTCCTCAAACTATGTCTCATTGTTTCCCCAAAATTCTCCATAATGGATTTATTCCTTTGGGTATAGGCACTATGTATTTAATAGTCGCCTATTAAAATGCATTTATGGTGGGGGTAGCACATTAAATTATTTTTAGCAGCTAAATATTTATCATATCCAAAGAGTCGGTATCATTTGGGAAAACAGAGAAAAGGAATCTGAGAATATGGGATACAAGACAGGTCAATTTAGGATCATAACAAGGGAAGAATGTAGGAGAAGTGGATATAGTAGAGAAAACAATGAACTAGGAGTCCAGAAAACTGGATTCTGGTACAAGATTAGCCTCTGACCACCTGTGAGACCCTAGGAAAGTATTGCAATTTTTCAGTTTGCTCATTTGTGAAAAAAAAAAAATCAAACAGGAAAAAAGACAAAGGGATTAGAATAGACAGTCTTTAAGGTCCCTTCTTCTAGACCCCGTAATCTTATGATAAGTGGACCTCATGGTAAATAACCAATATCCACATATTAATTTGAGAACAGAACTGGATAGCTATAACTTTGCAAATTCCTCACAGAATTTTAATTCTATGTCCTTTCCTGTGATGCTCTTTTTTTTTTTTTTTTTTTGGTGAGGAGGTTATTATTGGTTTTTTTTTGTTTTTTTGTTTTCTAGATCTTCCTAAATTGCCCAAGTTGGAAGTGTAGGCATCATTCACTCATGGATCTGACCCACTGATGATTGGTAGGGGAACTTTGACCTTCTCTGTTTCTGATCTGGCCCAGTTAATCTTCCCTAGTAACGAAGTTAATAAATATTTATTAAGCACCCACTATTTGCCAGGATCTATGCTAAGCACTGGGGATGCAGTAAGAATCAAAGACAGTTTGTATTCTCAAGAAGGCCACAATGAAAGTGGGAAAACAACAAAGAAATATGCACAAACAAGCCGTTCATAGGATAAATAGGAAACACTTATGCACTCTACAATTAAGAATTGGGATTTTCCTTGGTATTTAAAGGAATCTAAGGAAGCTAGTAGGCCAGATAAGGAAGGAGAGTATTCCAGCCATAAAGGACAGACTAAGGAAATGCACAGAGTTGAGATATGGATTGTCTTGTTCTTCAAAAATCCAGAGAGTAAGGTATAAAAAGGCTAGAATAGAAAAATGAGGTTAGATTATGAAAGACTTTGAATGCCAACCAAATGAATTGTATTTAATCCTGGAGGTAATAAAAAGCTACTAGAGTTTATTGAGTGAGTGTCTGTGTGTGGGGCTAACATGGTTGGACCTGCAATTTAGCAAAATAACTTTAGTGGCTAAATACAGGATGTATTGGAATAGGGAAATACTTGAGGCAGGCAAACCCACAAGCAAGCCATTGCAATAGTCCAGGCATGAGGTAATGGGGGCCTGCATGAGGTTAGTATTACTGTCAGAGGAGAGAACAGGGTATGTTGAAGAGATATTTCAAAGTTAAAATCAATAAGCCTTGTCAATAGATTAGATGTGGCTGGTGAGCAATAGTGAAGATTCCATCTGTGATGTGTGTCCATTGTGATGCTGAGGGACTTGGAGAACCATGTTGTTCTCCACAGCAACAAGGAAATTAGGAGAAGGAGCTTGGGGGAAAGCTAATGAGTTCGGTTTGGTACATGCCACATTTAAGATGTGTTCGATTCAATTCAGGATGTTTGAAAGGCAATTGGAGATGCAAGACTGGAGGTAAGCAGAAAGGCTGGGGGCAGGACAGGCAGAATTATCAACGTAGAGATGGTAATTAAATCCCTGGGAGCTGATGAGTTCACTCAGTGAAGTAATATAGAGAAGAAGAGAGTCCAAGATAGAACACTGTGGGATACTTATGGTTACATGACGTAATCTGGATGAGGTTCCAGCAAAAGAGACTGAGGAATTGTCAGACATGTAGGAAGAAAACCAAGAGACAATGGAGTCGTAAGAACTTGACGAGAAGAGAGTATCAAGGAGGAATGATCAACAGTGTCAAAGGCTGCAGAGAAGTCCAGAGGAATGAGGACTAAGGAAAGGCCATTGGACTTGGCGACTTTGGAGAGAGCAGTATCAGTGGGATAATATGCTCAGGAGTTGGATTGTAAAGGATCATAAATATAATGAGAAGAGAAAGTGGAGGTACCCACTGAAGGCAACCTTTCAAGGAATTTAGTCACAAAGAGCAGAAGAGATTTAGGATAATTGTTAGCTGGGATAAAGGGATCAAATCATTGTTTTTTAAGGATGAGGTAGATATGGACATGTTTGTAGGTAGCAAGGAATGAGTCAGTAGATAGGGAGAGAGTGACATGGGGGCAATCTTTGGATGAGATAAGAGGGAAAGCGATTGTTTAAGAAGGTAGAAGGATTCACCTTGGTAAGGATTAAGCCCACCTCATCATGCGAGACAGGGCTAAAGGGAGGCAAAAAGAGAGATAAAAAGCCAATAGACTATGGTTGGGTAAGGAGATTTCAGAATTCTTGGGTGTGGATGTGGTACATTTGTGGATGATGGCAAGATTGAGGGTATGACCATCTTTGTGTGTAGCTGGGGTAGAGTGTTGAATAAGTCATGAGAAGTGAGTAAATGGAGGAAATGAATGGTTAGGGTGTTTGAGGGAGAGTCTCTATGTATAGATATAGATCTATATAGATATGTAGTTATCTCTATGTATATATATAGAGAGAGAGACATGTATATAGATATATAGATATAGATATATTGATATATAGATGTTGAGGTCTGTTAGCAAGAGGGCAGGAGTTGGAGAGGACAGAAAAATTATGAACCATGTACAGAATTTATTGAAAAAGGAAGGGGAGTAACCTGAAAATCTGTAGAAAACATCAAGTAGGATTTTGATTGACTGGTAGATATGAATAACATCATCCTCAAGGGAAGAGAAATTACTGAGAATTGGAGGTGGAGAAAGAACCTAGAAGCAAGAATTATTCTAACTCTCCCACCTTGAGCTGAAAGGAACGAGTGAAAGTACAGTCAGCACTGGAAAGGGTTGCCTGAGAGGCTGTGACATCAAGGGGAGAGATAGACGGAAAGCGTGGGAGAGGAAAAGATTTAGAATGAAGGGAAGTTTGTTGCCTGTGGAACAGTCATTGCACAGGGCATGGTGGAAGAGGTGGGTGGTGTTTGCTTGGGACTTTGGGGTAGGAGGAATAAGAACTCAGGGGTGTGGGAAGGCAAATACAGAATAGGGTTTGGATGGTAACCTCCAGGGATTTGAAATCACTAGACTATGAACAGGTGAAAATGTTTACCGTTGAGTGGAAGTTGTCACCCCTTATCCCAAAGGAGGCTAGAGACCAGGCTAGTGACAAGTTTCTCTATGAGATGAGAGACATATGGTCAGATAGTCACATGAAAGTAGTACCTCACTGCTTCTCTGCCTTCTAAAGGCTGGAGATAAGGCAAAAAAAAAAGAGTACAACAGAAGATGGAAGTCTTGCTCCCCACCAACTTACATCTTTCTCTTCCCTCAAAGCAAGAGATGGAAAGCCCGAAGTCAAAAGGAAGGTTGCTTCTCTTTGCACAGGGATTTTTTTACATCTTGGTTGAGTGATAAGGCTAGCAGGAGGAGATAGAGGTTGCTTTACTGGCACAGATGGAAATCATAGTTTTAGGGCAGATAGAAGACAACCAGTCTGGCCCAATGCTGCTTTCCCTCTAGGGACACTGACTGCTCTAGGAGGTAGAAGGTGCAACAAGGTAGATCAGAGGAAAGTACCCTGATGACCCCTCTTTCCCAGAGCACCATCTTGGTGCTAGACTTAGATGATTCAACATCTTTAAGCTCCTTTAGTTCACAACTCCCAAATTCAAGTGATCTACCAACTCTAGCCTCCAGTTATTGTGGTCAGCCCTACCTTCATTCTGAAACTGTGCTTAAGGGAGTTCTGATTTACACATTTCCAATGCAGTCCCACTTAGCTCATGTAAATGTTGTGCTTTCAGAACTGCCTGCAATCCCTGAAGGGAAAGCATGTGGGAAATTCTCATGAGAAGAGGGTTGTGTGCAAACACGGGTCAGAGAAAGAAACCTGTAGCTTTGAGTGGCAGGCAGACAGTCGCTCCGGCTTCATCCTGGGCACTTTTTCCCCTTTAGGGTTTCTGACCCAGAGCAGAGAGGAGGGAACAAGGTTGGAAAACAACCTGAACTGATTCACAAAGCACCAGTTTCCAGCACAACTCTCTGTAATGTGAGCCTTAAAACAATTGTCACTTTTGCCAGGATTGGAATTACCTAGAATTTAAATGCATGTCGATTTTTACCCCTCACCCTCTCTTCCCTTATGAAACCTTATTTTTCATCCACACCATGACCCTTCAGTCCTATGACTCTTCAAATCTCTCCTGCCTTTGAAAAGAAGGGAGGGTTGTGAGTTCTTCTATCTCCTTTGGGGCCAAATTTGGTTATTATAATCATATCGCCTTCTGTTTTTAATTTTTATTGGTTTTGTTCTTTTCATTTATACTACTCTAGTCATTGTGTATATTGTTTTCCTCTGCTTATTATCATCTTGTCCAGTTCTCTTATTTTACATATGAGAAGGTCCAGAGAGGTTAAGTGGTTTGTTCAAAATCACACAGGTAGAGAGCCAACATTTGAATCTAGGTCCTTGACTCCAAGTCCAGAACTCTTTTCAGTGTACTTCTTCCATGCCTCTATGCTTCATGTTCATTGTTAAAGAGACTTTCTGAACTTAGGGTTCAGAGGTCACAGGCACATGGTCCAGTGCCAGGCTATCATAGGAAGCCTTTCTAGATCAATTAGGGTTTTTAAGACTTTCTACGTTGCAGGTATAGCCTTTAGTGACTCAGGGAACCCTCTATACCAACATGAGGCAACAGACTAACTCTCTGGTGGAGATTCAAGTAACTACATACTTCTAACTTCTAGCCTTTGATTATAGTTCTGCCTTCTGGAGCAACGAAGAGTAAATTTGATCTCTTATATTCCTATCTGTAGTTTACTAGATAGGAATACACACTTCACTGGGGCAGATTGCAAGCCTCTTCTACCCTCTAAATACATACTCTATTTTGTGTAGTTCTTGTTTTAAAACCTCTCATAAGGTGGTCTGACTAATGTACCCAAGACCTTTCTCAACATCTTTTCATGCTGTGCAGAAAACATGTAGCACTTGGGCTCCCCAAGTGCTATCTATGTTTCTTTATTCTCATTGTATCGCAGGCTTACCACATTTCCTAACCATACATTTCATTGATGATGCCCTTTATACCACTTCTTGTGTACAAAACATCACTGATAATAGGATATAGATTATGGCTTCATCTCACATCTCTGAATTGCATTTTGCAGTGCTTGCTATGTTTATTTTTTGGAGAGTATGATGTTCCATAACTGTTCGCCATATTGGCAGAAGAGTAGTATTTTTAAAATATGTCTGGTTTTTTTTGTTTGTGTTTTTTGCAGAGAGAATCTGAAAAACATCAAGAGGGTTTTGCAATTCCCAAACACAATCCAATGCTCTATATTATTCATTTACAATTCTGGGCCTTCTCCCTAGTGTCCCTCTTTTACATAGCAAACATTTGAACACAGCTATGATGTGTCATCCTCTCAATCATCTCATCTCTTGTGGTTTTCAGTTCTCTAACCATTCTGGTTACTCTAGACAGGATTCAATTATCAATGCCTTTCTTAAGATGCTGTACCCAGAAATGAAGAAAATATTCCCACATATATGTCATATTTGTTAGTCTTTATATTTTTATTAAATTAGTCTTTTTATTTTTCTTGCCCTTCCTTGAGAAAGATCAGCTTACCTTTAGATTACCATGTGTGACAAAAAGGAATGTGTCTACTAGGAGTGTGGAGGAGAAAGTAGAAAAAAAAACAACCTTGCTCATCAAAACAGACTGAGTGTGCCATGTATTCTGGATACGTAGAAATATGATAGTGGTTAGGAACATAAGCTCTCACAATACCACACACATTCACCTAATGTCTTGGGAGATGGATAGAAATTCTAGCACCGAGCTCTGCTTCTGGTGAGCCCTTAAAAACTATGCTTGGCTAAAGGCTTTTATGTGCTGGGTGGGTTTTTCATCTGTCAGAGATGCTATGGAAGGCATTCTTATGCTAGCTGGGAGGTTGGACCAGATGACCTTTAAGGTCTCTTCAAGCTCTGGAATGCTATTGTTGTGAGGTCCACAAAACAGTATGCTGTAATGAGAAGAGAACTGAATTCGAAGAAAGATAACTAAGGTTTGAGTTTCTCCAGTCTTGGACTGATCATATGGGCTCTGATTTTCTCATCTGTAAAGCTGCTGGACTAGATGACGTCCAAGATTCCTTCCCATCTTCAATTCTATAATTTCTGGACTGTTGCTTTCTCCATCTATTAGTTCTTTTGGTTCCTTCCCTCTGCCTATTTGTTAGTGATCCCTGGCTTGATTGGTACTCTACTCTGATAACATCCTTCATAGCACTTCTCATACCTTCTGCATACTTCTCTATTTCCCTAAATATCAATCTATTCTTTTAACCTTTTTGTGTGTGTGTCAGGGACCTAGGAGGGTGCTAGAGCCAGCTTGAACTGACTGATGGGAGCTGATTGTTACATTTTCAGTGAGAGCATTTACTCAGAAATGTGCAAATGCTAAAAAAAACTAAGGGCCTGATTTATTGTTTTGTTGCTTGTCCAAATTTTAAAAAGTCATAGAGATAATATTAAAAATGCAGATTAAATTTAAAAGTATGATCTATATGTTATTATTTTTCTTGGAGAGCTAATTGGTAAACTGCTTTATCAGCATACTGCTACATGGGCCCTTTTGGCAGTCTGCTAAAGATCCCTTCTCAGGATAATGTCCTTAAATGCATAATATAAAATGTATAAGTTGACAATGAAAGCCAAGCATATTGAAATATAGAGAAGAAAATATTTTTAAGAGTTCAGACACCTATTTTAATGTTATTGTTCTAAAGCATTAACTTCAGGGTGGAACAGAAGCCTGGGCTATGGGATTCAGGGTAGAGAGACATTCCCAGAGTGACAGTACTGTCTGCTAAGTTCTAGAAAGGCCCTTCTGGATGTCTTTTGTGCACAACACCTTCTTTGGTATACAACTGTACTAGATTTCCTTGAAAGATTGCACTACTGCCCCATCAATAGTACGATGAGTTAGGTTGGTCTTTTCTCCCCTCTTTTATTGTGTCATTAAGTGGGGCAGCTAGGTGGTGCCATGGGTAGAGCACCAGGGCAGGAGTCAAGAGGACCTGAGTTCAAATCTCACCTCAGACACTTGACACTCACTAGCTGTATGACCTTGGGCAAGTCACTTAACCCCAATTGCCTCATCCTGGGTCATCTCCTGTAATCCTGAGGAACATCAGGTCACTGGATTCAGAAGGCTCTGGAGGAGGAGTGAGGCTGGTGACCTTGCATAGCCCTCACTCCAAACAAAGTCAAGTACAAGTCATGTCATTATTTCTCTGATAGTTTGGTTTTCTTTGGCAAGAAAGGACGAACACACATTGTGTCATTATCTTGACTGTTCATTGTTGATAGGATAAAGTCCAAAATACATTTCCTGGCTTCCCAGGCTTTCCTAAATCTGACCCCATTCTACTTTTCTATATTTTTCTCTGTGTGAATTTAGCAATTCAAAAGCTCCATGATTTCATCAATGTATGTACATCCTTCCTTCAGTGACGCAGATAGCAACTCCTTAGTGCTTTGTCTTTGTGAGTTACTGTGGCTAAAAGTTTAAAAAAAAACACAACACCATTACTTAGTGGCCAAACTTCTGTTAGTGAGTCTCTTCAAATAGACTAGCCTGGTCTTTAATCACCAGACACATAATCCATCACTAAGAACAATTTTGAAACTTTTGTAGTTTTGTAGGACTTAGAAGACTTTCTGTTCTTCTAATGCAGCTTCTGAGAAACTAGAAACAATTATATGCCATGAAAAAACATAAGAACAGGCAGGAGTATGCCGGCAAACATTTAACAATGGGCTCTACAAAATGCATTTACGTTTAATCTGCCTTATTAACATTTTCTCTATCACTTTCTTGAGTCTAGACAGTCAGCAAAATAATAAATCAAGCCCTAATTTGTAACTTTTGCTGATTTCTGTAGTATCAATGTTCCCACTGAAAATTTAACTATCCCAGACTTCTAGCCAGCTCTAGCACATCCCTGGAGCAGGACTTCAGTGGAGGCTGAAGTTGGCAGTCCAAGTATTATCCATGGTTTACAGTAGAGGATATTGGGGTACATAGTCATGGGATGATTTGCCTTAAGTCTCATAGCCAGTAAGGTTCAGATAGAAGATGCAAACCCGTTTTTTCAAATAAAAGTATAGTCAGTTTCACACACACACACACACACACAGAAAACACCCTCTTACTCATTTAATAAAGTCTTATGCTGAATAATCCTTCAGAAGTTTTCTACTTATGGGTAATCAGAGAGATGACTGTTAGAATAGAATTCACAAAGGCAAAATGAACCACATTAGAGACTGCCTGGATACCAGCTCAAATGCCCCAACCTGTGTATTTTGACTTCTGATTAAAGGAATATCAAAGTCTCTAAGCAGACATGATATTTGGATTACTCTGAATTTGTTGCTCTTGCTTTGAGTACATTTCCAGATTTTCTCTTCATTTTCGCAGAAACATTGAAAGTCTCTGTAGATCTGATTGCATCATTAATCATTCTGTGACTTCTTGTCTTGCACGCTCAGATTGTAGATAATTTTTTTTTTGGTTGCTTCCTTTCTGCCTCTGAACGAGGATTAGAAAAGTGAATGCATGAGCTCCCTTTTCCCCATTCTCTCTCTGTCCAGATGTCTATTTTCTATCCCATTACTTCAGAATCTTCTTCCATATCCCACCTTTTCTTGTCCTTGTTCCTCTTTCTTCTCATCTTCCCTCATCTTTCCTGCTCTCTTTCTCAATTCCCTTCCCTCTGTCTCTATTTCTAATTCTCCCCCTTATTTCTCATTATTTTTTTCTTGCAGTGTCTTCCTCTCCTCTTCTCTTCTCTTCCTTTCTCCCTCCCTCTCCTCCTCCCTGTTCTTCTCTTTTTCAATTCTTTTTTTGTCAATTCTTTCTCCAGGAGGCCAAGTTAACCTTTCAAATTTTTCTTTGCTCCTTGGTATGCATTCGTTACTTTTAATGCAAAACTGCTAATTAATTGGGATGAGATTCAATCACCGGGGAAAAATTAGACAATAGAGATATATGGTTAGGAGAAGGAAAATGTCAAAATCACAATGTCTGTCTTTTTCTTTTAAAAATTGGAGTGGATCAGAAGAACAGGCACCAGGAAAAGTGGGCTCTTACCATTTTTTTAAATGAACTTAGAATACCCACCCTCCAAACCCCACAGGAACCAAAGCAAAATTTTGAAGTCATGAAATTTGTCTTCTGTGTCTTCTCAACTTTCCTCCTTGAATAGATTAAACTCTAGGGGCACAAAAGAAGCATGCAGATCAAAGAAAATCGCCCAGAACTCTCCAGAGTTGGACTCTGTCTCTATCCTATGCACTTGTGCTTTTGATTGCCTTTCTTATAAATCTTATCTGGTCTCATTTTGAATATCAAACTTCTCTCATTTTTCTGGGGAATTAATTGAAAGAAAATGTGGTTGAGAATGGGGGGAATTTAACAAGGAACTGGACTAGATGATCTTTAAGAGCTCTTTCCAATTTTTACCTCCTATATTAGGAGCCCTTTAAAGATGAATCAGCACTGATTTTATGAGTACACTTAGGCTTCTCCCCCTTATCTTCTCCAGCTGATTGCATCTTCAAGCATCCTCTTTCTTTCGTCTTCAACCTTTTCCTATCTATTGATTTCTTACCTACTTAATGCCTTCAGATGTGCCCAAGCTTCACCTATTCTTTCAAAAAAAAAACCCTCAACAAACCCCCCAAATCTTCACAAAACCTTCACAATAGCCCCCCCACCCTCTCAGGCTCTCATCCTATCTATCTTATTTTCTCAAACATACTCCTTGAAAAAAACAAACAACTGTTTACACCCATTGATGCCACTTTCTTCCCCTCTCACTCCTCTACTCTTTGCAATCTGGCTCATGACTTCATTACTCATCTGAAATCTGACTATTCAAAGTTACTAATGATCTCTTAATCACCAAATGTGATGAGCTTTTCTCAGTCCTTATCCACTTTGACACAATCTCATGCAACTGACACTGTTAAATACCTTCTCCTCCTGAATACTCTCTCCTTTCTGTGTTCTTAATGATACTCCCTTCAGGTTCCTCTCCTCCATCTCCTTTGGTGACTCATGATTCATATCATGTCTCCTTTATGTGGATGTTCCTGAGAGCCCTGTTCTACGCACTCTCAGCTTCTCCTTCTATACTTTGTCCTTTGATTACCTCATCACCTCCCATATTTTTTAACTCTCGTATCTCGACAGATCCCTCACAGATATTTATTTCTAATCCTGGTCTCCTCTGTAAGCACCAGTCCTGTTACACCATTTACTCATAGGGCATTTCAAACTGGATGTCTTAGAGACATTTTGAATTCAACTGAATTCAAATCCAAACTGAACTCATGAATTTTCCATAAAATGTCACCCTTTCCAAAATTTCCTATTTCTGTTGAAGGTATCAACATTCTTCCAATCTCCTAGGTTTCCAAACTTGACATTAACACAGATTCTTCCTTTTCCCCTACTTCACAAATCTAGTCAGATGCCATATCTTAAATTTTCTACCTTTGCACGTTTCCCATCTAAACTCTTTTCTCCATTCACACAGCTGCCACTTTAGGTCAGGTCCATACCACCTCTTGACTAGGTTATTATCACAGCCTCCTCATTGGTGTCCCTGATTTAAGACTTTCACTAATCCAGTTCATCCTACAATTAAATTTTCCTTAAGCACATGTCATATGGGCTTTCCTTTGTCCATGTCATATGTCACTGCCCCTTATTTTTAAAGTCCAGTTCCTGCCTATTTCCTTTAGGATAAAAATATAAATAGCTTTCTTTAGTTTTTAAAGCTCTTTGCTTCTAAGGCTTGACCTATCTTTCTATCCAAACTAAATATTACTCCCTTTCCTGTACTTTGTGATTCAGTCAAATCGGTCTTCTTTCTGTTCCTTACATTTGACCCTCCATCTCACTACCTTATAAACTGGCCCTTCCTTATGCCTATGTTTCATAATATCACTTGCTTTCTTTAAAAAAAAAATAGTTACTTAGTTTTCAGTTTTCTACAATCACTTCCATGTATCTTAGATATTCCCCCTGCCTCCCCCATCTTCTGCCTTCCTCCTCCCCCCCTTTCCCTAGATGGTGTGCAATCTTATATAGGTTCTACACATATGTTCTTATTAAATCATTTTCACCTTAGTCAAGTTGTATAGAAGAATTAAAATAAATGGGAAAAACCATGAAACAAAACAAAACAAAAGATAACACAAGAGAAAATGTGATCAAGTTACATAGTTCTTTCTCTGGATGTGGAAGGCATTTTGCCTCGAGTCCATTGGGAATTTTTTAGGTCCTTGCATTGCTGTGAAGGCCTCGGTCTACCAGAAAAATTCCTCACACATTGTAATTGTTGTTGTATACGAAGTTCTCCTGGTTCTGCTCCTTTCACTCAGCATCAGTTCATATAGGTCCTTCCAGGCCTCTCTGAAGTCTTCCTGTTCATTCTTGTTTCCTTTGAGACACAGCTTAAGCATCATCTTCTACATCGAACAGATACCCTCAAATTCTAGTGCCTTCCCTCCAAAACTACTTTGTGTTGAACTACTTAGCATATATTTTAATTTATTAATTCTGTAACATCTTTCTTTGTTATCTCCTCTACTAGAATGCAAGTTCATTGCAATTGGGGATTGTTTTATTCTTTACACTTGTATTCCCAACATCTAGTAGAGTGCCTGGTACATAGTAGGTGCTTACTAAATACTTGATGATCCATTAATCCTTTTTTGATTGGAGGATATCAGACTAACATTAACATGAAGCAGTTAAGTTCTAACACATGATTGCATATGATCAAATGTACTTTAAGTACTTAAGGAATTCAGAGAAGCAAGGCAGCAATATGGGCTTAAATGATCACATTCCTAAATGAAGTTAGATTTGCCACAAGCTCTGCAGGATAGGTAGCAATGTTTAGGCAGACAGCTAAGAGGAGGGCTGAGATAAGGACATAAGAAAAACAGCAGGCAAGGCATGGTAGCCCGAGAATGGGGTCATGAGAATATGGAAGTTAGCACCATTGCTGGAGCAGACACACACATCAATAAACGTGTCAAGTGCCTACTATGTGCCAGGATAGTTGTTGGAGAGCTTGAAGAGAGAAGATGGAAAGATGGGTTAGCAATAGCTAGCAGCCATGTTGCCATCACCCTCTCATGGGCCTACATCATCTTTCACCTATACTATTTCAATAGTTTTCAATTTGGGTCCTTGCCATCAATCTCTACCTACTCCAGTCCACCCTTGCTTAACTGTCAAAGCTATTTTCCTAAAGAGTACATCTAACCTGCTCAGGTCACTCCCCTCTGCTTACTCAATAAACAATAGTTGTGTCTTATTTCCTCTAATATCAAATATAAAATTACTTCCTTCTTCATTCTCTCTCTCTCCTTCCTTCCTTCCTTCCTTCCTTCCTTCCTTCCTTCCTTCCTTCCTTCCTTCCTTCCTTCCTTCCTTCCTTCCTTCCTTCCCTTCCTTCCTTCCTTCCTTCCTTCCTTCCTTCCTTCCTTCCTTCCTTCCTTCCTTCCTTCCTTCCTTCCTTCCTTCCTTCCTTCCTTCCTTCCTTCCTTCCTTCCTTCTTTTCCTTTAAAGTTCTTTGTAATATGGACTCTTCCTATCTTTCCAGTTGTCTTACACTTTCTTCCCTTTCCCCTCTAATATACAATACTAAACACTGTGATAGGCTTAGAACTTAGGCATCAAAGTGAGGCTGATGACTTTGCACAGCTCTGCCTCACTTAAATCCAATTCATGCATAAGTCAAGATATGACTGGTGATGCCATTGGTCCTCTTCAAAACTGAAAGATGAACGAACAACAGCTATGGATCTCCCTAGTATACTTGTATATGTAGTACATATCCCATTTTCATGTATTTCCCCTGATAGGTAAGAGAGGGAATAAACATTTTCTTGTCACCTACTATGTGCCAGGGACAGTGCTGAGCACTTTTTACAAATATTATCTCATTTGTTCTTCACAATATTCCTCAGAGGTAACTGTTGTTATGACCCCTGTTTTCTAGTTGAGGAAATTGCTGCAAACTGAAATTCAGGGACTTGTCCTGGGTCACCCAGCTAATAAGCATCTGAGGTCAAAGTTGAATCCAGACCTTGATTCCAGGTCCAACGCTCTATCCACTGTGCCGCCAGTTGTCTCTGCGTTGGCTGGCTCTTCCCTCCTATCCCACCCCCAAGCACTGGCATTCCCTCCCTGCAATGCCATTCCTTCCTCATCTACATCTCTTGTTTTTTCTTGCTTCCTTCAAGGCTCAGATCAAATCCTCTCTTCTGCAGAAGGTGTGTTTATCGATTGACTGACTGAATGTTCATGTATTATAACACACTTACCTCTGACAAAGTTCTACATTCCTGGCTGCTTCTATCGCCTAATGTTCTGAGTGTTGAACCTGGTACCTGAAACAAATGCCACCTTTCTGTTTCTCTCATACCTGCTTTTGAGAAGAAAGGACTAACTTGTTAAACAAGGGGAAGCACTCTAAAATCTGTAACATAGGACTGCAATAGGAAAAGTTGCAAATAATGACAATCCTTAAGCCAAGTCTGAGGTAGTTCATGTGAATGAATGAAACTGATTTGCAGGCTCTTACCTTTAATCCCAAACCTGATGGCAATTTTGAAAGAAATCAAGAACTTAGGGGAAGAAACAAATACATTTAGATCTTATTAGGGTCACAACTGTCCATAGCTCTAGAGCTGGCATACATATTAGAAGTCCCTAATTCAATCCTCTTGTTTAGCAATCATCTAGGCATGTGGAATTACTTTATAGATGAGGAAGCTAGGAGCCAGGGTGGTTAAAGGACTACGTAGTAATAAGTAGCAAAGTCAGAATTCAAAACCCTATCTTGTTCTAGCTGCAGTGTTCTTCTTTTCTTTTCTTTTCTTTTCATTTCTTTTCTTTTCATTTCATTTCATTTCTTTTTTCTTTTCTTTTCTTTTCTTTTCTTTTCTTTTCTTTCCTTTCTCTTTCTTTTTCTTTCTTTCTTTCTTTCTTTCTTTCTTTCTTTCTTTCTTTCTTTCTTTCTTTCTTTCTTTCTTTCTTTCTTTCTTTCTTTCTTTCTCTTCTCTCTCTCTCTCTCTCTCTTTCTTTCTTTCTTTCTTTCTTTCTTTCTTTCTTTCTTTCACTATACTACAGCTGCTTTTTTCTGTTCAGTGACTTACATGTTACGTGAGTCTAAGCCTGGTTTAGCAATAGGACTGACATAAAGAGGCAGCTAGGTGGTGCAGTGGATAGAGTGCTGGACCTGGAGTTAGGAAGACTCTTCTTTGTGAGTTCAAATCTGTCCTCAAGCACTTAATATCTATGTTACTGTCACTCAACTCTATTTGCTTCAATTTCCTCCTCTGTAAAATGAGTTGAAGAAGGAATGCAGACCACTCCCATGACTTTGCCAAGAAAACCTCAAATGGGGTCACAAAGAGTCAGACACAATGAAAAATAGCTGAGCTGAGCTGGCGTGATCAGGACAAAGGTGCCCTTCTCTAATATGTCTCACTCACTGGTTTAATTATCACTGCTTGGTATACCACAATGAAGATATCATTCCTCTGGGTATGACATTATACTATGTTCAAATATCTTCTATGTAAATGTCCTCTTGGGGAAATAACACATGAAATCATCACATAGAGGCCACATATATTATTGCAAGAATGAGACAGATGGCATTAATTTCCATTTCCTGGCTCCAAAGGTCTCAGTGTCCCAGGCTCGGGGCCAATTTTTCCCTTTGTGAGAAATCAGTCAGTCAGTCAGTAAACATTTATTAAGCATCTATGATATGCCAGGTACTATACTGAGCACTAGAGATCAAGTAGATGGAGCACCTTATCCTTCTATCCTATTATATTGGAACCAAGTCTCATTGTATTTTCCACCAGGAGATAGTATTATCTGCTTTCGGAATCTTTCCTAAAACAAATGACATGAGGGTCTTGGGAATAAGGTACCAGGAGCCTGACAAAAACCCACCCACCCTTGGTGGTGTCACTTCAATGGGCATGGTCTTCCTGACTGTGTGCATCCTCAGCTGGGGAGCACTGCTGTGCTACATATGCATTTCAAGATATTTGTATTCATATTTTTATCTTTTTCTAGAACAATTCTTAATCTGGGATCTGTAGACTTTGAAAAAAGTGATAGCTATTGAAATAGAATTTTCTTTCTAATCCTGCATATTTTATTTTATTTATTTAAAAATGCTTTTTCCCCCCTGAGAAGTTTTTAGGCTTCACCAGATTTCAAAGGTGTCCATGACACAAAACAAGCTTAAGAACACCTGTCCTTTGAGGGCAGGTGTTATATTGCACTCATCTCTGTCTCTTGCCAACATCTAGCATAATTTTTGTATACATTAATATAAAATACATTATTATATTATATATAAATATATATAGATATAGATATATTTGCATATTTTACATATGTGTGAAATGTTTGTCAAACAGGATCGAAGGGTAGCCAATTTTTCCTTCTTTCCAGTTTTCCCGAGGCCTGGACTTGCTTGGAAATAGGGCAGGGAGCATGAGGGCTAAGAAAGCATATCCCCATTTTGTGCACATCTACCTCTCTAGTAGATGCTTTTTTTGCTTTGGAAAGCAAAATACGCTTTAATGTCTGTGGAAGAACTCTATGTGGGTTGATGCAAACCAGGTCACATATCTGATTGTCTGACAGCCGAGGCGAACTCCAGCACTCTTTTCCATCAATTTGCATCACTTACTGTCCATCTTAATATGTTGTGGGATCTACTTAGAGCCCCACTCCACTTAGTATACAGCAGGACTGAAGGGGCCGGATTGTATGGGGGCCATGAAGTATGGAAATCCTTCCTCTGGCTACAGCCTTCCTCTGCACTCAGGAAACTTGTCTGCGACACAGATGGTTTCATTCCAGGAGAAGGTTGTCGTAGTTCCCTACTTGTACATTTCTATCTGGTCCTGTGAGAGAGTGAGCAATATTGAAACAGGAAAGAACACTGCCAAAGTGACTGTAGAAAGTAGTTCAACTGACATTTTCCAGTGCACTTTTTTGTGAAGTCCGTATAGTCTTCCCTGGGGAATCTGCATCTCCGGAGTCCTTTTCTGGGCAAAACACTTTCCCTCATTGGACCTCAGGGTATTTGATACCTGTAAAATGAGGTAACCTTTAAATGATCTTTAGGGTCCCTTCTAGCTTTGACATTTTATGACTTTATTCTTTTATCAGACAAGGGGTTTGTGACTTATGGAGTATCTGCCAAAGTGGCAGGCCAGGTGATTTTTAAGGGACAAAAACAGTCGACTCTGATTATAATTGTAAAGACATTAAGTAGTTCTTTGTTTCCTTTATTGGGCTTGTTTTCCCAGGAAACAGAGGAGCTTAGATCAAGGATACATGATTGACATATTTGCCTTGACTAGTTAATAAGCATTTATTAAATGCCTACCATGTGCAAAACACTGTGCTAAGCACTGAGGATATTAAGAAAGGCAAAAATAAAAAATCTCTTACTCTCAAGAAGTTCATGGTCCAATGGGGAAGCAAATATAAAAACAATTGTGTACAAATGATATAAATGTATGCATATACATACACACACAGACACAAACATATATACATGTATACACACACACACACACACACACACATATATATATATAAAATAAATTGAGATAAGCTATACAAGAAAGGCATTAGCTTTAAGGGGAAATCAGGAAAGGCTTCTTTTTAATGGGGACATGAGAAACTGGGCTAAAGAAGGAGACAATAGGTTAAAAAGATTGTGAGATATAGAGAGTAGATACAGATTATGGTGAATATCCTCTATTTTCCTGCTAACACATGAGATAGGGTCTTAGATGAGAGGATAATAGGAATGGAGTTTTGTAGGAAGTTTGAGAGAAGAAGAAAAGATTTGAAGAAGTCTGTAAGGAATGAAATCGAAGATCAATTGAGAAGGAAGGAAATCAGTATTTAATAAGCATCTACTTTGTGCCAAAAACTGTGCTAAGTGCTCTAAAAATAATATCTCAGTTGATCCTCACAATGACCCTGGAAGGTAGGTGCTATCACTATCCTCCTTTTATAGTTGAAGAAAATAAAGCAGATAAAATAAAGCAAATAAAACACAGCTAGGAAGAATCTGAGGCAAGATTTGGATTCAGATCTTCCTGCCTACAGACCTAGTTCTCTTTCCACCATACCACCTAGCTTCTCTAAGGGAAAGCAAAAGTATTACCTTGCTGAGATGAGAACTAGGTTGATATCAGATTTAAAAAATGTGGTGAATGTAGATAACTAAACTCCATAATTTTTTTCATCTCTTTTCGGTACCATTGAGTAGAAGAGAAGGTAGTATGAGTAGAGGCAGTATTGAGTAGAAGAGGAAGTAGAATGATAAAAATAATCCAAGATTGGGCTTTGGAGAGGCTCGAAAAGCGAGAGGTCAAGGGAAAAGGAGATTCAAGAACTGTTGTTTGTCCTTCAGTTTTGAAGAGGACCAATGACATCCCAACATGATGGATGGGGTCTTGACTCATACGTGAATTAGGCTTAAGTGAGGCAGAATTGCTGCACTTATCAGCCTCACTCTCTCTTTCAGAATCATTGAACTCCGATGTGGCAAATTCAAGAGTAAAGAACGTTTTAGAATAAACTATAATGACAAATAGAAATATAGGGAAATGGAGAAAAATGGAGTCAGAGTCTCTGTAGTAGCCTGAGAAGACGTTGAGATGTGGAAGTATTGGAGGACAGAGTGGGGTAAGGAAGAGGTTTAAGAAGAATAAAGCATAGGGAAAGGTGGTATGAAAGGAGATTGTGATCTTGTAATTGAAAATGATTTCAGAGGGCATTTCTTTGTTTTTTTTCATCATGGATATGAATCACTTTGGGGTAATGGCATTGTCAGAGGTGTATGGACTGGTATTGTGGCCTGGAAGTCAAGAATGTGGTCAACTTAAAGAGTAGGTCATGGGAGCCAAACATATTGATAAACAAAGGATTAGCATATATATATATTTGGTATAGAGAAGATTTTGAGACAAGTACTGAACTCTTGAGAAAGAGGGAGAATGAATTGGCATACAATTGCTGTAAGGATCTAGGTAGGATGATAAATTCAAAAAAGAGTAAGTGAACCTCAATGAAAGAGAGAAGTTGCTAAGTGATAGTAGCAAAGGTAGATCCTGGGAGTGGATGTGAGACTCAAGGAATATTCCCACTCCAACTCCAGGTGGGTAATATGAGATAAGGTTCAGTCAGTATTGGAGAGGATGTCCAGGGAGTAAGTATCATCTGGGGGAAGCTAGGTCTCAAGAGAACCAAAAGATGGAAGGATTATAAGAGGAGGAGATCTTAAAAGATGGAGAGTTTTAAAATTATGGAACAGGAATTCAAGAGGGCACATTGGAAGGGGTGGGGAGAGTTGAAGTGGGGCATGAGAAGGTTAGGTTTAAGGTGGATAGAGATGAAGGGATGGGAGAAAGGGGAGCTATTTATTTTGTGCCAGGAACTCTGCTAAATGCTAGAGATACAAAAGAAAAAAAACATGCTTTTCCTGCTCACAAGGATCTGATGCTGCACTGGAAACCTCTGTTAGTTGGTAGCAGGTATGATGCCCTCTAAACCTTTTCACATTTAAAAAGATATATGTAATTCTGGGATATTGAAAAGTCTTCAAGCTTTAAAGGAAGGTAGACATATTGATAAAATGACATGTTGTGGTAAACATTGTGGGTAAAGCAGATTTATAATCAGCAACCTCAAATTACAATGTAGAGGTAGTTACCAACTCTACCGATCAGAAAAGGTGGTCATGGAGAAATCTATGTTCATCTGCTATGGAATCCATGGTACAAAAGAGAGAGCACTGGAATGGCAAACAGGAAATGTGGGTTTTAATTCAGTGTGTGCCACTGTCTGTGGTAAAAAATATGACCTTGGAATAACTCCCTTTAACACTATTGGCTTCAATTTTCCATCTACTAAAAGAAAGGATTGGACTAAATAATTCTGAAACTCTGGTTTGGCTCCACCATTCTATGTTTATGTACAGTCACATGTATGTTCACTGGGTTGTATATATAATGCTTACATGTGTTCACATACATGTGTTGTGCATATGAATATGCCTGTTTGCATGTGTGGGAGTGTTCTGGAAAAGAGCATTTCGAAAGTAGGACAAAATGCATGTTTTCAATTTTAAGGTCTGAGAACTCGATAAATTCCAGCACAATCATCCCTCCCACTTTTCCTTCCCCTATCCCACTGTTATTCCAGTGTCTCGGATGAGGAAACATGAACAATGTACACCCTGTGTAAATCCTCATTTCTGTGAGAACTTCTTTAAGTTCTGCCTTTCCTGTGAATAAATTTGCAACTTTAATGTTACTCAGCTCTAGCTTTGCATTGAGTATTAAACAAAATGATTTGCTTTGATAAAAGGAATTGTGTGCATTCTGTTCCTCCACAGTTGGAGACCTGATTTACATGTAATCTTTGGAAATAAATTTAAAGTAACGAATACACTTATCTCTCAATCAGAGCCTATCAAGCCGCCCCCCTCCCCATCTTCCCAAAATTGATTAAGCTGTAACTGAAACAATGACAATGTAATTCCAACCAACGCATTCATCTTTAAACTCCTGATTTAATAAAGTCCATGCATATATGAAAAACAGCTGATGTGTAATTTGGGTTAGCATAATGTGTACTCACAGAATCCAATATATTTCTTAACTTTTTATATTTTAAAGGAGCTCAATATGAAACTGCTTGAGACTAAATATGCTATAACTCATACAATGAATGTGTCATTCCTATGCTGTAGAAACCAACTAAAATCCAAACCCAGAGCAGTAGGTTCCTAAATTCTGGCTGAGATGAACTACAATCTAATGATTTGTTTATTTGAACAAAAGGACATTGGGGGCTGTTATTCCTCATTAGGGGGTGTTAGCATTTCAAAAAGGGATTAAGGATGCAGCAATGGGATTAGAAATAAATTACTCTAGGGTACAAGTGCTGTATATCACTTTCTTGGTCTTCTAGCACCTCAACTAAAAATGAGCAATCCTAATGTTTACTTGTTTACTAAATTATAAGTAGATTGATCAGAGGAATAGGATAAATGTGATGAGTTCCATGTCCAACATAATGATATTAAAGGGTAGATATAAGGCCTTCTTTTGGATGCATTTGAGGGTTACCTCCCCATGTTATGTGACTGTACCCATTAGAGCCCTTCTGATTGGTTGAGATTCAGGAAAGTGGACTTCTGTTGCAGAAGGCATCTCTCTTTAAGGTGTCTAAAAACAAACCAACACATTAGTTTGCTCTTTCTTTAGCTCTTTCTTGGATTTTGAGAAGACAGACAGATTAGTGTTCAGTTGAGCAGATCTGTGTTCTGGGAAGGAAGAGAGGGGAAAATGAAATCTGTGCCCATACACAGTTTTCTTCCTGTAGGTGTAGTTGATAAAAATGTATGGCCAAAGCACAAGATGGTAACTTTTATGGGCTCTGAACGGAGACATCCTGAAAGTGGATTTTCCCAGTTCATCAGACAGCAGCAACTGGGGCACTGAAATATTTCCTGCTGATGCACATGGCAGAACCGCATACATGTGTACACACTCAGCCTGAGAAGTCCATGAATGAAGCATGCACTGGAGATATACCTAGGAAACTAAAACAGTCCATGGTTCTCAGGAGTTTATGTTGTAATGAGAGAGACAATGCATATGAAAAATTTCATTACAACTCATATAGTAGGGTCTCAGGGTTCTAAGGCTATAGCAAAGCAGATGACAATGTTTCTTTATGAGCAATGCCCATAAAACCCCAACTCCTGTGTGGAAGGGAGAATTAAAAATCCTCTAGTCAGTATGATCCTAGCATAGTGCCCCCTCTAGGTCTACTTTCAAGAAGATTATACTCAATAGTCATAGTTTGATGTTCCCAAGGCTATGGCTACTACCTTGTTTTATCATATAATTTTAGTTGAGTTTCATGTCTTTGTCCCCCCACATAAATTTGGTCACATAAGGTTGGATTTGCATTTAAGGTGTTTGGCCTCTTGTGACAAATACTGGGGATAGGGTTCCCAGATGTGACAAATATGTTTCACCTGACACTGAGGTTGGGGCATGCTATATGCAAGGTGATCCACTCAGGTGAAGGTGCATTTCAGGTAATGTCCTATTCTCAGACAAAAATGGGTTAGGACTGGGTGAAGTATATAAACATATAAACATAAAGGTACATTGACAAACAATCTGAAGTAAACCCACATTTAAAGAATATATGGAGGGACAAAGGGATACCTCATAACTCTGCAAGTCTTTTTTTCCCTCTTTTTTTTCTCCTTTCATGGATCCCTTCTGAGATTGTCTCAGGAATATCTCTCTGCTGGGCTCTGTGGATGGGTGCCTTTTTAAAGAGTTTATAGCATTTCTTTCCTTTTTGAGGGGACTCTTCATGAAGTTGCCTTTCAATCAATTATTATGCCAGGCATTGTGTCAAGCACTGAAGCTTCAAATACAAATAAATGAAATAAATAATCCCTACTTGAAAGGAATTTGATTTCTCACGAAGGAGACAAAAAGTACACATATAAGTATATGGAGAAAAAATATAAATGGAACAAGCACAAAGCTGTTAAATACGCATCAGTATAGAGGGGATTCAATCCAATTAGCGTTTGAGGGGATCAGGAAAGGTTTCATATAGAAGTTGGTACTTGAGTAATGTTTTGAAAGAAGAGAAGGATTCTTTTTGGTGAGGGAGAGGAGAGAGTACATTTCAGGAGGGGTGAGGGGTAGCTGGTATTAAGGCAGGGCGATGGAGCATCAGGTGTATTAAAACCAAGTCACTAAGAATTTTAAGAGCTAAACAAAGGATTTTTATGTAATTCTAGAAAAATAGATGTTGATGCTTCAGTGCAGATGATTCTCAGGTTGTTTTATTCAGCCTTAACCTCTCTCCTGATCTATTGGCTAACTTTTTTAGCAGCCTGTTGTATGTATTGAACTAAATGTTTCAAAGATACCTCAAGCTCAACATGTCCAAAATTGAACTCATTTTCTTCCCCGAAATCCAAACATTTCAATCTTCTTAACTTCCTTATCAGTGTCAAGGGCACTACCATCCTCAAGTCACCTAGAATAACTACCTCGATTATATTCATCTTCTCATACTTTCTTACCCCTCATATACAGCCTGTTTCCAAGACTCGTATATTCTACCTTCAAAACATCTATTGTATACACCTCTCTCTCACCTCTCTTCTCTCCTCTGATACTAACACCATCCTGGTAAAGGCCTCCTCACCTCCTCAATAGCTGAACTATTGCATTAGCTACTGGTTGGTCTCACTGTCTTAAGTCTCTCCACTCCTGTCTATCCTCCTTTCAAATTGATCTTCCTAAAGCATAGGTCTGATCATATCATCCCCCTTTCTCCCCATATCCCATTTGGTAAATTCTAATAGCTTCCTATTTTACACCTCAGGATCAAATATAAAATCCTCTGCTGGCTTTTAAAGTCATTCAAAACCAGGCTTCTTCATCCCTTTCTAGGCATCTTTACTCTATGGCCTGGTGACATTGGCCTCCTTGTTGTGTCTTGAATAAGACACTGTGCATTTTCCCCTGGCTATCCTGTATCCCTGAAATTCTTTCCCTCATTTCTGCCCCCTGGCTTCCATCAAGTCTCAGGTAAAAAGTCTATCTTTTTATAAAAAAGTTTTTCTTGATTCCCCTTAATGCTAATGCCTTCCCTCTTAAAATTATTTCTAATTTTTTCCTGTCTGTATCTAGTTTGTGTATAGTCATTTACAACTTTCCTTTCTCATTAGACTGTGAGCACCTTGAGTGTAAGGGACTACTTTTTTACCTTTGCTTGTATTCCCAGCACTTAATACAGTACCTGGCACTTTGTAGGGCCTTGACAAATACTTGTTGACTTGTCTTAATAGGAAACCAGTGGAGCTGATTGAGTAAGGCAAGCACATGGTGAAATCTGTACTTAAGGTAAATTACTTTAGCTGCAGCATGGAGAATGGATTGCAGTGGAGAGAAACTTGAAACATGGAGAACAATTAGGAGTTTGTTGAAATATCCTAGGTAAGACTTGATGAGGGCCAAAAACGTGATAGCTGTCTGAGTAGAGCGAAGTGGATGGATGGGAGAGATGTTGTATAGATAGAAACAGCAAGATTTGACAACTGATTGGCTACATGGGGTAAGGCAAGGATGATGCCAAGATTATGTACCCAGGGCACTGGAATTATAGTGATGCTTTCAACAGAAATAGGGAAGTTTGGTGAAGGGTAGCTTTGGGAGCAAAGATAATTGCTCAGGTGACATGAATGATGAAATAATAACTCAGTAGCGTGGCCATCTGAAATTTACAAAATTCTTTCCTCACAGCAATCTGGTGAGATAGGTAGTGTAAATATTGCAATCCTCATTTTGTTGATGAAGATACTGAAGCTTAATGAATTTAAATGATTGCCCACAGTGACATTGTTAGGAGACGTCAGAGCCAGGCCCCAAATCAAGTTTTCTGGCTCCATATGCAATGTTTTCATTAATAAACTATATTTCTTATTTAACAAAACATCATGAAATAAAGCAACAGGTGGTTAACAAATCCAAAATGGAATTGTGTTCAAGAAATATTTATTAAATGCCAACTATATGCAAGACACTGTGTCATGGATTCAAAAGAAAAAAAATGTATTTGGAAGTATTTACTCCTGAGTTTAGAGCGGGAAGGGAATTTATTCCAATCCTTCTCTTTTATAGATGAAACATTTGAAATGCTAAAATGTGAAATGTCTTGATCCAGGTTGTACTGGTGATACATGGCAGAGTCAGGTCCCTGGATACTAAACTCATGTTTCGCATGTTCCTGACTTCAGTGAGTTTATATTTTACTGAAGAATAAAATATAGAAAGAGATAAGCAAATGCAAGATGGCACCAGGATAAGATCATTAGAGCTCTTATAGGAGTAATGCCAGAACTGAGCCTTTAAGGAAGTTAAGGATTCTAAGAAGTACAAGTGAGGAGGGAATATATTTCAATCATGGGAGAAAGCCTGTACAGAGGCAAGAGATAGAAAGGTAAGTTAAAAAAAAAACCCAATAAATTGGTCAATTTGACTGGAATTTTGATTTTGTGAAAGAGAGTAATATTAAAGAAGTCTGAGCCAGAAAGTTTTAAATGTCAAGGTTTTGTTTTTATTCTAGAAACAATAGGGAGTCACTGAGGGTTTTCAAATAAAGAGTGATAGAGTCAGACATGTTTTAGGAAGGTTGTTTTGGCAGCTTTTTGGAAGGTGAGATGGAGAGGCAAGTGAATGGAAATAGTGAATTAAAGTAGGAAGGCATTGCAGTAGTCCAGGCTAGAGGAGATGATTTACCACTCAATTCTCTGGTCAGGTTGAATTTGTTTCCCTCCTCTTCTAATGGTCTATTTTTTAATGATCCAAAAGTGTAAGTGTAGCCTGTGTATAATATTAAGATGACAACTTGGTAACCTGGTCTGGCTTTGGACTGTGTAATGATCAGCCCTTACATTCTGTTCACTCTTACCCTATCCACATGAAACCATTTCTCTGCTTCCCCTTACAGAACCAAGAAAGGTCAAGTCCCTGATCTTAAGGGAAAGAGAATTATGGCCGATTATGTCTTAGAATCATGTTCTCCTTTGTTCAGGGGTCTGTTAACTGTTCTCTTACATTATGTGTCCTATCCTTTAGTCTTAGGGACCCTTATGCTTACCTAGATTTAGCTTTGCTATTTGCTAAGTGTATACAGGAAATAGAATAGAGCCTCCTAAAACATGAGAGTGGAGGAAATTGTGATTGGTACCTCATCCTGAGTAATTATATGGAAATTAGGAAACCTATCTATCTACCTTTGGGGAAATCAAAACACAAAATGTGCCATGAGAATGTCTGGAGATTTTCCTGGAGTAACTCTAAGTGGGAGCAATAAGCCAAAGATAGGAAATCTTAGGAGTTAGCCTCCAGGATCAAACTTCATCCATGTTAGCCTGAAATGGATGGAATTAATAAGTCACAGGCAAAATTAATTGAAAGTTTCAAGAGCGTCATTTATTAGCCAGGCTGGTGGCTGCCTCATGTAGAGACCCAGAGGAGACAGCCATGAACTGAGGTGGGTGAGTGCATTTTAAGCATTTTGGTGCTACTTGGTACAGCCTTGCCACAACAAACAGAGTTCTGACAGAGCAAGAGGGGGACTTGTTGTTAGGCAAGAGCCCTCAAAACAGAAGGGGTTGTCAGGGTGCTATAGGCAAAGGACCCCAACAGAGGAGAGGTGCCAGGAGAGGTAGCCAATCAGGAAAGTGGGGGGGGTGCTCAGCAGAAAGTGGTTACCTGGCAATTGGAGTCTAACATTAGGGGGGCACAGGTGGTTACCATGCAAATGGACTAAACAAAAATGACTGTTAACAATTTATCAGATATTTCACAACCCAAAGGGGAATAACATTTTGACAGGGGCCCAAACAAGAAACCTGTTGCTAGGCAGATTATCCAACCCTGCCCAGTAACCTAACAGGTATCTCTCAGTCTAGGGCCCAGGGAGGAATGATGTCCATTTTAGCCCCAAATATTTTGTGAGGGAGTAGGATTTCCCTGGCATATTCCCTGTGGTATTGAATTGATGAGCAATTGAATACAACACTAGTTGTACCAGGAAACTTAAAGAATTTAAATGGGGAGAAGAAGGGTGTGGTAGCTTATAACCACTTAATTATACCTGCTGGTAAGAGAGCATGTGGTGAGTCAACAGAGTGAGGGCCTGGAGACCAACTGAGGTGAGGAAGTATGGTAAAGCTGTGACATTTGCAGGATTTAGTTCTGGGTCCCTGTTCACTGTGCTTCATTTGAGTGTGTTGGTTTTGGGTAGTGGCTAAAATGTTGAGGATATAAGACATGGTGGTACAATCTAGTCTGGAGCTGTCTATGTCTGGTATTAGTTACTTTTCTCTTGAGTTCTTATACCTAGAGAAGGGCACTTATAGATAGGTATTGGTTTCTTTGACAAAATACCTGTGTTCTATGTTTCTTCTGCCTATCTAGTTGTTTGTGAATCATTGTTTGCCTTTACTTCTAGCATGTTCTTGCCAGAACTATTTTATGGTACAACAAATCAGGGTGTTCATTCTAGACACCATAGTTATTTAGAGCAATCAAGCCAAGTTAGTGACTAAGAGGTGATACAAGTGGATAGCTCATGGGGAAGGAGATGTCTCTAATAGCTGCAACCAAATAAGATTGGAAGTTAGTACACTTGCATTCAACCTACAGACTTTTTTCTCTTCCACCATCACCAAGGCAAAAGGAAGGGACTGCCCCATACCCTACTCACACATATCCTTTGGGCTTTAGTGACCTCTTATTCTCTATAAATATGCTCTCATGCATATTTCACTTGTTTAAACCTATTGTACACAACAAAAATGTCCTCTTAACTATGCCATCTGTTTGCTTGTCTTATCTGTGAATCACTACTTGCTTGCACCTTCATAATCTGAGGGTACCCTCCCCTCCCCTACCTACCTCTTCTTAGTTTATACCTTCCCATTTTACCCAGATCTTTGATTACTTATGTACATTTTGACTCCTAATTACCCCTTCCCATTGTCCTAGCTGTCTTGGTAGCATGTAGATCACCTGACAGACTCCATAGGACTTGTTCTTGACTTATCATGTCCGATGACTCATATTCTTAATCCTAAATGAATTGATGAGAAATATAAAGCCCACTAATACTCATTTAACATAATTTTTGACACCGGGTAACCAAACTCTCAAGACTTATGTGGTGGGTTGTATAAATGGAGACAATTATAATATAACTCATGCCATACTGAACTGAGAAGAAAACTAGGCTTTTGGTTATGGTTGTAACTTTTCTTAGAAAGTGACATCTCTTGTCCTAGGTTCTATTTCTTTATAGTATCCATATACTAGATTTATTTGTGACTCCAGGTAACATTAATATATGACTTTTGTAGAACATTTTACCAAACACTTTGCCATTTTTTATTTTATTGTATTTCCTACAAGTCCAAACTGAATGCAAAGGCTCTTTTCCTCTATTTTGAGAAAGAGGAAACTGAGGTTTGGCCAAATGTGGAGGGCAGAAGTCACGCCCAGGTTTTTTGACTCTAATAAGAGCCCTCTTTTTCCTATATTGCATAACCACATCTCCTTCACCCTAGTCCAACAATTTCCAGTATTCTATTCATACCATTTTAAGGGTCAATGTGACGTTACAAATGAAAGTTCTTTGCAAGGTTGTTTTTGTTTTGGACAAATAGCATTATGTTAATCAAAGGCATCCAATAATAAATTTGTCTTTACAGAAGGAGAATAACTGACAATATTCTATCATCTCTGAACTCCATATTAATATATGGTGTTATTAAAAATTCCAGAAATTAAGGAATCTCAAGAAATTTTGTCACGGTGTCTCGGTGATGACTGAGTGACGAATGGTACCTTGGTTAATCCATTCTTTATCATTATTTCTTCTGGATTCATTTGAGAGGAGTAGTAGCTTTTAAAACAATATTTTTGTGAACTCTAATGACAAAAGACCTTCATCACCCAAAACAACAAGTGAATATGTTACTTTTAAAATTATTGTTTTCAGAGATAACTGGTAGGGCAGTGGACAGAGTGTAAGGCCCAGAGTCTGGAAGACCTGAGTTCAAATATGATCTCAAACACTTACTAGCTATGTGAACCTTGGTAAGGCATTACAAAAAACTCTGCCTCAGTTTTCCCAACTGTAAAATGGGTTAATATCATCTTCCTCACAAAATCAAGTAAGATAATATTTATAAAAGGAATTTAGTACAATGCTTGGTATATAGTAAACACTATATAAATATTTATTCTCCTTCCTTCCTTCCTTCCTTTCTTTCTTTCTTTCTTTCTTTCTTTCTTTCTTTCTTTCTTTCTTTCTTTCTTTCTTTCTTTCTCTCTCTTTCTCTTTCCTTCCTCCTTTCTACTTCATCTCTCTCTCTCTCTCTCTCTCTCTCTCTCTCTCTCTCTCTCTCTCTCTCTCTCTCTCTCTCCCTCTTTCTTTCTTTCTCTTTCCTTCCTCCTTTCTACTTCATCTCTCTCTCTCTCTCTCTCTCTCTCTCTCTCTCTCTCTCTCTCTCTCTCTCTCTCTCTCTCTCTCCCTCTTTCTTTCTTTCTCTTTCCTTCCTCCTTTCTACTTCATTCCTACCATGTTGGTGCTTGTGAGATAGCCAGAAACTGGAAAAAAAAGTACATTCAGGGAATTCACTCTCTCAGGGAACTTATTGTCTTTGAAGTCTCTGGTGAGTTATAATAATAAAGGAAAGTCAACTGAGAACAAACCAAGAAGGAAAGAAGGAAGGTAATCTGTGAGAGATATGGATAGTTCCACTTGCCATAGTAAATACTTAGCATATCAAAGCATGGTTCTGTAGGAGGAAGTTGAACATGTCACCAGGAAACACCAAACTTACTGCATAATCATAGACAGCAGAGACAGCCATTGATTTACCATATGGACAAAAAAGAGAGCAATCAGTCCAACAGTAATAATCAGACAATGTAGTAGGTGCAATTAACATTCACAACATTTCTCCTAATCAGTCAATAAAGGACTACAGTTTAAAAGGAGCAGTAGAGACAACTCTGAAATTGGGGATCTATTGATCAGAGAGTACTTTCTGTGATATGCCAGGAATAATTCTGGAGATACGGTTGCCATATATTTTGAAGCATTAGATCCAGGCAATAGAACTGGCAAAAT
Source organism: Bettongia penicillata ogilbyi (assembly GCA_023548195.1). Taxonomy (NCBI): domain Eukaryota; kingdom Metazoa; phylum Chordata; class Mammalia; order Diprotodontia; family Potoroidae; genus Bettongia; species Bettongia penicillata. The sequence continues at coordinate 356,886 of JAJHZJ010000503.1, read as the reverse complement.
TTCTTGGTAGTCTGGACTTCCATATCCCCTTATCCAACTGTGAGAATGTATACCTATTTCCTAGATCACTGGGTTTAACTTCACAAAATTTCTAATGTCTGTATGCTCTGAAAAGGTTGGAACCATCTTATTAGAGTATCTGTTGATTTGCCTTTGCTTTTGGGCAGAGAGTACTTGACTTGGGCTGTTGAGATCAAAGAATAGGGAAAAATTGATGAAACTTACCCTTCAAGTCTTCTGATGGAGGGCATGAAGGATGATACATCTCTGAGGCTCTCATCATTTTCATTCTCAAAAAAATTGCATTGTGAGTAAGAGTTGATCCCTCACACTTGGTACTTGTGCAGTTGAGTTGAGTAAAATCCTTATTATCAAAGCTGCATTGCACTGTATTGATCTAAATTTTATTCCATTTATTTTATCATCTGGAGAAAAAGTGAAATCTTTACAAAATTTTGCATTTGAAAAATCTCTGATCCTAGATCTTCTGTCCTTTGACACTTTTCAACATGCCCCATCCTTCTTGGTTTCTGTTCTCAGTTGCTTTCATGCTCCTGTATCTCTGCATAGTAAATCCTCTTCTAATCCTCCTTTTGATTCTGCCTATCAAGCAAAGGGTTAAACAAGATAACCTCTAAAGTCCCTTCTAGGGCAAAATCACATAATCTTGTGAAATTTTGCTATGTTGTTAGACAGAAGACAGAGTATTGGGTCTGGAGTCAGGAAGACCTGAGTTGAAATCCAACCTCAGACCCTTATTTGCTATGTGACTCTGTCTAAGTCCCTTAATCTTTGCTTTAGTTTCCTCATCTGTAAAATGAGCATACTAAGAGCACCTACCTCCCAGGGTCATTGTAATGATAAAATGAGATAATAAGTGTAAACACTTGGCATAAGGCTTTGTACACAATAAGCCTTATATACGTGAGCTATTATTGTGAACTAACCTGAGTACTTTGTCTACTACCCAAATCTTGCACCTGCCCTATTAGGCACTAATAATTATTTTCCTGATGCTCTAGATTATCCTACTATTTCTATATTCATCCACTCTTCACCTTGTGTTACATGGATATTTTCTTTTGAAGAATTACTCTAATATGTGTTTGTGATTTCCTCACTGAAAGTTTGGCCTTCCATTCTCCTCTCCTCCTTTTTTGATTTATGAAATCTAACAAAACTTCTTTCAAGTGAAACTAACTTAAACCTGATGGTAATTTGGAAATGAACAGAAGTCTACCTTTGTACTATTGCTAAGCAATAAAAAAGAAGAAAACAAAAAAACAAAACAAACAGTTTGACCCACCTGAGAATACAAGTTAAAAAACTTTATTAACGTTTATCTTTTTTCATATAAATACACACATATATATTTACTACAAAAGGATCTTTCCTATTCATCAAAATAGATGTGATAAGAATGGCTATCTTTAATGCATCTCTCAAAAGTGCCATAAATAAAATGAAGAAGGAAAAAAATCTAAGAGAGAGATATCTACACGAGTTCTTGACGAATCCTTTTTTTAAGGTGTTGATACAGTAAACATTTTTCAGACTACATTCCAGGTAGAACTGGACTTGCATGAGTGTGAATGGGAAAGATGAATTTATGTTACTGTTCACAGATAAAAACAGTAAAATTACATTCCATTATAAAGAGACGTATTTAGACTTATGGCACTGGGAAAGGTGTGCTAAGACTGAATATGGGCCATATGGTTCTGATTTTCAAAAAAGAGATAAATTCTTCCAACTATAAGTTAGTAAGCCTGACTTCAACTCCCTGCAGAATTCTGGAACATATTATTAAAGGGATAATTTAGGAGCATTTAGAAAGGGCAATGGGATGACTAAGTGCAGCCTTCATGGTTATATCAAGAAAAGGTCATGCCGGAACAACCCCATTTCCTTTTTAATCCTGGTTACTAGAAGTTTACAAATTAGCGTAATGGTATAGATACACTATATCTGAATCTTGTAAGGTATTTAGCAAAATTTCTTGTTGTCCTTCTGGTCAATATGGAGATAGATGGCCTACATGAAAGTACAGTTAAGTGGATTTAAAACTGGTGGAGTGACTAGGTCCAAAGGGTAGCCATTATTAGAGTGATGTTAATGTGCCAAGTAGTCTCCATTGGCATTCTTGAGGGCTGTGTCAGGATTATATTCAAAAATTCAATTCAATAGACATATTAAAGTACCATGTATATTCAAAGTGGTGCTAGGAGATATAAAAATAGTCCTTACCCTCTAGGAGTCTATATTCTACTGTGGATAAGTTGGATTGTATTCAACATTTTTATTATTACCTTGTACAAAGGGATAGATGACATACTTATCAAACATGAAAATAACACTTATTTAGGAGACCCAGTTAACATATTGGTTGACAGAATTAGGATCTCCAAAGCTTTTGTTAGATTAAAATAATTGGCAGAATTGAATAAAATGAAAATCAATAGAGAGAAATATAAAATTTTACATTGGGATTCAAAAATATAGGTAACACTAGTATAGAATGAGAAAGGTGAAAAACATCTGGTGTATATGGTTTTCAGGGTAGAACAAATTAATAACCTACAAAGATTGGTTAAAGGAGCTTAGGATGTTTAACCTGAAGAATAAGGGGAATATGATAGCTATCTTTAAAGATTTAAAGGTTTTTATACATAAGAGGCATTAGACTTGACTCTAGAGGGAAAAACTTATAGGTCAAAGTTGGAGAAGGCACATAGGGAGGTTTTGGCTTTGTCAAAGGAAAAGCTTCATAACTCCTAATGATATCTATATATGAGCAGAATGGACTGCATTAAGAATTAGAGAATTCTCCCAACCAGAAGTCTTTGAGAGGATGTTAGATACTCACTTTCTGAAGAACAGTGTTAAAAGTATGAAAATGTCAGATGACATCATCTAGTCCCAACCTCCCTCATTTTACAGATGAGGAAATTGAGTCCCAGGGAGATTAAGTAACTTGTTCCGTTTCCTCTGCTATCACTCATCCTTTGTAAACTAGCATTCAAGCTCATCACTCAAGTCAAACTGTTCTTGAGAAAATTACCAATTATCTCAATTGTCAAATCTAATAGCCCTTTAAAATCATCATCTCACTTTTCCTCCATTTGACAGACGGTTGAATACCTTCTCCTCTATACTCTCTCCTCTCTGCAAGTTCATGACACTACTTTTCCTCCTACTTTTCTCCTCCTACTTTTCTGACCATTCTTCTTCCAGTCTCATTTGCTGGTTCAATGACCATATCATGTCCCCTAACTATGGGTGCTTTCAGTGTTCTTCCTTGGGGTATCTACTCTATGTACATTATCTTGTTGATTTTCTCAGTATCTATGGATCTAATTATCATCTCTGCAGAGATGATTCATAGAACTAAATGTCAAACCCAAGTCTCTTCCTTGAAACTCAGTCCAACATCACCAACTGCATATTGGATGTTTCACAGCTTTTGTCCAGGAGATGTCTCAAACTCAGCATGGCCAAAGTAAAACTCATAACCTTCCTCCCCCCAATCTACCTCTCTTTGAAACTTCCATCTTTTTGTGAAAGGTACCATCACTATTCCAGTCACTCAGGTTTATACCTTGGAGTGATCCTTGACTCCTCATTATCCTTTGCCCCACTTATGTAATCAATTTCCAAATATTTCCAATTTTGACCTTCACAATATCTCTTGCTACTGACCCTCTCTCTGCTCATATAACCATCATCTTTGATTGTGGTCTGTGTCACCTCTTGCTTAGATTGATATAATCATTTTCCAGTTGTTTTCTCTGTCTCAAATCTTTTCCCACTTTGGTCTATCTTTAATGCAGCTGCTAAAGTGATTTTCCTTATATATATATATATATATATATATATATATATATATATAGTATATATATATATATATATATATATATATGGATATTACCATGTCATTCCCTTATTCCGCCAGCCCCAATGACTTCCTGTTGCTTCTAAAATCAAATGTAAACTCCTCTACTTAGCTTATATAGACTTTTAACAACATGGTTCCAAGAGACTGTTTTATCTTCCTTGGATGCTACTCTTTCTCCTGTGTTCTTTAATTCAATCTCTCTCTTCCTCACAAATTGAACTTCCTCTCTGATCTCTGTGTTTGGGCTTGTGCTCTTTGATACTTAGGATATCCCCCATTCTACCTTGTGCCTCACAGAATCCCTCCCTTTTACATGGCATCTTTCCATCCACCAAACTCCCAAATTTCTTCCCTCCCTCTAAAACAAGCTTGTTCAAACCCAGGTTCTCTGACTCCAGAGACAGTTCACTTTCTCCTCTACTGGAATGTCAGAGGGCTTTACCTTTTAGGCAGAGGTTGCATCTGAGCAACTTTATAGTTCTGACATCCTGAGATTTTATGATTCCCGGAGTTTGGACTTTATCCTATAATCAACGATTTTGTGTGTGTGTGTGTGTGTGTGTGTGTGTGTGTGTGTGTGTGTGTGTGTGTGTAAGAAATGATAAAAAGAGCTGTTTGGGGAAGATTTGTATTCAAAGAAACAATTCTTCTCCCGGTACAGCCTAAGCCCTTTCATCTTTTTTACCTGCCCCAATTATAATGTTAACTTCCTACAGAAATGTGTTAATTTCATGTTTTGGATCTTGACAATGCCTAACAAATTGTTGTCACTTTCTAAATGTTTAATAAATAATAATAATTATAGTAATAATAATAGGGCTTCTACTTTGCTGACAGGCTGATACCCTCCTTCCTCCCACAGCCTGTCACTTCCTTCTTCGTTCTTCCTCCAGTCCTTTTGCTTCCCTCTTCTTACCTCAGTTACCAAGATTCAAAGTGACTCTAATCCTTCCAGTTCACCACTATTGTAGGTCTAGTTCTGCCAGTAGGTCTTTTTCCTCAAAATTGAATCCAGGCTATATGAATGCATGTTTCTTTTCTCCCCTCCCCTCTCCTCCCCTCCCCTCCCCTCCCCTCCCCTCCCCTCCCCCTCCCCTCCCCTCTCCTCTCCCCTCCCCTCCCCTCCCCTCCCCTCCCCTCCTCTGTCTCCATGTCTGTTTGTGTCTCTCTTCCCGCAGGTGTTTAGAAGTACTGCAAAAGTATAATGTAATAGGAAAAAGAAGTTTGGATTTGTAATCAAGAGACTTGGGTGAAACTCCTAGTATGGTATGAATTGTGTGACAATGGGCAAACCATTTAACTTAGCCTCAGTTTCCTCATCTAAAAATTGTATATATTATATTCACAAATATTCACACTCTACTCCCTAATTCACATGGTTATTGTGAGCAAAATACTTTGCAACTATATAAATATCAGTTACTGTTATTGTTCAATAGAAGCCCTTTCTGACCTTAAGTAAAAAAATATTATATCAAGCACATCATGTGAAAATAAATGTGTTGCTTAAAGTGCTTGGAAAGTTTACTCTCTTTTGTATCTTTCTCATAGTAGATGCTGAACAAATATTTTTCAAACTGTTGAATTAAGTGGGCTTAATATTTTCCCTCACAATCTTGTTTCCATGTTTATTTGCTTAGCAAAACCATTCAATTTAGAAAGAATAACAGAAGTCTCTAGTACAATTTCTTTTGAACTGTCTTGGTTTCCAAATGTTTGGATAGAAAGAAGAGGGAGGAGGCTTATTAAAATCAGTACACAATCACTCCTATTTGAAGTTAAACTTTAATGCAAGCACTAATGTATCAGGTATTGTCCCACATTGTGAAGAAAGTTCCTTTCATACCTTAGAACACTATAAAAATGGAAGTTGCTCCTGTTATAAGGATCTGTAACTTCCCACTGTGAGTACCTCTTCCATGAATACAGATAGCTTTAGCACCTGCGTGGAAGATAAATTGGAGTGGAGAGGCATGAGGCAGGGAAAACAGTTGGGAAGTGGTTATATCAATCTAAGCAAGAGATTGTGCAAAGTGGTAGAGCGCATGACTAAAGAGAAGGGGTTACAAGCAAGAGATATTGAGAGACTGAAATAGTGATGATACCTTTGAAAGAAATAGGGTAGTTGGGAAGAGGAGTGAGTTTGGGGAAAAGGTAATGAGCTTTGTTTGGTCATGGTGAGTTTGAGATGTCTTGTTGATACCCAGTTCGAAACATCCAGTAAGCTGTTGGTGATGTGGGAATGAAACCCAAGGAAGATACGTGGGCTTGATATGTAGATTTGTCGGTCATCTGCATAGAGATGATAATCAAAGCCATAAGTGGCATAGCAAAAATCCCCTGAAATCTAGGTCTGGAAGCTCCTGCTAGATCTGTCAGATTCTGTATGGAATGCTTAGGGTAGTCATTTTGGCCGTTTACAGCCCAATGTGCAACCAATCCAAAACTCTAACCTCAAACCTGCAAGGCATACAAATCAGACATCAAAGTCTATTTTAAGACAGAATGGTGAGATAAGCAATACAGGAAAATGAGTAGGTGATACAATATAGATGCCTTCCCATGATAATTCATATGCTTTATTTTTCCTTCAAAATTTAGATTTCAATATCAGCCTGATGATCTCTATAGTCCCTTTGAAATAGATTCACCCCAGCTCTGGCTATCAAAGTGGAATCATTCTTCTTGGATCTCCTCATCCTAAACTTCCATGACCTTCATATGGAATGTAACTTCTTTGAGACATGTCTTATTCTTCTAAATGTGTTTCTGTTTCCTTCTCTGTCTCAGCCACCTTCAGTAGACTCTCAAGCTTTCACCAATAACCTATAATTCTAAGCACCTCCTGGCAAAGGACTCTCCAGTGACTAGTGGCCTTCATTCCTTCCCCTCACTCCTTCTTCTTCTTCCAAAATCTGTACTTCTTGACACAGTCTTTGAACACAATTCTCTTAGGATTCAGAACTTGTTGGGCTTCCTTTCCCTTGTGAAATCAAGCTCCATTGCTTCATATATTATGGACAAATGAGGTTGGACAAGAATCATCAATTACTGGTAATTTGATATCTTCATTACACTTAGTAAAATAGTCTTTGTGAGTTTCTGGGGCTGACAAACTTGTCACTTTTTGGCCAAGTTGATAAGCTTCTACATGAACTGATCCTCAGATGACAAATATACAATTCTTCACTGTACCCTTTCCATTTAGCAGGACCTGGTTTGAGCTTGTGTTCTAGGAACACAGATTTTTCAGAAGCAAGGATCACCTCTATGACATGTTGAAACATTGCATTGGATCTTTGGTAGAGGAACATGACTAAGTGTTCTCAATCAAAAAAAAAAGAATGTAGTATATATTTTACCATACTAGAATGGTAAATTTATACTTATTGTTGTCATAGGCAAACACTTATTGAGTACATACTGTATGAAGGGCTCAAAATATTGACTACTTTCCTCCATTATAAGTCTCCTAGAGGTTTCTGGATGCCCTTATATTGCTTAGAATTCATCATGGAGTCCCCTGAATGAGACTCTTCTCCCCCATTGTTAAAATCTTCAAGGTAATTGGCCAAGATGACAATATCACGGATTGTTGGCTTAGGGGTATGATTCTTGCTTACTTTGAGAGAAGTCCTGGGTTCAAATCCCAGAGAACTCATATTAGAGGCTTCTTGGTGGCACAGTAGGTAGAGGGTTGGCTTTGGAATCAGGAAGAGCTAAGTTCAAATCCTATATCATATTTGTTAGTTATGTAACCCTAGGTAAGTCACTTAACCTCTTTCAGGTTTGGTTTCCTCATTTGCAACATGTAGGGATTAGACTCCAAGGTCCCTTTTTATTCTAAATCTATCATCCTCTGGGGGAGGGGAAAAGGCAGAAGCAATCAGGGTAGGGGGAACTGTGGAAAGGCAGACATACCAACATACTATTGACAGAGATGTGAGTGGGTTTAACCATTCTGAAAAGTAATTTTAATAGTTGCTTAAAAAGTGATTGCCATGTTCATACTCTTTGACCTAGAAATCCAACTACTAGACATATTTTCCCAGGGAAATTAAAAAAAGAAAGATACCGTATGGACCAAAATATTTGTGTAGAAAGTTTTTGTAGTAGTAAAGAACTAGAAACAAAGTGATGCCCATTGTTTGGGGTAATAGCTAAACAAATAGAGGGTACAGGAATGTGAAGAAATATGACTAATTTAAGAAACAATGAAAATGAAAATCAGAGAAGTATGGAGGGATATATATGTCTTTTAATGCTAAGTGAACTTATTTTAAGTGAAACAAACAGAACCAGGAAAACAACAGACACAATGACTTGTCCATGTAAATGGGAAAAAAAGTGTCAAGAACTGAAATTGAGTCCTGTTCAATGACAATGCCTGTAATCACCAAGCTTGTCCCCAAAGAAGTTATATGACGATATACCTTTCTCCTTTCTTTGGAGTAGGGAACAACAGGGTACATATTCCTCTGGACTTAGTTGATATACCGGTTTGTTTTGTAGAACTGTTTTTTCTTTATTACCTTTCCTTTTCTCTCTTACGGGAGAGATAGAAGAGAGAAGAAGAGAGATATATATTATAAAATAAGGTGATGTAAAAACTAATACACTAATACATTTTAAAAAAGTGTTACAGATAGCCTTTATACAATTTGGAGAGAACATTCTTGCTTTATTGTTCAATGTTTCACGTATTAGATCTTACCTTTTCCATGGAAACCTATTTTGTATTCTTTCTAATTGGAACTCTGCTTTTGCTTTCTCATTTGGAAGTCATTTTCTATGTCAACAGAATCAATGTCAATATTATTAATGGGTGCTGTGTCAGTAGGAGAAATCTCTCCCTTTCCTCCCAGGTATCTTTTAGCAATGACTTTACGGAGACAGCAATGCTACCTTTATTGTTCAAGCCCATTAATAAATGACTTTCTGGCTAGGGAGAGGGGAAGACTACTACAGTAAGCCAATGGGGTATATAATATTGTATAAATGAGAATTGGTATTCTTTTAAAAAACTATATTATAGTAACAATCCATAAATCAATTTCTCTTTAGAACTGGCTTCTCAAAGGCTACAGCCAGGGCATGCCAATTCCATTAAGTCATGGGAAGAGGATGGTAGAGGTCAATATGCCACTTCTTTAAATATTTTAGCCTTTCAGTATGATTTTCTTGTTTTATGAAGGCTTTGGACAAAAGTTGCCAAAGAGAACCAATAATGGAACACCTGCAGGAACAAGCCAAGGTCATTCTATTCCTCTTGCAGCCGGCCATATGTCTTTCCCTTCTCCTGTCATTTTTCCTTCTGCCTATTTGGCATGTACAGCCTCCTACTTCCTGGCTCTCCTCACAGTTGAGTGAGAACACTTGTTTCTTGCTCCACCTGAGAATAACAAGTTCCTTCTGGTATGAATTCAAATCATTAAATCTGGTTTTTTATTATTTCTTTTTTCCTAGCTTAATTTGAGAAGAAAAACTTGACTAAACAGGGTCAGAAAAGCTGCCTCAGTTTCCCTTTTTCCCTTTTGCTCTGGCTTAGCACTTCCCTGCTCCCCACCTCTGTTGTGGTTATAAGAAGCATCACCTCTGAGACTGAATCTATACAGAAATCTGAAAGCTGAAAGGGACTTATTGGCCGCTTAGTGCAACCCCTTTATTTTATAGATGAAAAAAACTGAAGTCCAGAGAGAGAGATGAAGTGGTTTGACCAAAGTGACATAGTTATTTAGAGCAAAACTGCAATGAAAATCTAGTTCTCCAGCTCCCAGTTTAGTCTTATTTTCCCCTGATAGTACAGCCTCTCATGATAATAAATTGTTCAGGTGAAAAGTAGAAACAATTCAGTTAATCATCTGTTTTGATGTATAGACAAAGCTTCAGTCCAATGTAACTACTGACCTGAGCTAAGCTACCCCCCTTTTTTCTTTTTCAAAACTCGTTGTATTTCTGGCTGTCATTTTTCTTGGTATAACATAACAGATTGTATTGATTTTAAAATTCTTCATTGGTACCAGAGATTCAATATATGGGAGAAACCTCTAACCTTGGATTTAGGGTAAGAGTCAACAAATATTCAAAGTTTGACTTGAGTCTACCTTTTCAGACTTGTTTCCTATCACAGCCATCTGCATACTCCATGTTTCAGACAAATTGGCTTCCATGTTGTTCCATGAACTTAGCATCCCGTCTCTGTGACTTTTCACAGCCTGCCTATCTGTCCTCCAGAGACTTTCAAAACAATTTCCCTCTACAAGTCTTTTTCTTCTAGGCTCCTCCTTCCTACCAGAATAACGTAAGTTTTTTTGTGGACAAGGGGTCTCTATCATTATATCTTTCTATTGGTATCTTGTGAGGCCAATAGGTGGTGTAGCGAATAGAGTGCCAGGCCTGGAGATAGGAACACCAGAGTTCAAATACAGCCTCAGAAACTTACAGGCTGTGTGACCCTGGGTTAACCCTGTTTGCCTCAGTTTCCTCATCTGTAAAATGAATTGAAGAAAATGGCAAACCACTCTAGCATCTTTGCTAAGAAAAGCCCAAATGGAATCATGAAGAATCGAACACAACCGAGATAACTGAATAACAACAGCCTCGTCCATTGTGCATATTAAAATTTGTCTATTTATTGAATTGGATAGAACAAAGAAAGGGAAAGCAGAGGGACACAATAACCAAGAAAAGGCATGATTCAATGTCCACAAAGGATATAAAAAATAGAATATAACTTCCTTGTGGGTAAGAACTGGCTCTGTTTTTTTGTTTTTTTTTTTTGATATTTTTTGGCTAAGAGGAGTCTTTGTTTACCGAGGATCTAGCACAGCTCTTGGCATATTGTAGGCACTTGATAAATGCTTGTTAATTGGAATTGAAAGGAGTTGATTTAATGAGGCATATATCAACAACACCTTTGAAAATTATATTCTCCAGGTCCTATTCTGTTCCTTAGGATTTATTTGCTGGAGTTGGGTCAAAGTAGAAGAATTGACTATACTTAAGGAGATTTTTCCCAACAATTTCTGATGGCACAGGCAAAAAGGAATCCCTTCCTTCCCACTTGAAATTATTTATATATGTGATTATGATGAGTCAAGAATTAAATTGATTACTACTGTTATTGTTGTTTACTTCTGAGATTTTCATTAAAGACCATTAATGACATTAATATAACACTTTAAAGTTGACAAAGTGACACCTCATTTGATCCATGCAACTGTGTGAGGTATTGTCCCATTTTACGGGAGAAGACACTGAGGGACAGAAATGTTAGCTGACTTGTCCGTGATTGAGTGGCTCGTCAGTGTTAGAAATGATATTTAAAATCTAGGTTTTCCTGACTAAACTTGATGCTCTTACCTCTTTGCCACATTAGCAAATGATATCTGGGAATGTCTACCCTGAGGAGAAAGAATGAAGGTCTAAAGGAAGTCCACTGTGATGGCTGAACCGATGTCTTTGCTAGAATGGTTTTCTTGCCAGCACAGATCAACCAATACTAAAAGTAGTTTCCACAGCTTGCTGGAAAAGGATTAGGAGAAAATCTTCTGAGGGTATAAAGTGACTAATGAATGCATGGTTTTCTTGTCCATTGTTTGAAGACTTTCCAAATCTTTTATTTCAATGCCTAGCCTATATTTTAATGGGGAAAGTTGTGATTCTTTTAAAATTCATAGTTTGATAGAGCAGCTTCCAGATGTTTGGGTGAATGCCAGATCAATTATGGAGATTCACACAGCCAATGAAGAGCATGGTTGAGGTGCCAGGAACTTAGGAAGCTAGTATTATATCCCATGTCCCTGGTGGAATGCCCTATTGCTTCAAGCAAATTCAAAGCATCCGGACTCTAAGCTGTACAAATTATTTAGTAAATCTAAAAATCCACATATTGGTTTCATGCACATGGTGATATGAATAATTCACCAGCAAAGCACAGAAGATCATAATATGACTCCTGGAGGACTACCTCAAATGTAGTTTTTAATCACAAAATTTCAGACCTGAAAGAGACCTCTAAGATGAGCGAGCTCTAGGAATCCCAAGCCAAAATGTTGCTTCTACAACCCTGCATCCCAAATCATGTCATATTAAATAACTTACTGTCCCTTTATTCAGATGTCTGTGTAATGTGATTAACAAATATTTGGGAAGAGAAGTAAAGATTCTAGATAGTAGCAGAGCAAGTAGATTATTGATAAAAACCATGAATAGATGATCTCCCCCTTTATTTTACAAATGAAGAAACTGAGATCAAAAAGGGATCAAATATTAATTAAATACTTACTCTATGCCAGGCACTATGCTAAGTGCTTTACAAAATATTATCTCATTTGATGCACACAACTACCCTAGGAGGTATGTCCTAGTATTATCCCCATTTTACAGTTGAGACAACTGAGGCAGAGACAGTTGTTTTGCCCAAAGTCACATAGCTAGTAAGACCAAATTTGAACTCAAGTCTTCCTGACTTTAAATTCATTACTCTATCCTCTGTGCTTCTAGACTTGGTGAAAGCTATACAAAATTTGAACTCAAGTCTTCCTGACTTTAAATTCATTACTCTATCCTCTGTGCTTCTAGACTTGGTGAAAGCTATACAATAGTCAGTAGTTGATCTGAGAGCAGAACTCAGGTCGCCTAACTACTATTTTGGTGATTTCATGGAAAGGAAAATACCTTTGAAAGACTACAGAACTCTGATCAATGCAGGCACCACTCATGACTGAAGAAGAATTGAGATGAAATATTCCTACTGTCTCTTGGCAGAGGAAATCTGGACTAGAGGTGAAGAGATGTGCATTTTCAGACTTGGCCAATATATTGGTTTCTTTTCTATGATGAAATCTGTTTGTAAAAAGGAAGACACTTCCACTGTGGGAAGGAGGTGCTGGGAAAGGGGGTAGAGAGAGAGAGAGATGAAAAATGGGGGGAAAAGCATCAATAAAGCATTTTATAATACAAAGAAAAAACAAAAAGACATTCAGAATGGTATATAATAGGACATTTGGTTGCTACACTGTTAAATTTAATAGGTACTTTAAAAATATCTATATATAACAAAGGTGAGACTTTCAGAGTTTATTTCATTTTGCAGAATGTGATGCTTCCCCCCGCCGCCTGCATTGATCAGAGTTCTGTAGTCTTTTAAAGTTATTTTCCTTTCCATGAGTGTGGTCATTGTGTTAATTCTGATCATTTCACTATGCCTCAGTTCATTCTTTATTCTTCCTATTATATCATATTGCCCTTAAGAATAAACCTGAAAGGGTGAAGTGGCCTGTGTTCCATTATGTGAGGGAATGGTACATTTCAATGATGGATCAGCCTTCTTTTCTATTAGGAGGCCCAAAGTGGATGTGCCTGTGAGTTAGACCCTATCCAAAAAGAAGGCTAAGAGTATTTTCTTATTTTTTTCTGGGAGTAGGTACATATGCACTATAACCACGTCTACATGATGTCAAAAGGAAGCAAAGCAGAGGAATTAAATTCAGTTCAACAAGCATTTATTGGAAGCCTACTATGTCCAAAATACAGGTGATGGTTACATGAAGATAAAAATGAAAGCGTTTCTTCTCTTATGATATTTATTTTGTATTCTCAGTCAATAAATATTTATTAAGCACCTACTATGTTCTTGGCACTGTGCCAAGCATTGGAAATACAAAGAAATGCAAAAATAGTCCCTGCTCTTGAAGAGTTTGTAATCTAATGGAAGGAGGAAAATGTACAAACAAGAACATTCAAACAAACTATATACAAGATACATTGGAGATACTCAACAGAGAAAAAGCACTAGCATTAAGGGAGATTGAGAAGGCATCTTGTAGAAGGTGAGACTTTAGCTGGGAATTGAAGGAAACCAGGAAAGCCAGGATACAGAGGTGAGGAAGAAGAGAATTGTAGGCATAGGTGACTCAGAAAAAAATGCTCAGTCAGGAGATGGAGAGTGTTGTGAGAGGAAGAATAGGAAGGCCAGTGTCACTGGAGGTGGGGGAGGGACATGTACAAAGAGAGGAACAGATAAAATGGCATAAAAGGTGGGATATGGCTTAATCTGCAATCTCTTTGGCACACAGTTTGGGGTAATTTTACCAATGAGGAAAATTATCTCATCCAATGCAAATCTACAACTTCTCTCTTTGGGGCAGCTAGATGGTGCAGTGGATAGAGCACCAGTGCAGGAGTCAGGAGGACCTGAGTGTCATCTCAGACACTTAACACTTACTAGCTGTGTGACTTTGGGCAAGTCACTTAACCCCAACTGCCTCATCCTGGGTCATCTCCAGTCATCCTGATGAATATCTGGTCACTGGATTCAGATGGCTCTGGAGGAGAAGTGAGGATGGTGACCTGCACAGTTCTCCCTCACTCAAAACAAAGTCAAGTCCAAGTCATGTCATCATTTCTCTGATGGCATGGTCTTCTTTGGCAATGAATGACGAACACACAACCTCTCTCTAACTTTATAGTCTTAGAGAGTTGCCTTTGACTCTGAGAGGTGGGAATCTTCCCAGGGTCAAACAGTATGTACTCGGGATGGAACTTGAACCCAATGGTGTCTACCTCTCCATTTACTGTACCACATAGCCTCTTGTCATTTAAGGAACTGAGGACATGAAGAGCTGATAGTTGAGGTGGGAAAGAGTATCAGAAAATATTTTATATAAGAGATAACATCTAATTTGTGCTTTGAAAGAAGATAGGGATTCTAAAAGGTAGGGGTGAGAAACGAGTAGACCTGGGAGACTAACCCTGGGGTTGTTTTATGTACATGATACCTGAATCTGGATATTTAGAATTTGGCTTCCTATTGAGGAAATCTTATTTTCCATAGGTAAATAGAAGGAGCAGTTACTCCAATGTCCTTTAAGGGATCACATACAATGACAGACAGTGATAGATATATAGGGACAGAGGCACTGTATTCTGAGTCTGGCCACCTGGGTCCAGTTCATTATTCACATCTGTTATATGCACTTACCAGAGCTGGACCCAGAGTCCAGTGAGAACTGACAGTAAGCTAATTAGCAGGTGAAGGTGCTTTGGAAGAGATTAAAACGCTGGATAAGTATGTAGTATGACTGTAGCATGTGCTAGAAGCAATATTAGGGGATTCTATCAGTGACAGAGCCAGCTGATGAGTTCTTTAGCTGATTAGTCACTTCTCCATAGCCAGCTGTGAGAATGTGTCAATATTCCATGTGTGTCTGAGGTGCAAACTGTGATATTATTGATTTTTAAAATAATTATTTTGCAATCTTGATAATCCTGTTGTTATGCTAACACCAAAGAGCAGCTTCCCTGGACCTTGAGAAAATAAACCTGCTTCTATTTCCCCCATACGTCTTTTATTCATTGAGACTATATGGTAAATTGGTACATGGTTTTTCTTAACCATTGCTAGTAGGGGAACAAAAATAAAAGAAAAAAGGTGAGCTTTCCTTTTACTCAGCTGCTGCCAAGCCTTTGTTATAAGTCCTTTTGTTCTGTATCTCCCAGATGCTTTGAAATTGTCGTTTGGGGCAGGATAATTATACCCTTGTAACAAAATAGACAACAGTGAAAGACAGAGGCTTTTAACCATCAGTCACCAACAGATGGCTGAGATGTTGTAGGTACAATTTGAAATTTTATATATGTGTTTGTGTGTGTGGGTATATATGTATATTTTATACATACGGATATATATATATATTATATCAACACATATTTATTTATTAAATAGCTACTGTTGTTCACTGTTTGTGTGTGTGTGTGTGCATGCATGCTAACTAGGTTGCATAAGAGTATAAATGGGTCAGTGAAAGATTCCAGTTCCCATTAGGTATTTCTTGGGACTGTAGTGAGGAAGTTAGGTCAGATAGGCCACCAGAGGACCCAGGAAAGTTCTCATCATTTGGGTCGGATTAGAGAAAAGAACGATCTCTATTACTGAGTTGGGGAAGAACTCAAGATTCTATTTCCTCCTCAGTTTGAATTTTTGAGAATCTGGAAATGAGAGCACTAACATGGCAGCTAGGTGGTGCAGTGGATAAAGTGCTAGGAGTCAGGAAGACTCCTCTTCTTGAGTTCAAATCTGGCGTTAGACTCTGACTGATTCTGGGCAAATCGCTTAACCCTGTTTGCCTCAGTCTTCTCATCTGTAAAATGAGCTGAAGAAGGAAATGGAAAACCATTCTTTGCCAAGAAAACCCCAAATGGGATCACAAAGAATAGAACAGATCAGGACTGAAACAATGGAACAACAACAGCCATCAGTGGCCAAGTTGTTGAATACCAAAAAAAAAAAAATACATGGGGATTTTGTGTTGCTAATGATACACATATGTGTAGACAATCTCTTCATTGTTCAGTTAGCCCCTTTCTCTGTTCTACTGCAAAACACCACACTTCTAATCCTCATCTATTCTTGAAAATATGTTTGTCACAGTTGTGGTGTGTGTGTGTGTGTGTGTGTGTGTGTGTGTGTGTGTGTATGCGCATGGGTGTGTGCGTGTTGGGGCAGGACTAGATAAAAGTATAAATGGTTCAGTGAAGGCTAGTTCTACTTCCTGAAGTTCAGCTTCTTGTAAGAGCTGAGTCAGTATTTTTCCATATAATGAATAGTGTATCATTGGTTTTATCATCTTTAATGCCCGAGTCAGCTAAAATTATGAAGTTTGTGTGAAAGACAGGTTAGGTGAGGGTAGAGACAAGCAGCAGAGAGACCAGTTAGGAATCGTTTCCACAATCTAGACAAGAGGTAATGAGGAACTGAATTAGGTAGTGGCCCTGTGACTAGAGAGATGAGATCAGTGGCAAGAGCTGTTGTGTAGCCAGTATCAAAAAGATTTGGTGATTGATTGACTTTGAGAATAGGTAGGAAGGAAGGAAACATTAATTACGCACAAACTATGTGCCTGGCACTGTGCTAAAGTGCCTCAACCCTATTATTCTCATTTTACAGATGAGGGAACTGGAGCAGATGAGATTAAGTGACTTGCTCAGGGTCACACAGCTAGTAAGTACATTCAGGTCTTCTTGACACTAGGCTCAATGTGATATAGACGACCACTGATAGGAGAGACAAGCAGTAAGGGATAGTGAAGATGTGTCATGAGGTTGTAAACCTGGGTGACTAAATGAATGGTGGTATATTCAAGAGAAAAAGGAGAGTTAGGAAAAAGGATCCCTGAGCAGAAATATAGGCAGTGTTATCCTAGACATAACTGAACTTGTAATGTTATAGGATCACCAGTGGGAAATTTCCAATAAGGATTTTATTTATGCAGAATTGGAGATCAAGAAAGAGAACAGGTATGGATAGAGATATCTAGAAATCTTCCACATAGAAATCATAATTCACGGCGCTGGAGTCAGGAGGACTTGAGTTCAAATTTGGCCCTAGACACTAGCTGTGTGACCCTGGGCAAGTCACTTAACCCTAATTTCCTTCCAAAAATGTATGTGTATGTATGTATAAATGATAATTGAGGCCAAGAAGACTAATGAGCTCACTGAGAGAAAAGAGGGTCCAAGAGAGAGTCATAGGGAACACTCTCATTTGGGAGTAGGGGAAGAGGGAGACAAGGATGAAACATTTACAGCACAAACATATTTCTGTCATCTTGTTATGGTCTACAAAAGTCCTATCATTAGGGATCTTGTAGAACTCATGCAGGGTGTCCCAAAAGTTCAGTGCAGTTTTATTTTAATAGCTTAGATAATTGAAGATTGAGGATGAGAACAGATGAAAGACGATTTGATTCATTGACTGGTTATTGATGGTATTTGAGAAACAATTTGACTTGTCCTAATCTTGTATAGGCCTAATCTTGTGCTATAACACACTCCTTGATTCCTGGAATGCTAATTGTAGCCAGGGATTCACCACTAGATTTATCCCTTCTAGAGAGAAGAAGATAATCTTTCAGTAACAGTTCCTCAGTTCTCCATGTCTCAAGTAGGTAAACATTAGTGAGGTCCCCATTACAGAGTCCAGAATAAGAATCAATGAAGGTTAGAGTGAGAAGCCATCTTAGAGGTCATTTTCTAGGATTAGAGAGAGAAAATGACTTGTCCCAAATCACACTGAAAGGAAATATTGGATCCTGTCTTTTGTCTCCAAGTCCATGTTTCCAAGTTTCTCTTGGCACTATGCTTCCAAATTCTGAAGATGAACCTTTTCATTCTCCACTGGAAAAATGAGCCTTTAGAAACACAATGATATTTACTCCCTCTGAGAAATAGGAGCATAGGTTTAATTGAGGCAGTTATATAGAAAGCACAAAGATCTTGGTTACTTGAGATGGGTGAAAAATTTGGGGAAACTTCAGAGAAGGAAAGGTGTGCAGGTAGAGAAGTCTGGAAGTATAGCCCATAATATAGCCCATAAACTTGATGGACACTGTGGTTTTACTGAGGCCTGGCATAGAGAGTGAATTATGCAACAATATGGCAACAGGGTCCTGTCAGTGCTAGAGAAATGAATAATGATCTAGTGTCTGAAGTGGTAGGAATAATCCATTGCGTTCCCTAGATATTTATTTTGCTGTGACAAGGATTGGAAGGTTTTTTCTTTGGAAAGTGCTGGGAAACACAAAGAGAAGAAAGCAAGGGACTTTTATTATCCATTTGACTAAACATGCCCGGAGGACAGGTAGGGCTTCAACCAACAGCAGGGAGGGGAAAGAGGGGAAAGGGTGTAGAGTTTAAGTCATAAAGGTCAGTGCTCAAATAGGCCATATGTAGCCTCTGGACTTCTCCTGCCAAGGGAAAGGGAATCATGGACAGAAGTTATTTGTTGCAGAAGGAAGGGGGAGAGTCAGGTTAGGTTGTTCAAAGTGTGTCTGTATCATTATTGTCTGCTTGGAATAATAATTGCTGTCTACAGGGGTGCCCTTCTCCCCTTGTCTTCCTCTAACACCTTTTCTGTGGATCTTCCCAAAATCGATCCTGGCTGCTTGACTGCTCACATGGCTTGAATGAGATGAGAGTCATTAATTCTGTTTCTTAGATGGAGGACTGCTAGGTCTCACAATCTGCCTTATGCTGTCATCTGACCTACTGACATAACCTAACAACCCTTGGGACTTGCCATCTATACCAATAATATATCTTTAGGACTTCTGGATTTTTCTGTTCCTCCTGCAGCTTATATCTCTTTTATATATTGTCTCCCCTTGTAAGAATGTCAGTTCCTTGATAGCAGGGATTGTCTGTCTTTTTAAAAATTTGTATCTATGGTGTTTAGCATACTGTTTGATATATAAGAGCTTAATAAATACTTTTCTGTCCTGCTATTCATTCATTCACTTCTATATTTATTCATACATTGGTATTTTCTGTTGATTCTGTTGCTCTGTAAAGCAAGAAGATTATGGGAAAAAGTCATCGTTCCATCCCAAATCCCTATGCTGCTCCTGCTGTCAATTTTCAGTAAATATCTACCTGCAACATATTGGGCAAGGCACTATGGAATATATGAAGAAAAATGACAAGTTCCTGCCATTTAGAGAATCATCATGGAATTTGAGAGATGCCTGAAGACCTATACAGATGGAAAAAAATAAGGAACCTTGCAAAATCATATGTAGGTATCTTTGTGACTATGAGAACTAGTCAACGTCAAAATGTCTTCAAGCAGAAGAAGTGCATTTTCCCTCATTAGAGGTTTTCAAGCAAAGTCTGGATGTCAACTACTTGGGTGTGTTTGCTTTAAATAAATTTTTTCAGGTAGTAAAAACTCACTTTCATTTTCCCTTCTTCCTCCTCAACTGAGAAAGAAAGAAATAATCAAGGAATATAAATGTCCACAGTGGCCACATCTCATTTTGTACTCTGAGTCTTTCATCTCTCTATCAGGAACTGGGTAGTAGGTGTCATCTTCAGTGGCTCTCTGTTGCTTCTAGGATAAAATATAAACCCTTTGGTTTGGTAATTAAATCCTATAGCAATCTGCAACCAACCTACCTTTTCAACCTATTTTCATTTGAATCTCTGTCTTTTCTCTAGTCAAACTGTACTACAAAATGTCTAATTCTCTCCAGCATGCAACATCTCCCCTCTCTACATCCACGTAAGCTGTTCCAAATGCTGGGATGCCTTCCTGCATCTTCTCTGCCTTCCTGATTCCTTATGTTCCTTATATATTCGTTACATTGTTCCTTAATATTCCTTATCTTCCTTCAATGTTAAATTAAATATTATCTTTGTGAACCTTCTCTGGTCTGCTCAGCTGTCAGTGTTCTTTCTTTCCCTCTCCCTCCTAGAACTTTCTGTTGACCTCTTTCACTCATATCTTGCATTTTAGTTACCTGTATATATGCCGCTTTTCTTCCTCTGCACACTCCCCAACAAGCTTGCTGGAGTCAAAACCATTTCATTTTTGTCCTTGAATACCAGGGAATCCCTTGCTGTTACAGTGTGTAGTGTCCTATATACACACGTGTGTTGAATTGATTTGAGGAGAGAAAAAGAAGTGTAGCCAAAGTAGTCAGGGAATGATATCTTAATATACATAGTTCTTCATAGTTATTTTCACCTATAATATTTCACACTCATATACAATAAGATAAAACTGTTCTCATCATCACAATTTTGAGATAGATAGTACATTTATCATTATCCCTCTTTTAGAGATAAGGAAATTGAATATCAAAGACATGTAATAGCCTAAAGTGGTATAGTGTTAACCTTTCTTCTTCAAGTTCAGCACTTTAAAAACAAAACAAAACATAACAAAAATATACTACATTGACTACCAGAGGCATCACATTTAGGAAGATGGGACCTGGGCTACATCTTGAGGGAGAAGTAAAATTTGTGTAAGTGGAGATGAGGGAGAGGGCGTTCAATTTAACTTGGCTCAGTTCAATTCAGTTCAGTCCAATTCACTGCATAGGAAACATTTCAAACGGGGAATCAGCGCATGCCAAAGTGGGGAGTAAAGAATGAGCATGGCATATGTGAAAAGGAAAAGCTGGACTTACTCAAGCAGAGTCTGTGAAAAGGATCAGTTGGATATAAAGATAGAAATACACATTGGGATAGGAAAATTGCTGTACAAATTATGGCTTAGATATATAATAGAATAGTATTCCTTAACAAATAGCATGGGAAGATTTGTATGGATTAGTATAGCTTAAAGAAATTAGAACCAGGAGAGCACTATGAATTAAATTAACGAATGAAGAGGCAATTGTTTAAGGAATTAATATGTACTAAGAGAGGAAGCCTCGAAGTGGCACAATGAATAGAGTCAAGCAAGACCAGAGTTAAAATCTGGCTTCTGATAATTACTAGCTTTTTGACTCTGGGCAACTCCTGTTTGCCTCAGTTTCCTGAACTGTAAAATAGGGATAATAATAGCACCTACCTTCCAGGATTGTTTTGAGGATCAAATAAGAATATTTGTAAAGTGTTTAGCATGGTGACTAGCATATAATTGACACTATGCAAGTGGTACCAT
Organism: Bettongia penicillata ogilbyi; assembly: GCA_023548195.1. Classification (NCBI taxonomy): domain Eukaryota; kingdom Metazoa; phylum Chordata; class Mammalia; order Diprotodontia; family Potoroidae; genus Bettongia; species Bettongia penicillata. Next base: position 335,539 of record JAJHZJ010000503.1, on the reverse strand, counting down.
CATCATCATCATCATCACTATAGGCAGCATAGTATAGTACATTAAGAGCTAGTCTGGAAGCCGGGAATAACTGCTTAAGTGAATAAGGGAAAGTGACTACCTCTCAGTGCTCTAGGAAGCTCCTAAGACAATCAGTTGCATAGAAGGTGCTAATCTACCTTAGGAGAAGGAGTTATTTCACCTGCTGTATCAGTAAAAGCACAGGTTTGGTCCTATCTCTATCCTCTATACCAAGTACTATGAGAAACATTGAGGTTACAGAATGTAAACATGGATTCTGTCCCTGCTCTCTGGATGCTAACGTTCTAATAGAGGAAGAAAGCAGAACACATAGGGGAATGGTGGCCAGGAACCAGTTACTTTGCTTTGTAAAATTACAGGTAAGGTAAGGGTGATGAATGGGGACTGAGTTGCTACATTTTTTTCTATTGTCACTGATAGTATGGATTTGGTTATGGTTATAGAACCAGAAAGCAGGAGTAAGGGAAGGAGCAAAGAGTAAGACAGCTGCAGCAAGGTAATTTAGTGTGATGGCCAGGGTGTTGAGTAGTGAGCCTGAAACACATAAGCTATTCACTAAAAAGGATAGCAGGACTTCAGGGAAGTCTGAAATCGAAAGAATTAAATCCTCTATGGCATGGATTCTGATCCTCAGAGGCAGCTCAGAGAAAGTAACAGGGTTGTGAATGCATTAATATAATGAAAGAATTGCTGAAAACAGTGTCACTAAAAACAGTGTCAAACTCAGAAAGAAGCAATAGACACTAAATAAACTAAGGATTCCTTTGCACTGTGTATTGACTCAGTTTTAAAATATGTTATCTATGTTTTATTGTATTTTTATTTATTTTGTTCAATATTTTCCAATTACATTTTGACTTGGTTCCTGTCTCATTGGGGCATATTTGATACCTCTGCACTAGAAGACAGTAAAGACTCAGAATCAATACACTGACCATTATTGATTTTGTTTAACTAATAATGAAACACACTTTCTTTTCCATAGATCATAGGCTACTTGTGTGAGATGTTACATACTCTGTCAACAATATATTAGTTTTGCTAAGTAACAGTTAGGAAATGTATGGCATAATCATCAAAATGAAGAAATAAAACTTTTGAAGAAAATACATATAGGAGTCTTATGAATAAAAGTCTTTGGATTTCTTAATAGAGTGTATCTTTCTAAAAGCCTAGACACTCTTCTTCTCAGAGGAATTTTCTTACAAATTAGCCACACAGTACTTGGAAAAGGTCAACTACATATAAGGGGTACCTGCATTAGAAGAATCTGCTTCCTCTGCAACAGTTGAGTTCCCCCAGGCAGAGGGACAGTTGCTCTAAAGAAATGAGATAAAACAGGTTGCTGTATTAGCAAGCACTGTAGCATACCCAGGATACCCTGCTAGTATGGGTTCTATTATCTGTTTTATAAAGGAAAAACAGCTTCAAAGGGATTGACAATCCTTTAATTAAACATATACAAGTCATTCACTAGTTCAGGGAAAAGGTTAACATCCTGAATGTGAAGAAAATACAAACAGAGAAAATACAAGCAGAGAAATTAGCATAAAGATCAACAGATAGGGTTCCTACTGTCTGAACAAAGTAATAAAAACACCTACATACACAAGACCAGTAGAGCACAAACTTTTGAGTAGAGTGGGGGCTCTTAAAAAATGGCTATTCAGAGTCTCATTCAGGGAATCAAAAGGTCCTTGTCATATACAAATCTCTAAAGAAAATATCAGCTTCCAAGTATATATAACAAAGACTCAGACTGTGATTGACTCAGGGCAGTAGACATCAAACCTATTTGACTCAGCACAAGCTGCAAATTATCAGGGTTCAAAGGAGAGCAATGTCTCAGATACTCACAATTTAGCCTGAGCCTAGGAAACTGAACTCCTAAAAGAAAACAACACTTGTTGCACTTACAGTTGCCCATGGATACCTGACCCCCTTCCTAACACCTAGTTAAAATTCAGCTGAGTAGGAACTTATGGAAACCTGGGATAGAAACCATCAGAACACTAAATGTCACGTCCCCACATTTCTTGGTACATAGTAATTACTTAATAAGTAAATATATATATATATATATATATATATATATATATATATATGTATGTATGTATGTATATGTATATATATATTCTTCAGGTATTCTTATTAGTCTGTGTTTTTTCATTACAAAACAAGCATTAGTCACCTGGAATAATATGGTTTGACCCTGGGATAAGGGTTCTCCACTTGCATTGTTTGAGATTTGGATATGGGAGTTTTGACTTTGTTGTCTTTCCATTTTGTGTTTTCATCTTCTTCGTCACTATAATAACTTTCTATAGTCAGGATCTTTTTCTACTGTTTGCTCATTTTCCAGACTATTTTTTTCTTTTAATTCTATGCTAAAGTGTGTATCTGCTTCTGTAGTGGAAGGAGCACCTTCCCAAACTTCAGGTTTTTTGTAAAGCTGTTTTCAGAGGTAATTCTGGGGACATACAAGTTTTTGTTTTTCCAAAGTGGTATGATTGAGGGAGAGATGTGTTTACTACTCTCCTATATTGTGCACTAGTCTGTGAACAACCACAGTCACTCTTTTTCACCCTGAAACTGTGAACAGTGTCATTGCTACTTTGTGACTACAAACTCTGTTGTGCTGCTGCTCTTCAGGACTGAGATCCAGGACTGCAACCTAGACCGAGGTATGGGTAATATAACAGAGTCCTGCCCCTGGTACCAGCAAAGGGAACCCCTTGATCCCCTTCTGACAAGTTATCTGATCCCCTTACTATCTGTGGGCTGAGAGGTCCAGAAACTACCACCACTGCTGCCACTGATTCATTTGCCCTCAAGGTCTACTCCTGGTTTCTTGGGGCGTGGTCTGTGCTGGTGCAGCCTACATTGGATTACACTCCAAGCTCACGCTGGTGCAGCAGACCATTTCTGCCAATTTTCTAAGTTGTCTTGGACTGGAAAATTGTTTCATTCCACCTTTTTTTTGTGTGTTCTGCTGCTCTAGAATTTGTTTTGAGGCATTATTTAAAGGTGTTTGGAGGGATTTAGGGGAGAGCTCAGGTAAGTCCCTGCTTTTTCTCTATGATCTTGACTCTGCCTCCTTCTCCATTTGCATTGTGGAATGCAATACTTTTGTGGAACGTGTGCTCAGTAAATGTTTGTTGAACTGAAGTTAATTCTTTTTCATGAATCACATGGGGCATATTTGGAAATTCTTTTCTGCTAAAGGAAGGTTCTTCAGCACCTCTGATCCAACCTGAAACTTAGTTTGAATAAAGAAAACATTTGGTTATGATGATTGGGTTTGATTGGGTTTAGTATCAAGAGATTTTTTAAAATTAAAAAAGAATTATGTGTATTTTTCACCCTCCTTATATTTTCCCTCCCTTCTATCTCCCCCTCTGTCCCTTCCCCTCTCCCCCTGCTTATCTCCTTCCCTCCTACATTCCTGTAGGGTAAGACACATTTTATAACCAATTGAGTATGCATGTTATTCTCTTCTTAAGCCAAATCTAATGAAAAAAAGGTTCACTCTTTCTCTCTTACCTCCCCTGTCTTCCCCTCCATTGTAAAAGCTTTTACTTGCTTCTTTTTTTTTGTGAGAGATAATTTACCCCATTCTATTTCTCCCTTTCTTCTTCTCCTCATATATTCCTCTCTTACCCTTCAATGTTTTTTTTAGATATCATATTCAACTCACCCTGTGCTCTCTGTCTATATATCTATATCTATATAATCCCTCCAACTATCCTAATACTGGGAAAACTCTCAAGGGTTACAAATATTATCTTTCCATGTAAGATTGTAAGCAGTTCAACTTCAGGAAGTCCCTAATGATTTCTCTTTCCTGTTTACCTTTTCATGTTTCTCTTTATTCTGATATTTGAAAGTCACATTTTCTATTCAGCTCTGTCTTTTTAATCAAGAATGTTTGAAAGTTCTCTATTTCATTGAATGATAGGTGATTCTTGATTTTAATCCTAGCTCCTCTGACCTCTGGAATATCATATTCCAAGCCCACTGGTCCCTTAATGTAGAAGTTGCTAGATCTTGTGTTGAGTTAATGGTATTTCCACAATACTTGAATTATTTCTTTCTGACTGCTTGCAATATTTTCTCCTTGATCTGGGGACTCTGGAATTTAGCTACAGTACTCCTAGGAGTTTTCCTTTTAAGATCTCTTTCCAGAGGCAATGGATGAATTCTTTCAATTTCTATTTTACCCTTTGGTTCTAGAATATCAGGGAAGTTTTCTTTGATAATTTCTTGAGAGATGATGTCTAGGTTCTTGCTTTCATCATGGCTTTCAGGTAGTCCAATAATTTTTAAATTGTCTGTCCTGGATCTATTTTCCAAGTCAGTTGTTTTTCCAACGAGATATTTCACATTGTCATCTTATTCTTTTAGTTCTATTTTCTAATTTCTTGATTTTTTCATAAAGTCATTAGATTCCATCTGCTCCATTCTAATTTTGAAGGAATTATTTTCTTAGTGAACTTTTGGACTTCCCTTTTGATTTTTCCAATTCTTTTTAAGGCATTTGTTTCCTCATTGGCTCTTTGGATATCTTTTGCCATTTGGGTTAGTCTATTTTTGGGCCCCCTTGAGCAAGAAGTTGACTCATTTTTCATGATTTTCTTGCATCACTCTCATTTCTCTTCTGAATTTTTGCTTCACTTCTTTTACTTGATTTTCAAAATCCTTTTTGTACTCTTCCATGGCCCAAGACCAATTCATATTTTTTTCTTGGAGGCTTTAGATGTAGGAACTTTGGCTTTATTGTCTTCTTCTGGTTGTATGTTTTGATCTTCCTTGTCACCAAGGGTTTTATAGTTTTATGATTTTTTTTTTTTTTGCTTATTTCCCCAGCCAATTACTTGACTTTTGAGTTCTTTGTCAAGGTTTTCTGCTTCCATTGGGGTTGGGGGTGGGGTGGGGTATAATGTCAATTGTTTTATCTCCTTACAATCTGTGAGCCTACAACTCCAGAAACAGCCACTGCCACTGCTACTGCTGCTATGGCTGCCAGGGGCTCCTCTGACCCCTCTTCTGCCCTGGGAGTGGAACTGGACCATACTACTCTCTTACACAGGTAAAACAGGTTTTTTTCCACTGACCTTCCAAGTTGTCCTCAGAGTTTTGGGGTAGAGAAGTCTGGAAACCACCACAGTTGCCAGTGATTAAGTCCCTCCCATACATATACCTGCCAAGGTCTGCTCAGGCCCCATCTGTGCTGGCATGGCCCGCATTGAACTCTGCTCCAAACCTGGCATGATAGATGCTTCCCATTGACCTTCCAGGTTTTCTTGGGCTGGAGATTCGCTTCACACCATCATTCTGTGGGTTCTGCAACTCCAGAATTTGTTGAGAGTCATGTTTTATAGGTATCTGGAGGAGTTTGGGGGAGAGCTCAATCAAGTCCCTGCTTTTATTCCATTATCTTGCCCCCCGATACTAATTTCTTTATATAAAAATCCATACTTAACAAATACCAAAAAAATAAACCTAACTAACAAAAACCCCAAGCATTTCCATGTACAATGTAGAAAACCAAAATAAAATTGTACACAAGACTGGATCTTCCTCATATGCAACTTGCTTTTTTCTAAAAAGTATATAAGAAATTCTACATGCTACTTTCAAAGCCGACTTGCTTGCCTGTGCTTCTTTCTGAATCTTTTTCGCTATCTTCCTTCCATTTTCTTTTAAATGCTTCAATGACCCTTTTCCTTTATTTTCTTGATTGACTATCGTTGATCTCACTCTTTCTGCTTCCCTGCCCCAAATCTAATCCAAATTGGGGGAAAAGTGAAACAAAACAAAACTTGTAACAAATTCTGATACTCTTTTTAACTACTGATCGCATCCCTGTCTTTCTAGTCACCCAGGTTTACAACTTCAGTTACCTATTCTCACCCACACCAAATATCCAATCAATTGCCAAATTCTTTAGTTTCCATCTCTACGTTATCTTTCAGATGTAACCCCACCCCCCTTTTCTAGTTCAGTCTCCCTAGTTCACTCTCCTCCATACTCTTGCCAAAGAGATTTTCCTGAACCTTAGGTCTGATCTTATCACAAACTCGTCTTCCAAATCAATAAATTTCAATGATTTCCTGATTTCCTTTTGGTTCAGATACATACTACTCTGGCACTTAAAGCTCTTTGCAACCTGGTCCTTTCTATCTTTCCAATCTTCTTACACTTTACTTCCCTCCATGCATGCCAGAGTCCAGCTGAACTGGTACTTGTTCTTCCCACATAATGCTCAATCATATGTTTCTGTACTTTTGTACTCACTATACTCTGTGTATGAAATACTCTCCCCACCTCTCCTCTGCCTCTTTGAATCCTTAGTTCCTCTTGGGACTAAGCTCAAATAATATCATCTTGATCCTAAAAGATGATAGTACATTTCTCTCTACAGTTACCTCCCCTCTACTCAGTATGTAACTTGCATGCACCTATTTATGTACAGGTTGTCTCCCAAATTGAAATGTAAGCTTCTTGAGGCAAGGACTTCTTTTTTCCCCCTCTTGGTTCTCAGCACTTAATATAAGGCATGGAATCTTACTGATTGCTATTTTCCTTTCAGTTGTGTCTGAGTCTTTTTGACCCCATTTTCAGATTTTCTTGGCAAAGCTGGAGTGGTTTGTCATTCTCTTCTCCAGATCATTTTACAGATAAATAAACTGAAACAAACCGGATTAAGTGAAATGACTAGTAAGTGTCTGAGGCTAAATTTGAAATTACAAAGAAATGAGGAACTCCTATTGATTTGCAAATATATAGTACCTGGAATGAGCTGAAGATTGTTAGGATGCATAGAGCAGGACAGGGTAAGGAAGTGAGAGTGGGAACATTTTCCAATTAGGGAATTGAATAGAATATGAAAGAATTTCAATTATAATAGAATAGATTACAACTTAGGAGGAAACACTGTTATAAAGTGCAGAGAGTGCTAGACTTAGTGTTAGAAAGATCTGAGTTCTAGTCTTGCCTCTGATATATATGTTGAATCTGTGACTTTCAACTCACTTAACGTCCCAGTAGTCCAGGCAACTCAAAGGCTCTATGTTACAGATGAGTTTCGATTCTGTATCAGTGGTGGAAGTTTCCATACCAGGAGTTTCCAGAGTGAAAAAGTAACAGAAGTAGACAAAAAGAAAGAAAGAAAAGGAGAGGAGAGGGAAGGGAAGGGAAGGGAAGGGAAGGGAAGGGAAGAGAAAGGAAGGAAAAGGGAATGAAGGGACAAGTTGCAGACTAGCCCATTTTCTATATATCAGAAATATTCTCTGATTTTGGTAATGATTATTTATCCAGGCTTCATTATTCCTACTAAGCACAAATCCTTGTAAGTGAATGTTTATATTTGGAATGGGAAATGGATAGAAAGAATGATTCAAATATCTTCTTAAAAATTCAGAGACAACATAGCCAATGAGTTAGGAGGATATTATGATTCCATTTTATCAAACACATTAATGCCATGTTAATTAATCCCACAGTAAAGATGCAATTCAATAGAGTTTCTCCTAGCAACCCTGCTTTGCTTCCCAGGAGCATGCCTCTTAATAGTGTAGTCACTATCTTATTTACAAGTCTGGTCCCCAGAATGTGCTATCTGAAAAATATTGATTGCCTACAAACTCAGATCAACTTGCTAAATACTATAGATTGTCAAATTTGATAAGCAGATGTGTACTTGGGAGCCTGGGAAAAGTCTAGAGAATGGGTTTATTAGAAGCCTTGGTTGTCTTTGCCTCCCAATATGGGTCATGTGAAACATGACTCTATTTTAAATGATATTCTTTAAAAGCATATCTTTCAAATAACTTTCACAATCCATCTATTGATGGAACTGTAATATCTCATTTATCAGGCATCGTTCACTTCTAGTTTCATTCCTTACTTTGAGGAATTCTTTACCTCTCTCCCAGCAACCTTCTTACTCTGGAGATGACTTAACTCTTCGGCCCTCTCTTTCAGCTTGGGAGTCTCTGGCCTGGACTATTATTTCACAGGGTATTATTTCACAGTATTCCTCCTAACCCTTCCCCGCCGCTACACTTTTCATCTTTCCTTTATGTTATCTTCCTTGGTAGAATGTTTGTAACCTGAGGGTAGAGTCAGATTTTTTTCCTTTTATAAAATGTTTTTCCAGGGTTTAGCACAGTGACTCATATATAATAAGCACTTTGTGAAATGGTCTATAATTTTGTTTGTCCATCAGTATATCTATATATCCAACCACCTATCAATTGTTATGAAACAAGAAATTTCTCATAAATTAATTTTCCTAGACAGAGAATTAAAACCTACTTTTTAAAGCACCCAAACTTTTGAAAAAATATTGTTTTGAATGGAAATTTTTCTGAATGGTACCACACACTTCTTTGTGTTCTTCAACTAAGCACATTAACATATTTTTTTCCTTTTGTTATGACTCAAATTTATCTTTGGGAATTATCAGTGTTTCATGCTATAATATATTGTTGTATGTGATATTGTAATCTCTATGAGACTCATCTACTATGAGACTGTAGAGAGCTAGCTGTTTGTCCCTGCACTTAAGGACCCAGATTACTTTGCTAAAATATTAGAAGGTAGAAAAAGTCTCTTTTTTATAGCTCTTCAGTCTTGTTGCTTTCTTAATGGCAGTCACTTTTCCCTATGGACAATGTGTTTTGCTTTAGTGTGCAGTTGTTTTAATCATGTCAGACTCTTCATGATCCCATTTGGGGTTTTATTGACAAAGATACTGGAGTAGTTTGCCATTTCCTTCTCCAGCTCATTTTATAGATGAGAAAACTGAGGCAAAAAGGATTAAGTGATTTGTCCATGGTCACACAGTGTAAAAGTAAGTACCCTGACATACACAGGGGGGCCTTCTATCACAGGTTTTAGAACTGCTTCTCTAAAAGGAAAAGTAATTTTTAAGGGGTCAACAATCACTTTAATTAAACACGTGTTTAGTTCAGGGAAAAAAGTCAGCACCCTGAGCTTCAGAGAAAATATAGAGAAATCAAAATCAACAGACAGAGCTTCCAAACAATCTGACAGTAAGTAATACACACATCACAAAGCAACAAACAGCTGCAAGTGCATGAGCATAAATATATAGTTACCAGAAAGAGAGAGAGAATCACCAACATCTGGGTTTTCAAAGCTGGGGCCCTGCTTAGCGGCTTCCCGGATTCTCATCTGGCACACAAAGCTTTTTCCAAAAACTAAACCCCCAAGTAAAACCTCACCTCAGAGTACTTAAACATTTTTTAGAGCCAGAGTGCATAACATCCCTTGAGAACTCGTGCCTCATTAAAAGGTGTGGGCCTTCCTACAAGTCTTCGCAGGCCCATTAATGGATGGGAAAGATCTTCTTTAATCACATATTTAAGCAGAGGCACTTGATTATACTACAGAAAAAAAAAAAATGCATTATCAATACACACAACTGGTATCAGAGGTTGGATTTGAATTCAGGTCTTCTGATTGTAGGACCAGTTCTCTATTCACTGTGCTATCTAGCTGCCCATGTGTCTTACTACCTTAGTTTAATGCATGAATTTCTGGTTGAAAATCTTAAGAGTATTGAGATGGGTATTACCTTTTTGATTAAGATGAAGTGAGTTTTATAATAACACTGATTCTCAGAAGATATTTTTCCTCTTATTCATAGGTTCAGAAAGGTTTACTGGATGGCAGAGATTACAGAAGTCTAACTTCAGGATAAGTTTAGCATTACTCTAATTGCTAAAGTTTATTTATTGTGTGTTGAATCCTGTGCTAGGTGTTTTGGGTGAGAAAAGGGAAATAAAAATATAGTCTTTTCTTCAATGAGCATATAATCTAGTAAATGAGATGAAGCACTTGAAAACCTAGGACTCTTCACCATACTATCTTGCCTTCAATCCTTTAGTCAATACATTTTTGGGGTATATGGGCTGTTCAGCGAAGACTAGCACTTCTGGTATTAGGGCTTGCTGAGACCTTCTCAGGGCTTTGTTCTTAAATGAGCAGCAGCCACACTTCAGCAAAATTGTCTTGGTAGACTGGATAAACCACGTTGAGGGTAACTGGCAGGCCTCAGATCCATCAGAGAGTTATGGGGTGTCTACCCCTAGCATGGGAAGACTTTCCCTAGCAGAATATGTGTATGAGAACAATTTATTCCAACAGTCAGGAAGATGGTTCAATCAGGTGCTGTGGAGCGTTTAGAGTTTAGTCAGACATCAGAGACACCAAAGTCATCCACTGCATCCTAGGACCTTCTCCAGTCATCTTGGCTTTTGTCTTGCCCCCAGACTTTCATCTCTGGAAGACAGAGTGAGGCTGATGACTTTGTGCAGTTCTACTTCACTTAAATCCAGGTCACATGCAAGTTAAGACATTACCCATCATCTACTATTTTACCCCAACATTGTGATGTAATTGGTTTTCTTTGAAAACTAAGGACAAACAACAGCAATATACTTTAGATCTATTATACATCCAATTATGGTACTAAAATCTAGTCATTATTTTCCACTCTCATCCTAGAGTTATCAAGAGAGATTTTTATTAAATTGCTTTTAGATGTCAAGATATATAATTGTAACATGTGTAAGAATCAGAAACTTAGTAACTTGCAAAAATGAAACATAACTCAGCATAACATCTTTGTGAATCTATGCTGGTTCCTAGACATTACTGTATTCTTTCCTAAATGTGCAAAAATATCTATTTAATAATCTATTTAATAACTTGCTCTAGACTTTTGCTATAGGTATACAATCCCTGGGACATAGTCTGTGTTTTCTTTTTGGAATGTCATCTGGCATGACTCCCAGAGTCTATTACTTCTCAAAAAGTTAATGACATTGTCTTTGAGGAAATATTAGTAAATTTCTTCAATGCCATGAGGTATACTATGCCTCGATGGGGAGAATGGAATTTATTTTCAAAAGCTAGATAGTCTTTCACTATCTCCTTAGGTAACCTGGAAGATAATTGTCTGTTTACGATTGTTTGCTCACCTTTTCCAGTTTGAATTTTTTTCTCTATATCAGAAAAATAGAAACAAAATGTGGAAGTATAGCAAGTGAGGTTATCATATTTATTAAAACATTATTGTTCCCTGAAGTATAATGTAAAGAAAATCCAATTTTTAATATGGGAGAGAAGAGACAAAAAGGTTCTAAAGACTGGGTACTGATATTTTGGATGTGGGCCATTTGTAAATTGACTTGGAACCTGGATCTGATGTTCACGTTTAAGGATGATGAAAAGATCTCAGTGACAGACATTGGGCCCTATCAGAAATAACTCTAATCTCTCTCTTTGACCACACATTTCCTTATGACTCTACCTACTCCTGAGTTCAGAACTTAAAAAATCTTGCGGGGTCACGTGGGATTACATTAAAGATTCTATTCAGTAGATGCTTAGATGAGATAGTTGCAGAAATCAATACAAGTTGGCAAGCCTTTCCCTTTTTTCTTGTTTCTAGCTGGGGCTTTTACCTACCACTTATTATAGAACTGCCACATTAATGCAATTATGCTAACATCTTGCTATTATATCTCAACCATGCTCATTCCGCCTCTCCTCCCCACCAACCTTGATTACTCATCCAAGTAGGTTTCTTTCTTAAGCAATTTCCATCAGGATTGACTTAGAGGATCCAATAATTAAAAAACACTTTTCGTGATTGTCATCAGGAGCACCATTAAGAATTGGCCTTGTTCCTAGGGAGTCACATCAAGTCCCTTGCCTCCTCATTCAATAGTAGCCATGTTTAATAGTCTGTTTGACTTTCCTCCTCATTTCCAATAGTACTGTTAGTGTCCTGTACCTTCATCACCAGGGAAACCAGGATTTATGTGGCCAAAGACACCAGTACAGGTGTGTGGGAATCAGATCACAAGAGAAAGAGCCTAGGATAGAAGCCTGAGTATGGACTCAGGACATGGAGTTGGAAAAAGGAGATGTAGAAAAATCAAAATGTAGAGAAAAGGTCCAAAAAAAAGTTTCCTGCCTGGACCACTGTAGGGTGTTCTGTAGGGATTCATTCTGGAATTTGGGGAAGACTAGAATGAAACTTTTGACTGGTTAAAAAAACAGAGCCAGGCGCTAGTTGCCTTAGTAGGCAACCAGGTGAGTAAATCTGGTTCTGAAAGCTTCAGTAGACCAAGACAGAGTATCTTCTGGCAGGTCTTCCAAAAAATTTTACCAGAACTGGAAAATCATACCAATGATTGAAAGAATGAAGACAATTGACTGAAAGGACTGGATTTGTAGTAAGGAAAGATAATGACCAATAGATGAAATAACTGAGATTTTTAAATTAAAGAAGGGTATTAATAGGGTGAACTATAGATATATTCAACTAATCATGATATAATCAGGACCCTGAACTTGGGACCTCTGGAAATAGTCAAGTTATGCCAAATAAAGTCAACAAGCATTAACTACTTGCATAATACCACTGCTAAATTCTAGGGAAACAAAGAAAGGCAAAACAGTACCTGTTTTCAAGGAGTTCCCATGCTAGGAAGGAGGACACAACAGGCAAACAGCCATTTATATTCAAGATACATGTAGGGGAAATCAGAGGCAATCACTGAGGGAAGCCAGACATCCAGGAGAGTCCTTAGGACAGAAAATATGGTTCTACATTTTGATATGGAGACCAAAAGTTTTTTTGGGGTTTGAGTATGGTCCCTAAGCTCCATATTAAGTCCCATTAAAAAAGGGAGTATGAAAATAGCTATTTATCAGCATAAGGGTTCCAGAGAAAAGGTGCAAGCAACTTAATGAGGCTGAGGTTATGAACAAAAATGTGATTTCTCAATCAAAGCAACAGTTGATTTGGGGAATTATCTAGGTGACTGACTGGACCTTTGATTCAGAGATCCTACTCTATGTTTTTTCCTTCCTTCCTTCCTTCCTTCCTTCCTTCCTTCCTTCCTTCCTTCCTTCCTTCCTTCCTTCCTTCCTTCCTTCCTTCCTTCCTTCCTTCCTTCCTTCCTTCCTTCCTTCCTTCCTTCCTTCCTTCCTTCCTTCCTTCCTTCCTTCCTTCCTTCCTTCCTTCCTTCCTTCCTTCCTCCTCAATAAAATACAAACTCTGCTCAAGGTATTGGACAATGAGCATAAAAAGGTAAATTCTAATCAGGGAACCAACACATTCTAATAGAGGGAATAAGACATGAATAGAAATAACTATAATACAGAATGAAATATGTCATGCTTATATAGAGGTATGAAAAATGTGCTAAGAGAACTCTTAGGAAGGCAAGATTATTTCCATGGATTGTGAATTTAAGGCTTAGATATGTCATCTGGGAGTGTTGACAGTCTTTTTCTTTTCTTTCTTTTTCTCTCTTTTTCTTTCTTTCTTTCTTTTTCTTTTCTGAGAGTCTTTTTCTTTTCTTCCTTCCTTCCTTCCTTCCTTCCTTCCTTCCTTCCTTCCTTCCTTCCTTCCTTCCTTCCTTCCTTCCTTCCTTCCTTCCTTCCTTCCTTCCTTCCTTCCTTCCTTTCTTTCTTTTTCTTTTCTGACAGTCTTTTTCTTTTCTTTCTTCCTTCCTCCTTCCTTCCTTCCTCCTTCCTTCCTTCCTTCCTTCCTTCCTTCCTTCCTTCCTTCCTTCCTTCCTTCCTTTCTTTCTTTTTCTTTCTTTCTATGATGAAAATAATTGCAACTAATGTATCAAAATCAGTTGCTGAGGATTGAGTAAAAGAGATTCTACAAGAAACTGACAAGAATTTCCAAATTAAACAAACAGGTGCTCAGATACTGGGTGATTTAAATGCTCAAGTGAAAAGAAAACAGATGTAGATGGGAAAAAAAATAAATGGAGAAAACAGTTCCAGCAGAAGATGAAGAGAAGTCAATGACCTGAAGAATACACCGAAATCTCACACCTCTGTATCATAAATATTTTGTTTGAAGACTTACAGAATGGTTATCACACAGGAGGAAATGGAGAGGAATGTGGTAGTGAGTTGTAGCTGGAATGTATAACCAATTAGGAACTCTAAAGTAAAGCAGAAGTATAAGACATTATCAAAGAATGGCATGTCATGAAGAGGTGAGCTGGGTACGTAACAAGAACAAGATATAACAAGTGGACAATAAGAGGGCTCCCCTGGTACTCTCATAATGTCAGGAGAAGTACAGGAAGCCTTTTGATGTTGGGCAAGTACCTTGAGTGCTCTCATCCTCAGTTTCTTAACTGTGAAAAAAGTAGAGTGGGTTATTAATCTCTGAAATCTCTTCCAGCACTTGATCCTATCATTCTATGTTGACCAACCAGTAAAGACTTGGAGTCACAAAAGCTAGCTTAGAGCACACCAAGTTCTCTTTCCCCAACAGAAGCACAATATAAGCACTACACGGCATATTTCTCACTTATGTCTTCCCCTTTTTTTGAGAACCCACAGATGTTGAATTAAATATGTTCTTTTCTTCCTCATATTAACTGAGGACAAAGGTTTCTTATGTTCCCAACAGCTGTCAGTAAATGAAGACATGGTCCTACAATATTTGCTGTTATTAGTTGTGCCTCAAGTACTTTGCCTCACCTTTGATAGAAACTGTATCTGAGAGAAGAAAATTAGTACTGAGCCTTCTCTGGATACCACTCAAAACTCTTTATTCATCAACCCATGCATGTCTCACTTACTCTGTAAGTGATATATTCACTTCATGCAGAAAAAACGTGTGGCAGAGGAGAATTCATTTCCATGGGTAGAAATACTTTTGATGTATCCACATTAGAGGTAGAAATTCGGTCATTAGTATCTTTTTCCTTGGGGATGCTTTTGGGGGTTTAATAGGAAAGTTATGTCTTAACTATATAAGAATCTTCCTCATACTTTAAATTCTCTGTCCTATTTTCTCTCTGAAGCATTTCCTAGCAATTGTGATCTACAGTGATATTTCCATCTCTGATGGTTTATACATCATAGTATAGTATTTGGTATTTTATTATGCAGAGACTCCTATTGGTCTTTATTTGTTCATGTATGTCAATTTTGTCTCCTCAAGTAGATTGTAATCTTTTCAAGGGTCAGGACAGATTTATGTCTTGTGTCTATTTTAGGGCTATATATGCAATACCCTTGGTGAATTAAATTCAAGATAACCATTGCCTAAACCAGCTTATGCATATTTGAGCTGATGGTCGGACAACCCAAACAACCTTCATTCAGCTACTTAATCCTTATTAGTCACAACGATAAAAACAAAGAATGTATATTCTTGACTGTGGTAGGGGGTTTTTGTAGTGCCAATGTGAAATTCACAGTGCCTATGGCAGCTATGAATATGCCAGCACAGTTCTGAATCACAAAATATAGCAGACTCTCCACATGGAAGACAGAAGCAAAACATTTACTCAAACACCAGAAAGTCAAATCCCAATGTGAGAAAATCAAATCTATCATAGCAACAAAGAAATCTATATACAATAACAATGTAGGGGCACTACCATCCCCAAGCCTTCCCCTTGCTAGGCTTCCCATGAACCAGCTCCCTTAAATGAATCACAAACAGGCTCCCTTAAACAAAATCACAAATGAGCTCTTCCACTCCCTCTAGTTGCTGCCTGCTTTCTCTTTTCCAGTTCTGACTGCTCTGACTCACTTCCTGCTCCACCCCTTCCTGTTCCACTCCTTCCTGCTCCACATGTTCAGCAAACTCCTCCCACCACAGAATCCATGTGATTCAGACTTCCATTAACCCAGGCAGGTCGCATGGGCCTATTAATGGACGGAAAAGATCTTCACATTTAAATTACCATTACAGTTGTCCTAGGAAATGAATAACTTTCATTATGGTAACATCTAATGTGGCATAGAAGATAGAATGTTAGGCTTGGAGTCAGAAATGCCTGGGTTCAAAACATATGTTATTAGCTATGTTGGTATGTTAGAGAACTTCAATTTCTTTATCTGTAAAATAATGATAGAGACTGGAGCTTTTATTTCATTGGCATAGGAAGGAAGCAAAGATCTTATTAAGCATCTACTATGGGCTAGGCACTGTGCTTAACACTTGATAAATATTATCTTATTATCTTGATTCCCCTTACTAATGCAGATTAACCCTTTCTCTATACTACAAGGGGTTGAAAGGCTACCTAGAACATTAAGATGTTAAAATGAATTGCCCAGGGTCACACAGACAATTAGTGTCAAAAGCAAGGTCTTCGGGGCAACTTTCTAATCCATCTTCTTCATCTATGAAATAGAAACAATAATGCTTAGCACCTTCCTTATTGGGTTATGAGGCTCAAGTGCATCATATAAATGAAATGCTTTGTAGACTTTAAAGAGTTAACAGCAGTTATTATTATTGGGAGTACATTACAGTGCTATGATTCATCTTGAAACAGTGGAATGAGTGATATATTTGGATTTGTAAGAACTTGGTTTGAATTCCAGCTTGTCATCTTACTAACTGTGTGATTTTGCCTAAGTCACTCCGAATGTCACTTTCTAGTGCCTTCTTTCCAATGAATCCCTCCAACTTATCCTCTTTTTGGTTTGTCTGTACATATTTGTTTACATGTTATCTTCCGTATTAGAACATTAGAGTTTTGAGAGGATGGATTAGTTTGGGGTACTTGGACCTTTCTTTGTATCATCACTGCTATAAAGTGCCAAGTATATAGTGTATTTAATAAAGTACTTAAATAAGTCCATAATAAATGTTTATTGACTGACTGCTGACTCATCTATAAAATAAAGGAATTGGATGAATTGACCTGTAAGTCCAACACAAAATTCTTTGACACTATGGTTCACCTGCATTTCTACAGGGATTCTCCTTACCTAAGGCATCACTCAGACATGGCATGACAGCTCCACACCAAACACAAACCTAGAGCTAAAGACAGGATACTGAATGCAACTGTAACTGTGAACAGACCAACTGAAGCTAAGAGGAAGACAGAAAAAAGACAATTATCAAATGACCATTTTTTCCCCTGAATTATTATACTCAGTTTTGCTGGGTAGGTGATTCTTAGTTTTAATCCTAGTTCCTTTGACTTCTGGGATGTTATGTTCCAAGTCCTTTGATCCCTTAATGTAGAAACTGCTAGATCTTGTGTTATACTGATTGTATTATGCAAGCAGCTAGAAAAAAGCAATTTGAGTATTGTAGAAATACAATTTTTTCTTCATACAATTTATTGCCAGAGGTCTAGACCATGCACCCCTCTTCTGGGTAAAGGAGCCCTGCCACTGACCTTTGAAGTTGTCTGTGGTGTTTGTGGGTTGAGCAGTCTGGGAACTGCTGCAAATGGTGCTCTGAAGCCTGTTCTGGGTCCTGTCCCTGCTGTTCCACACTGGTCTTCACACCACGCTGGTCTGCACTCTGCATGTTGGGTGGCTTGCTATGATATTAACAGGGAATATACTATACACGTGGAATGAATAGTGTAAGTAAAAACAAAGAAGGGAAATTATAGTGAGTGCCCAGTCAATGAAACAGTACAAAGTAATTTATAATCTTAAAGAGTCATCCAGGGCACTGAAGAGGTTAAGTGATTCGTCTACAGCCACATGGTCAATGTTTGTGAGGTAGGATTTGAATCCAGGATATCCTGACACTAAGGTTATTTTTCTCTCCATTATGACAGCTCTCTCCCTTTTACTTTGTAGAGTTGAGAACTAAAGAGTCTCTGGAAAATGGAGTAAGACCTACATGCATAAAAATATCTGTAGCAGCTCTTTTTGTGGTTGCTAAGAATTGGAAATTGAAGAGATGCCCATCACTTGAGGAATGAATCAACAAATTCTGTTATAGGATTGCAATGAAATATTGTTGTGCTATAAGAATCAACAGTTGTATGCTTTCAGGAAAACCTGGAAGTGACACAAAGTGAAGTAAACAGAGCCAGGAGAACATTGAACACTGTAACAGCAATACTGTATGACAAAGAATTGTGAATGACTTGGCTTTTCTCAGTAATATAGTGATCCAAGACCATTCCAAAACACTCATGGTAGAAGATCCTATCCACATCCAGAGAAAGAGCTCATGGAGTTTGAATGCAGATTGAAGCATACGTTATTTTTTCATGTTTTTTTCCTCCTTTTGCAAACTGTTTTTTTTGCAAATTGTTTTTCTTTTACAATGTTATTAATATGGAAATATGTTTTTCATGAGTGCATATATAACCTATATCAAATTGCTTACTGTCTTAGGGAAAGGGTAGAGAAGGAAAGGAGGGAGAAACATTTGGAACTCAAAAGTTTATTGAAAATGAATGTTAAAAATTGTCTTTACATGTAATTGGAAAAATGAACAGAAAAGAATATCTGGAAAAGAAGGGTGAGTGGCTATTTATTTCATCAATTACTCATTTAATTTTAGGCGTACAATGCTATATGATTAGTCACCCAAACACAGGGCAACGCAGGGTAGGGTTACAGTAAAGGTATAATGACTAAGAAAAAAATTGATAATGGTCATGGTAATCACATCCTACTGCATGAGGAATGGTATATTCTGAGGACCTGAATATAAGGTAGAAGGATGCAATGTACAGAAACCTCACAAATTCTGCGTTACAGGGAGAGATAAAAAGGGAAACACAAGATGGATAGATCTCCTAAAGAAAGCAGTTTACTATAGTTCTGAAGGGTTAACAGTATTTCAGAAATCTATCTACAGAGTCCCATCTTTTGTAGCCTCAGTCCCTCCTTCTGAGCCCTCTCTCCAAAATACAAGTTCTTTCATTTTATCTGTGGCAATACCATCTCAGAAGAAAACAGTTTAATAAACACACTCACTATTATGGCACTTACTGTCATTACAGAATCACAGAATTTGAGAATTAAAAGTTACCTTGATGGTCATCTAGTATCATCCCTTCACAAAAAGGAGTCCTCATAGTAACATATCTGACAAGTATCAGGTGGAATCTCCTTGAAATCCTGTAAGGATGAAGCAGTCCAAGTCATTGATTTTTACTTATTGGTAAGCCTCAGAGGTGGTATTTAAGCCATTAATATATCTAGTTGGAGGATTATCTTCCAAAAGCTGTGATATTTTAAAGAACATTGAAAAGGAGAGAGAGAGAGAGAGAGAGAGAGAGAGAGAGAGAGAGAGAGAGAGAGAGAGAGAGAGAGAGAGAGACAGAGAGAGACAGAGAGACAGAGAGACAGAGAGAGAGACAGAGACAGAGAGAGAGACAGAGACAGAGAGACAGACAGAGAGAGACAGAGACAGAGAGACAGAGACAGAGAGACAGACACAGACACAGACATAGACACACAGAGAGAGACAGAGCACAGAACTGAAGAAGGGCAAATATTTATCCTAAAAAGGAAGAAAGGTATATGTAAATTACAGGTGAGTGGATTTTGATATCTAGCAAAATACTAGAATATGTTAATACTTAGTATTTAGATGATGCTTTGAGATTTGCAAAGGGTTTTATACATATCATCCTCACAACAACCCTGAGAGGTGGGTGCTGTTGTTAAACACTTTTTAGAGATAAAGAAACTGAGGAATATAGTTATGTGACTTACCCAGGGTCACATAACTTTCTGAGGTTGGATTTAAATTCAAGTCTATCCTGACTCCAGATTGAGCTTTCTATTCTCTGTACCTTCTAACTACCTAGATGGTTAGTATACATCTAGAAAAGGAAGTCAACGTAATATCATTTTCCTTTTTGATGGGGTCCTAAACTGGTAGATCAAGGTCATGTTCTACATGTAGTTTCTGATGGTAGTCTTATAGAAACAATGGAGAGATATAGGTAAACTGATAATACAATTAGATTCAGAACTACTTGAGAGGTCACCATTAAAGAACAGTCATTAATAATTGATCCATGCAACTTAGAAGGTGTATAGTATGGTGCCCCAGGCATCTATATTTGTCTTAGAACTGTCTCCTATTTTTTTTAGTAGTAATTAGGTCTGTGATCTTATATTTCCAGAAGACAGAAAACTGTTTGGATGAAAAGGACAGGATCCAAAGAGATTTTGACAGGCTAGAAAACTGTCCTTAATATGATCAGAAGATATCCAGTAAAGACAACTATAAAAAGTTTCAGTTAGATCTACAAAATTTACTTTCCAAGGAAAGATGGAAAAAAGATATTGTTAGATAGCTATTTGGCTGAAAATGGTGGTCTGGGACTTTAAGTATACTGCAAGCTCAGTATGAGTGACTGGTGTGACGTGCAAGCCAAGCCAAAACAAGGTAATGTTATCTTGAGTTGCATAAATTGAGGATTAGATTTGGTGAATGAGGAGTTCTTTGCCCTGGGCAACTCTATCTAGAATGTGGTCAGTCCTAGACATAGTATTTTAGAAAGGGCACTGATAAGCTTGAGAGTCTCTAAAAACAAATAGGATGGAAAAGCATCCTAACACCGTGCCATGTGAGACTCATTTGAAGTACCATTTTACCTAGAGAAGAAACTATTGTTATAATATAAAATATCTTTAAATATTTGAAAGGCTATCAAGCTGAAGAATGAGTCGACTTCTGTTTGAAGCTATTGGGGCAGAATTAGTAGTGAGTGGAAGTCACAAATAGGAAATTTTAGACTTAATGTAAGGAAAAACTTTCTGATGATAAGAGCTATCAAAAAAGTGGGATCATGATGCTTTGAGAAGTGGTCATTTCCACCTTGTTTGAGGTACTTAAGTAAAAGCTAGATAACCACTAATTGGATGGTTTGTAGAAGGAACCCCTTTGGGCATATGATTTGGAATAGATAGCCTCCAAATTGTGTTCCAACTCTAAACTTTTGTGAAAACGATGAGATTTTTCTGGCTGTAGAAATATTGGTGTTGGCAAAGAAGGAAACACGGGGTACAGAAGCAGACCATGGTATAGTAGAATTCAACTGAGCACTGTGAATGGGAGGAAAGAAGGTCTTTGATGCACTGAGCCAACGTAGTAATGGTGATCTTAGAATATTCCCCTTTGTGAGTTTTCTGTGGCTTTATCAGTCTGAGAAGATGCCTATGTGATGTCATACGTTTTATATTCCTTGGGGAAAGTGGTCCCTGTGGTGTTAACTGCATTGTGTGTTTGGGGATTTTAGAAGCAAGTAGCCCAGAAAAGAGAGAAATATCATTATCAGGAGAATTTTAAAGGGCAATTAGGTAGCACAATGAGTACTATTGCTGGCTGGACTTGGTGTTAGTAAGAACAAGTTCAAATTCTGCCTCAGATACTCACAAGTTTTGTGGTCCTGGAAAAGTCCTTTAGCCTCTAGGTTTACTCTTCTGTAAGGTGGAGGTAATAACAGTAACTGCATCACAGAATTATTGTGTATATTAGATGAGTTAACTTACATGTAGTGCTTTGCAAATCTTAAAACACTTTACAAATATTAGTTAATGATTAGCTATCATCATAATGAGTGCTAAGACAAGTATCCTGGGACTCAGCTGTTTAGGATGTTTGAAATTTGGGGATGAGCTTCCTTTCATCTGAATCCAGAGTCCTTGCCATACATATCCTTGTTTCTCAAGTTGAAGAAATACACTATGGTACTTCCATTTTCCCTCTCTATTCAAGATCTCCTCATTTTCAAGTTTGAATATTTCTCTCATTCCCTTTATATGTTTCTCAATTGTTGTAAGTCATCTGATGAACTGCAGTAAGAAAAGACCCTTGCTTCATAGGGAAAACACAATTAACTGCTATTTATTATTCTACCTAACTGTAATCACTTTTTGACTGGCGACTGATGATATCCTTTATAGCACATTTTTTTTGACCCTAACAGAAATTTACAATACCTTTATTTGGCTCTAACGCTTTATGCACTATTCACTTATTTGAAGAATCAGCAGGTTATATGACAGGTTAAAGCATGACTTTTCTCTCATTTTGTCAGATATTTATTGCTTACCTGCCAACAGAGTTGGCCTGTTTTGTCCTGACACAAATTTGTTGTTTGATAAAGAAGAAAAACTTTTATGTGAGCATCTTCTCTTGAGAAATGGGTGTAATAAGGGTGTATGACATGAAGGGGTATGGGGATTAGAGGAACATGAGATTTTCTAAACATGTCTGGGGAGGCGTGCACACAAATCCAACTGAAAAATAATTGAATTAGTGGCTAATACCAGCCCTTCCTATTTAACCTTTTAAAGTCTTAAAATATGAAGAGCAAAAAAAAAGAATCCATCTAAGTTGAGAGATACTGAATGATACGTTCATTGTTCACTAGTGGCTTTCTTATCACAAAATTCAGTGGCCTTTTCTCAGTCCTCACCTTCCAGCATTCTCTGGAGCTCTGATCTTGCTTGGACACTTTCTGAAATTCACTTTCCTTTCACATCCTAGACACTGTAGTTCCCTGGTTCTCATTTTCTTCTCTATCTTCCTCTCTGCCTATTTCTCCGACTCTTCATGCTCTTCCTATCTCCCAAAAGCTAAAGAAGGGCCAGTGACTCTCTGTAAACAGCAACATGGCATGGTGAATAGACTGGTGGACCTAGAGTCAGGATGATTTATGCTTAGAGCCTCATTCACATCCTCCCATCACACCAACTCCTTCTTTTGACCTCCCAGTTTCTCTTTCCAACCTCCTCTCCAATAACTTTTCTACATAAAATTTATATTGCAGCCAAGCTATTCTGTTTGCCAGTTGCCATATAACCTTGACTCAAGTAGATGAGTTAAGTTTAAAATAAGGCTAAAATTAATTAATTCTGCTCTTGTGTGAATTGGTCTATGCTTATGCCGCTGGTGGGAGGAAGCAGAATTCTTCAATAGAATTGGGTGGAATTCCCAACGCTGTGCTAGGAAGGATTCTGTCCTCCTTCAGGGCTCACATTGTGCCCTCATGCTAGAAACAAAGGGGAGAGAAAGTAGCTTGAGTAAAAGCGGGAATAAACACAGCCTGTTGGATACTGGTACAAGACCAGACAGGGTATAGACGTGATGCGTCTTAGGCAGTACTCTCTACAAAGTTTACTTTTGCTTAGTCTGCTTATCACAAATACTGTTAATTCACCATTTGCACCACTCAGTCTTGTTAGTTTAATTTGAAATACTTAGTGTTTTTCTAAATTTGGAATGGATTAATGGCCTGTCCTTTGATAAAACAACAAATATTGCTTTCCAGATACAGATAGAACTTACTCACAAATGTCAACTGCTCTTTCATATATAGGATTTGATAGGTAGTAGAAGGTACACAGACCTAGAATTAAGAGACCTGGAGCTAACACTTAGAAGCTGTTTGACTTTGGGGCATATCACCCATTATTTGACCCATCTGTGTTTCTCCATCTTCAAATGTGAGAATGAGACTGCATGATCTCTAAGGTATTTTGCAGCTATAATTCATCCCAATATTTTCCTCTAAGAATGCATTATTAAGCATAATGTTAAAATCTTGGGCTAACAAAAATCATCTTCTCTGGATTTCAGTATTTTCAACCAGCCTCTTATGTATCTATAGTAGGGATTCCCAAACTAATTGAGGCGCCTATTTCTGTAACTCCTTCCTATTACCCTTCCCAGCTTTTTGCCTTCTCACCAACTTTCCTCCCTGAAAAATAAACATGATGACCATTAGACTGGTGTCATGAATAAAGTTCTGGACTTAGAAATCAGGGAGACATGGGTTCAAATCTCATCTATGACACTTACTAGCTCTGTGACCCTGGACTATTCATTTTGCCTCTATATATTTCAAATAATTTCCTAGGATTTAAAAAAAATTAATTGGCAGAATAGATGCAGTCAAGGAGTTGCAATTCCAGGAGTCAAAGTCATGGATTATTTGAATAATTATTGACATTTCTACAATGATATGAGTACTGGGGCACATGGAATTTGGAGAAAGAATCTCTCCTTTGGCAAAAATTACCTGTTATGGAGAATATTCACTTTTCTTTACTCAATTTTATAACTGAGGCTAAAGCACCCTAAATATGTTAGAAGTTCCTTTGAAACTTTTTATCAGTGACTAATAGTATGCATGGCTTGCTGAGTCCTGTTCAATAAATAGACAGTTTGTCCCTTCCTTTCTGACCTGGTGCCAGGCAGGATGACTCCCACAAACAAAGGTGGAGAGAAAAAGAAGGGACGTTCTGCCATCAATGAGGTGGTGACCAGAGAGTATACCATCAACATTCACAAGAGGATTCATGGAGTAGGCTTCAAAAAGTGAGCTCCTTGGGCTCTGAAGGAAATCCGCAAATTTGCCATGAAAGAAATGGGAACTCCAGATGTATACATTGACACCAGGCTCAACAAAGCTGTTTGGGCCAAAGGAATAAGGAACATCTCATACCAAATTCAAGTGTGTTTATCCAGGAAACACAACAAAGATGAAGATTCACCAAACAAGCTGTATACATTGGTTACTTATGTGCCTATGATCACTTTCAAAAGCTTAGACAGTCAATATGCAAGAAAACTAAATTGAACTTCATTTAAATAAAGTTGTAAAATATAAAAAAAATAAATAGACAGTTTGGTTCAGGAGAGATATTTAATGCAGACCATCATATTCCCTGGGAAATTTCTAGCTCAGTGCAAACATAAAAATCCCATGAAAATTAGTTCAATTGATTATAGTTCTCAATAATAACTAAGATATAAGACATCCTGAAAAGGGGTTGGGATGGTCAGTAGTTGACTGTGTCTTGGGCCCTGAGGTACCTTCCATGTCATCACCCAGGAAGTATGGCATGGCTGTGACTAGTAATGTTCCTTTGTTTTCTGAAGGAAAGAAAGATGACAAAGAGGAGCTGGGCTTCTCTGATCCCAGTTGGGGAATCATAGTGCATGGGTTTAAATCCTGCCTCTCACTCTTACTACCATACAAACTTAGGAAAGCCACTTAAACTCTCTGGGCTTCATTTTTCTCACCTATAAAACTATAGTGTGAGACTAAATGGCCTGTAAAGTCTCTTCCAGTCTTGATCAATGAATCTATATTCCTTTTTCAGACTGTCTTCTATTTATTCTGTATATATCATTATGTACTGAATTATTTAAATGTTTCCTCTTTCCTCCTCCCCACTCCCTACTCCAACTACCATTGAAATGTACACTTCTTGAGAGTGGGAATGGTGTTTTTTGTTTTTTTAACTTCATCTCCCCAGAGCTTATCACAGTGCCTGGCACAACATAAGCATTTAAAAATGCTTTTTGACCTATTAACTGATGTTTAGTGAGAGAAAGACAGACAAAAAAATAAACATACACAAAGATAGAAACAGAAAGTCAGAAACTGAGATTCGGGCAGGCAGAAATATACTGACAGCCAAAGAAAGGAGAGACAGAGACCCAGACCCAGAGAGACACAGAGACAAAGAGGGAGAACACAGAGAGAGGCAACCTTAGAAGACATGGCTCTGTAAACTCAAGTCCTTGCTCCCATTTTACTCATGCTCCTAGACATGTTCTTTTTTGTCAGCACCAAAAACTCCCTTCTGCACATTTGGAGATTGGCAGAAGACACACAAAAGAATGGTTGAAAATATTGAAATCCAGAGAAGATGATTTTTGTTAGCCCAAGATTTTAACATTATGCTTAATAATATATTCCTCAGGAAAAAGCCGGGGTGAACTTAATTACTGAATTATAGTTGTAAAAGGCCTTAGAGATCATGCAGTCTTGTTCTCTCTTTAAAGATGGGGAAACTCAGAAAGATCATATAAAAAGATGTGATATGCCCCAAAGTCAAACAGCTCCTAAGTGTTCGCTCCAGGTCTCTTAATTCTAGATCAGATGTACCTTCCATTCTTTATCTACATGACAAATTCTGCCAGGATCCTAGGGCTCAGGAATCTTGAATTCCTGCTCTACCACTGACTTAGTTGAGACTTTGAAGTTTAGGCCTCAGTTTTCATGACACTGGAATGAAAGGATTGAACTAGGTGCTCTATGATTCCTTCTAATTTTGATAGTCTATATTTCTAGTCCAGGTTTAACCAGATGCTCTTTGTCCCCCTCCAGCTGAGCTTGATGTAACAGTTTGCTCACTATTGTCATGAGACGAAGTGAGCTAGCAGGTAAGGCATGCTGATGAACCTGAAAGAAACAAATATTTTTTTTTATTTCAAATGCATTTCTTATTTTCTTGGCTTTGAATGAAATCAAAGAGATTAGGATTGGAGTTCTTATTATGACTGGGTATCTGCCATGGTCAGAGATGAATGCTTTTGGTGTTGCCAGAATAGGACACTATGTTCCTCAGAGGTTTCAGAAGAAATCTAAGGTGGACCTCGACTGCCTGCCACCCTCAGTCTTCTTGATTTGTAAAAAGAACATTCTGAATGACACTCATAGTTCATTACAGATGTGATTATCCACATTAGGGATGGAATTTTTCACGTGCTATTAATAATCACATTACATGATGACTGATCATTTGACTTACAAAAGGATTCACTGCAGGGAGTCTTTAAATAATGAACTCCCCATAGTACAGTTGTAACAGGATTCAAATTACTAAAATTTATAGAAAACAGCACAACATCATTACAATACTTCATATTAATTTGTCTATTGTTTTAAGTTTTCCAAAGTGCTCTCCAAAGTTAACACAGGTTAACTAATTTGATAGCTCAAAGTCTTATTTATTTGTATAACGTATCTTTAAGGTAATGGGGTGTTGCTGTTACCATCGAACAAATGAGAAGACTTCTAGTTTTTTCAGGCATATTTCTTAATCTATCATCCATCTCTGTCCTTGTTATACCCCTTCATTTCTGGAATTTTCAAGAAAATTCTCAAGTTGGAAATTTCTCTTTCCCATGCAACCATACTGATTGGTGACCATGAAATCAGAGGTTCAGAAACCAACCAGATCCTGCCCCTTCCATATCAATATGAGGATTCTAGAGCTTCTCTGATGAATAAAGTGTTGAGGAACCTAGTTGTCCCTTCAATAGATCCTCTGAGAGTTTGATGTCATGTTGCTTCAAATCCTGGGAGCAGCTTCTGTAATACCATCCTTCACTCCCTCCTCCTTCCTTAGCCTGAAGTCAGGAGTGTATTGGAGTCAGTTGTTACGGCTTGCAAGTCTATTGTTATAATTTCAATGTGAGCTCATACTCATCTGCCATTGGCAAATGAGAAAACTTGATTGTTTTTTAAACATCTCTAGATTTAAGAAAGTGATGGAGAAGTGTTTCCTGTTTGCATTTTTCTCCAAGAGTCATTTGTTCAACATTTACCATCATACCCTGCCGGAAGGCCAATATACCTGAGGTCTTTGGCAGTACTCCTAGTTATTTGTCTTCCCTGTCCTGGTGTGTCCTGTTGGAAGTGTTGACTGCTGCCCCATTTTAGGGGACAGTAAGGTGCTGCTCTAACATTCCCCTTCTTTCTCTTTTGCTCTGCCTTAGATATGTCTGACTAAACCACATAGCATCCCCTTCAACATAAAATAAAAACTTGTATTATACTTTGTAAAAAGGGCAGTCTAGAGTTCCGGAAAGAGACATGGCCTTAGAGCCAAGAAGACCTAGGTTTAAGACCCAGTTCTAACACTTACTATCTGTGGGAACTTGGCCTCTCATTTCCCAAACAACTCTCTAAAACTTTAAATGGCAAAGTATATGCTTATCTACCTTGACAAAGGTAGTTTCCTCATTGGGAGCTCCATAGACCGATGAAATTGCAGGTCCAATCCAAAACAAAAATTGTTGCAATGATTGACTGACTCATCTCATTTTTCTGGGAAACCCACTTTTTTCCTTTAAAATCCATCAATAAACCCTTATAGGACAACATATCAATGTATAAATAGTTATTCAGCTCATGCTTCCAATTGTCATTTCTTTCTCTGGATATAGATGGTGGCTTCCTTCGTATTCTGGCACAGAGCAAGTTATTGGTACAACCAGAGGCAGCTAGATGGCCCAGTTGGTAGAATGCTGGGCCTGGAATCAGAAAGACCTGAGTTCAAATCCATCCTCATACACTTACTAGCTGTGTTACCCTGGAAAAGTCACTTACTCTCTATTTACTTCAGTTTCTTAGATGAAAAATGGAGACTCTACAGCACCTACCTTCCAACATTTTTTGTGAGGTTCAGATGAGATGATATTTGTAAGGTGCTTAGAAAACTGCCTGGAATGAAGCTTAATAAATGCTCTTCCTTCCTTCCTTCCTTCCTTCCTTCCTTCCTTCCTTCCTTCCTTCCTTCCTTCCTTCCTTCCTTCCTTCCTTCCTTCCTTCCTTAGTTAGAAATCTGGTAACAAGCCCCCTAATCTAGGGCCCTTTTTGCTTGAACAGTGTAAGAAGATGGATATTGTATAAAAGGAAAAAAAAGGCTGCATTCACCAAAAAAATCATCAAATGAGAAAATTGTCATTACTCAGGTATTTCAACATTCTCCTCTTTTTCTCTGACTTTTCTGAGCACCACCAAATTTGAGAATGACTGCCAGAATGCACCTAGTAAAATGCTTATGCATGAGTGCTTTGAAAGAACCACATTGGCCACGTATGCTTTCATGTGAAAGTGTGCAATATTTCCTGACTTTCCCTTACAGTGACTCATTTCCTCCAACATATTTTGACAAGGTGAAAATTAAATATATCTTGAGCCTATGAATGATGAAAGAGACACCAAATATGGGCTCAGTGTGGTTTAGCAAAATATCAAAGACCTGGGTTCTAGTTATGACTGCCACTAACCAGATATCTGACACTCAGCAAGACATTTCCCATTTCTAGGATTCAGTTTCTTTGCTTACAAAGTCAGGGGGTTGGAATAAATGAATTCTAAAATCTATGGCATCTATGATCTCTTTACATTCTCTCTTCTTTTGGCTTCCATAGCACTTATCTCTCTTGGTTCTATTGCTAACTGTCTAGATGTTCCTTTTTGTGGTCTCCTTTATCATAGAATTCATGACAGAGGAGAGGAAATATGAATTTTGTTTGATATATATCCTAGATTTAAGGAGAGTAGATTTCAAAGGATTTAGTGAAAAGATAGGTTGGCTTCCATGCCCTATAAGTCTACAGTGGAAGGTATTCCATGAGGGATTAGAAGCTCTTAGGCATGCGATTCTGTAGGCAAATTCCAACAATTCTGACAAAAAAAGAAAAGCATGAAAAAATATTTAAAATAGCTGATGTTAGTTATCTTAGATATTTAAAATACAGGTATAGGAGTTGGAAACAAAGGCAGAAAAATGGAACAGTTGTATAAAAATAGAGTCAGACTATCAAAGCAATGTAAAATGACCAGGTGAAGGAAATGATAAACTGCTCCAATCTTTCCCAAGAAAACCCTAAATGGACACAACTGAAAAATAATTTCACAATAACAAGGAAAGCACAGGACAAGATGAGACTGGTGAAGGATGCTAAGAATAAGAACAAAAAGCATTTTAAGCTATGTTGGAAGCAAGGCATAGATCAAAGATGTGATACCATCACCAGATGGGATAGGATAGATATGATGATGATAACATATGGTTGTGAGGTTGAACTGCTCAACTCTTATTTTGCTCCCCCCTTATTTTTTCTGCCAAGTGTGATGAGAGTTGGAATTGGAAGGACTGGAAAATAGTTTACAACAAGTTGAAATGTAAGGAAAAGGAGGAGATGGTAAGAGACCAGGTAATTGCCTCTGATAAGTTAAAATTCAAGATGTAATACATCTCACAGTAGTGAAAGAACTGGGGGGGAAGAGGTGAAGAGAGACAGAGACACAAAGGAAGAGACACAGGGAGGGAGGGAAGGAAGGAAGGAGAGGAAGAGAGAGAGTTTCTTCAAGAAATAATCCATGAATCTTGACTTCTATTACTGATAAATTTTTAGAGCACTTCTAAAAAGAGCTGGTTTGTGAAAATTAAAAAAAAAAGACAGTGATGATCAATAAGAAACAGCACAGTCTGTTGTCTTTCTTGCTTTCTTTTTTTCCTCAATAGGATTACTAAAATTGTAGATCATTACAATAGTATAGAAAAATCATGCCTGAAATTCAGAAAAGCATTTATTAAAGTAACTTGTGTTATTATTGTAGACAAGGTGGTGAAATATCAGTTTTATAAGAGTATTATTGGAAGGATTTAGATCTTGTTAAATGATGAAAGTCTATTAGAAATATTTGGTTGATGTCCATTTGAAGGGAGATCTTCAGTGCTCTCAGGGTTTGTTTAACCTATTCAATATACTTGTCAATTACTTGGATAAAGACATGATATGCATAATAAATTTTTCAATGATTTGAAGCTGAGAAGAATCATTCAATTATTGGCTGGAAGAGTTGGTGTATAAAAAAGATTTTGATAGCCTAAAATAATGGATGGAATCCAATAAGATGAAATTTAATACAAGGAATAATATAAGATTTTATACTTGTGTTCAAAATCAACTCCACAAATACAGATTGGAAGGAATGATCTGAGGCTTTTTGAAGATTGCAAACAGAATATAAGTTAATAGTGTGCTATAACATTTAAAAATGCTAATGTGATATTAGAATGCATTCAGAGGCAAAGGGTCTAGAACCTGGGAGGTTATAGTGCCATTGTACTTCACTCTGGTCATTTCAATTTAATTCAACTAGCATTCATTAAGTGCCTGCTGTGTTCCTCATCTATAAAATGTGCTAGAAAAGGAAATGGCAAGCCACTCCAGTACCTTTGCCAAGAAAACCCTAAATATGGTCATGGAGAGTCAGCTATGACTGACGCAACTGAACAACGTCAACAAGGGAGTATAAGTCAGAAACAAAGCACTTTCCTCTTTACCTTTCATTTTACCCTCCAGAGCATATTTGTAGGGAAGTGCTTTGTTCTGTTTATTTCATTTTAGGAAAGAACATTAGCAAGCTGGAAGGAGTATGTCCAGGGAGATATAACCACCATGTAACTGGTGCCTATTGAAAACATGATGAAATATTTCGAGACCATGCCATGTAGGATTGGCTAAAGACAGACTGAGTATACTTAACCTGTTAAGGAGAAGCCTTAGTGGTAGCTGTCTTCTAGTGTTTAAAAAGCTCTCCTGTGAAAAAGAGCTTTGAATTTTTCTGCTTGGTCTCAGAAGGGAGAAAAAGAAACAACTGGGAACAATGGGTGGCTTGCCACTGGATTCTGATGACTCTGAATAAGAGAGTGTGGCTGATGACTGCGTGGTTCTTCCTTGCTCAAATCCAATTCACCCTCGTGATGTCACTGGTGTTCTTTGAGAACACCCAGTTCAGGTCTGACCTCCCTTTTGAAATCTTCTCCAACACCCTCCACTGAAAGTGGTCTTTCCTTCCTCTTCTGATAGAAGTTTGTCTAGACTTTTTGCCACTATCATGAATGTAACTTGCATTATAGATACTTGGGTACGCAAATCTCCTTTATTAGAGGATATATATTGTTAGGAGATAAAGGAATATCTTGTATTAACTAGTAAATACACATACCTGCTGCACTTCTCTCTCCTATTAGACTGCAAACTAATTGAGGGAAGGATTCCTTTCGCTTTTAAAGCTTTTTTTTTTGGGGGGGGGTGGAATTCACAAAACCAACACAGTAACTTGCAGAAAGTTGGTACTTAAGGAATGCTTTATTGAACTGATGTGAATACTGAATTTATAATCAAAGGAGGGAACAAGCAAGTGTAGGAACTGTAGGAGCTAACTATGGAAAGCAGGGTATTTTGAAGCAGTTTCAGGATGTATAGAGGGGCATATATAGATTTGCTGGAGATTAGATTACTCCACGAGAGAAACATTCATAAAATTTGCCATCCTTCTTGACTTGTTTTAGGTTTTACCTCTTTCATGAAACCTACAATATCTTGGTCCTCCTTTCCCTCCCTCTCTCCTTCCCTCCCTCCCTCCTTCCCTTCCTTCCTCCCTCCCTTCCTCCTTCCCTTCTTCCTCCCTCCCTCCCTCCTTTCCTCCCTCCCTTCCTTCCTTCCTTCTTTCCTTCCTTCCTTCCTTCCTCCCTGCCTCCCTCCTTTCCTTCCTTCCATTCTTCCTTCATCTTTCTGTTTGTCTCTGTCTCCCCACTTTCTGTTTTACTTGCTATCAATATGAAGCAACATTTGTTTAAAACATTTGATTGAAATGGACCTTGTATAGGTCTCTATCCTATGTGTATAACTTGTCTGTCCAATGAGTGTAGAAGCTGTGTAAGGGCTGGAACTGTGTTTAACATAGTTTGTATTTCTCCAAAGAACCTGGAAATAAGATGGGCACACACAAATTAAGCAATTAGTAAATTCTTAGGAATATAAAATGGCTTTAAAATTGGAGTCCATTGAATATGACATCTGGAAAAATTTAGAATGTATCAAGACTTAAATTTTAACTACCTTAATGTGAATCGTTTCTTCAGGTCCTAAATCTGCCCTGGACTTCTAGACTTCTCTTAAGTCCTGTGATTTGTATTTCTATTGAATTCATCAGTTACAGAAAATGAAAAGACGTGAACTTTAATAAACAAAAGAAAAAGGAGGGAAACTTCTGAAGAAAAGTAAGATCACTTGTCCATGGTTCTAGGAAGGCTGGAAACAAACAGAAGAAGTAGGAAAGAACAGATATAGGCTATATAGAAATAAAAAGAAGGCATACAGGCAGAGAGAAAAGATGAGGCAAACAACAGTAAGAATGACTGACAAGAGGAGGCATTTTTTTAAAGTGTGTGCTTTGACATATGAGAGAGTGAATGCAAAGACTGTAGAAGGGCATAAAATCAAAATAAGGTTTTAGATTTAACTGATAAATATAGCATAGAATGGTATTTGGAGATAAAAATAAAAGGATGGCACAACAAACAGGAATTTAGTAAAAACATAAGGAAGACAGAAGGAAAGTCAAGG
This sequence comes from Bettongia penicillata ogilbyi, assembly GCA_023548195.1. Classification (NCBI taxonomy): domain Eukaryota; kingdom Metazoa; phylum Chordata; class Mammalia; order Diprotodontia; family Potoroidae; genus Bettongia; species Bettongia penicillata. Next base: position 302,748 of record JAJHZJ010000503.1, on the reverse strand, counting down.
CAATAAAATAGTATGTCTTATAAGGAAAGATAAAACACTGGACTGGAGACTTAGAGGAGTTCTAGACCCAGTTCTACCATCAAATAACTGTGTGACCTCGTTCTTTGTGCCTTAATTTCTTTATCCATAAAATTAGGTAGGATTATGAGATCATCTCCAAAGTTGCTTCCAATTCTATATTTCTACAAGCAATAGCATTTTAAATGAAACAAACATTTTAAATGATGATAATGCATTTATAAAACATTCCATTTTCCATCTTCTTTATTTTATGTCATGTTTTGAGGTAGACTTGATGTAAAGCCTCATTTGGACTCATTAAGGAAGATGTTATTTTGGATACATGGAATATCTGAATTGCAGAATATATATACATACTCACAGATTTCAACTATTTATTCACCTAACTAGCTATATATATATATGTGTGTGTGTGTGTGTGTGTGTGTGTGTGGCTATGTATATGTGTATATATTATATGCTTTATCTATATCTACCTATCTACCCATCTGTCTGTGTCTCCCTTGTTCTGTGTATGTGTATACTGCAATTCTAACATTCCATGTATCCAAAATTACATCTCCCTCAGTAAGTCTAAATGAAGCTTTACAACATGTCTACTTCAAAACTTGACTTTCATATACATACACACATACATGCTCACACAGATACACATAAATTTGTGTGTATTTATGTGTGTATATACATAAATACACATATACCTTATCTATGTATTGAAAGCAATTAACTCTCTTTGGGGCAATTCTTACTAAACATGTTTGACTTATGTACTTGAAAAGAAAAATAAACAACAGCTATATTTCTCTAATACTAATCCTAAATACTTGTGTTTACACATATGTATATATCACACATGTGCAATACACATGTATTTAGATATAATTGTACATGTGTTTTAACACATGTACACTTAACATATGTGAATATACACATGTAACATATGTGAATATACACATGTAACATATGTGCAATGCAAAATTCTATTTCTTTGCATGAACATATGTAAAGAATTTTTTTTTGTATTTTCAATACGTAAAGTCAAAGAAGTGTAGTAAGAATTGCCTTGAAGGGAGTTAATTACTTTCAATGGATAACTAAGATAGATTTGTAATCATTATTTAGATAGGTGCTTCTAAAATACTTAAAAATGTCTTTCTCTAACTTGTATTTTTAAAATTTTGACTAGTTCCCATCTTCCTGTGTAACACCTACTCTATCAGTTCAATTCACCTCCATTGGTCTTTGCTGGGCACTTGCTTTGTGGTTAGAGATGTGCCAGGTGTCGCTCTGGAGACAAGAAAAGAAGACTTAAGCCTCTAAAGAGTTTACATAATTTGGAACAAAGGAAAGAAGGAAGGAAGGAGAAAAAGAAGGAATGAAGGAAGGAGGGCAGGAAACAAGCATTCATTAAAACAATTATAAGTTAGGCACTGTGCCAAAGTTGACCCTTATAGCAACCCTTAGAAGTAGGTGTAGTGAGGCAGTCAACTATGTTCACTAACTTGCACAGGGTCTGAGAAATGAGTTGAACTCAGGTTTTATGATTCCAGATCTTGAGATCTATATTGCACTTAACTGGATGAGACATTTGTAAAACAAGTGATATGTGATTATCAAATTCTAATTTTTATTATTTATCTGAACGCAGTTCTGCTGAACGCTGGAATTTAAAATAATATGCTTAATATTTTTTATCTGTATAAAAACAGCCAGAAAATTGGTTCATCTCAATATTACTTCCCTTCTTGTGGTTTAATACTCATTTGGGGCTGAGATTTTGTCTATTAGTTGAAACATTTTTCAAGTATCCATCATGGTTGGTTCATGACTCATTTAGGGTCTCTTCCATGATAGAATGCTTCAAATAACTTTATCACCCCTAACCTTCTTTGGAGTTCTTCTTGTATTACATGATCTTCGAGACAGTTTTATTTCATCATTCTCTCCATTGGTTACTGGTTGAAAAAAAAAGTTTTCTATGCTTCCTCTTTTGCTTTGGACCAGGATTTGAAAACATAAATTATCACATGCTTCATTGTGGAGCTAAACATTTTTGCTCTGACTGTCTTGTGGACATCTGTTCATCATTCACTATTATGCAATGGTGATGAAAAATAATGCAGATGGCTATGCATCTTTTGGCTCATTTCAGCTCCCTATGGCTGCTTTTATATTTCTAGAAGTTGAGGTGCTAATATTCCACCACATCTTTAACCTTCAACCATGTACACATTTTGAGCCATGTGAGTAGTGTTCATTTCATAAACACTTGGCTTCATAGAGTTTCATCATCATACTGATCACTTTAGGCTGCTGTAGCTTGTTGTTTTTGAGCCCTTAAACTGCATTTGTGAACAAGATGCAATCATCTGTAAAAAAACCATTTTATGAGCTGTTCTCAATCAACCATAATCCTGTTTTTCTAGTCAAGAAACAAGAGCAATGCCTCCAGGGTAGTCATGAATAATTTGGGGGAAGATCACATCTCTTTGTCACTGTCCTTTGTGGATGTTGACTTGTCAAGGTTCAATTAACAGCTGGATTTCAGTTCTGCATCCGGTGATTATTTCATGCATGATGTCAATACACCGTGAAAATATTTCACTGTTCTCCAATGTGTGCAACACTAGTCCTGTTTTCCACTAAGTCACCTCTCTGGTGGCAATCCAAAAATGGTGAATGTTTGATGATTTCATATTCTTTCCCTTTTTTCTTCAAATCCCTGGACTGTGGGGAGGACAAGGATGATAGAGGATTGGTCAATATGATTTGTGTTACAGACGCCATCTGCTAAGTCCTCTGTGCTTCAGGTTTTCACCTACAATATTGAGCTACTAACATTTGAACCTTGCTTTAAAAAATCAAGTAAAAATTTGACAATGGTAGCTTTTCTTGTTAATGTTGACCTCACTCATAGGCATGATACTGAAAGGGGAGGTGCTACAAGTGAAAAAATACCCAGAATGAAGATTACCCCAAATGACTTCAATTCTAATGCAAAAATAAAACTTTACTTGAAATTCCACTTTCTTTGACTTCAGGATCTTGGAGCTTCTGTTTTCCTGGCTATTAGTCATTGGTGAATTCAGTTGAGTAAAAGAACATAATACCTATTTTAATGTGAACTTAGTAGAATTATCCACTGGCAGAGTAAAGTAATTAGAGGGAACCAGGAAGATGGAAGCAGTGGATTGCTCTCAGGGAGCCAAGATTTAATATAAATAAATTGAAGGCAATATGTCTTTGGGGAAAGTAATAAAACCTCCTATACAGATACTGAAGGTGGGTGGTGCCCTAGAAGTCTCTAAGTCAAGAACAGATCTAGAGAGTGATATCAGGTAATAACAGAACATCAGTTTGCAAGGTAATTCCTTTAAGAAAAGAAACAATCACCATTTTAAGGGAAGAAACCAATGATATGCATATATATATATATATGTATATGTATATATATGTACATATATATGTCTATAGTTACATCTTTCCAAATATGTATGTATATGCAAAATTAGAAATGTAATAATGCAATTTCTTTTTCCCAGAAATTACTCAGCCTTAGATGGAATGCTGTGTTTAAGATGGAGCCTGAGATTATTTTTAATTTAAAGAGATATTGAAACACTAGAGAAAATGTGATCTTCTGCAAACCCAGAAAAAGAAAAAAAAAAGGAATGCAATGAAAAGAGACCAGATTCTCCAAGCAAAGTTTGGGGGATGGGGTGGGATGGTGGTGGTGGGTGTGACTATGCAATTGCTATGAAGGCATTTTGGCTATTGTCAATCACCTAAAAAGAGGACATATAGTTGGAGTTAGAGAGAACAGGAACGAGAAGCTTCAGGTTCAAATCCAGGTTTTGGCACTGGTTCACTTGGGCAAGTCACCTAATTTGTTCTTCCTTTAAAATTGGAGGTGGGGAGAGGATGAAGGAATTTCTAAAGTCTCTCTTATACAAACATATTGAATTTATTCCAATGTGACCAGACTCACTTAGTCTATCCTTTTTTTATTTCAACAACTATTGGCAAGAGATTTAGGAAATATTTGGGGGCAAATACCACCTATGACAGGGGCTCTTAAAAAGTCAAAACCAACAGACCTGAGATAAGAGAGGAAAAAATAAAAAAAAATGACTCCATGGTATAATATTGTAAGGGTTATCAAAAAAGCTAAGAATCATTTACCTTGAGGAAAGGGCTTACATATGGAGAAATGGAAACACAGATGAGGCAAAGAGAAATGACCAGAAATTCTTGGAAATCCTGTAGGGAGAGATGCTTTGAACTCTATAGGAGCACTCATTAAATTACCTAACAGTCTTTTCAGGGGGCCTGCTGCCTCTCGTTTTGTGGTTTAAAAGGAATTGGTATTGAATCCATATGTACACCATTTCATTAAGTACACAAAAAATGAAAACTTCTATTAATAATAAATTATGTGACTACATATGCTTTGTGTCTATCCCTGTAAAACCAGGACACAATTTATAATGAGACACTATAAATGGTATTCATATTGGAAACTTTGGGAGAGCTTTTCTGTTTTATAGAGATGGGACCACAGAGAAGGCCTAAAGAATAATATAGTGAGTTCTTCACACTTTATGTTTAGCTAAAAATTTCATGCTCATTCTAGCTTGTTTTGCCATCTGAACTGTATTCTTCAGGTCATTGGCCATGCCCTGGAGATGATCAGATGACCTCAGAGGTCTCATTGAGCTTTAAATCCCCAGACTTCTCATGTATTAGACTCTAATGATTATAGACTCCTTGTTTAGTGGTATTAGGTCACAGAAATATTGAATGAATTGTTTTCTTTTAAGTGTATTGTCCCTAGTACTATCTGCCAAATTATACGAATACTTCATATTGGACAATTTTTTAAAAGTTCTGTGCAACCTACATTTTTGCATATCATAATTTGTTCAAAATGCTCCAAGGCTACTCTATTAAAAGGAACACTGTGTCTCCATAGTCTTAGAGCAGCTGAAGCTTTAATAGCATACAATTGCACTAAGATTTTTGGGACAAGTTGCATAAACAAAGATAAAATTTGTTTAATTTTATTTTCTCAATCTAGAATTGCATATGTGAGGATTGCTAAAAACCAGAGTCCTCCTCTAATGTTATAATTCTTTTGTTAAACAGTCATCACTTAATCTATCCCCAAAGAGATATGAGCCAAATCTCCTATTATTTTACCTCTTCCCAGTCTATATTATTCTTGATCTAAGGAAACTTTGATGCTAGACTCATGTACAAGCCTTTTTCAATTAGCTTAGGAATTTAAATACCTTTGTCCTTTGGCAACTGTCCCTCACTCCAACCTTGATTTCTGCTTTTTGTATTCATATCCCTTGCCTCATTGCTTCCTTCCAATAATCTTGGAGAAAATAGGAGGGAAAAAGTTTTCAATTCTACTCAGAAGCAGGGGCAGTGATATGGAATTCTCTATTAAATCTAGGACTTGCAAAGGCCCTCCCACTTCCGCTTTTGCCCAGATCACAAATCTGTTCAGCATTCCTGAGAAGTGGCCATTCAGACTTAGCATGTATACCTCACTGCTTCTAAAGACATCCATTCCTTTTTTATACATCTCTATCAACTGGCAATTTGTCTGCCTTTAACTTCCATCCATTCTTCCTATTTTCCTAAGTCACCAAGATCCTGTTTGGAGAGATCTCAACATCACCAGCCAGGCTATAAAAGTCCTGAGTAAAATTACTAAAAATGGTCCTGAACTTTTGGGGAATATGCAAGTTGGCAAAATTCCCTTGATATTCAGGATATTGAGTAAACTCCCTGAAACTCTCCCAAGGTTATGCAAAGTACTAGTGCAGTATGGGTGCATTAACCCATTTTGGCACTGTCACACATTCCATTTTCTCTCTTTAATCACCAGATGCAAAGGAAACTCTGCTCTTTTCCTTTATCTTTTCATTTAGTGGTCCAAATATGCATAGGAGAACTTCTTTGTCCCTCTTGCCCCCAAGGACTGGAGAAATCTAAGAAAAATAACTTAAATCAGTTGCTTTAAATAAAATCTATGTCTCCTGGAGACTAGAGCAATCTCCTTACACTTGTCCAAGCTTTCAAATCTATTGTAACATATTTTAAAATATCTTTCAGATCTAAAAATATCTGGCATATATATCCCCCACTACATCCCTGAGGGAGAGCAATTCACCCCAGATGTCTTTAATAGCCTGGTGCTACTACTGATTCAGGGTGTTATCAGAATTGGGTTTAATCCAATCTTAAAGATGTCCTGAGTTATCATATTTCTCTTCACAATGTATTTCTTAGGTGAAAAAATTCCACAAGGAACCAATGAGGTGTCTTCTCCCTTTCCCTGTGATTATCTTCCAATTAATACAGAGATATGCATGTAATACTTGTTAAATAAATTTTCATCAAATTAATAAATACATAATTGAATGAGTTAATGAATGAATACAAGTAGCAATGCACTGCATAGTGGGTAGATTATTGAACTTGAAGAATACCATGCTTAAATCCCACATTGGGCTATTGCTATATAACACTGGGTAAGACATTTACTTCTCTAAACTTCTACTTACTGATTTGTAAAGTTGGGCTAATGATATCTGTAATATCCATGGATTCTAAGCTGTTAACAGCTAGAGGAAAGATTATAATAAACTCAACTACGTTGAGATATTAGGGATGCAATGCTTCCTCCTAGGAAATTTTTATTGAAATGAGAATCATGGAATGGGAAATGCTTAAATCAAATGTATAAAGCTCAAATTGTTGACTTTTGCATACTAGAGTAATGGAGAACAAATTACATGTAGGGTAGGAGGACTTGCTTTTCAATCATACCCCTATACAACGTTGGTCTAGTATTGAAAAATGAACTGGGCTTGGTCTAGGAATTCTGGGTTTTTGTGTAGCTTTCTGGTTTTTTTAATCATACATTAATTATTAAACAATTTTTTCTTCTTAAATTTTAAGTTCTAGATGCTCTACTTTCCTCCTATCCCTTCTCCACTGAATGAGAAGGCAATATGATTAATCATCCATGAATAATTATAACATTAGCAATATCATAAAAAACCAAAAAAAAGAAAAGCAAGAAAACTAGACTTTAATATGCTCTCAGGGTTCTTCAATTTTCTCTTTCTCTCTCTTAGAATTCATATTTTCATCATGAGTACTTTGGAGTTGTCTTGGGTCGCTATATTGGTCAGATACCCATATCTTTCACAGCTGATAATCATTACAATATTGCTGTTATTGTGCATGACAATTTGGTTCTTCTCATTTCACTTTGCATCAGTTCATGTAGATCTTGCCATGTTTTTTGGAAATACTCTCTTGAACTTTTTTGAACATCACATTTTCTATTCAACTCTGTTCTTTTAATCAGCAATGCTTAGATGACATCTATATCATTTAATATCAATTTTTTCCACTTAAAGAACTACATTCAGTTTTTCTAGGTAGACTATTCTTGATTGTATTCCTATCTCCATTGCCCTCTAGAATGTTTTATTTCAAATCCTTCACTCCTAATATAGAAGCTGCTAGGTCTTTTGTGATCTTGACTATGGCTACGTAATATTTGAATTGTTTCTTTCTGGCTGCTTGCAATTTTCTCCTTAATATGGGAGCTCTGGAATTTGACTACAATATTCCTAAGATTGGGACATTCCAATATTGGGACATTTTTACTTGATAATTTCTGGAAATGTGATGCTAGGCTCTTTTTAAAAAAAAAATCACAGCTATCAGGCTGTCTAATGATTCTTAAATTATCTCTCCTTGATCTGTTTTTCAGGTAAGTTGTTTTGCTGATGAGATATTTCACATTTCCCCCCTCCCATTCATGTTTTATTATTTCTTTTTGTCATATGGAGTCATTAGTTTCCACTTGCCCAATTCTAGTTTCCAAGGAATTATTTTTGTCTGTGGACTTTTGTACCTCTTTTTCCATTTGGCTAATTATACTTTTTTAAGGAGATCTTTTTTCAGTGAATTTTTTGTCATTAGGCTAAAGTCATTTTTTAATGTGACTTTTTAAAATCTTTTAAATATATAATTTATTTATTTTTCAATTCTCACCCTTCACTTCCACAAATATTTGAATTCAAAATTTTCTCTCTATTTCTCCCCACTCCCACCCCAGGACAGCATGCACCCCATCCACCCCTTCCTTCAGTCTATCCTCCTTTCTATTACCCACCCTTCTTCCATCCCCCTTTCCCTCTATTTTTCTGTAAGGCAAAATAGACTTCTATACACCATTGCCTATATATCTTAATTTCCAGTTGCATGCTAAAACTTAACTTGAAAGTATTAAAGTTTTGAGTTCCATTTTCTCACCTTCCCTCCTCACCCACCCTCACTGAGAAAACAAACAATTCAATATAGGTCATATATGGGTAACAATGTAAGGCACTACCATAATGATTATGTTGTAAAAGACTAACCACATTTCCCTCTCTCCTATCCTGATCTCCATTTATTCCATTCTCTCCCTTGACCTGTAATCTCACAATAGTGTTTGCTTCTGATTATCCCTTTGCCTAACTTGCTGTCCCTTCAATTATCTTCCCTCTTCTATCCCCTTCGCCCTTGCCTTCCGGCAGGGTAAAATAGATTTCCATATCCAGTTGAGTGTGTTATTCTTCCTTAAGCCAAGTCATGAGAGTAAGGCTCACTTATTTCCTTTCATCTCCTCCCTCTTCCCTTCCATTGTAAAGGTTCTTTCTTCCCTCTTTTATGTGAGATAATTTACTACATTCTACCTCTCCCTTTCTCTTACTCCTAGGACATTCCATTCAACAGTAAATTTTATTTTTTTAGGTATTCTCCCTTCATATTCAGCTCACCCTATGCCCTCTGTCTCCGTGTGTGTGTATATATATGTTTATATGTATATATGTGCACAGCCACATATACCCATGTACATATACATACCTACACATATATAATATACATACTCATACACATCTCCCCCCCCCTCTCCCTCTCTCTCTCTCTCTCTCTCTCTCTCTCTCTCTCTCTCTATATATATATATATATATATATATATATATATATATATATATATATATATATATATATATATATATATACCCTCTAACTACCCTAATACTGAAAAAGGTCTCATGAGTTACAAATAACATTTTTCCAAGGAGGAATGTAAACAGTTCAACTTTAAAATTTAATGAATTCCTTAAGGCTTCTCTTTCCTGTTTACCTTTTCACATTTCTCTTAATTCTTGTATTTGAAAGTCAAATTTTCTATTCAGCTTTTTCCAACAAGAATGCTTGAAAGTCCCTTATTTCATTGAATTTCCATTTTTTCTCCTGCAATATTATATTAAGTTTTGCTGGGTAGATTCTTGGTTTTAATCCTATCTCCTTTGACTTCTGGAATATCATAAACCCTTCAGTCCCTTCATAAAGAAATTACTAAATCATGTGTTATCATGATTGTACTTGCACAGTACGTGAATTGTTTCTTTCTGGATGCTTGTAATATTTTCTCCTTGACTGAGAACTCTGGAATTTGGCTACAATATTCCTAGGAGTTTTCCTTTTGGCATATCTTTCAAGAGATGATCAGTGAATTCTTTCCATTTCTATTTTACCCTCTGATTCTAAACTATCAGGGCAGTTTTCCTTGATAATTTCTTGGAAGATGATGTCTAGGCTCTTTTTTTGGTCATGGTTTTCAGGTAGACCAATAATTTTTAAATTATCTCTCCTGGATCTATTTTCTAGGTCAGTTGTTTTTCCAATGAGATATTTCACATTGTCTTCTATTTTTTCATTCTTCTGGTTTTGTTTTATAATTTCTTGGTTTCTCATAAAGTCATTAGCTTCCATCTGCTCCATTCTACTTTCTAAAGGTCTATTTTCTTCAGTGAGCTTTTGAAACTCCTTTTCCATTACACAAATTCTGCTTTTTAAAGCGCTCTTTTCCTCATTGGCTTTTGGACATCTTTTACCATTTGTGTCTATTTTTAAAGATGTTATTTTCTTCAGCATCTCTTTGGGTCTTCTTTAGCAAGCTTTTGATTCACTTTTCATGATTTTCTTACATTGCTCTCATTTCTCTCCCCAGTTTTTCCTCTACCTCTCTTACTTGATTTTCTAAATCCTTTATGAGCTCTTCCATGGCATGAGACTATTGCATATTTTTTTTGGAGATTTTAGATGTAGAAGCCTTGACTTTGATGTCTTTCTCTGATAGTATGCTTTGTTCTTCCTCATCCAAAAGAATGGAAGAAAATACTTTTCCGCAGATCATATGCACCTATTAATTAATGAGAAAGAGCTTTCCATTTAAATTACATTATATTTGGCTCCAACATCTTTCATATTCATTACATAAGTCAGTGGGGCAACTGGTATTACAAGCACCCCATCATTTCCCCTCAACAAATGGGGCCCATGGGGTAAGGGGCAAAGGTTTTTCTTCCACAACTACTTCCTGCTAAAATTGGATGTAGAGCTGTCCCTGACACAAGAAGTCCTATTTAAGAGATCAGTTCTTTAGCTGGCATCTGGAGTTTGGTTAACTTCAGGTCCAGAGATAATATCACCTTCATGGATAGGAGGTGATAGCCAGCTTAATTGATCAGGCATCTGCAAGTGGTGGGTACTAAGCCTATAGGAAAAAAATCTAACAAACAAGTTTAACAGATGAAAAGACAAAAAACAAACAAAGAAACAAAACAAGGAAACACCAGAAGCAGGGTAAGATATAAGGTCTGCTGTGATTCTGGAGTCCATAAACTCATTATCACAGCCTCATTCATGGTAGAATATATGAGTTAAGGGTGCAATTTGGCTATCATCCTCTCCTGAATAAACAACAGTTACAGAATTATCTTTCCCTTGTGCTATAATTTCCGCAGCCTTTGGAATGTTGTCTGGCTTCCATTTTAGCCATACTTTAGCTCCTAATTTTATTTCATCAGTAGAACCCAACCCTTCAGTTCCTCTATTATTTCAGAAGGAGGGTAGGTATTCACAAGTGGTCTTGTTTCACAAGGAATAATAATCACTTGAACTATTGTATCATTTTTACAAAACTGTATGGGTACATCACCTAAATTTTGGAATGTTACAATAATTTCTCCTTGATAATTAGAATCTGCCTCTCCAGCCAATATATGCATTCCTCAAGCTGCTAATCCTAATCTGGGCTGGGGTGTGGCCAATTTCCTATTCTCCCTGAAGGTGCAACAAGCTTGGATAAAAGGGTTCAGCAGGATCTGTAGGGGCAGTTCTTAGTTCTCTATCAAGTCCCTTTTCTTGATACATTCGATATAGTTCATTAGTTGGAATATCATCTATGCTTCTAAAATCTACCCCCGATCTCAATAGAGCAGTAAATAATTCTCTCCTTGTCAATTTATTCTGATCTTGAATCCTCTGTAAATTTACTCTTTTCAAAATCTCCTAAGTCACCTAACTGTGAAATCTTGTCCAGCACCTCTGAAAGAGGGTGTCCTATTTCCCTAATTATTAGAGTCAAAATCAAATGTTTGTAAGTAGGAGGAGCCATCTTCACTATTATATTCCTATGGTAAACTGCAAAGGGAGTTCCACAGTATGCATCTGCATTTCTGATCATTATGGCAGTCTGCATTACCTCCTCCTTTAACTTTCTTATATAGTCCCCAAGTGAACACCAGGGTCTGTCTACACTAGATCACATAGAGTCAGTAAGACACTGTCTTACTGCAGAAGAAAGTTAACAGATTAATTGTATTGTTACCTCCTTGAGTATTAAAATCTCTAAAAGTTGGCTGTACAAAAGGATTGTGGCTAATACCTATACATGTCAGTCAATCTACAGGATCAACAGCTATTCTTCCAGTGTTGTCATCACTGATTCTCACCATCCAAGATATTGACAATTCTCCCATCTGTTGGGTAAATTTGCCCAAAATTTCTGTGTCCTCCTGCTGAGTAACATCCTCAATTATTTCCTTAAACACTGAGTTACCTCCTTGGTTCTCCTGTTTCCACTTCACCATTGGGCATGCTTCTGGCTATGAAACTTCTTCCTCTAAAGTTATTTCACTTCCTTTGTCACCGTGGCAACTAGACTGGGTGTGCACAATGGTCAGGTGTGCATTTCTTTTGTTAGCCTTCAGCTTTTTCCATGCTAAATGAACAGCCTTTCCTTTGCCTGAGACCTCCCAGGTACTCTTGTACTCTTTTTGCATCTGACTTTTTTCCTTAAGCAGCTCATAAACTGTTAGTAAAATCTAGCCTCTCCTACTTACCCCTGCTAACTCCTTCCCTGGTCTTATTGGTATTCTCTGCAAACACCTTTGAAAATCTTCTGGTTCACCCTCCTGTAATCTCTCTTCCTTATTTTCACAGGGTTCAGTGCTTTTAGCCCACTCCCTTGCTAACAAGGAAAACAGTAAATTCTCCCATCCTGGGATATTAGAGTCTTCCTCTAAATCATTTCTGCCTTCAAATAGAGATTTTTTTTTACTTTGCAGTCCTGTTCATGATGCTAAATGTGTTGCCAAGGCAATACTCACAGCACTGGTGGTGACTATGAGTATGCCAGCATAGTTCTCAGTCTCAACATATAAAAGACTGTCCATATACAAAGCAGAAAAAAAAATTATTTAAGTACCCAGAACCAGAAAGCAAAATCCATCATGGTGACAAAGAAGTTAATGATCACAGCAGAGGTCAAAGCCATTCTCAAACCTGCCCTCCCTCAGCCAGGGCCTTCTCAACTGTCAACTGTCAGTGTGTCAGCTGGCCTGTGTCAGTTGACTTGGGTTCTATCCCCTCTGACTTGACCCCACTCACTTCCTCCAGGTTCTGCTCCACCCTTCCTGTTCTGCCTCTTCAGCAAGCTCCTCCCACCACAAGTGACCCAGGTTTCCAGGCAATTTAAGCCAATCATATGAGCCTATTGATTAATGAGAAAGATCTTTGCATTTAAATTACTATTACACCCTTTTTTGTGCATTTTCTCAGCCAGTTACTTGACTTTTGAGTCCTTTATGAAGTGGAGGATATACTACCCTAGGTTTCAGAGGTTTTGTGCAGCTGTTCTCTGAGATATCTCTAGGAACTTGTAAGTTCTCAGTTCCTCCAAGGTGGCACAATCAAGGGAGTGGATTTTACTCCTCTCCTGGCCTGTGCTGTAGTACATGAGCAACCATCAGCATTTTTTTCTGCTCTGGAACTGCCAGTAGGATTCTCTCTTCACAACCATTCCCAGCTCCTCCATGCCGGGCCTCCTTCTCACCCCAGCATTTCCACTCAGGGCTGAGACCCAGATCAGTTGCTTTTTTCCTCCAGGGTCTTTAGGCTAAAGGCTCTAAAAGTGGATGCTGCTGCCACAGTAACTGCTGCCACCCTGAGGCCAACTCTGGGGCTGGACCTCACTCCCCTCTCACCCAGATGACTGAGTTTTCTTACTGACCTTTGAAGCTGTCTTTGGCATTTGTGGGTTAAGAAATCTGGGAACCCCCTAATGTGGTATTTTCTTCAGTAATTTTTTTTGTGTGCCTCTCTTTCCAAGCTGCTAATTCTCTTTTCAGTGTTTGCTGGCATCACTTTCATTTCTCTTCTCAAATTTTCATCTACCACTATTTTTATTTTCTTTAATTCTTTTACAAATTCTTGCTGTCTGGGGTGCAATTAACATTTTTCTTTGCAGCTTTCCCCGCAGCTTTTTTTTTTTTTTAACATTTTTTTATTCTAAGTTTATGTCTTCATTTTCCCTACTACCCTATTAGCTTTTTATGGTCAAGTGTTTTTTTGTTTGCTAATTTCCCCAGTCTATGTCTTCCTTTTGAAATTTATGTTAATTTGGAATTTATGTTAAAATTGGACTCTGATCACTTGGATGTGCAGAGGCACTGTGCCAAACTTCAGACTTCTTCCTACTGCTATTTTCAGAACTTGTTCTGGGAGTCTGCAAGTTTTTGATCCTTTTGAGATGGTGTTATCCTGGGAAAGGTGTGGTTATTGCTTTCCTGGTCTGTGTTCTGGGTTTTACCCAGGAAAGATGCTTGTTCCTCTGCCACTACAAGTGCTATTGCTCCTTGTGAATATGGAACTGTGAACAGGGCCCCTTCTCTCTTGTGACTGATAATAAGTGCTCCTCTGTGACTGATAATAAGTGCTCCTCCCCATCCTGAAATTGGAACCAGAATGACTTATAAGCAATAGAGTTGTCAATCAGTGCCAGCTGCACACACTGCCAGCAAAACATCCTTTTCTGATCTGTTATCTAATGCTGCCTCTGGGCTGAGAGATCCTGAAGCTTTTGCTGCTGCCCCATTGCTGTTGCTCTTGCCATGCCCTGTGCCTGTGCCCACTGTTACAGACCTCTCTTGAAGACCTAAGTTGTCTTAGGGTCGAAAAAATTCTATCTCTAACCATTTCTTGACTTTGCCACTCTGAAATTTGATTTGAATTGTTATTTTAAAGTTCTTAAAAGGGAATGTTGAAAAAGTTCATCTGGATGCTGATCTGTACTCTTCCATCTTGTCTCCCCATTATCTTTCCAATATAAATCATTCAGCACTCTTCATGTGGGGTTAGATTTCTTTAACTGACCAGGCTGAAAGAAGACAACCTTTGTTTTTAGATTATCAGATTTAGATTTGGAAGGAATTTTGGAAGTCATCTGGTTAAATACCCTCATTTTATAGATGAGTACACTGAAGCCCAAAGAGGGCAGTCCCTTTTCCAAGGTAACTAATAAATAGTAGAGCTGGCGTTTGACATGTAGGTCTTTTTACCTTCAGATCCATTGTATACCCCATCATATTGCCTAGTCTCTTTTCTTCTCCTGAAACTCATTCAGTGGTTTACAATGGACCCAGTGTAGTCCTGCTCACATGGCTTGATCAGTCCTGAAAAAGAGGTGGTAAATAAAACAACAGTTTTCTTAGTGAGAGCACAATTATTTATGTGTGTGTGTGTGTGTGTGTGTGTGTATTTTCCCTTCCCCATTTCACACTCAGTAAGATCTGTCTTCTACATTACCAGTCCACTTGGCAAGTAACCTGGGACAGGGGCCCAGATAATAATGCATGGCTGGTGTACAGGGAGATAAGCAGTCTAAGAAGGAAAGACAAATATTTCAAGTGGAATGATAAACAGATAATTCCTCAATAATCTGAGCACCCTCTGAGCATCCCTATACTTAATCTTCCTTGAGAGTTCTCCTAAGACCCCCTCTCACAATAAGAATGTGTGTGTCCTATGTGTGGGGAGGAATAGAAGCTGGGGGTGTGTGGGAAGAAAATGGTCATATTCAGACTAGAGAGAAAGGGTATGGATTTGATTTCACCCCTCCAACATCTGGTGTTCAGATTGACATAACTGCTGCCAGAAGAACAAACAGAGCTTTCCTCTGAATTCAGTAGAGGAAAGACAATCCCCAGCAGAGAGTTCTAAGCCATGTTAATGAGAGTCATGCCCTGGGCAAGTGTGTGGGAAAACTCCTGCACTAGGCCTTGGGGAGCAGAGATAGAAAGACCTAGAGGGACACAAATGCCAAAAATGTCCAAGAATGAAAACACTGGTGTGAACAGAAATGTTCAGTTTGGCCACAAAGCATTTCCATCTTTAACCTGAATGCTTTGAACAGGGACATTCTTAAAAGCAGGCATAGTAGGTGGGTGTTCATATAGTATTATGTATGAGGTATCAGAAAGACTAGCCTCCAAATAGCTCCCCCTTTGACTTTTTTCAGTGCCTGAAATTCAAAGATTAGATTCATTCTTTTGGGATAAGGCATTAAAGACCTCCATTAAAATGCAAATTTTGATTCCTCTGAGATGGTGACATGCAATGATGTGAACCATCCGTCCTCCCTCCTCCCCCCAGTATCATGGAGAGAATGTTGGCATTAAATTAAAAATGTTAGGTTCCATGACCAGAACAGCTTGGGATCATGGAAAATACTGCATCATTTTCCAAGTGTAATCCAACCTACTCCTCCTTTATTCATTTTGGGCATTTACTGTCCACCTACAATTGCTGTCCAGGAAACAAATGCTAATAAATAAACTCCTAGGTTGCATCATCCGTGATGTCTATGAAGAATAAAAGTGGCAGGTGAAGAAAATGAAAATTCAGAGACACATAGTAGACTTATGATCACAAAGTCTCTGCTTCCATTTAAGAAATATATACTCCAAAAAGAAGATGGACCCTTCATACTGTGAAAGCAAAGGATGAGAGGTAATGTAAAGGCAGGTAGATGGCACAGTGGATAGACACTTTGATCTGAAATCAGGAAGGCTTAAATTCAATTCAGACCTCATACATTTACTAGCTGGGTGACCCTGGGCAAGTTTTAGCCTCTGTATGCCTCAGTATCTTTATCTGTAAAATGGTGAAAATAACATCAACTTCCCAGGATTGTTGTGAGGATCATCTGGAATAATATTTTTAGAATGTTTTACAAACTTCAAAGTACTACAAAGATATTATTATTATGTTCATCATTATCCTTATTTTCTTATTACTATGTATAACTTGAGTGCCACCCTGATACCTATGGAATATTAAAAGACCTAGCCAAAGAACTCTAACATTTGGTTAGATCTGTGGGAAAAGGTCAATAAGAGTGACACAGGATGGAAAAGCATGGTTGGGATGCTACATGAACACGTGGGTGAATTACTAAGTTGGATGAGGTCATAAATTTATTAAAATAATGAATCAATAAGTATTTACCAGACATCTCCAATATGTACTAGGTGCTGGGAATATAAAGACAAAAATGAAAGACTCCCTACTTTCAAGGAACTTATATCCTGTCATAGGAAGGAGGTATGTGTGTGTGTGTATACATACATACATATATGTATGTATGTATATTCAATATGTACATATGTGTATAAAATAAGAGGGAATTTTTGTAGGAAGTAGGGAGGGAGGAAGGCACTAACATCTGGGAGGGATCAGGAAAAAGAACATGATGAAACTGATGATTGAACTGAGAGGGTCTTGGAATGTATTGCTTGCCACAAGCTATTTCTGATCATTAACACTTGATTGTAAGTATATTTATCAAATTCTTTCAAAGGTAATAGTTAATTTAAACTGGGCATAAGGGGCTCTACAACCAAGGAGCAATGTAAGGTGACTGGGAAAGAAAAGAATTAATAAGAAGGCAGGACAGTATAGTGGAAGTCACACTGAATCTGGAGTTAGGGGAACTGGATTCAAATATTGGCTCTGTATGACCTTGGATAAATCACTTCCCCTCATATCTCTGGACTTTAGTTTCTGCAATTCAGAAAATCAATATGTCAGACTTTATGATCCCTGAGGTCCTTTCCAGCTCTAAAATTTTATGACCTATAAGATTACAGCACCTAAACCAAACTATCTTCTTAACCATTTTGACACAGGCTAGAAGGTTTGATGGAATTATAGAATCTCACATCTTGCAGGGACCACAGAGTAATTTAGTGAAACTTGCAAATAAGCAAGATTCCTCCTTACACCATCATTGGCAAGTGGTCATAAAGCTTTTTCTTGAAAGCTCAAGTTAAAGAGCAAACCATTACTTCCCATGGCAGCCAATTCTATGTTGAGAGAGTTCTCATTGTGAGGAAGTTTTTCCTTTCATCCAACATGTTTGTTTCTTTGCAACTTCTACCCATTGCTCCTAGTTCTGCCCTTTGGGGTCAAGTAGAATACATCTAATTTCTCTTCCACCCTTTAAGTACTAGGAGTCAGTTATGACATCCTCTGTTTTCTTCTTTCTTCTAGTATAAACATTATTCAATTATGAATAATGAATGAAAAGTTATGATGTCCCTCATTTGCTTGTCTTTTCCAGTCTCAACATTGTTCAACTGATACTCATATGGCATAGTGAAGGGGTACTACCCCATGCTACAATGTTATCTCTCTGGACATTCTATATATAGCTTGTCAACATCCTTCTGAAAATGTGACACCCAGCACTGAGCACAATTCTCCAGTTGTGGTCTGACCCAGACAGTATGCAGCAAGAATACCATCTGTCTTGATTCCAAACCTCTTTTTTACTCTTCTATTTATTTTATTTTTAATTTATGGAATAAAACAAGTTTTTTTATAACATAACATAAGAAAAATGATTGCTCATGAAACCACAAATCTATTATGTACAACTTGCAATTCTTTAAAAATATATAATAGCCATCATTTAGATTTCTTCTTTTCCATTTTCTTCCCTCCCACACACCCTAGAGATGGTTACCATTAGACATAATTAGGTATATATATATATAGTATATATGTATACGTATACATATATATTATATATATACATAATTCTATACTTTTTATCAGTTCTTTCTCTGGATGAAGATAGTATCTTCCTTTACATATCCTTTGTAGTTAATTTGAATATTTGTAATAGTAAAAAATGACTTGTTTACTTGATACAAAATTTATTTTAAAGCAGCCTAAGCACACATCAGGTTTTTTGGTTGTCACATCAAACTCTACTTATCCTGAGAGCACAGCACCAGTCTCTATTGCTGGGTAGGGATCAATAAAATTTGAGAAAGAAGCCAGCCTTGCTTAGCCTTCTTCTCAACAATTACTATATTTGTCAGGTGTAGAATTTTTTTTTATGGTATGGTGGAAAGAATGCTGTACAGCAGGTTACACTACAAATCTATTTTTTAAAATGATCATTATTTTTAACATTCTTTTAAAAACAATTGGTTTTTAGGATGTTTTAATACTATTTTTTGGATAATTATAATTTATTTAATTTTAATATTCCTTTTAAAAATTCTAAGTTTCAGAAAGTTTTGCAACTAATCTTTTTAAAATTTAGATATGACAGACCTCTGGGAAAAATCAAATGGGGATAGTAGTACATGGCACCTACACAAAAATTGATCATATGTTAGGGCATAGAAACATCAAAATCAAATGCCTTAAGGCAGAAATATTAAATGCATCCTTTTCAGGTCATAAAGCTGTAAAAACTTTCAATAAAGGACTGCAGAAAAGATTAAAATTAATTGGAAACTAAATAAATTAATCCTGAAAAATAAGTGAACCAAAGAACAAAACACAGAAACAATCATTAATTTCATTGAAGAGAATGACAGCAATGTGACAACACTTTATGGGATGCAACCAAAGCAGTAATTAGGGGAAAATTTATTTCTCTAACTTCTTACATAAATAAAATACAGAAAGAGCAAATCAATGAATTGGGTATGCAACAAAAACAGAAACAAAACAAAACTAGCAGAAGAACAAATTAAAAATCCCCAATTAATCACCAAATTGGAAATATAGAAAATCAAAGGTGAGATTAATGAAATTGAAAGAAAACTATTGAGCTAATAAATGAAATGAGAAGTTGGTTTTATGAAAAAGACCACTAAGACAGATTAAGCCATTGATTAATTTATTTAAAAAAAAGAAAAAAGAAAACCAAATTTCCAATATCAAAAATGAAAAGGGTAAATCACCATCAATGAGGAGGATATTAAAGTAAATATTAGGACATATTTTTATCTAATTTTATATATATATGCATATTATATATACATATATATATATAATTTTATCTAAGTCTTACCAAATTCTACCAAACATTTAAAGAATAGTTAATTCCAATATTATGTAAACTATTTGGCAAAATTAGCTTAAGAAGTATCCTACCAAATTCTTTTTACAACACAAATATAGTGGTGATACTTAAACTAGGAATAATTAAAAGAGAGAAAGAAACCTATAGACTAGTTTCCCTAACAAATATTGAAGGAAATTGCCACAATATACCCCAAGGTTCATAGATTATGACTAAGTCTGATTTACACCAGGAATGTGGGGTTAGTTCTCTATTAGGAAAACTATCAGCATAACTGATCATATTAATAACAAAATCAACAGAAATCATTTAATAATCTCAATAGATGCAGAAAATGCTTTTGACAATATATAGTAACCATTCCTATTAAAAACACTAGAGAGCACAGGAATAAATTGAACTATTCTTAAAATGATAAGTAGTATCTATCTAAAATCATCAGCCATCATTATAATAGGGATAAGCTAGAAGCCTTCCCAATAGGATTGGGGTGAAGCAAGGATGTTTGTTATTACCACTATTACTCAACATTGAATAGAAATATTAGTTATAACAATAAGAGAAGGACATAGAAGAAATTAGAATAGGCAATGAGGAAACAGAATTATCACTCTTTTCAGAGGATATCATGGTATACTTAGAGAATCCTAGAAAATCAACTAAAAAAACTACTTGAGATAATGAACTGTTTTAACAAAGTTCCAGGATATAAAATAAACTCACATAAATCACCGATATTTCTGTATATTATTAACAAAACCCTACATCAAGAGATAGAAATTAATTTGAAATAATTGTAGACAATATAAAACACTTGGAAGTCTACCTGCCAGGACAAACCAAAAACTATATGAACACAATTGCAAAACACTTTTCACACAAATAAGCTAAACATGTAACAACTGGATAAATATCAATTGCTCTTGAGCAGGCCAAATCCATATAATAAAAAATGACCATTCTACCTAAATTAATTTACTCATTCAGTGCCATCCATACTAATCAAACTACCAAAAATTATTTTATAAAATAAAAATAAGAACAAAGCTTTTCTGGAAGATCAAAAAGCTCAAGAATATCAAGGGAATTAATAGAAAAAAATGCAAAGGAAGATGGCTTAGCCATACCATATCTAAAACTATATTATAAAGCAGTAATCATCAAATCTGTCTGGTACTAAGAAATAGAGGGGTAGATTAGTGGAATGGATTAGGCACACAAGACACAGTAATAAAGGACCATAGTAACCTATATTTGATAAATCCAAAGATACTAGCTTCTGGATTTAATAAAAATTCTGGGGAAAGTGGAAAAACTATGGCAGAAAGTAAGCATAGACTAGCATCTTATACTGTATACCAAGATCAGGACAAAATGGATAGGTACATGATTTAGACATAAAGTTTGCTACCATAAACAGATTAAGAGAGCAAGGAATAGTTTACCTGTCAAATCTATGGAGAAGAGAAGGATTTTTAACCAAATAAGAGACAGAGAACATTGCAAGAATTACATTTCATAATTTTGATTATATTAAATTAAATACTTTTTGCACAAACCAAAACAATGCAATCAAGATTAAAAGGAACACAGAAAATTAGGAAACAACCTTTATAGGAAGTGATTCTCATGAAGGTCTCATTTCTTAATAGTATGGAGAACTATCAAATTTATAAGAATACAAGCCATTCCCCAAATGATAAATGGTCAAAAAATGTAAACAGTTACTTTTCAAATGAAGAAATCAAAGCTATCTGTGGTCATATGAAAAAAATGTTCTAAATCACTATTGATTAGAGAAATGCAAATTAAAATAATTCTGACACCTATCAAATTGACTAATATGACAGAAAAGGAAAATGATAAATATTTGATAGGATGTGGAAAAATTGGGACATTAATACGCTGTTGGTGGAGTTGTGAACTGATCTAACATTTTCAAGAGCAATTTTAAACTATGCCCCAAAGGCAACCAGACTATATTCCCTTTGATACATAAATGCCTCTACTAGGTTTGCATCCCAAAGAGATCATAAAAAACAGAAAAAGGACCTGCATGTACAAAAATATTTATAGTAGCTCTTTTTGTGGAATATTTGGATATTGTGGGGATGTCCTTCAACTGAGGAAAGGATGAACAAGCTGTGGTACTTGAATGTAATGGAATACTATTGTAGTATAAAAAATGATGACCAGGTGGATTTTAGAAAAATCTGGACTTACATTAAGTAATGCAAGTTGAAGTGAGCAGAAGCAGAAGAGAATTTTACACAGTATTAGCCTCATTGTGCAATGATCAATGATGAAGACATCAGTTTTTCTCAAGAATACAATGATCCAAGACTATTCCAAAGGAATCATGATGAAAAATGTTATCTACCTCCAGAGAAAGAACTGATGGAGTCAGTTGATTGAGCTGATTGAAGCATAATATTTTCATGTTTTTAACTTTTTAAATTTTTAAAAATTTTGCTCTGTTTCTTCTTCACAAAATTACTAATATGGAAACATGCTTTAGATGACTGCACATGTATAGCCCATATCAAATTGCCTACCATCTTAGGGAGGAGAAAGGTGAAGGAAGAAGGGAGAAAAATCTCAAATTCAAAAGTTTTTTAAAAATAAATGTTAAAATTATCTTCACATGTTACTGAAAAATGATCATTTAAAAAGGATTCATTTAAAACATTTTTGAGTTCCAAACCCTTTATCTCTATAGCCCCTTCCCATCCAGTGAGAAGGCACGCAAAAATATGTCAATTATATATGTGAAATAATAAAAGTCCATACTAGTCATATTAAAAAAAGCACGAATTTCTTTTTAAATTGAAAAATAAACCTCCAATTTGCATGCAGTGTTCACCAATTCTCTCTCTGTAGGTGAATAGCATTTTTTATCATGGGTCCTTTAGAATTTTCCTGGATCATTTTCTTAGAGTAGCTAAGTCTTTTACAGTTGATTATCATTACAATTATTGTATGCAATATTGTCCTGGTTCTTCTTAGTTCACTTTGTATCAATACATGTAAATCGTCCTAAGTTTTTCTGAAGCCATCCTACTCATCATTTCTTTAGATATAATAGTATTCCATAACAATCATATGCCACAACTTGTTTAGCCACTCCTCAATTGATGAGCACCCCCTCAATGTCCATTTCTTTGCCACCACAAAAAGAACTTCTGTAAATATTGACACATATTAATTCTTTTCCTTTTTTTTCTTTTTGGTACAAACCTAATAATGGTTTTGCTATATCAAACAGTATGCACAGTTTGACTTTTTTTTTATCCTGAAAAACTCTTTATTGCAGGTGCAGCGGAATAGCTGGACAAAGTTTAGATATTTTCAATTTTGTTGGCAACATCTAAAGTATCATAGTCTGGAGCAAGTCAAACATAGGCCTTCTTCTCTCCATCAGATCAATCAGTGTGTTGACCTTGGCCACATCGATGTCATACAACTTCTTTACTGCCTGCTTGATCTGATGCTTGTTGGCCTTGATGTTTACAGTGAAGTCTAGGGTGTTGTCCTCAGTCTTCTTCATAGTTGACTCAGTGATCGAGGGGAACTTAATGATGGCATAGGGATCAAGCTTGTTTCTTTGAGGGGCACTTTTCTGAGGGTATTTGGGCTTCCTCAGAAGTCTCAGTGTCTTGAGTCGCTGGAATGTGGGGTATGTTTGGATATTCTTCTATTTGTAGCTATGGACACCCTTTAACAACACCTTTTTAGCCTTCAAGGCCTTGGACTTGTCTTCTGTCTTGGGAAGGATAAAGTCTTCCTTCTTTGCCTTTGGCACCATCTTGGGAAAAGAGTCTTCTGTAGTGCTTCTCATGAATTTATAAAACAAATTTTGATGGACTTTTCTGATATAGCTCCAAATTGTTTACTAGAATGGTTGAATTAATTCATAACTCCATCAATGGTGCATTAATGTTCCATTTTTTTTTTCACATATCCCTTCCAGAATTTGTCATTTTCCTTTTCTGTCATTATAGCCAATCTGATAGGTGCAAAGTTGTTCCTTGGGTATGTTTTAATTAGCATTTGTGTAATTAATTTCACTACTAATTTGATGTGTTCCTTTGCAAATGTTTGATATTGGTCAATTCTTCTCTCTGCCTCATTTTCTTAATTTTTAAAATGAGTAATTTAGGCTAAATATCTCCAACAGTCTATTATGTCTCCTGATTCCTAGAAGTCTTAAATTCAGTTAATCTCTGAAGTCACTATCTTGATATTCTCCATGTCTGGACTGGTGGCTTTGGCACTGTACTTTGTTTATGTATACTTAATTGACAAACATTCATTAAATGCTTACTGTGTGCTAGGCATTTTTCTTTCAAAGACAAAAGTCATACTAGTGTTGATATATAGAATTACAAGGCTACATGCCTAATGTGATATATTGTGGAAATAAAAGCAGTTTGAGAGCTATCCCAGCATCTCCAGGCTTCCAGATATGACCTTGGTCCTCAGACTGTTACCAGAGTATGCACAATTAGCAAGTGATCTTGAATTCAGGGTGTAAAAACAACTTATGAGTTAAATATCACTAGGGCTGGATTTAGCTCAGGGTTCTGGGCTAGACATCCTATTTAAAACCATAACTATTCCTCCCCTTAATTTGTACAATAGGTGTGGTTTCTCTTATTCTAAAAGGAGTTTCAATATGTTTAGAATGGACTTCCAGTGGGAATCCCCTGGTTTCATACCAAGGTTAGTATATGTAAGAGAGGGGATATCTTGAAAATATTAATTTTCTCCAAATTCATGTAACCTTCAGTAAATTCTATTCCATTAAAACAACCGCTAATATGAAACACAGTCAGACTGTGGGAATCCTTTCAAAGCCCGACAAAGACATATGGTGATTTGAAATAAAAACTCCCACCAATTTTGTGGAATTCAGTTCATTTACTTGCTATATGCAGTATGCCTATTCCTATGTTAGGCCCTATGGACTAAATCATGACTCTTACATGAAAATTATAGTAGAAATTCATCAAATCTTGTTGATGTAATGCATAGTCCTATCTGATGAAAAGAATGAGCTGTTAATGTATAGGAGAAAGGGCACTGACTCAAGATTCAGAGTCCTAGGTTCAAATCCTACCTCTGATGCTTACCTACATAACTTTGGATTAAGTCACTTCACCTCCTTGGGTCTCAGTAAATCCTTTGTGAAATGAGGATGTTGTACTAGATAAGGGATTTTTTAATCTGAGGTTCAGGAATTTCCCCAGGGGTCTATGGATATATTTCAAAACTTGGATGATGTTGGGTGAGAAAATTACATCTTTGTTTTTCACCAAACTTTGATTTCATTTGTAGTTTAGTCTCATGTATTTTATTTTATGTGTTTAGAAACATTATTTTGAGGTCTCCCACTACATGCTGGACCATATCCAGTCCTCCTGACATATATTTAGTCACTGAACCCAGATGGCTCTGGAGGAGAAAATGAGGCTGGTGACTTTGCACAGTCTTCCTTCACTTCAATTCACTTGCATACCATGGCATCATCTCCCTAATGTCATTGTCCTCCTCGAGAATGAAGGACAAACACCAACCTCTGTGAGTAAAGGAGCTACCTACTGGGGACCAAACTGTAACTGGCCAGTTGGGCAATACAGATTATCTTCCCTCCTTCCCACAAAGAATGCAAATTTTTTAGTCTTTGAAACTTTTTTTTTAAGACTGGCTTTAACTCCAAATCATGACCAATAATAGGTTCCAGGCAAGTTCTACTTGGTCTGCTTCTGATTCTTAGTAGCTGTTTGACCTTGGGTCATTTAACCTTTCTGTGACTCAATTTTCTCAACTCCAAAATGAACAAGTTGGATTAGATGACCTCTGAGGCTCCCTCCAGTTTAAGATCCATAAACTTATACTGGTCAATACATCTTTTAAATCTCTAGGAGAGAACCAAATAGTAATAAGCTACATCGTTACTTAAAACCATGCATCAAATTCTGGGGTTCTTAACCTTTTGGTGTCATGGAACCCTCTGGCAGTTCAAAGCCCTTTACAAACTAATGTTTTCAGTGCATAAAATATAGAAGATTATAAAGAAAACTAATTATATTGAAAAAATATTATTCTGAGAAGGGTTTGATAGACTTTATCATCATCCCATCAAAAGGGTCCATGTCACAAAAAAGTTAAGAATCCTTGACCTCTGGCCTCCGAGGTTCTTTCTAGCTCAAAATCTATGATTCCAAGACAGAACAAGATTATTGAAATGGAAAGAAGGGAGGGATCACTGAGGGCTGGAATAATGAAGTTTTTTTGGATGATCTGGCACTTATGTTGGGCCTTGAAGGATGAGTAGAATTTGAATAGGTCAAGAAGAAGAAGAAGGAAATTTTACAAATGGTGAACTCATTAGCAAAGAGAAGACCTGGTCAAAGCATGGCATGCAGGTGGGAGTGCAGAAAATATGTTTCCAATTCTAAGAATCAAAAAAATACCACTATCCTAACTTTAGATTTCAGGGTTGCAGAGCCAATGGATGGTAGGAGTAGGTAATAGCAAGCAGACTGCTTTTCCATTCTCCCATGTCTTCCTTCTCCTTGCTGCCCTGCCCCCCTCCCCCACATTATCTATCTTCCCATATCCTGGAAAGCTCCCAGCCTAGGAACATGCTCCTGCTGAAAAGTTTCCCATTTAAGTTTTCTTTTCTCACTTTGTATCCTGGACTCCCCACTTTCAACATCTCCCAGTCTCCTGTGTCCATCTTTCATGTTACTGTCAAAGTTATCTTCTCTACCTAGCAAAAACAATGATAGTATTGCATTCATGTAGCACATCACACTTTCAAAGTGCTTCCCTTCTGGGAGCCCTATAAAACAGACAGGACAAATATTCTTGTTTCCATTTTATAGATGGGGAAACTACAGCCCAGAGAAGTTAAGTAACTTGCCCAAGGTCATAAAAAAAATTTGACAGAATAAAAAAATGACTATAAACCACCTCTAGTCTGCCTCTACTACCCCGTAATGATAATGACAACAAAAGCAATCACTCACATTTTTGTTTAATCACTCAAGTTTAAAGAAATGCTTTCTTTATAGCAATCATGAGTCATAAATAGTGCCAGTATTACCATCCCCTGCTACAGTAAGGAAAAAAAATCACTGGTTTTTCTAATCTAGCTGTTTTCTGTTTAAGAAGTTGTTTATTTCTGCCTGGTCATGCCCCCTTCTTCCTGCTCTATATAATTTCTGGAACATTTCTCCCCATACCCCCAACACTCCAATTAAGAAAATTCTATCTTTGAAATATTCTTGATTAGAAACTTCCCATTTCCTAGATGTTTGGTGTCCTCTCTACCTGTGACCTAAGGGGCAGAACACTGACAGATCCACCTTTAACTAAACCTTTCCCCTTTCTAGAAAAAATGAACCCTGTGCTGAGACAGCTGCTTTGACTTTAGAAATGCCTGAGCTGCCCAGGAGTATTAAACCATGATGAATCCTGTCTTTTCTGCTCTTACCTTAAGGCCATGTTATGTAGGTTGTTCGGTGATATCCCTGGTTATATACCTTTATTGTCCATATCTAGGACTACTTTGAAGTCATAGGAAAGGGGCCTTAGATTTCATGAAAGACAGCCCCACCATTTTATAGATAAGGAAACTGAAGCCAAGAGAGGAAAAGTGACTAGCCCAGGGTCACCCGGGTAGTATAAGTCTGAATAAGGTTTTAAATTCAGCTTTTCCTCACTCCAACCTCATCATATTAGTACTGGACTCAGTGTAAAGGAAGTCAGTGATATAGTTTGATTTGCAGGTGTCAATCTCAGCTTCTGTGGTAAAGGAACTCCTCTAGTGTGGAGGTGTTAATCCTGGTTAAAGTGTGAGGGCTTCATTGTTCAACCTTTATAAACTTCTTTCATTTTTGCTTTCCCTTACCTGTGTGTCTTCAGTTAAGACTCATGACCTTCCTTTTTGGATTTTCCTTTAAACACATCCAATAAGGATAAGCATGCTTTGTGAAGCTAGACTACTTCTTCAAGCAAGCCCCCTTTTAGTTCCAGCAACAGACCCTGACGTTTTCATTTCACACATTAGCCCAAGCAGACTCAGAGAATTTAAGCAGCTTACCCAAGGAAGTCCAGTTTGTAAGGGTTTGAATTTGAATCCACGTTTTGTTATTGAGTCTTGGGTTCTTTTACAGTGATGGTGAGGATGAGGATGATCTCTGCTTAGAGGAACAAATGCTGTGATTTTGGCTACCTTCATATTGATCAATTTCATTGTAAGTGATGATTTTGTCTGAAGTTAGAAAGTCTTGCCCAGGGTGGACTGGGTCTATATTTCAATCTGACCATAAAACCACATGTCTAGAAGGGCTACTAATTAATTAGCCCTTATCAGGATTAATTATAAAAGAGTGTCCTCAGCCTTAGGGAATGTGGTTTCTTTTGCATTTCATAATTAGAATTCTTTTGCAGATGCCAATTTTCTGGAGACTGAATAAATGGGGGAAATAGTTGTTTGGAATAGTGAAAAAAATTAAATTAAGTATGCTCTCTTGATCTTGGTTAGAATTAGTAATACATAGCAACTGCTATGCTATCAGTACTTCCTTTGGAGGAAATAGCTGCATCTACAAATAATGAGGAACCATAACAGTATTTTGGATCCAATCTTCTGCCCTGTCACACACACACACACACACACACACACACACACACATTTATTCTGGGCCAAATATCTAATCTCAGATTTCCTTTAGCCAGAAGCTTGTGCCTCCCAGGTGAAGCTAATAATCTACAGCCCTCCATACTGCAGGATAGGGCAAGAGTCAGGGTTCTTACCACACCATATGTTTTCCATCCCTAAGAAGCAGCTGTGAGGACATTAGAACTCAGCAACTTGGGCAGGAATTTGGCTGACTTGTATAGAGATCAACACCCCAAAGATGAAGAGAAAAAGCTGGTAAAGGTTATATTATAGATTTTCAAGATGGAAAGATTACTACATGGAACTCCTTTATTTTACATACAACTGAAGCCCAGGGAAGTTTTGTGACTTGCTCAGGGTCATATAGCTAGTATGAACAGAAGGCAGGATTCAAACACAAATCTTTTTTACTTTAATTCTATTCTGGTATCTACTAATGATCTACCTTGCTGCAACAGACTTTGGAAACATGACAGATGTAGGAGAGGAACACTATTTTTGGAGTCGAGACCTCAATTTTAATGCTAGCTCTCCTACTTACTGCATATTTTCCTCTTTTCCCAGTTGTTTTGGGCCACAGGTCTATTTATGGTATCTTTGATCTGAATGTTGATTTGATAAAAGGTAAGGGGAAAGAATAATAATTTATCAAGTGATTATTATGCATGAGACATTCTAAGTGCTTTACAAATATTATCTCACTTGAGCCTCACAACAACCTTTGTAGGTAGGTGCTATTATTATTTCCACTTGCAGTTTAGCAGAGTGAGACTGATGAATTAACTGACTTGGTTGATTTGTGTCCTCTCCAGATTCCTCTTTCAACATGTCTGTGTCTCTAAGGAAGGGAATAGGAGAGATACTCTAACAGATACACAATACTGAAGTGTGTATGAATTAATTCTTTCTGTCCTGCAATGTTTCCAACAATATGAAAATCAAGAGGAAGGAGAAAAGATGCACAGATAAAGATTCAAAATGAAATAGAAAAGATAGACTTGTAGTGCCAGAGACAACTCTTGATACACTCACAATTTTGTCAAAGGCCAGGGTAAAATAATGCCTTGCCTTATAAAAAGTGCCTACTAAGTACCAGTACATGTCTCACCATAGTAAAGCAGAGCAAGAAGCCCTGGCTGGTCTGAAGCAGCAATAGTACTGCAGATTCTCAAACATATCAGTCCAGGACAGCAGTACAGTGGGACTGAGTGAGAGAGAAGTGCAGAACTCCAAGTAACTGCAGCAGCTTCCCCTGGGACTATCAGCTCGCGGATTAAATGTCTGTAAGTCACCCACTTGAACTTCCAGGGGCCAAGATGGTAGAAGGATCTGTAAATGCTCTACCCTTCCCTTTGTTGACCTTGAAAAGCCCAGAGAATATTTCCCCAGGAAAAATCCTGGAACAATGAGATCAGCTGAAGGGGCAAACAGTCTCAACCCATGAGGCTAGGAAATTGGTAAAGGGGTGGGGGGATTCCTCTTACTGTGGCTGAAGGGGGCCAGTATAGGACTGGAGCTGTCTCAGTCAGCCTCACCTCAGTGAACCTGGAGGAGATCCTGAGCGCCAGTGGGGTAGAGCCTCTAATCACCAGCACCAGGTCCTCAGGCATGCTTCAGCACAGCCAAAGGAATCGAGAAGACACTAGCATAGACAGGGTTCACCCAACACTGAGTTTGCCTATGCTCTAGCTCAGGGGAGGAGACCTCCTGTGGCAAGATGACCCTACCCCACACTTAATGCAGCAAGCTCCAGAGTAACTCCTGGGAAACTCAGAAAGACTTCACCTGGCCTCTGCTTTGCTACATCAACCAGATCAGTACCAGGTAAACTGCAGCATTTTAGCTTCTAGGTGAAGGAACCAGAGACCACAATACACAAAGCCTCAAGTTCTAAGCACAAGAACCATGGGACAGAGGCCACTGTGCCACAGAAGCAGAGATCCACTTTAGAAGCTAGGAAGAGGGTGATTATCATGAGTGAGAAGCCAACCAGAAAAGAAAAGACCATAGAATCTTTCTATGGGAACAAGGACCAAAACACGAATATCAAAGATGTCAGTATTGAGAATGTACTGCCATCTGAAACTTCAGAATGGAATATGAACTGGTCTCAAGCCCAAAAGAGCATTCTTGGAAGAACTCAAGAAGAATTTTTAAAGTCAAAGTAGAGAACTAGAAGAAAAACTAGCCAATGATTTAAAAAATATGCAAAAGGAAGTCACAGAAGAATTTAAAAGGAAAATTAGACAAATGGAGAAGGAAGCAACAAACCTAATTGGGAAAATTGGATAAATGGAAAAGGAAGTACAAAAATTAACTGGAGAAAGTAACTCCTTAAAAGGAACAATTGGACAGATGCAAAAGGAAGTGCAAAAGTTAACTGAAGAAAACAAGCTGTTAAAATTAGAATTGGGCAGGTAGAAGCTAGTGATTCTACGAGACATCAAGAATCAGTCAATCAGAATCTAAAGAATGAAAAAAATAGAAGAAAATGTAAAATATCTAATGGGTAAAACAATTGATCTGGAAAATAGATTCAGGAGAAAAAAATCTAAGAATTATTGGTTTTCTGGAAAGCGATGAAAAAAATAAGAGCCTGGATGATATCTTCCAAAAATCATCAAGGATGATGCCTAGAGATCCTAGATCCAGAGGGCAAAATAGTCATCGAAAGAATCCACCAGTCAACTCCTGAAGGGGATCCCAAACTGAAAACACCTAGGAATATCATTGACTAGAACTATCAAGTGAAGGAGAAAATAGTGCAGGCAGTCGGAATGAAACAATTCAAATATTGAGGAACTACAGTCAGGATCATATAGGACTTGGCAGCTTCTGCATTAAAAGATTAGCTGGATTGGAATATGATATTCTGTAAGGCAAAGGAGCTGGGACTTACAACCAAGGATCAATCACCCACCAACACTGAGCATAATATATCAGGCAAGGAGATGGACATTCAACGAAATAAGGGATTTCCAGACCTCCCTGATGAAAAAGCCAGAGCTCAATAGAAAATTCGATCTTCAAACACAATCCTGAAGACAGTCATAAAAAGGTAAACAGGGAAAAAGGAAAAAAAAAACCTCATTATTCAATATGGGCAAACTGTTTACATCCCTATGAGGGAAAATTATACTTGTTACTCTTGAGAATTGTATATTTATTATGATATTTAAAAGGGATATGCATAGATAGAGGGGGTGGATATAAATTAAATGATGTGATGTTAAAAATGTGATTTAAGGATGAGAAGGGATTGTAATGGGAGATGTGCAAAGGAGGAGGCTGAAAAATGTAAATTACATCACAGGAAGAGACACAACAATGTATTACAGCGAAGGGAACAGGAGAGGGTGATGAGCACTGTTTGAGATTTACTGTCATCTGGTTTGGTTCAAGGAGAGAACAAAAACTCAGGTAAGTATGGAAATCTAACTAGCTCTGTAGGCTAGCTCTGTAGGCAGTAGGAGAGGTAAGGGGAAAGAAAAGGAAGGGGAGGCAAAAAGGGAGGGATGAAGCAGTAAGGGAAAAGGAGAGTGAAAGGGAGGGGAACTGAAAGAAGGGAGGGAATACTGTGGGGGGAGGTGGTCAAAAATGAAAACTCTTTTGTGCAGGAGAAAGGAGAAGGGAGAAAAAGCATAAATTGGGTAAAAGAGGATGGAGGGAAAGAAAAAGACAGTATTCATAACTGAATATGAATGGGATGAACTCTCCCACAAAACATAGGTGGATAGCAGAATGAATTGAAAACCATAATTGAACAACATGTTGTTTACTTTTTAAAAAATGTTTATTTTTAGTTTTCAACATTCATTTCCACAAAATTTTGAGTTCTGAATTTTCTCCCCATCTCTCCCCTCTCCTACCCCATGAAGCCTTGCATTCTGATTATCCCTTCCCTCAATATGCCCTCCCTTCTCTCACAGCCCTCCCTTCCCTTTTCCCCATCTTCTCTCTTTTCTTGTAGGCAAAATTGATTTCTATATCCCATTACACATATTTCTTATTTTCCAGTTGTATGCAAAAACATCTCTCAACATTCGTTCCTAATACTTTGAATTCCAACTTCTCTCCCTTCCTCCCTCCACACCCATCCCCGCTGAGAAGGCAAGCAATTCAATGTAGGCTATATATATGTGCAGTCTTTCAAAAGACTTCCATAATAGTCATGTTGTGTAAGACTAACTATATTTCCTTCCATTCTATCCTGCTCCCCATTAATTCCTTCCTTCCTTTTTTCCTTTCTTCTTTTCTTCTATTTTTTCTTCTTGTACAGAATGACCAATATGGAAATGTTTTCCATTGATACACATGTCTAACCTATATCAGATTGCTTGCCATCTCTAGGAGGGGGGAGGAGAGGGAAGGAGGGATAGGATTTAGAAGCCACAACTTAAAAAAGCCAAATATTAAGAATTGTTTTTAAAATGTAATTGGGGAAAAATAAAATATTGTTTTAAAAAATCAAGTGGTTTTAGGAGGATAGTTCAGCTATTCCAGTCTACCATCTCTTCTGTATTTATAGAAAAATGTGGACTGTATATATATATATATATATATATATATATATATATATATATATATATACATATATATATATATATATCCAGAAAAGAGGAATGTCTTTATTCAATCTGAAATGAAATGGTGATTAGAAATCTATTTGATCTGGATATCTTTATCTCTATTTCTGTATATATTATCACAAAAAAGTATATCCTTAGATATACACAATAAGCAAGACTCAGAAGCAAACAGCAACTGTCTACTTCTCTTTCACAAAAATTTTAAGAAAACTGAATAACAGTTTGGAGGAAAATAAGTCTATAACAGCATATTATACATCTAGCACTCTAAAGTCCCAATGAGTATGTTGCTGAAATATGAAAGATTTCACAAATAAAAGAGAAAATAGGCTTTTCAAAATAAAAAAAATTATCAGCATTAATATTTATATAGCACTATAAGATTTTTAAGGAGTTTTACATATTATCTCATCTTTAAACAATGGCTAATTGATGAATTCTTAAACAAATGATAGTGCGGGTCATAAAAGAAGAAAGGAACTGAGAGTCCTCTGAGGTCAATGAAATACTCATTGGGAACCTTGGTTCCCCTTAAAATGTCACCAACTAGTAGACAAAAATCAATTTCTGGTCTCTAATAGCACCACCATACTCCATGAGAAGGCACTTGTTTACCTTCTCTCAAAGATGAATCAAATTTAATTTCCTTTTTGCTATTAAGATATGGGTTTTGTAGACATTTATCAATTGTTTGAATGTTTTACACTTCTCAACTGCTTTAAGAAGTAGAAATCCTTGCTGAGGGCTTAAAGTTAGTGAAGTTGCCCCCATTCTCATTCACCTTCCCTCATAATCACATCTCCTGCTATAATAATAGTTAATAGGATGTTAGATTTAGAGTTGGAATAAAAATTAAATGCAGTCAATTCCATTCCCCTCATTTGAACTCAGGCTTTCCTGACTCTAAACACAGTGCTCTATCTACAACACCATGTAAGTACCTCAATAACATTTATATCATACTTCCAGATTTGAGAAGTCCTGTACAACCCTGGAAAGCTGAGATTGAGAAAGACTTGCTGGTTTATGCATCTAATAAAGTGTCTGAGGAAAGACTCTAATCCAGACCTTCATGACTCCAGCTTGACTAATTCACTCACTATACTATGCCATGATATTTGCATAGGCCCAATTTAATACCCAGCATGCTCATGATCTCTTTCTTCCTCAACACAAACTGTACTGAATAAAGGATGTAATCATTTTCTAGTTGGGTCAATGTAAAAGCATTTATTCCCGTACAGGAAATTTTCAAAAGTCACTCTGCATGGAACAAAAGGCTACATTCCCTATTAAAAAGATTCAAAGTGTTATGAAATAGGATATGGCAGTAAGAAAATTGTTTGGGAGGGAGCCAAGATGATGGAACAGAAGCATGGACCTCCTTGAGCTCTGCCCCTCAAACCCTTAAAATACCTGTAAAAATGATTCTAAACAAATTCTAGAGCAACAGAAACCACAAAGTGACAGAGAAAAACAGATTTCTAGCCCAAGACAACCTGGTAGGCTGACAGGACGGGTCTATTGCACCAGGCTCAGAGTGCAGCACAGTCAATCATGGGACATGACAGCACAGACTGGACTGCAGTAAGCTTTAGGGTGCTATATCACACACAGCCACTGCAGTTTCCAGATTTCTCAACCCAGAAACACCAAAGATAACTTCAAAGGTCAGTGAGAAAGCTCATTCACCTCAGTGAGAGAGAAACTTGGTTCAGTCCCAGCCCCAAGTTGGAGGCAGCCACATCAGCAGCCATATCTGGAGTTCTCAGCCTATAGGCAGTGGGGGAATAGATCTAGGTTTCAGTCCTGAGTGGTGGTCCTGGGGTGTAGAGGAGCACCAGTGTGGTAGAGTTGGTGGTGGCTGTAGAGAGGCAATCCTACTCGCAGTTCCAGGACAGAGAAGAGTACTTGTGGTTGATCACAGACCAGAGTACAGGTCAGGAGAGGAGTAAACACCTCTCTCTTGATTATGCCACTTTGGAGAAACTGAGAACTTACAGGTCCCTAGAGATACCTCAGAGAGCAACTACACAAAACCTCTGGAGTCTGGGGTAGTATACCTATGAATTGACAAAGGGCTCAAAAGTCAAGTAATTGGAAGAGAAAATGCTCCAAAAGGGAAAAAAATAAGACTATAGAAGGGTACTTTTTTCATGAAGAGGTATGTTCTTCCATCCTTTTAGATGAGAAAGATCAAAGCATCCAACCAGAGGAAGACCAAAGCTTACAAATGGAGGAAGATAACAAAGACAAGGCTCCCATATCCAAAGCCCACCCAAAAGTATGAAATTATCTCAGGCTATGGAAGCTCAAAAAGGACTTTGAAAATCAAGTAAGAGAGGGTGGAGGAAAAATTGGAAAGAAAAATGAGAGTAATACAAGAAAATCATGAAAAATGAGTCAACGGCTTGCTAAAGGACACCCAAAAAATGTTGAAGAAAGTAACACCTTTAAAAATAAACTAACCCAAGTGACAAAAGAGGTTGAAAAACCCAAATGAGGAGAAGGATGCCTTAAAAAGCAGAACTGTTCAAATGGAAAAAAGGAGGTCCAAAACCTCACAGAAGAAAATGGTTCTTTAAAATTCAAATGGAACAGATGGAAACTAACAACTTTATGAGAAATCAAGAAATTATAAAACCAAATCAAAAGAATGAAAAAATAGAAGACTATGTGAAATATCTCTTTGGAATAACAACTAACCTGGAAAACAGATTCAGGAGAGATGATTTAAAAATTATGGGTCTACCTGAAAACCATTATCAAATAAAGAGCTTAGATATAATCTCCCAAGAAATTATCAAGGAAAACTGCCCTGATATTCTAGAACCAGAGAGAAAAATACAAATGGAAAGAATCAACCAATCACCTCCTGAAAAAGACCCCAAAAGGAAAACTCCTAGGAATATTGTAGCCAAATTTCAGAGTTCCCAGGTTAGAGACAAAATATTACAAGCAGCTAGAAAGAAACAATCCAAGTATTGTGGAAATACAATCAGTATGACACAGTATTTAGCAATTTCTACACTAAGAGATGGAAGGGCTTAGAATATGATATTTCAGAGAGCAAAGGATGTAGGATTAAAGCCAAGAATCACCTACCCAAAAAACAGAGTATAATACTTCAGGGAAAAAATGGAATTTCAATGGAATAGAGGATTTCCAAGCATTCATGTTGAAAAGACCAGAGCTGAATAGAGAATTTGACTTTCAAATACAATAGTCAAGAGAAACATGAAAAAAGTAAACAGGAAAAAAAAAACAAAAGGAACTCAGTGGAATTGAACTGTTTACTTTCCTACATGGAAAGATATTTGTAACTCATTAGAGCTTTTTCAGTATTAGGGTAGTTAGAGGAAATATACATGTATATATATATATATATATATATATATATATATATATATATATATATATATATTTGTGTATGTGTGTATTATACATGTGTATGAGTGGGTATATGTTTATGGATGTATGTGTGTGCATGTGTATGCACATACATACTTATGTGTGTATGTGTATATGTATATACATGAATATGCATTGTATATATACACATACACACTCACACACATATACATATATATGTGTGTGTCTGTGTGTGTATGCATGTGTGTATTAAACAGAAGGCACAGGGTGAGCTGAATATGAAGGGAGAATGCCTAAAAAATAAAATTTGCTGTAGAGTGGAATGTACTAGAAATAAGAGAAAGGGAGAGGTAGAATGTAGCAAATCATCTGAAATAAGAGAGGCAAGTAAGAGCTTTTATAATGGACAGGAAGAGGGAAGAGATGATAGGTAATAAATGAACCTTACTCCTATGGGATTTGGCTTAAAAAGGAAGTCATACCCACTCAATTGGGTATGGAAACCTATTTTCCTCTGCAGGAAGGTGGGGTGCAGAAGGAATAAGAGAGTCAAGATAATAGAAGGGACAACAAATTGGGGAAAGGGGTAATAAGAATCAAACACTATTGTGGGGGGACAGGTCAATGAAGGGAATGGAATAAATGGAGGATAGGACAGGACAGAGGGAAACGTGGTTAGTCTTTCACAACGTAACTGTTATGGAAGTGTTTCGCATGGCTACATGTGTATGACCTATACTGTATTGCTTGCTTTCTCAATGAGGATGGGTGGGGAGAGAGGAAGGGAGAGAATAAGGAACTCAAAGCTTCAAAAATGAACCAGTAAAATTGTTTTTGCATGCAACTGGGAAATAAGATGCACAGGCAATGGGATATATAAACCTATTTTGCCCTACAGGAAAAATAGAAGGGAAGGGGGATTGAATTAGAGGGTGTGATTAAAGGGAGGACAGACTGGGGGAATAGGTGGATGGTTTGCATGCTATGTTGGGGTGGAGAGTGGAAGAGATGGGGAGAAAATTTGGAATTCAAATTCTTGTGCAAGTGAATGTTGAAAACTGAAAAGTAAATTTCATGTTAAAAAACTATTTGATGGTGATGGTAGGTATATGGAGGAACTTCCAAAAGCTATCATAGAAACAAAGGGGAAAACAGAAGTTTGAGCCATAGGATCCTGTCAAGGAATGAGAAAGCCTGAGCATTTGGATAGGTTGATGACCAGAGCATAGAAGTTCTGGGATGGTGCCACTACAACTAAGAAAGGTTGCAGAAAGCGCAAGAAAGAGAGATGGAGGACAAATGCCACCCAATTTGCAACTTGTCATCTTGTTACTAGAATTAATATTCTAGGTTGTGGTTATATTTTCCCTTAGAAAAACACACAAGTGAAGAAGGATGGTAGAATTTAGAACTAGAATGGACCGTATAAGATAATCTAGTTTAACACTTGTGTATTATAGATACATAAACTGATAAATGAAAGGACTTGACCAAGTTCACATAGATATTAAGTAGTAGAGTAAAGGTGTTAAACCAGAACCTCTAACACCAAATCCAGTTCCCCTCCCATTACACCACACTATGAACTGATTTGCTAAAAGTCACACAGAGCCAGTAGCAAATTATTTCTACCCACGTGTATGTTCTAGCTATCTCCGAATGGCTCACAAGATCTGCTTCTTAAATTTTCAGTGAGAGCATTTTCACTTTGGGAATAGACTAATGCTTCAAATTAGGACTTGATTTGTTTTGTTGACTGTCTGGACTTAAAGTGATGGAGCAAAGGTTAATAATGCAGGTTATACTTATAAGTGTGGCCAAGGTCCCTTTCTACTCTTGATAGTTGGTAAGCACGTATTAACATATTTCTGTCTACTTTAGACTCTTGTACTACCTATCATGTAACCAATTCAAACTAGTTACTACTTACACATGGCTCCTGGGTCCTCCTTGTTGCTTAGGATCATAAATTTGATAAGATGATATTCTCTAAACTAGAACAGAGTTTAGAGGCTATAGACTTCAACCCACAAACTCCCACCCATTTAAACATAAGCTTATTCTGACTTCAGATTCATTGTCTGTTGGGCCACCTACCTGCCTTGATCAGAGATCTTTAAGGTTCATTATATTACATAACAACCCTTTAAAGAAGAATTCTTAATTCCATTTCACATTTAGCTCCATTTCTTCATTTCTGAGACCTAGAGAGGTTAAATGACCTTCCCAAGGTCGCATAGCTAATTAGTGTGTTAGGTAAGATGTGAAACCAGGTCTCTTTCCCTCTAAGACTACTACTGTGTACAAGCCCTCCTTCCTCTTTCATGGGTGCCAGTTATCTCCTTAACCAGATAAGAAGTTTGTTGACTACAGAAATCAATGGGTATGTTCACTTTCTATTATGTCCTTCACATAATAAACTTTCAATGTGAATTGACTAGAATGCATACAGAGCCTGGAAAAGATAAAATGCCTGGGAGAGAAGTAGGCAAAGAAAAGTTTATGGCACATCTAGCCTAGAAGTCTGTGCCAAGAGGTGTGATATTTATCTAACACCTTATTGATTGGGAAAGAATTCAAAGAATTCTGGGCAGGGGATCAAACTGTACCCAAGTGAGGCAGGGAGAGGAATAAGAAGAGATTGCATAAAGAATATCCAAGATACAGAAAAGAACAGATGAAGAAAGAGGGAAGTATATTCCTTCTCTGGCTCTCTGGGCTGAGCAGTGGAGTCAGATAGGGGAATAGAAATAGAGATATTTCAAGATGAGGAGCTATATTATTTTAGGGAGCTCCAGCAAGAAGTGGAATATATTTTTGCCATTTGGGGGATGAGAGGACAGGGAAATGGACTTGACAGTAACATGAGGAATTGATTTTAGAAATAAAGAAATACTTTCTGGCAGTGTGGAGGGCAGAATTCTTAAGTGGGTTTCAGGACAAACCATCAATTCTTTTTCTATGTGGC
Source organism: Bettongia penicillata ogilbyi (assembly GCA_023548195.1). Taxonomy (NCBI): domain Eukaryota; kingdom Metazoa; phylum Chordata; class Mammalia; order Diprotodontia; family Potoroidae; genus Bettongia; species Bettongia penicillata. Next base: position 263,512 of record JAJHZJ010000503.1, on the reverse strand, counting down.
CTCAGAGGACCTAGGATTCAAATTCTAACCTTGCTTCTTGTTGATTATGGCCAAGTCACGTAATCTCCCTTGGTCTAAGTCTCCCCAGCTATATAATGAAAGGGTTCTACTTGATGATCTCTGAGATCACTTTGAACTCTACATATATGATCTTCAGTTTTGACTCATACCAAGGGTAGTACTGAAGAGCTAAGTGTACTGTATATAATTCTATGCTATTGAATCAAACTTTTGATCAGAAATATGATGACAGGGACTTATACTTGTTGTTTCATCTGAGAGTGAGGGAAAATAATATGAACCCTTCACTTGTTTAACTTTTAGAATGTGTAGTCCTAACTCCAGTATTGATCAAAGAGTTTTGAACACAGAGAGTCTGGCTTCCTGAAAGGAGAGAGATTATAATTTGAAAAGGATATGTACTTCCAGCCCACAGGCCCTGAGCCAGGAGCAGAGAAAGGCCAAAGGACTGACATCAGCAGATTTGCAATATGTGATATCAAGTGCTGAGAGCTAACAGTGCCTGAAATATGTCAGGCTGCTTTGTGGGTTGTCTTAAAGGCCAGTTGGACCATTTTATTCTCCTTTTGGGAGTAGGGGCAAAGCCAAGGCAGAGGAAGTATTCAGATTGGATAATGATGCTGTAGAGTATCTCAATAAGAGTGAGTTACAGTTCATTTATGCCACAGAATTCAAGACCAGCTCAAAGAGTATCCATCCTTCTGATAGAGAAGTGAGTCATAATCAGCTCCCAGTGTCATAGTCAGGGAATCATGTGAATATTAGGAACTGATGTTTCCTGAGAACAGTCCCTTGAGAATCATGGGATATGTTTTCATCCACAGCTTCGTCCACTGATTTCTAGGAGTAAAATAATGATCACCATTGCCTCCCTCCCTGGTGGGACTCTTTATTTGTTCACTTAGAGTCCACATATAACAGTAAATACATGAATATATATAGTCAATATATAGTCAATACAATATGCCATTGTATATTTCTGATGTGGTACTGTGACAAGAATTTTCAATTCAATTCAAAAAGCATTTGTTAAGGAGAACGAAAAAACTCACAGAAATCTAATTTTTCAGAAGACTTGAGAATTACATTTATTAAACAACACTTTGTCAGATATGTACTGGGTGTTGAGAATAGAAAGATAAAGACACTGGATATGGGTCAGAAGATCTAGGTCTGAATATTGGCTCTGCATTCATTTCTCTCTCTTGTTCTTGTTTTCTTCATTGGCAAAAATCTAGCTAGTAGAAGAGGTTCAATTCAAACATTTATTAAAATTTTTTAATTAATTAATTTTAGTAAAAATTCATTTTCATATGATTTTGATTTCCAAATTTTCTCCCCATCTCCCTTACCCTTGATGTCTAGCATTCTGATTAGCCCTCCCCTTAGTTTGCCTCCCCTCTATTACCCAACCCTCTGTTCCTATTCTCTTCTCCCTCATTTTCTTGTAGGGCAAGATCGACTTCTATACACCATTGCCTATACATCTTATTTCCCAGGCTGCATCTAAAAACAATTTTTAACATTTGTTTTTAAAACTTTGGGTTCCGAATTCTCTCCCTTCTTCCTTCCTCATTTATCCTCATTGAGAAGGCAAGTAACTTAACATAGGTTATACATATGGAGTTGTGCAAAACACTTCCATAATAGTCATTTTGTGAAAGACTAATATATTTTCTTCCATTGTATCCCACTCCCTCATTTATTCTCTTCTCTTCTTGACCCTGTTCATTTTCAAAAGTGTTTACTTCTGACTACCTTTCCCCCAATCTATCCTCCCCCCCACAAACCCCTTTTATCCCCTTTCCCCTACTTTCCTGTAGGGTAAGATACCTAATTGAGTGTGAATATTATTACCTCCTCAAGTCAAATCTAGTAAGAGTAAGGTTCACTCATTCCCTCTCACCTTCCCACTCTTTCCCTCCATTGTAAAAGTTTTTTATTGTCTCTTATGTGGGATAATTCACCCCATTTTCTCTTTCTCTTTCTTCTTCAAATGTTTTCCTCTCACCCCTTAATTTTATTTGTTTAGATATCATCCCTCATATTAAACTCACCCTGTGCCATCTATCTATCTATGTATCTATCTATGTATCTTATCTTATCTATCTATCTATCTATCTATCTATCTATCTATCTATCTATCTATCCATCTATCTATCTCCTCCAAACACCTCAATACTGAGAAAGGTCTTATGAATTACAAAGATCATCTTTCCATGTAGCAATCTAAAAATTCAACTTTAATAAGTCCCTTATGATTTTTCTTTCCCATTAATCTTTTCATACTTGTCTTGATTTTTGTATTTGCAAGTCAAATTTTCTATTCACTTCTGGTCTTTGCATCAAGAATGTTTGAAATTCATCTATTTTGTTGAATGTCCATTTTTTCCTCTGAGGGACTGTATTCAGTTTTTCAGAGTAAGTGATTCTTGGTGTTAATACCAGTTCCTCTAACCCTGGAATATCATATTCCAAGCTCTCCAATCCTTTAAAGTAGAAACTGCTAGATCTTGTGTTGTCTTGATTGGGTTTCCACAGTACTCAAATTGTTTCTTTCTGGTTGTTTGAAATATTTTCTCTTTGACCTGGGAACTCTGGAATATGGCTACAATATTCCTAGGAGTCTTCCTTTTGGGATATTTTCAGGAGCTGATCAGTGGATTATTTCCATTTCTATTTTACCCTCTGGTTCGAGAATATGTGGGCAGTTTTCCTTCATAATTTCTTGGAAGATGATGTTTAGGTTCTTTTTATAATCATGGTTTTCAGGTATTCCAATAATTTTTAAATTATCTATCCTAGATCTGTTTTCCAGGTTAGTTGTTTTTCCAATGAGTTATTTCACATTGTCTTCTATTTTTTTCATTCTTTTGACTCTGTTTTATAATTTCTTGATTTCTCATATAGACATTAGCTTCCATCTGCTCCATTCTAATTTTGAAGGAATTGTTTTCTTTAGTGAGCTTTTGGACCTCTTTCTCCATTTGGACAATTCTTCTTTTTAAGGCATTCTTCTCTTCATTGGCTTTTGGACCTCTTTTGTCATTTGGAATATTCTTATTTTTAAGGTACTATTTTCTTCACTATTTTTGGGGTCTCCTTTAGCAAGCTGTTGACTCATTTTTCATGATTTTCTTATGTCACTCTCACTTTCCTTCCTATTTTTTCCTCTACTTTCCATTTTTTTTTTGATTTTCAAAATCCTTTTTGTATTTTTCATGGTCTGTGACCAATTCATATTTTTCTTGGAGGCTTTATATGTGGGAGCTTTGACTTTATTGTCTTCTTCTGACCATACGTTTTGATCTTCTTTGTCACCAAAGTAGGATTCTATAGGCTGAGTTTTTTTTTAATGATGTCTGCTTATATTCCCAGTCAAATACTTGGTTTTCTAACTCTTTGTGAAGATAGCACCCTGCTTCCCGGGTGAAGGGGTGGTGTACTGCCTCAAACTTGAGGAGTTTTGTGCAGCTATTTTTGGAGCTACTTCTAGGGATCTGTAAATTTTCAGTTCTTCCAAGATGGTATGGTCAAAGGTGAGGTGTTTACTCCTTTCCTGGCCTGTGCTCTGGTCTGTGAGTGAGCACAAGCACACTTTTCTGCCTTGTAAAAGAGGAAGATTCCCTCTCCACTGCACCACAAGCTTCACCACACCAGCACTCTTTTTCACCCCAGGATTGCCACCCAAGACTGTGACTCAGATACAAATCAGGAAAAGTTAGAGAATCCTGCCTCTGGGCCAGCAAAGAGATCCCTGCAAATGCCCACTGATTAGTTGCTTGAACCCCACCCTGTCTGTGGGCCAGGAGCTCCCCAAGCAGTTATTGCTACTGCTGCAGCTGCTGCCACTACCTCTGCCTCACCATAACTGTGTCAGCACCACGACCCTACCCCACTCAGGTATGACAGAGTATTCCCACTGACCTTATATGCTGAAAAGCCTGGAAACTGCCACAGCTGTCAGTGATTCAGTTTCCTGAAGCCTGCTTCAGCCCTATCTATGCTGGCATGGTCCATGCTGGACTGAACTCTGTTCCCAGTGCAGTGTGACAAACCCTTTCTGTCAACCTTACAAGATATCTTGGAATGAAGATTTGTTTCACTTCATCATTTTGTGAGTTCTACAGCTCTAGAATTTGTTTAGAGTAATTTTTCTATTTTGGTGGAGAGCTCTAGCAAGTCCCTGCTTTTACTCTGCCATCTTGGCTTCATTCTTAATTCAACATTTATTAAATATTTCCTATCTTCAAGGCACTGAATCAGCCATGTGGAACAAACCCTGCCCTCAAGAAACTTATATTACACTTGAATGTGGATGATCTCTAAGATCCCTTTCAGAACTAAATCTATGATCCCATTCATATCTGGAAAAATCTCAGGATAGTAATCCATCACACATGTAGTTATTTTAAGTTTTTCCCCATATTTTCCCAACAATCAGTCTTTGAAGTACATGGTACAAATATTATCCTAATATTATAGGGCATGGTGAGGCTTATAGAGGATAAATGACTTGGTCCAAGTTACACATCAGAACTGACTATCAAACCCTGGTTTCCAAATTGGAAGACTCTTGATCATTTCATCTCAATCTAACTTGCTCTCTGATAAAATAATCAGTGGGGCCAAATTATGACAATATCAGGACATTGTAAAATCTATCTCTCCCATCTATATCCCTTGCCTCATGCCATCCATAAAAGATACTCATTGTTCTTATTCTGTTCCCCTGCTTGCCACCCTATTTTGTAGATAATTTCCCCACATAATAATCTATTCTGTGCACCTTTACTCTATTTTGTCATCAGAATTGACCAGCCCCTTGTTCCTTTCTTATAGGTTCTTGTTCTCAAGGAGTTGCAAAGTCTGGAAAGTATCTTATATTTGAACAGTCCATAGTTTGGTAAGGCTTAATTGGTTATCTTTTCCAATGTCATTTGGATATTAAGAACATATGACACCTAATTTGCCTGCACATAGGACTTTATCTAATGGCTCTCCAGTGACAAGTGAGGACAAGGGAATTAGAATGTGGTCTTCTTTCACAAAATTTACCCATTTCCCTCCTCCTTCTCTCTACTTCTCACTCACTTCCACCACGAAGGAGGGAAAAAGAATACAAAGATGGAAAGAGAGGTTTTGTTGGAATGAAACGATGGTCTAGAATGGTTTGATCTTGTTTAGAAGAGAATCAGATTAAAGCTCTGTAAAGTGAAAGAAAGGATAATTTCCCTTTAATTTTTGATGAAACTACTTCCATTTCAAATCCTTAATATGAATGTTAGTACTATCTCTTTGCACCACCTTATGCTCTAATTGCCCCCCATTTAACTTCAGTGAATGAAGTCCTTCATAAAAAGACAAGTACCATACCATGATGGATTCAAAGAACAAGATATTTCAAAATGAAGAAATGGAAGCTATCAACAAGTATATGAAAAACAATGCTCCATGTCATGAAATGCAAATTAAAAAAAACTGAGATTTTCCCTCCCAGGTACAATATAACAAAAGATAAAAATGGTGGTTTTTGTAGGAGCTAGAAGAGGACAGGAACACTAATACACTTTTAATTAAACTATGATTTGGTTTGACTATTATGTAAAAGTTTTGAAAGGTACCCCAAAAGTCACTTAATTCTGTATAACTTTTATTTTACTTACTGATATCTCTACTAGGCCTGTGTTCATCCTTCATTGCTGAAAGAAGACCATGCCATCAGAGAAACAATGACATGGCTTGCACTTGACTTTGTTTTGAGTGAGGGAGGGCTGTGCAAGGTCACCAGCCTCACTTTCTCCTCCTGAGTCATCTGGGTTCAGTGGCCAGATAGTCTTCAGAAAGACTGGAGATGGCCCGGGATGAGGCAATTGGGTTTAAGTGACTTGACCAAGGTCACACAGCTAGTGAGTGTCAAGTGTCTAAGGTGATATTTGAACTCAGGTCCTCCTGATTCCTGCACTTGTGCTCTATTCACTGCACCACCTGATGTCTTTCTTTTTCTTGTCTACTAGGCCTACACACACACACACACACACACACACACACACACACACACACACATACACACACACAATCAAAGACAGAGGGGAAGAGCACACATTTAACAAAAAATATTTACAACAATATTTAATTTTTGTTATGGAAATGAATTGGAAACAAAGTGGCTACCAATCAACCAGGAAATGATTGAACAAATTATGTTCTCTGAAAACAATAAAATGTTATTGTATAGTAAGAAAAGAGATATTTGGGGTATTCAGGGGGAAAAAAAAGAAAGGCTTTGGGCTGACTTTCATGACCTAAAGCAGAGCAAAATAAGCAGAACCATGAAAACAACTTACATTGTTACAATAAGATAAACTCAAATGACTTTGAAAGACTTTTGGGCCCAAAGGTGAATGACTATAACAAGGGCTCTTAATCTGTTTTGTGTCATGGAAAACTTTGGTAGTCTGTTGAAGCCTATGGTCCTATTCTCAGATATATCTCAGAATAATGTTTTTAAATGAAGAAAATATAGAAGACAACTCCTTTGCAAAGGAAGACAATTATATTAAAATATGATTATCATTTTTTAAAAAAAGTTAATGAATTTAAGGTTAAGAAACATTGAACTAGAGGAAGAAATAAGAACTCAATTTTCAAACATGACCAAGATGATGATTTGTTTTACTTAAATATCCTTATTTGCTTAATAGGAGGGGTGATTTCTACCAAGGGGTGCGTTAGTGGAAAGTAATAGGAATATGAAACAAAAGAAAGAAAGGAAGAAAAAGAATATTAACAAAACATTAAAAAGAAAAAAAGAAAACAAAAAGAAGGTCTGAAGGGGATAAATATAATTTTGTTATTACCTTCTTAAATTTAATATAATCCAGAATAAATTCTAATGGTCTTCTGGTTCATATACAGTGTTTTTTTAGTTCATTTTGATTTTGTTGATGATGAAGTTAATAAAAAATTAAAACAGAAAAAAGGGGTTACTTATCAGTTCTACGTGTACGCTTTGCTCTTACCTATCTATGTGACATTGAACAAGTCATAATTAAGTCTCCACTTTGGAAAAGTGGAAATTAAACAAGTACTTTCCTTACCTCAGAGAGGAACTGTGAGAATTAAATCAGAAAATAAATGCAAAATTGCTTAGAAAGATTAAGAGAACAAAATTGTGAGAGTATTAGCATTGCTATAAAACCCAGTAAAGAGGCATATTCACATGAAGGATAGACAGAGAGCTGACCAGGCTTCAAGCTCTGCCTCTGACACATACTAACTTCATGACCCTGAGAAAGTCACTTCATCTCTCTGAGTTTTAGGCAACTATCTAAGAATCCTGATTTTAGAGAAAGTGACAGTCTAGTGCACTGGTAAAGGCAGTTTTTTCCTTTTTTGGGAATTACTTCTACCATTAAAATCACAAGTTCAGTTCCTGTCTTATTAACTTGGGTTGTTTGATTGAAATGAGAATCTTGGGTTACTTTTGGACCCCACTCCAACCACCTGACAAAGCCACTGCTGCTTAGACAGTAGGCAGTCTGAATATGTTGGGGAAAATTATTTGTCTGTCCATTTGGCATCTCTTCAGAGACTGAGCTCTCCTCTGGTCCTGAGCTGTTCTGCTTTTAGGTAACTCATTTTCATCAGCTGTTCAAAAGCTGGATCTAAAGCAAAGTCAAGTCATAAAACTGTCTCTGAGATCACAAAGACAAAGCTACTTAGAAATGCAGAGCATTTGATACTAGGGATAACTCTTGGCAGCTGTAGAAACTAATCCCTCAAAACCTAGGGCAATTAATTTCTGGAGCTTTCCATAACTATTCTTTTCCCCCCTTCACAACCTGTCCCCCTTTCTCTTAGCTTCCTCCATGACCAAATCCTAACCTAGTGACTATGCTACTCTCTGTGACTAAGCAGGATCCCTGATCTAGGTTTCTCTTATATATGACCCAACCACCTTCCCTTTGTCCTATGCTTCATGCTCCAGATTTACTCTATTTGTCCCTAATGAACTCTAACTTGTGCTGTATCTCAACCCTTCCCAGTCCTGGCTCCCTCTATGAAGAAATATAGTTATTTGAGAAAATAAACCACATTTAAGTTTTAATTTACACACACACACACACACACACACACACACACACACACACACACACTCTCCATATACATTTTCAGTCAGTAAAACAAAAATGCCTTTTCTCCCTCTCCCCAATGTATGCTCAAACATTGAGAAGGAAAGAGAAACAAAATCCTTGTTATATACATACATAATAAAGCAAAACAAATTTCTCCATTGGCCATGTCCAAAAAATATGTGTGTATATATATATATATATATATATATATATATATATATATATATATATATGCATCAGAATGTACTCTGAATCTATTACCTCTCCCTGGTAGTATAGTTTCATCATTTTTTCTCCAGAATCATGGTTGGTCATAGCACTGATTAGAATTCTTAATTCTTTCAAAATTGTTCTTATTTATTACTTTGTGACCATATAAATTGTTCTTCTGGCTCTATTCATTTCATGCTACATTAGTTTGTATAAATCTTTCCAGATTTCTCTTAAACCACCACCTTTATACTTCGTTAAGTAAAATAGTATTCCCTGACATTCACATATCATAACTTGTTCAGCCATTCCACAAGTACTTCCCCAGTATACATTTGAGGGTTTGTTTTACTTAGAATTAATCCCCTCTCTTTTTCTAACTTTTCTCTAATTTCCTCTTCTTGTTTCTCTCCATTCCCTACTTTTCCTTGATGAATGCAAGGCATTTTTTGCTCCCTACTCTCTCAGTGTATATTCTTTCCTCCTTTGACTAATTCAGCCAGATGTGATATTCAAGTGTTAGCCCCAATGCCTTGTTCATATAGATAATTACATGCACACCATTATTATATGAGTTGCTTTTTCCTAACTTCTTTCTCCCCTTTACCTCCCAGTGAATTCCTCTTCACCCCCTTTACATTGTCATGTTAAAATAGTCAAGAAAGGGGAGTGAAGCCAAGATGGTGGAGTAGAAAGATGCACATACTCTAGCTCTTACCCAAAACACATAAAGTACCTGTAAAAATGACTCTACACAAATGTACAGCAGCAGAAGCCACAAAACAACAGAGTGAAAGAGATTTCCAGACCAAGGTAGCCTGGAAGTTCAACAGGAAGGGTATATCACACAGACCATGGAGCAGAGTGCGGCCCATGGAGCCCAGCCCAGCCCTGGCCACTTGGCACCAGCAGGAACAGGAATGAAACAGGCCATGGGGTTGGAATCTCCAGCTGCAGCAGCAGTTCTCAGATCCCTTAACCCACAAGTGCCAAAGAAAGTTTGAAAGGTCTGTGAGAAAGCTTTTTAATCTGGGAAAGGGAACACGGTCTGGCTCCACCAGCAGCAGATACTGCAGCAACAGCATCCATTTTTGGAGTCCTCCACCCAAAAAGCCCCTGGGGGAATTGAGCACCTGATCTGAATCTCAGGCCTGAGCTGGGACCTAGGGTAAGGAGGAGGAGTGCTGGTGTGGTAGAGCTGGAGGCAGCTGTGGAGAGGGAATTCTACTACTTGCAGATTCTGGGCAGAAAAGATTTTGGCTATTCCCTGACCAGTGCACAGGCCAGGAGAAGAATAAACTCCTCTCCCTTGATTGTGCCATCTTGGAGGAACTGAGAACTTACAGGTCCCCAGAGTATACCCTCCTCTTGGCAAAGGACTCAAAAGTCAAATAACTGGCATGGAAAATGCCCAGAAAGGGGGAAAATAAGGCTATAGAATGTTACTTTCTTGGTCAAAAGGCATTTTCTTCCATCCTTTCAGATGAGGAAGAACAATGTATACTGTCAGAGGAAGTCAAGGCTTCTGTACCAAATACCTATAAAATAAATATGTAGTGGTCTCAGGCCATGGAAGAGCTCAAAAAGGATTTTAAAACTCAAGTAAGAGAAGTAGAGGAAAAATTGGGAAGAGAAATGAGAGTGAAACAAGAAAATCATGAAAAATGAGTCAGAAGCTTGCAAAAGGAGACCCCCCCCCAAATACTGAAGAAAAGAAAACATTTAAAAATAGACTAATCCAAATGGAAAAAGAGGTCCAAAAAATAAATGAGGAGAAGAATGCCATAAAAAACAGAATGGGCCAAATAGAAAAAGAGGCCCAAAAGCTCACTGAAGAAAACAGTTTTTTTAAGTTAAATGGAGCAAATAGAAGCTAATGACTTCATGAGAAATCAGGAAATTATATATCTCATTGGAAAAAGAACTGACTTGGAAAATGGATCCAGGAGAGATAATTTGAAAATTACTGGACTACCTAAAAACCATGATCAATAAAACAACCTAGAAATCTTTCAAGAAATTATCAAGGAAATCTGCCCTGATATTTTACAATCAGAAGGTAAAATAAAAATTGAAAGAATCCACTGATCACCTCCTGAAAGAGATCCCAAAAGGAAAACTCCTAAGAATATTGTAGCCAAATTTCAGAGTTCCCAGGTCAAGGGGAAAATATTACAAATAGCCAGAAGAAACAATTTGAGTATTGTGGAAACACAATCAGGATAACATAGAACTTAGAAACTTCTATACTAAGAAATCAAAGGGTTTGGAATATGATATTCCAGAGGTCAAAAGAGCTAGGATTAACATCCAGAATTACCTACTCAGAAAAACAGAATATAATCCTTCATGGGAAAAAATGAAACTTCAGTGAAACAGAAGGCTTCCAAGCATTCTTGTTGAAAAACTCAGATCTGAATAGAAAATTTGACTTTCAAACACATGAATCTAGAGAAGCATGAAAAGGTAAACAGGAAAGAGAAACCATAAGGAGCTTATTAAAGTTGAATTGTTTACATTCCTACATGGAAAGATGATATTTGTAACTCATGAGACCTTTCTTAGTATTTATATACTTGGGGGATTATTGAGAGGAATGTACTAGGAGAAAGCGAAAGGAGAGGTAAAATGTAGCAAATCATCTCACATAAAAGAGGCAAGAGAAAGCTTTTACAATGAAGAGAAAGAAGGGAAAGGTGAAGGGGAATAAGAGAGTTTTCTTTTCATCAGATTTGGTTTCAGAAGGAAATAACATACACACTCAGTTGAGTATGGAAGTTTATCTTACCCTACAGGAAAGCAGGGGGGAACAGGAGAACAGTGGGGAGATAACAGAAGGTATAGCAGATTGGGGTAATCGGAAGCAAACACTGTTACAGGGACAGGTCAAAGGGGAAAATTGAATAAATGGAGGGTGGGACAGGATGGGGGGAAATATAGCTAGTCTTTCATAACATCAGTGTTATGGAGGTGTTTTGCATGGCCTCACATGTATAACCTTTATTGAATTACTTGCCCTCTCAATGAGGGTGTGTAGGAAGGGGATAAGGGAGAGAATATGGAACTCAAAGCTTTAAAAATGAATGCTAAAGGTTGTTTTTACATGTAACTAGGAAATAAGATATATAAGCAATGGGGTATAGAAATCCATCTCACTCTACAAGAAAATAGAAGGGAAGAGGATGGGGGGGTGATAGAAGGGAGGCCAGATTGGAGGAGAGGGCAATCAGAATATATTCTGTCCTGGGGTGAGGATAGTGGGGAGAGGGGGAGAAAATTTGAAATTCAAAATTTTGTGGAAGTGAATGTTGAAAACCGAAAATAAATAAATTTATATGGAAAAAAATAAAATAATCAATAACTACTCCCTGGCCTTCTGTCTAATTAAACTTCTGTCACTCTTGATCATGATAGATTTCAGTGGGATAGATGATGATAGATTTCAGTTTCATCTCTCCTAATTAAAATGTAATCCTTTATCATCATGAATTTATATGTATAATTTTATGCTCTCTTAACTACTATGTTTCAGCTTCAAAGATTCTATTCTGCTCTGGTCTTTTCATCAAGAATGTTTGGAAATCTCTCTTTTATTAAAGATCCATTTTGTCCCCTCAGAATTATATTGAGTTTTTCTAAGTAAGTAGTTGTTGAATGTAAGTCTGTATCTTTTGCCTTCTGTAATAAAGTACTTCAAGTTCTGCACTCTTTTATTATGACTCCTAAAATGTGGATGATTTTCACTGAAGATTTTGGTAAATGAATTCTTTCTTTCTGGTTGCTTTTAGTGTTTTTCTTTGACCTGAAAGCTCTGGATTTTAATATTTCTGAAAGTTGTCATTGTGGAATTTTTTTCAAGAGGTGACTGATGAATTCTTTCCATTTTTACTCTGTGCTCTGTTTCTAAGAGATATGCATAGTTTTCTTTTATGATTTCTTGAAATATGATTCTAAATTCTTTTGTTGTTCATGACTTTCATGTAGCTCAGTAATTTTTAAACTTATTCCCTTTGATTTGTTTCCCAGGTCAGTTATTTTTACTATGAGATATTTCACATTTTCTTCTATGTTTTCACTCTTTCAATGTTGTTTCAACATTTTCTATTGTTTCACAGAATCATTGGCTTATATTTGGTCCACCCTAATTTTCAGGGAGTTTGCTGCTTGGGAAAGATTTCATATATTTTGCACCAAACTGTTACTTCTCTTTCCAATTCTTCCATTGCTCTCATGTCTTTTCTATGTTTTTCCTCTAGAAATCTCAGTTGATTGACAAAAACATATAACTCTTAAAAAAACCCTTTGCTTTATATCTCCTAGGAATTTTAGTTGAATTTGTGCCCAAACTGCATATTTCTTTGAGTCTTTGATTACAGATGTGTGGGAGTCATTGTCTTCTATGTTTGTGTTATGGTCATTTAACAGGGAAATAACAGGAAATTAGAAGAAGGGATGGAGAAAATTAATAGAAAGGTAGATTAAGGGAGGGTTTTTTCTTTTTTATGATGGACTTCTCTTTTCACTAGCTCATTCTTTCATCTTATTTCCTGACTTAGGAAATGGTGTTTAGATCAGTCTCTGTGCACTTCTTTAGGAAAGGTGTGGACTGATCCTATTGCTTCTTCTTTGGGATATTAAGGGTTATGTTGGGCTTGGGACCTGAAATCTTGGAGTACTCCAAAGTGGTCTGGTTTCAGGCAAAGTGTGGTTGTTGTCCTTGTTTGAGCTTTCCCAGTTCTTTACTTCTGTTTGTGTTGGAGCAATACTAGCATCTGAATGGGAAACTCTGCTAGTTCAGGATTAGAAAACTGTAGTTTTTCCTTTAGACATGAATTGCAGCCATGATTATTTCTCTGCATGTGTCAGATTGGGTACCTTGGATCTGAGTCACTCTTGCTGCTTGCTTCTCAGTATACCTTTTCAGGCCTGAGACTGCTGGGTTGAGGAGAAAGGCAGAGATCCCCTCATCAATATACTCTGGAACTTTTCCTTAGAACTGGGTAGTAGACAACAAAGATGCCAGTTCTCACTTGTCCCTCTCATGGTGTACTGGTCTGGTTATGGAGCCCCTTCTTGTCCCAGTACACTGCCTCCTCTCTCTCTCTGTCTCTCTCTGTCTCTGTCTCTCTCTGTCTCTGTCTCTCTGTCTCTCTCTGTCTCTCTCTCTGTCTTTCTCTCTGTCTCTGTCTCTGTCTGTCTCTGTCTCTCTGTCTCTCTGTCTCTCTCCCTCTCTCTCTCTCTCTCTCTCTCTCTCTCTCTCTCTCTCTCTCTCTCTCTCATTCCTTGGGCTATGAGGTTATAGGTGTGCTTTGTCCTTCATTTCTTGAAGAGGACCATAACATCAGGAAGATGATGCCATGACTTGCAAGTGAATTAGTTACAGTGAGGGAGGGCTTTGTAAAGTCACCAGCTTTACTTTTTTCACCAGAGCCATCTGGCTTCAGTGGCTACATATATATTAGGACAGCTAGAGATGATCCGGGATACAGTGAGAGACCTTGGCCTTTTTAAGCTAAGGTCCTTCTCAGTTCTCCTTGATACTCTACAATCTTGGTTCTTTGAATATTAATTATTATTAATGAATGAATTCCACCTCTTCCTCCTATCTCTGTCTATGCTTTACCAGGAGATTAGGGCTTAAAATTTAATAATATAGAACTTCAGGTCAGGATGAGGGGAATGGGGAAGAGGGTATGAAAGAGGCAATAATTTGGGAAGGAGAACATCTGGAAACCCTTAAATCACACATAGTAGGCATCCATCTCATGTACCTATGCGTATACGTATATTTATAATGCTAATGAGAGCTAAAGATCTCCACTCATTAATTGATCTTCTAACGAGGCACTGACTCTCAAGGGTTGTGATGCCCTCTGGCTCTGAAAAATACATAAGTACTCTGTGGTGAGGTTTTACTTTGGGGCTTATTTTTTGGAAGAAGGTTTGTGTGCCAGATGGAAGCTGCTGAGCCCCCTGGCTTTGAAAAAGGTATTGCTTATGGTCAGACTGTTGGAACCCCTGTCTATTGATCTTTATTTCTCTGTATTTTCTCTAACATTTTCCCCTGAACTAAGTGAATGATATATGTGCTTGATTAAAGTGAATTTTGGCCCCTCAAAAGTTGTTTTCCTTTTAGAAAAGCAGATCTACAAACCCATACAGCAGACCCTCCTGTGTGTATTGGACTGTTACAATATTAAATCAATAAACATTTATTCAGCCAACAAGCATTTATTAAGCTCTTATTCCTTGAGGGCAGGGGCTCTTTCATTTTTGTATTTATAGTCCTACAACCTAGCACAGTGTCTGAAACATAGTAGGTGTTAAATCAAGACTTATTAATTGATTGCTTGCTTTATACCAAGCATTATGCTTGGCAATATCAAATATATGATCCCTTCCTGTAATTTTTTTAAACACATTGTTAAAGGGAAATCAAGGGTAAATGTGAAGATTTGATTTTCCAAAGCAATGCTGATTTACTTTAGTATTACGTTATTTAATAAGAGAATTCTGTATTGGGCTGCTCTGGGTCTGAAGGCAAATCCTTATATTCCTTGCCTCAAAAGTTAATTCCCAAGCTTGCTTTGCACCTGTTTGGCTGAGTGAGAGTTTAGTTCCTCTTCTGAAATATGAGCTGCTTGAATTTATGGCAGCTGCCTCTGGCTGGGGCTGTGGGCTTTGGTTTCCTTATTGCTTCATTAGGTTCCTGTAGATTTAACACCTGGGCACTGCAACACCAAAATTAACATGCAAATGAATAGAAAGAGCCCTGAAATTAGGCAAAGGTAACAAGAGTGGGGTCCAAAAATCGCTATGGAAGGAGAAAACATTGAGCTCAAAGACTGCCCTTTTACATTTGCCTTACTGTTCAGGGTGATCCACAGACTGAGCAAACAAAACCTCTCAATGACACTGTCATTCATCTTACTGTAACTCAGCATGGGAGCAGATCCTCATGCTTACCTAATTTCTTCAGGAAGTACTCACCTTGTATGTGACCATGGACTCTAGTAAGAAGATGATAGATCCCTTAGAATTATTTAGGCAGAGACTTTTAAGTATGATAGAAAACTGCAAGAGAGATATCACCAGTAACACCAACTACACCATGTGTCAGGTAGGAGCCATGGTTGTTTTTGGACTCCCATGTCTAGCAGGTTCATTCTTGATCTGGGCACCCAGAAGGACAACAAAGGACAGCATTGGAGAAAATGCAGTTGCTGATAATGAGAGCATCAACTCCTACAGCTTCCCCTAATTATTCTTTTGGTGGTGGGGAGGAGTAGAAACACAACTATAGGATCCCCTAAATCTCAATAGGGGCCAGTTGAGAAAAGAACACACATTCATAAATTCTGCCAAGCTTTGATAGGGCCAATTAAAGCATGCACAGCATTTTAGCTTGTGCATTTCTTCTGTGCCATATCCCCCCATCCCCCAAGCCTTCATGGGGGCTGGTCAAGGCACACACACAAACACACACACACACACACACATGCACACATGCACATTCCCTTAAATCTGTGCATTCCCATTCCCTACTTACCGACCAGTGTCCATTTGATTTATAGGGTAATGGACAAAGAAGGAAATTTGCCAGCAATAGCCTCACAAGTTTACATTAACTTTAGCAAAATGATGGTGATTAAGCATAGGGCCCACAATTAGTTTAGTTTACAGCTAAACTCAAAAGCTTACATTATCTTAAGGTTATATCTCACTGCACAAGCTCAGTGAGATTGTTTACAAAGTAAAATACTGGGAACTAGTAGATGGCTTTGGCTGTAGATGCTGGGAACTAGTATCTTAAAAAGAATAACAAAAATCCACCTTACATACAAAAACTCTTCTGGGAAAATCAATAGTAGTAGCCAGTGTACATTGGGCTCCTTCTGTTTAGATAGATTTGATAATTACATCAAAGCAAACTGTTTTCTAGGATGACAAGCAAGCAAGACTCATATGGAGGTGGACCCTGAGCAAACAAGATTTTAAGAGTGTTCATTATATGTTCATTAGACAAAATAGAGATCCTTCCATTTCACTATTAGAGATCAGTCTTAAAGTTCCAATGTTCCAGATTCTTTCTACCAATGTACCTTTTCCACTCGTCACAATAAAATGTTGAATAGGACATTGCGAACAACAAGCCTGTAAACTTCTCTGAATTTCTCTATCGGCATAGTTTCCAAATGAAGAGTTTTTTTTTAATTCTGCAATCCTGCCTATCTGTAAATACCTTTTGGATTCTCTTCCTATCTTCCTGCTTTTCTCCTATTCCATCTTGCATGGTTTTGCTCACATGTTCATGCTATTCCTGAAGTCCAGCTCTGTTGCTTCAATATTTCTCAAGGTTCCAACTCTGATTGGAACTGAATTAGGAGCATAGGGAACCAATTTGCTTCTCCCTGTTCTCCCTCCTCCAGTGTGGCCCAGAAAATGATCCTCGAAGGTCAGTTATTCCCAACTATAGGTGGTAGATAAGAAATAGAAAAGTCAGTGTTTCAGCATAAGGTGGTACGGTAGAATCTCTCCTGGGCTTGAAGTCAGAACTGGTTTAAATCCCAGCTCTTTTCCTGCTAGCTAAATGACCATAGGAGAATCATTTCACTTCTCTGAGTTTCAGTTTTCTCTTATATAAAATCGGCTTACAATTTGTGTCACTGACCTCACAGATATGTATGGTAGGAGCATTCCAAAGTTGTCATGAAAATTGAAACTATTATGAAAGCGAGTTTTTATTATTACTCTTCTTCCAAAGAGTGAAACTGTAGAGAATATTTTAAATAGTCAGCACTTTCTATAAGTAGAATCAGGAGACCAATTTCCATGACTTCAATAATGTAAACGAAAATGCAAACTACTTTGGAAGGTTTCGAAACTCTAGGTAACAAAGTGACCAATTATAACTCTAAAGACTGATGATTTGATATCCTAAGGACAGATAATAGAACAAAGGTGCATGTTTTTAGACATGTCCAGAGTGGTGACTTTTCTTGATGTTGCAACTGACTGATTTGTTATGAGGAAGAGAGAAACTGGGAGGGAATTATTGGTAAAGTGAAAAAGATGAGAGAAAGAAAAGAGCATCGCTAAGACAAAACTCACAGAAGAAAATAAAAAGTTGAGAATAGGATGCAAATAAAAAGTGTGAATTTGTAATTTGTTAAATGGATACACTTTAAAAAGAACAAATTATAAACAAATTCACAATTTCATGTTCAATCATTTTTGTCCTTTGTGTATTGGGATGTTTGTGTTTGCTGATGAATGTTAAGCTGGCAAGAAAAAAGAAAGTAAAAATAAAACCAGCATCTCCTCTCTTGAGGTATTTCTCTTGAGGTCTCCAATCCACACACTACCAACCTTTTATCTGGTTCATTTCCTAAGAGCCGGATGGATCAGAGCCTACAGTGGTATAGCCAGAGGCCAAGCTAAGTCAATAGGCAAATATAAAAGCTGTGTGTTGCTTTCTTATGGAAAACACAAATGTGCTTTTAGTAAGATTTCCTTAATATCTTGTATATTCCACAGATACTCAAATATCTTTAGAGTATAATATGCCAGTAAGATTCAGAAAGGTATTTAGTGGAGAAATAGGAAACTCTGCAAAGCTCACACCAGGTGGGATTACAGGTGAATTATGCAAACATGAGCCTCTGGGAACTGACCAGGTCTATGATTCATCTCTCCAATCCAGGTGTCTGTCCTGGGCAAGGACAATGAGGAACAATACAGAGAATTGGCGAATAGAGCCCTGATATTAAATGTTTATAGTAGATAGATTTGCAGTCAGGAAGACCAGTATTCAAATATTTCTCCGATACCATCTGTGTGACTGAGCAATTTAATTGCTTTTGATTGTAAAAATGAAAAATTAAACAATGATATTTTAAATTTCTTCCAGCTCTGACTCCGTGATCCTGTTACCAAAGGTTAGGGATATGTTCTAAATACTTTATTTTTCTATAGTAAGTTTTAATATGATTGTCATTCATGAATTTATTTAAATCTGTTAATGAAGCTATTTATACTTTTCCTCTTAGTGGGTTTTATGGATAGACAAAATATGTGATCACCTATGTGCTGTGATTTGAGGGAGCCTGGAATGCTTCCCCCATTCCCACTTCTCCCTTTTCTACCACATGTGTCATTTCAGAATCAGGATGCAAAAGGATCTTGGAAGGCATAGACCTGGATCTAATAAGAAAACATTTAAAAAGAATTAATGTATATACTTCCCCATATTAAAAACATCATTTTTCACAATTATAAGATGGGAAGGCATGTTCTGCTAGGTGGCTCAGTGGGTAGGCTATTGGTTTAGAAGTCATGAAACACCTGCATTTAAATCCAGTCTCAGACATTAGCCATGTGACAAGGGGTAATGTACTTTAACTTCTCTCAGCCTCAGTTTCCTCAACTGAAAAATGGGGATGATAATAACACCCACCTTCCAGGGATTTTGTGCAGATTAAATGAGATAATATTTGTAAGATGCTTAGCACAGCAACTAGCACATAATAAGCCCTGTGTAAATGTCAATTTTGTTATTAACATCATCATCACTATTATTACTATTAGTATTATATTTTCTCTATGTGAGTCAGTAGTGTGATATGGCAGCCAAAAAGAGGTAATGCGATCTTGTGGTGTTTTAAGAGCAGGAATTGGTTCCAGGAATAAGGATAGTTACATTTTATTCTGCCCTCATCAGATACCATCTGGAGTACTATGTGTAATTCTAAGTCCCATGCTTCAAAAAAGATGTTAGGAATCTGGAGATTGTTTGAACTTCTCTAGAACTGTTTTTTGTGCCAAAGGGGTCTAAATACCTTACTTATCTCTAATACTTGTTTCTAAGTTTCCTATAAAATAAGTATATTTAGTCTTTAAAAAAAGATTCTGGAGATTGTTTAGGAAAGAGTAACCAGAATGGTGAAGGATTTGATTCTGTGTCACATGCTCTAGGTCCCAAAAGTATGGCTATTGGATATCCCTAGGGCTCCAAGATTTGCCCTCAAAGGTTGAGGGTGTTTTTTCTGGTGTGAGACTTCATGAGACTTCTCTTATGTGCTTCCCACCATGATTATCAGTTGATTTCAAGTACACAATCAGACTTACTTTTTTGAAAGGAATATGCTACTCCAGTGGTAAAGTAAAAACAGTTGATACAAAAAAACTCTCAAAGTCTGACCCAATTCCCTCCTACTCCATACAGAGTCCAAATCTTGAATGGCATGTGATAAGAGGTAATTAATACTTTTATGAAATTCTTTAGCTGGATATTCCTCTTAGGTACAGCATAGGTCATCTATTGACTTCTTTGTAGAGCATTGAATCTGTATTGAATCTGTACTGAGACTCCAATCAAGGCACTGCTAGGAAGATGAGGAATCCCAATTTCTCCAGAATTCCAAAGTTCATAGGTCCTTCTCCAGTCAAGGGATCAGGGTGGAGGCCAGGGTATATGCTCCCTCCCTCTTCTTATAGGTAGCTCCTTTTCAGGAGTTTGGTTAGAATATCCTCTCCCAGCTTGACTCCTTATTTCAATTCCACCTAATTTCTGGTTTTTTTCCTGTCACACTTAGGAATATATTCAGACCCTTGTCCCACCTAGTAAATAGTAAAGATGTGGTCTTACATGCCAAAAACAATTTTATGTAAGATGGAATAATCAAAGAAAAGGCTAAAAAGATTAAAAAAAAGCTAAATAGCTCTTTCACTTCTTACCTAGGTGGTAGCAAAGCTTAGTGCTGAGGTCATGAGAGACCAGAACTAGAGAGCTTCCTGTGAGCCCTATGCTAAGAGTTTCTGTCCTTTCTGAAAGAGTATATCAAGTCAAAAGTCAAGTGAAATCAAGGCACACGCACAAGCATGAGTGTGTGTGTGTATGTGTGTGTGTGTGTGTGTGCGCGTGTGTGTGTGCATGTGTATTCTACTATGTGGCAGGCACTGTGTTAAGAGTTTGGGATACAAAGAAAGGAAAACAACAATGACAAAAGCAATTGCAGTCCCTGGAGAAATCGTGGTCGAAGGCAGGAGAAAGCATGCAAACAACTATTCACCATATTTGCAAACAAGATATATGTAGGCTACATTGGAGATCATCTCTCAGGAAGGTATTGAGATTCAGGAAGACTGGGAAAGGTTTCTTGCAGAAGGTGGACTTTATATGAGACTTGAAGGATTCTAGGAAGTAGAAATAAGGAGAGAAAGTGTTACAAGTGTGGGTGATAGCCAATGAAAATGTCTGGTTTTGGGAGATGAAGTGTCTTCATGCAGCTGCAGTGATACTGAGTAGACTAGAGTTCCATTGAGAAACAAGTGCGGGGAGTCTTAATAGATTGACCTATATATGATGCTATAATATAATGTGTGTATACATATATATGTATATGTATTTATGCACATATATAACCTATGAATACACATAGCTATACATATACACATACATGTATATACATACATCCATTCATACATATATATCTTTGTGTGTAAATATGTATATATATGTATATACATATGTTATGCATATGTATATGCATCATGCTGACTGCATCAGCAGATCTGTGCTCTGTGAGGAGCACACTTTTGAATCACCAACCTGTGTAGCACAGTAGACAGGGTGTGATAGCAAGCGCCTGGCACCCTCAGGATGGCCTGCTAACACAGGTCTTTTGATCTGCTTTGCTAAATGAAAACAGCTTTAAGGGATCAACAATCTTACTTTAATTAGAAAGAAGTAAATGCAAGCAGACAAATTAGCACAGAGATTCAAGAGACTGGGCTCTTACTGTCTCAATAAAGTAATATAACCATCTACATGCTTGCCCAGACTGGGAGAGCACAAACCTCTGAGCAGTTGGGGGCTCTTAATAAACAGCTACACAGAGAGTCCTGTCCTGGGAATCAAAAGGTCCATCTCATAAGTGAACTCCCCCAAAGCAAAATACCAACCTCCGAGTATATATAACAAGGACTTGGCTCCTGATTGACTCAGAGTCAGTAGGCATGAAACCCACTTGACTCAGCTTAGCTGTGAACCATCAGGGTTCAAAGGAGATCAATCCTTTAGATGTTTCTAATGATCCTGGGAAACTGAACTCCAAAAAGGAAACAACAAAAATCCCACTTTGCTTGTTCTTACATGGGGGAAGAAAACAAACACCTCCTAAGTGCCAAGCGCTGAATTTAGCTTTAAATATCTTTTCACATTTGATCCTCACAACAGCACTGTGAATTAAGTGTTATTATTTTACAGTTGAGAAACCACAGGCAGACTGAGATTAAGGGACTTTCCCAGGACTACATAGTTGGTAAGTGTCTGGGGATGGATTTAAATTCAGGCATTCCTGACTCTAAGTCCAGCACTCTCTCCATTGTGTCATCTAGCTGTCTCTACATTCACAGTGGTAAATTTCTTGAGGACTTTGAGAAGGGAGAAGCAATATCAAGTTCCTGCCATTCTGGAATTGTGAGTTGTTTTGTCCAGATTATTCCCAAATGTGCAAAGGCATTTGTCTTTCTTTATATCTAGTTCTAAAAGTTTTTGCCTTATCATTAATAATTAAATATTAGTACTTATGCCTTGTTATTTTAATAGAAAGAGGAATTTTATAGGAAGTATAATTGAGTGGAAATGTATATTAATCTATGGTCCCAGTTCAAAGAAAAGCTTAATCTTTTGAATCATATGGCCCATAACATGGGCATTCAGCATCTGACAGCCAGCCATATGGAAAGCTCAGAGCCTGGAGAGCCAACTTCCAAAACATACAAAATGATGGCAAATGGTGTACACCAGAGGCATGGAACCAGCATGTGGGCAAAAGAATGGACAGACATATTCAGAGTAGGAAAATTATAATAAAATTAAGAAGCAATTCCTTCTCTTTCAGTTCCTTTCATCTAGTTTACCAACCCACATCTCCTGCATCAAATACATTTATTCCATTACAATAAACTCTATTTTATTTTACCATTACTGAGCCAAATTCAACTTGAATTCTCTCACATTCTAAATAAATTGGTGTTTGCCTAGGAATGCAATTGTTTGCAAGAGTCACTTTCATTTTTCCTATTTATTAGCATCATAAGCAGCTCCCATTTGGTGGTATCTTATTTCCCTGCTGTTATTTTTGTAAGTACAATGAGATTTTAAAAGATAACTTTTTTCAGTTTCTCCATGTGAGAAAGTAGGCTTTACTGAATATTTGTCATTGTTTCCTTGGACAGTCGGTTTGGTTTTATCTTTCAAAAGTAGCATAATTAGTGTCAAATGTACAGGCCAAAGAAAGGACATACCTGTTCATTTATAAAGCAAACATTTACAGGTACAAAACCCTGTATGAGGCATAGTAAGGATATTAAAATGAATATGAAAAGCTTTTGGCTTCAGGGAACTGGTTTAGTAGGTGGATAAGGTATGTAAACAAACGAGTACAATAGAACACACTATACAATACATACCATGAGAGTAATATCAGGAGCTGTTTAGAAGTTTAGAGGTGAAGACCTAACTTCTAGTTGGAGAAATTGAAATACTTTCTGGATGAGATAATATTTGAGCTAGGCTTTGAAGGGAGAATGCCATAGTGGATAGAGTTCTCAACCAGGAGTTAGAAAAAAATTAGTTAAAATTCTGCTTTTGCCACTTAATAGTTGAAATCATGGATAATTTACTTATATTCTCTGAACCTCAGTTTTCTCATCTGTAAAATGGAGATTGGAGTACCTTCCTCATAGGGTTACTAGTTGCAAGTGGGGTAACATATGTAAAGTTTCATCCAAATTTTAGACAACTTTTATTCTTTTTCAGTCATTTTCTGTAGTGTCTGACTCTTTGTGACTTCATTTGGGCTTTTCTTGATAAAGATAACTGGCATGGTTTCCCACTTTTTTTCTCAGAACTCATTTTACAGATGAGGACACTGAGGCAAATAGGGTTAAATGCTTTGGTCAGGGTCACACAGCTAATAAGTACCTGAGGCCAACTTTTGAACTCAGGAAGATGATTCTTCACGACTCCATACTCAGTACCATATCCAATATGTCATTTAGAGTACTAGATATGTCTGTTATTATTATAATTTCAACATAAGTGGAGATGGGGAGGGCCATGAGCAAAAGTAAATGGAATAACATAAGTAGCATTACAGTTAGAGGGAAAAGAGAGAATAATCATTGTGTATGTGGCATATGACACGCAATATAGCATACTGAATGGAGAGCTGGTCTTGAAACCAAAATGACATGAGTTCAATTCTCCCATTGAAAGTATTTTGTGACCCTGCAGAAATCACTTAATGTTCTCTCACTTGGCTCTCACCAACTTTCTAAGATGATAGGTTGTAGAGAAAGTGGCAACCTGCATTGGTAAAGGAGTCATCTCATCCATGATACATACATTTGTATATGTATACACAATATATATACATATCTATGCAGTACACACATATATGTCTGTGTGTATATGTGTATATATACGCACATATGTATGCATATGTGTGTGTCTATATATTTCTATATCAGTCTCCATTTGAAATAACAGGTTCAGTCCTCATTCCTACTCCCCATGGATGCTGCACAGTGTCAGGTTAATAGAGTTAAAAAGTGAAAAATAACATGTACCATCAATATGCTTAGAATCAAAAAAGGAATAAATAAGATATGCACAACTAAGTATAACACAAAGAAAAATGTGATAAAAACAAAGGTATGATCCAGACCAAACATATTATAGAGATTTAAGTGAGCTTGGAATAAGAGATATGAAGTGACAAGAATTTGTGGCAAAAATGATGTCATATCTGTGGTTAAAAGGAGAAAAAAATCATATAGGGTAAGATGAGCAAGGAGTGAGTTCCAGAAATGTGTTTTGTATGTATTATCTGCCCAAATACACAGGCATAAGGGAGGGAAGAATGAGGTCAGGGAATAAGTCTAGCTGTTTGTCTGGAACAAGGAGGAGTGTGAAACATTTCTTATGTGAAGGATAGAAAAGTAGTTTGGAGGTAGACTGCGGGGGTCCTCAAGTGTTAGAAAAAGAATTCCTTTTTTTTATTCTAGAAGGTTTTGAGTCAATCTTGTACTTGAAAAAGATTTTGGCCGATGTGAGAAAGATGTCTGGGTAAGGGAACCAGGCACTGTCTTGCCTCAGGGATTATGACAAGGAATGGAATAGCAAAGTGGTGGTCATCTCAGCTGTACATTGTCCTGAACTAGTGACCTCCTTTGACTCTATCTACCCTCCTGGCCCTTAATCTGATCAAATTCATGACTTAATTAACTGGTACCTTTCCTGTCCTATGGCTAGCATAGTTCCCACTTCTGCTCTCCTAATCACTGTGATTCAGAGTAAGTTGAATCACACATCCCTTTTCTCTACTATCTCTCATCGCACTTTCATCTGTATCCAACTCAGCTTCTTCTCAGTCCTTCCCTTGTTTTTTCCCCTTCCACTGTGTCCTATTTAATAGTTGCTCTATCAATAGCAAGTTTCCTTTCATTGTAGGTCTCTTTCTCTCATAGTCTTTCTGTATTCTTCTTCTGATGAAACCCTGGCTTTACTGGAAGATGTTTTATCTTTGGTCATTGTTTCCAGGGTGTGTTGTTCCATCTCTCATAATTCTAACAGTTCAGGAAGAGTGTAAATGATTAATCTTACTTTTCACATTAGTTCGAATTTCACTAAAGAGAATTTTTTGGAGGGTACCACATTTTATCCTACTTAATATTTTAAAAAAATATTTCATTTAATATTTTAAATATTTTACTTTTTACTTACATGTATAAACAATTTTAAGCTTCATTATTATTTTACAATTTTGAGCTACAAATTCCTTCTCACTCTCCTCCTTTCCCCCTCATTGAGAAAGCAAACAATTAATAAAGGCTATATATGCGCAGTCATGAAAAACATAGATCAATATTAATCATGTTGTGAAAGAAAACACAGATAAAAATATCCCCCAAAAATAAAGCATAAAAAATAATTCTTTGATTTGTATTCAGATTCCATCAGTTCTTTCTCTGGAGGTGGATAGAATTTTTCATCATAGGCCTTTCAGAATTGTCTTGAATCTTTGTATTGCTGAGAATAACTAAGTCATTCGCAACTTATCATTGTGCAATTTTGCTGGTACTGTGTATAATGTTTTCACATTCTACTTGTTTCACTCATTCTTGTAAGTCTTCCCTGGTTTTTTTTTAAAGCATCCTGATGATCATTTCATATAGCACAATAGTATTCCATCACAATCATATATTGCAAATTCTTTAGCCATTCTCCTGTTGATGAGCATCCCTTTAATTTCCAATTCTTTGTAACCACAGAAAGAGCTGCTACAAACATTTTTGCAGACACAGATTCTTTTCCTTTTTTTTCCATCTCTTTGGGAAATAGACTTAGCACTTGTATTTTTTTTAAATTTAAATTTATTTAAGTTTTCAACATTCATTTCCACAAAATTGTGGGTTCCAAATTTTCTCCCCATTTCTCCCCTCCCCCCACCCAAAACGATGAGCATTCTAATTACCCCTATCACTAATCTGTCCTCTTTTCTAACATCCCTCCCTTCCCTTATCCCCATCTCTTTTGTCCTGAAGGGCAATATAAATTTCTATACTCCATTACCTGTATTTCTAATTTCCTAGTTGCAAGAATAATACTCAACAGTTGTTCCTAAAACCTTGAGTTTCAGCTTCTCTTCATCCCTCCCTCCCCACGCATTCCCTTTGGGAAGGCAAGTAATTCAATATAGGCCATATCTGTGTAGTTTTGCAAATGACTTCCGTAACAGTCATGTTGTGTAAGACTAACTATATTTCCCTCCATCCTATCCTGCCCCCTGTTTCTTCTATTCTCTCTTTTGATCCTATCCCTCCCCCAAATTGCTCTCTCCTCCCACTGCCCTCCCTTCCATTATCCCCCCACCCATGCTGCTTATCCCCTTCTCCCCCACTATCCTTTATTGTAGGATAGGTTTTCATACCAAAATGAGTGTGTACTTTATTCCTTCCTTTAGTGAAATGTGATGAGAGTAAGCTTCATGTTTTTTTCTCTCACCTCTCCCCTTTTTCCCTCCACTGAAAAGTCTTTTACTTGCCTCTTTTATGAGAGATAATTTGCCCCATTCCATTTCTCCCTTTATTCTCCCAATATATTTCTCTCTCACTGCTTAATTTCATTATTTTAAGATATGATCCCATCCTATTCAATTCACCTTGTGCTCTCTATCTCTCTGTCTCTGTCTCTCTCTCTCTATGTGTGTGTGTATGTGTGTGTGTGTTTGTGTGTGTGTAATCCCACCAACTACCCAGATACTGAAAAAAGTTTGAAGAGTTACAAATGTTGTCTTTCCATGTAGGAATGTAAACAGTTCAACTTTAGTAAGTCCCTTATGACTTCTCTTTACTGTTTACCTTTTCATGCTTCTTCTCATTCTTGTGTTTGAAAGTCAGATTTTCTTTTCAGTTCTGGTCTTTTTATCAAGAATGCTTGAAAGTCCTCTATTTCATTGAAAGACCATTTTTTTCCCCTGAAGTATTATACTGAGTTTTGCTGGGTAGGTGATTCTTGGTTTTAGTCCTAGTTCCTTTGACTTCTGGAATATCCTATTCCACATGCTTCGATCCCTTAATGTAGAAGCTGCTAGATCTTGTGTTATCCTGATTGTATTTCCACAATACTGGAATTGTTTCTTTTTAGCTGCTTGCAACATTTTCTCCTTGACCAGGGAACTCTGGAATTTGGCTACAATTGTCCTAGGAGTTTCTCTTTTTGGATCTCTTTCAGGAGGTGATCGGTGGATTCTTTCAATATTTATTTTGCCCCCTGGTTCTAGAATATCAGGGCAGTTTTCCTTGATAATTTCATGAAAGATGATGTCCAGGCTCTTTTTTTTGATCAAGGCTTTCAGGTAGTCACATAATTTTTAAATTGTCTCTCCTGGATCTACTTTCCATGTCAGTTGTTTTTCCCATGAGATATTTCACATTCTCTTCCCTTTTTTCATTCTTTTGGTTTTGTTTTGTGATTTCTTGGTTTCTCAGAAAGTCATTAGCTTCTATCTGTTCCATTCTAATTTTTAAAGAACTATTTTCTTCAGTGAGCTTTTGAACCTCCTTTTCCATTTGGCTTGTGGTTTTTAAAGCATTCTTCTCCTCATTGGCTTTTTGAACCTCTTTTGCCAATTGAGTAAGCCTACTTTTAAAGGTGTTACTTTCTTCAGCATTTTTTGGGGTCTCCTTTAGCAAGGTGTTGACACACTTTTCATGCTTTTCTTGCATCTCTCTCATTTCTCTTCCCAATTTTTCCTTCACCTCTATTACTTAATTTTCAAAATCCTTTTTGACCTCTTCCATGGCCTGAGCCCATTGAATATTTATTTTGGATGTTTGGGATACAGGAGCCTTGACTTTTATGTCTTTTCCTGATGGTAAGCATTGTTCTTCCTCATCCAAAAGGATGGGAGAAGATATCTGTTCACTAAGAAAGCAACCTTCTATAGTCTTATTTTTTCCCCTTTTTTGAGCATTTTCCCCAACTAGTTACTTGATTTTTGGGTCCTTTGTCAAGAGTTGGGTATACTCTGGGGTTCTGTAAGATCTCAGTTCCTCCAAAGTGGCACAATCAAGCGTGTGCTGGTCTGGACACAGAGAAGGATTTTTATGCCTAGAATCTTAGCAGTTACCTCTCCACAGCCTTCTGGCCTCCAGTTCCACCAAGTCAGCACTGAGGGCTTATTTTCAGATAAGCTGGATGGACAGGGCCACCCTTCAGTGTACGACAAAGACCAGCTCGCCCGGGACCTCCACACAGGGCTGAGGTAAGACTTGACTCTTCAGTGTCCCCAGGGGTTTTCACACTCCAACAATAGAGCAGTTTGTGTGGGCTGCTGTGCAGCCTCTGTGGTCACTGGCTGCTGCCGGAGCTATGGGAAGGCCCTTCTCCCTTCCTGGCCAGCTGAAAATACCCCGTCACTGACCTTTGGTGCCTGTGGGTTGAGGGATCTGGGAACCACTGCTCCTGGGACTGGGGATTCTGTCACTGCAGATGCTGCCCCCAAGGGCTGTTTGCGAGCTGTGGCCAAGGCTGGGCTGGACTCCTCTCTGCCTCTGGTGCAACCGATGTTTCCCGTGGGCCTTTCAGGTCACCCTGGGCTGCAAATCTCCTCCACTCTGTTGTTCTCCACTTCTGCTGCTCCAGAATTTGTTGAGAGTCCTTCTCTACACGTATTTTATGCGGCTGTGTGGGGAGACCCTGCATATGTGTGTCTTTCTATTCGGCCATCTTGGCTCCACCCCCAGCATTTGTATTGATGGGTGAAAAGGTATGCACAATTTTACAGTCCCTTGGGCATAGTTCCAAACTGCTCTCCAGAATCACTGAGTCAGTCCACCAACAGTGCTCTAGGGTCACAATTTTCCCACATCCCTTCCAACATTTGTCATTTTTCTTTTCTGTCAATTAGTCAAGCTGATAGATTGTAAGGTGGTACCTCAGAGTAATTTCAATATGCATTTCTCATGAATCTAATCTATAGTGATTTAGAGCATTTTTTCATACAAGTATAGATAACTTTGATTTCTTTATCTGAAAACTTCCTCTTCATATCCTTTGACTATCACCCGGAAAGTGACTTGTATGACTATAAATTTGACTCATTTGCCTGTATATATTTGAAAGATGAGACCTTAATTGGAGAAACCTGTGGAAATCTCAACACCCCAGTTTTCTGATTTTCTTCTAGTGTTGGCTGCATTGATTTTGTTTGTGTAAAAAAAACTTCTTTAATGTAATCAAAAGTATGCATTTTATATTCTGAAATGCTCAATATTTCTTAGTTGGTAATACATTCCTTAAGAGACTTTTTAGTAGTGTTCTGGAGATCATTCAAATAATAGCCAAGGTCATACTTGGCACATGGGGAATAGAAAAGAGGAAGCTGGAATACACATTTCCTGTGCTGCTATTTCAAGAATTCTCTTTTGCTATCATTATTAAATATCCTCTCCTACTTTGGAGATTTATTCTATCCCTCTGTATAACTCTGTAAATATTTATGTGTAGATATTTATTACTTTAATTTACCAGCCTCCAGTCCATTTCTAAATCATTTAAGCTTGTAAAGTCCCTTACAAATTAATTTCCCCTCTGCAGTTTCATGAGGTAGGTGCTATTATTATCCCCATTTTACAAAGGAGGAAATTGAAGATAAAGACATTAAGCAATTTGCCAGGAACTACACTGATAATAAATTAATTAAGCAGGATTCAAACCTAGGTCTTCCTATCTTAAGTCCAGAATCCATTCCACTAAACCACACTGCCTATCTCATGACCTCCATTTTGACCCTGCTTTGGTTACCTCCAACAAAATGGTCATGCCATTTAGACCGTATAGTCACTCAAAATTATTGCATCTCATCATGAATCCTGATGCTATTCCTCTTATTATTCTCTCTTACCTTTCCATTTCACCTGATGCATTGCTCTTCTCAAATCTAATTAGTTCTTGCCTCACTGTGACCTTCATTATATCATATCCCTTCCTATTCTCCCAGCCCAAAACTTTTAGCTTGGCTTACTTTTATTTTCAGTTTTGCCTCTGTAGTTATCCAGTTCATCTCCCTTGACTACCATTAGAATTATGATCCCTAGTCCAAAATTACACCAAGGACCTTCTTTGCAGGCAGAGCCTCTGTAACCTTTTGTTTGTCTTCCTTAGCACTATTGATTAATATATTAATGATACCTTATGCATACCTAGCAAGTAAGACACACTGATAATAGACCTGGCCCCTAGTCCCTTCACCATGTAGATACATATGAACAAAACAGCATTCAGGCTGTTTTTTGGATAAACTGGTACCACAGGGGAGTGACACAACTAAAACAGTGCCTCAGAAGATTAAAGATTATGTAGGCAATTATGGAAATGATCTGATTTAAAAGAAAGAGAAATAGGTGGCAGGGAGATAAGTTATAGATCTAGTCTCTGATTTAAGGAATAGATCAAATGCTTTGTATGAGTTTTTCCTCAGTCATTGGAATGTATGTGCATATATTATATATGTGTATATGTGTGTACACATCATTTCTAAGACTAATTTGACCTTCCTGAGGAAATGATTGACAAAATTAGCCTCCTAATCTATATTGCTTATATGCGATATACTCCAGCTGTCTTTAGATGTTCCATCAAGTCACTGTGACGATTTTTCATCCATATTTAATCAGCTAATACCCTATCATCTCATAGTCTCTAGTTGTCTCTCTGACTTTCAGTCAAATTATTATATGGAAATTTAAAGTTTCTTCTCTTCCCACAAATACTATTTTGAATTTCATAATTAATTGATAATGAGGAATTCTAAAATGTAATATCACTATGTATGGAAATTATTTACCTAAATTAGAGAATTCCAAATGATATGATGGAAAACTCTCTTTCTCTATAGTGCCTTAATGGAATGTCATAACATACATATACGCTGTAACTCCATTTGCTACAACTAATGGTTCTAGGTATGGATATTGTGGTGCTGGCTGATGGAGCATCTGTGTTTTCTTGGTGTTCATTGTTAGGCTAAAATTAGTACAAATAGCAAGATCCATACTTTGTTGCATCTTAGCTTCAGAGACTGCATTGAATATAACAATCATCTATGAACAAAAGTCATGCACCAACACTCCCTCCACTTCAGCCTTGGCTTTAGCTTTTCCAAGTTGAATAATTTACCTTCAGTCTGATCTTGATGCCATGTTTGTCCTCGTTAAAGGCACTTGACAACATGGGTGAAAGCATCATTCTGAAAAGCATGGGAGCAAGCACACAACCTAATTTTGTTCCATCAGTGACTGGGAAAGCATGAGAACATTGTCCATCATATAGATGGGCAAGCATGCCGCCATGAAATTGATGTGCAATTCTTTTTTTGTATGAACTTCTTTGGGCAACAATTTTCACATAATTTTCTATAAGCCACCATGACTGACAGTATCCAAGGCCTTGGTTAGATCTAGAAATGTTGTGTACAGACCTCTGTTCTGTTTCTTGCATTTATTCTAGAGTTGTTGGACAGCCAACACTATATCGACTGTTCCTTGGCCCTTTCTGAAGCACACTGGCTCTCTTACTATATTTTACGTAAAGAAAAAGTGTATTAAGGAGGACTGGCAAGAATCTTGCCAGCAATGACTGATAGAGATACCCCTGCTTCCACCCTCTGTAACTGACACAATACAATCTATTTTATTTACCTTTATAGAGATCCTTGAACTCCTAGGGGGATAACCTCTTCTTCTCAGTCAGCTTTTGTATGGGCAATGGACCGCCCCCCCTGCAAATATCTGCTGGAGTAGAATCAGCACCAGGTGCTTTGACACACGAAAGGTGTCTAA
This sequence comes from Bettongia penicillata ogilbyi, assembly GCA_023548195.1. Lineage (NCBI taxonomy): Eukaryota > Metazoa > Chordata > Mammalia > Diprotodontia > Potoroidae > Bettongia > Bettongia penicillata. The sequence continues at coordinate 231,731 of JAJHZJ010000503.1, read as the reverse complement.
TGACACTTAAAAATCTTTTCTTCAGTTAGAACTTCCTCTAGGGAGGAATTAACTTAATCTAAGGTAAATAGCCAATAGCTTTAGCACTATTGATGACAGTCTGTTTACAACACTATGGAAGTATTCAGCCCATCTCTCAGAGATCATATGTTTACCAATAATCCATGTGGCTCTATCAGCACTGAGTAGCTGAGAAGCACCATTGGTCTTTGGTGCATAAATAGCCGTTGGGACATCATAAAAGTGCTTTGGATTGTTATTTTCAGTATAAAACTGAATTTCATCTGCCTTCTTACTGAGCCAAGAATGCTGTATCTCTCTAAGCTTCACTTATACTTTACTTTTGATAGAGTTAAATGCTGCATTCTTAGAGATGAATGAACTATCCTGATAGTAAACTCCATGGAGTTCTCATTTTTCATTTAGAAGTTTCTGAATTTCCCCATCATTTTTGTCAAACCAGTCTTGATATTTGTGAGTGCTCTGACTGATGAGAAAATGCCATGCTGAACACTAAATATCTGATAGCTGTCCTTTCACTGTTGCCAACTGAGTGTTGGATCAACTTTCCCTACAAGTTAACAACAAACTGTTCTGGTTCAGAGAAGAACTCTGATCTGTGGATGTTAATTCTTCTGGTAGTCATTTTACCTGCACCACTTTTTGTTGAATGTGAATACCTAATTTGAAGAGGATAAGTTTATGATCAGTTCACCACTCTACATTACACATTGCCTTTGCCATTCTTACATCCTGTCTATTTCTTCTCCTGATAATCTTAATATAATCTATTAAATGCCAATGTTTTCTATAAGGTTGCATCCAAGAAGTTTTATTGTATTTTGGTAAATGGAAGACAGTATTAGTAATGAGGTCATGAGATGCACAAATCTTCAGTATTAAGAGACCATTGCCCCTGCTGTTTCTAATTACCTTCCTCCCAAGGACTCCCTATCATGTCTGGTAATCTGAGCCTCCTCTAGCATTAAAGTCACTCAATTATAAGCTTGTCCTCTTTTGGCACTTTGATGATAAAAGTCTCCAGGTTTTTATAAAATCTATCTTTGATGTCATCAGGGTTTGTCATGGTGGGAGCATAAGTACTGATGATAGTGGAGTGGCATTTTCCTGCAAGATGCAATCACATTGTCATGAGACTCTCATTCTCTCCTTTTAGTAGGTATACAAGCTAGATGACTACATTAGTTTTGACGGTAAAACCTATGCCAGCTGCCCTGCACTCCTCTTTATTGTGACCCCTCCAAAAAAATTATGTTTCCAGTTCTGACTTGAATAAACTGGCTTTCATTTGCCAGCCTTGTTTCACTCAGAGTTGCTATTTGGATATAATACTTGATGAGTTCTCTCACAAGAGCTGTTCATTTTTCAGATCTACTGGATTTTGTATTTTCTGCAACTGTGTGCACATTCCATGGACCTATGCTGAGTGGAATCATCTTTGCAGAAGTTTTTATACAATTTTTGTTTCTTGCATTTCAACCATAGGGTCGGATCCTTGCCTGCCATAGTAATTAGGCCAGGGTTGGGTAAGCAATAAGTTTTAGGGCATTTTTTCCTAGCCCCTTTCTCACAATAAGAGGTGGGCAGTGATCCTTAAAAGGCTGCCCAGACACCCAGGGTTCTGCCAAATTCTACTACTGCTTCCAGTGAGAAGATGACCGTATGACTTGGGTCACTTGTGTTCAGGGTTGTGACTTCATCTCTCAGTATATCTGTATCTGCTCCTCTGTCACTTGCCTCTCACCACAGGACTTTGAGATAGGTAAAAATGATAAAATGGTGTGAGTGATGACTTTTGATTCATGTGTAAATTGGATTTAAGTGAGGCAGGGTTGCATGAAGTGATCTGTCTCACTCTCTTCCTAAGTCATCACAGTTCAGTGGCAGGATAGAGTCAATACAACTGGCAATGGCTAAAGATACAGTCAATGACCTTGGAGTCTTCAATGTCTAACCAGGCTATAACTGCACTATAGAGTCTGCTTCAGCTACCCTCATAACTGGAGGAACAAATTGTTCTCATCTGCCCATTTTGCTGGTAGAAGTCTTCACATGTTTGGGGTAAACACTCCCCTAACTCACTGACAGCTTTGAGACCCCTGTTTTTCATCAACCATCATTTGAAATGGTTTACCAGAGTGTGGCTGCTGTACATGCTACAGCTTCTTGGAGCGACAGGTGAGAGTAAAATGGATTAGGGGGACACCAAAGGTTGAAAGCAGCACTGAAAAATGCTTGGCAGCCATCACACCAGCAGTACTAGTCTTCTCTGAACACACCCTCTACTCTGATTCTGACAATAATCATGTGAGGGAGGGAGGTATTGCTATTTTCTCCATTTTATATTTAGGGAAACTTTTTTTTTGGTGATGCAGTTGGGGTTAGGTGACTTACTCAGGACCACAGAGTCAGTAAGTGTCAAGTGCCTGAGGCTGGATTTGAACTCAGGTCCTCCTGATTCCAGAGACAGAGTTCTATGTACACTGGGCTGCCTAGTTTTAGTTGCTTGTCCAGGGTCACATGGCTAATTAGTGTCTGAAGGTTAGATTTGAATTCAGACTTTTTAATTCCAAACTTTGCACTCCATTTACTTCACTGTCTAGAATATGTCATATTTTTGCCTTTTAAAATTTGTTTATATGTATTTTTTCATGGCACAACATAAATGAGAGGTAAAGGAATCACTCCAGATATGAATGGATGAACTGTATGATACTATAATCATAGGAGGAAATACCTGTATCAGTTAGCTCAGAGATTGAAATATTAGGAAGAACATTCTAACAATGACATATTCTTAAAAAATGGAAAGGCAGATTTGCAAGGTAGAGAATTTCCCATTTACAGGAGTAGTCATGCAGAGATAAATGAGACCATATTAAGGATATTGTGAAAAAAAGATTTCTTAATTGGGTTGGAGTTTAGATTATATGACGTTTAAGGTTATTTCTAACTCTTAGATTCTGGTATTCTATTATATGCCTAATACTTTAATAAGGAGTGATAGTAGCTACAAAAAACCAAAACAAAACAAAACAAAAAACTGGGCTCCAGATAAAGCAGAGATCTCTCAATTTAGTTATGTAGAGAAACTAAGATGTGTGTGATGGAGATCTGAAAAACTTCTTCTGGGTCATTGAAATATATAGGATACCCCAGATTTCCCATAGAATGAGGCATTTCAAAGGAAAGTCCAAGCTTAGTCATAACTAGGATAAATAGGCTAATTTAAACAGGAACATAAACTCACAAAAACTCCAAAGAAGTGGGGTCTCCTCAAAAAAGGATTAACTTGAGGATTGATAACTCTCAATTTTTAGGCTATTGGGAAAGCCTATGGATGTACAGAATATAAGAATCTCAGCCAAGCTGTGGAGAATCATGACATGGTAAGGCAGGCAGTCTAGGCTTAACTCTAAACTTTGTGCTGATGATTACCAGGTCTATATATCCAGTCCTATTCTCTTCCCTGATCTGAAGTCCCATATCGAGTGTCCATATGAACCCTTTAAACTAGATATCCCAGAGATATCTCAATATAACACCTTGAAAATTGAACACACTGAACTGATTTAACCATTCTGGATGCCCCCAAAGGGCTATAAAATCATGTATTCCCTTTGACCCAGAAAAACTACTGCTAGGTCTGTATCTCAGAGATTAAAAAAAGGAGAAGGACCTATATCTACAAAAATAATTATAACAGCTCTTTTAGGAGTGGCAAAGAATTGGAAATTGAGAGGATATCCCTCAGTTGGGGAATGGTTGAACAAGTTGTTGTATATGATTGTGATGGAATAATATTGTACAGTAAGAAATGATGAGCAGAATGGTTTTGGAAAAACCTGAGAAGACATATATGAACTTAGGAAACATGAAGAGAGCTAAGTCAGGGGATCATTGTAACAGTGACAGCAATAATGTACAAAGATCTATGGTAAACGACCAAGCAATACATTGATTCAAGATAATTCCAAAGAACTTATGATAAAATAATTCAGTTCACCTCCAGAAAAGGAATATTTGGATTCTGAATGCAGATCAAAGCATACTTAAAAACAAAGTCTTCTTTATTTTCCTTTTTTGTCTGAGTTTCCTTTTGGAGTATGGCTAATATGGAAATGTTTTGCATGAATGCACATATATAATCCATAACAAATCACTTGACTTCCCTTGGAGGAGTGAGATGAGGGAAAAAAAGAATTTGGAAATCAAAGTTAAAAAAACTTGAAAGTGTTTCTATATGTAATTGAGAAAAGATGAAATATAAAAATTTTAAAAATGACTTTCATGAATAGCTATTACCTTGTATTGGAAGGAAGACTGGGAATCCAAAAGCATTTCCATGTGGAATTCATATGCATTCAAAAAGACATTGAGTGTTATGGAAAAAGAGGAAATGCTGTGCAATAGAAATTAAGGTAGTTCTTCCAGACAATTTTCTAACAGTGTAAAAAATCTCCAGGCAAGGATTTCTAGTCTTAATAAATTATGTTTGGGCTATGACCTACTGTTAAACATTTCATTTCATTATACTTGCAAAAATCGTCAAAAAACCCAAAATCACTGAACACACTGAACAAAATGAACACATTATCTTTCCCCATAAGTTTAAAGTTTGCTTCATCCTATTGGTCAAGTAGATTTATTTCATAGTAATGTGGCTAATGGGGGAATGGGATAGGGAAATCTTTTCCTCTTTTCTAAGAATGATTCCTTTCAGAATCCAGGTTCTCCTTCTGCAACTGGCTTGAGAGGCTTATAGAGTTAGCAACTCAGTCTCTTAAGGCCCTCAGAAATAAGGCTGTTTCTATACTCATCTTATGGCCAGGTATTCCTAAAAGGACCATGGTGAAACCTTGTAAAATATTCACACCTCATTATATTATATTTGTTGCTTTCTGTGACATCAATTATGGGAGTACTGGGAATAGTCTTCTCTTCAAAGAGATTTAAGATTTGCAAATTACTTTCCATGTTATCTCTTTTGATTATCTATTGATTGTCTCATTCACAGAATCCAGTAAGATAGGTGTCCTTATCATCATTTCACAGATGATAAAATGAAGAATCAGAGATATTAAGTGAAGAGTTACTGAGTTGTTTGAGACAGGATTCAAACTTAAGTCTTCCTGACTTAAGTCCAGTGTTCTATCCAAAACCCATGCTGTTTTTCTAATATGAAACATTATTTGATTAAGGGCCAAATTGAGTGGTTCCCACCGTTAGGATTACATCAGTCAGCAAATCCACAAGCAGTTATATAACTCTTGCCAGGTACTTGTAAACATGTGTTAGGTACTGTGTTACATATTGGAAATATAAATGTAAGTATGAAGAAAGACAGTCTCAACCCTCAAAAAGCTTATTTGCTAAAGTGGAAGATAATTCATTAAAGGAAACTAACAGGAGTAGAAGATCTAGAGGTATCTGTGGTGCTAGGAAATGATAGTAAAAGTCTGAGGACCCACCTGAAAAAGAAATGGCTGATCTGATTGCCCTACTTGAATGGAGGTTCAGGGAAGAGTCATCCAGACAAGGAGAAGCTATGGGCTTGAAAAGTAGTTCTAGTGTGTCAATTCTAGGGCTGACATGAGATTTCAGGATGAAGAGATTTCTAAGGCATAGTAGAAAAAGTTCAGAGTACTTAGTCCTAGAAAAGAATGGATATCAATTCAGTAGATAGAAAAAGGAAAAAAAAAAACTAAGTGAGCTAAGTTGTCCAAGAAATATTCACAGTAAAGATGGAACTTCAATCCAGTAAACATTTATTAAGCATCTACTATGTACCAGGAGCTATGCTAATCACTGGGAATAAAATTAATAAAAATAAGCATTCCTAGTCAAGGAATTTACTGTCTAATGGGTGCATGGAGACAATGGCAAGAGTACCTGGAATGGGGGCATCTTGGTTTCTGGATTGAAAAAGCAGACAGAGCAACAGATGCAGAGCGGAATATAATTCATTGTGTGGACTTGATGAGGGTCTAAAGGGTAGGCAGGTTTCAAAAAAGTTGAGAGGAATAAGGATGGCATTTTAGGCAGAAGGAAGGAAAGGATTATGCACAGGACCTGTATGGCAATAAAGACAGTGCAGAAACTTTACTTTTGTCAATGCCATGTGAAAAAATGACAACAGGGTAACAAAGACTGTCATAAACAGGGTGTACAAAGGGCAGAGACACCCACAGGCAGCCAGGTGTGCTCGGTTGCCTGTCTGGTATGATTAGCATTGTAATCATTATTAATGACAATAAAACTGTCCCTCTTCCATCACACTCTGCCAGGACTTGTCAGTCCATGAATCCAGAAGCCTTGAGATGATGACTCATGGGATTAGTGTCAATAGTTTAGTTACTAGACGATGCCTTTCCTTTTACAATAGTCTAGGATACTTGTACTATGCTGAGATACAGGCCACTCCTTTGACAACCACAAAGTGTAAGAATGATGAGAATGAAGAATTGGTTTTGAGTTTCTGTAACACCTGTCTTCCAAGTGTCTTTTCTTATTTCAAGAATAAAAGTGCATCATATTTTCTCACTCACTCTTGGAGTAAAGGAACAAGTGGCTTTCATTTTCTATTCCACCACTCTATTCAGGGAAATGGGATTATGACATTCCCAAAGTCAAAAACATGTTTGAAGCCAGGCTAGATTTATGTGTCTGAACAACTTAGTTTAACAGCTTTTAAAATAGTGTACTACTAATTAAGTAGAAAATTGATTTACTTTTCTTAAAAATTTTCAGTTACTGCCTACTGCTTCTAGAATAAAATATCAATCCATTGAGAGGTTAAAGTCTTTCATAATCTCGGTCCACTGGTTTTTTTATGTTTATGCTATCACATTCATAAATATTTTTATTTAAAAAATTTTTGTCAATTAGCAAACATTTATTGTTTCTCCCACCTGTCTACCTTTTCTCCTCCCCTTCATCCTTGGAAACAAATTTTTATAATAAATATACAGTCAAATGAAATAAATCCCCTCCATTGGCCATCTCCAGAAAGCACATGCCTAATTCTGAATCATGAGTCCACCGTCTCTCTGTGAGGATATGGCTAATATTCTTTACCATTGGTCATTTAGAATTACAGGTGGTCATTTCATTGATTAGAATTCTTAAGTCTTTCAAAGTTTTGTCCATTATATTATTGTCACAATATGGCAGTCATAGTATTACAAAGTATTGTAGAAATTGTTCTTATGGCTATGCTTACTTCCTTTTACATGACTCCATACAAGTCTTTTTGTGTCTCTCAAATTGTCCTTTTCATCTATTCTTAAAGTATGATAGTATTTAATTACATTAATATCCCATAATTTGTTCAGCTGTTACCCAGTTAATGGGAACACACTTAATTTTCAGTTCTTTTCCACTACCTAAAAAATAAAACTGCTACAAATATTTTTATATATATGGACTCCTTTTCTCTTTCTTTTGTTTTTTTAGGGTACAAGTCTGGTTGATATGATTTGCATAATGTAATAACTTTTGGGACATTTCCAAATTGTTTTTTAAAGTGGCCAGACCAACACACAATTCTACCAACTGGACTTTAACTTTTATGTTCTTCTACATTTGTAATTTTCCATTTTGGGGATCAACTTTGCCATTCTAAAGGATGTGAGGTGCAATATTAAAGTTACTTTACTTTGTGTTTCTTTCCTTGTTAAGGATTTAAAGGATTTTATCATATGACTATTGATAACTTGATTTTTTTCCCTGTGAAAACTGTCCATTCATATCCTTTGACCACTTATTACTTAGAGACTTGCCTTTATTTTTATAAACTTGAATGTGCCTCATATATGTGGACATTCATACATCCATCAATATACCTGACTATATACATGCATAAATATATAAAATTAGGCTTTTAGAGAAAAAAAATCCCTGGAAAGATTTTCCCCCAGTTCAATGCTTCCTTTCTAATCTCAGTTGCAATATTTGTGCAATAATTAAAATGTAATCGAAAGTTTCCATTTTATCTTTTGTGATTTTCTTTATACCGTGTTTGGCCATGGATTCTTCCCTCTTCCACAGATAGGAAATGTGATGTTTTCCTTACTGCTCTAATTTGTTTGTGATGTGACCTTTTACATTTAATCTACCTGTCCAGTTGGAGTTTATCTCAGCATATAGCATGACATCTAGGTCTACATTTAATTTTTTCACACTCTTCTTGCTTTCCCATAAGTTTTTCTGGAAAAGTAGGTTCTTAGCAGAGTAGATGTGGTCTCTGGGTTTATCAGAAACAATTCTACTGTGTTCTTTTGCTTCTTCACATTGTGTGATTAATTTGTTCCAGTAAGTTATCTCTCTTTTTTTAAACCAGGACCAAATCCTTTCAGTGATCACTGCTTTGTAGTATAGCTTGAGACCTGGTTTAGCTAGGGTCCCCTTTTTCCTAATTTTTTTCATGATCCTCCTTTGTATTCTTGACCTTTTGTTCCTCCACATGAATTTTGTTATTGTTTCAAGCTCTTTTAAGTAATTCTGTGGTAGTTTAATTGGTATGTCACTGAATAAATTAATTTAGGTAGGTAGTATCATCATTTTTATTATTTTTTTCTTTTGATATCAATGACAGTTAATATTTCTCCTAATATTTAGATTTGTATTTATTTCCTTTGGCAAAGTTTTATAGTTGTATTTATGTAGCTCCTTGGTCTATCTCAGTGATAGACTTCCAAGTATTTTATATATTCTATAGTTATTTTTATTGGTAATATACAAAAGGTAGATAACTTATGGGGATTTATTTTATATTTTACAGCTTTGCTGAAGTCATTAATTGCTACAATTAATTTTTAGTTGATTCTGTGGGTTAAGTATACAGTCACATCACATGCAAAGAGTATAATTTATTTCTTCTCTTTCTATGCTCATGCTCTCAATTTTTTTTTGTTTTTATCTCTATAACCAGCATTTCTAACACTATATAAAACATGGAAGTGACATTCAACATCCTTGATTTGCTCCCAGTCTTATTGGAAAGACCTCTCATTTTCATTTTGTATAATAATAGTTTTTTGTTTCATATTGAAATTATGTACCAAATTAAAGACGTTCCAGTCATTCCTATGTTTTCCATTAACTTTAATGGGTGTTGTATTTTGTTAAAAAATTATCTACAATCTATGATTTGTTTTATTCTTACTAATATTGTCATTTACATTCATTAATTTCTTAATATTGATCCAATACTGCATTCCTGACATAAATGCAGATTACGTGTAGTGTATAATCCTTGTGACATAGTGATGTAGACTCTACTAAAATTTATTTGTATATCTTTTACTTCAAATGGTATTAAGGGTATTAGTCAATGTTTTTCTTTCTCCTACTCAAACTGATTTGGGTATCAAGATTATATTTATATCATAGAAGGAATCAAGTAGGCTTTCTTCTCTTCATATTTATGCAGACAATTTATATAGCATTGGGATTAACTGTTCTTTGATTATTTTATAGAATTTGTAAATCCATCTAGACTCCAGATTTTTTTCATTCAGTCATTCTTTTATGGTTTAATTGTTTTTATGAAATTATATTTATCTATATCTTGTTCTGTGAATCTGTACTTTTTTTATAAATATTCAAACATTTCATTTTTTAGTCTTGCTGGCATATTTTTGGGCAAATAATTTCTAATAATTCCCTTTATTCGTTCTTCATTTGTTGTATATTTTTCTTTTTTTTAATCTTTGTTATTAGTCCTTTGGATTTCTTCTATCATGAAAATAAACTAGCTAATTATTTTCCCTGAAAAGCCTGTTCCCAGTTTCTTGTAATTCAGTGTTCTCTTTTGTTTGCTTCCAATTTTGTTAATTTCTTCTTTTATTGTTGCCATTTGAGGTTTTTAAATTTGTTGAATTTCTTTTTTAGTTGTACTTCACTTTTTTTTATATTTTCTTTCTGTATTTTGTAGATAAGTGTTTAGAGGTATGAATTTTTCCTCAAGGATCATTTGGTTGCATTCTGAAAACCTGGCATCTTTTCTCAGTATTGTCAGTATCTCTAATCAAATTATCTATTGTTTCTATGATATTTTTCTTGATCTGCCAGTTTAAAAACATTATTATTTGCTCTCTAAGTTTTATTCTTTTGAAAATGACCTAATATTGAATGTATTTTTAAATATGATTTTGGTCTGTAAAGGATGTGTTTAACATTTCCGCTTTTCTGCATCTGTTTGACAGGTTTATATGTCCTAATATATAGTCAATTTTTCTAAAGGTACCAGATATACCTGAGGAGTACACATGTATATGTATATATATGTATATAGACACATGTATGTATATATATATATATACATATATGCATACGCATACGTATGTGTGTGCATCCCTTTCAATTTCCATTCATTAATTGTTAAAGATTTTTCATATCTAACTTTTTCAAAATTTTATTCAGGTCCTTAATTTCCTTTTTGCTTATTTTTATGATTAAATTTGTCTGGATCTGAAAGGAATGCATTGAGGTTCTCTCCTATTACAATTTTACTGTCTATTTCTCTGTAAAGTTATTTTACTTTTTGCTTTAAGTATTTAGATGCTATGCTATTTTGTGCCTACATGTTCATTATTGATATTATTTCATCTATAGCATCTTTCAAACTCCCTAAATGTTACCCCCTGTTATTCCCATTAACTAAATCTACCATCTACTTTTTTTTCAGACTAATTTCACATTACTCATGTGCTCTAAGTTCAAGCAAAATGAGCACTCTTTCCTGCACATAATATTTCATTTCCTGTTTCTATGTCTTTGTGAAAGCTAACCCCCATAACCATAGTCCTCACCCTCCTCACCTCCAATTCTTTGAATTTTTAAATCCCTTCAAGACTCAGTTTATGTATTACTTTCTGAGACATTTTCTGATCAGTAAAGTGAACGCAACCCCTCCATCTTCAAATTACTTTGTTTTTAAATTTCATATACATTTTGTGTTTACTTATTTGTGCGCATGTTATTTCACTCCAGTATAACGAAAGGTTCTGGGGTGAGGTGGTTTTTTTCTTTGTATACCCCAGATGCAGAACTGAACCTTATTATCTTTGTATCCCAGGTCACTTATGCAATAATGGCTAACTGTTTACAGCAGTCTGAAATATATTCTAAATGAATGACCCCCAGCCCTTTATATAGCATTCTTTCTATTTTTTTAATTAATGATCATAATACTTTCTCACTGACAGATTACACTGGCTTATGACAAATATTTTTCCAGATAGAAAAGTGTAAGGAGAGATCAGTGTTGGGATCAATCTTACTAAACATTATTTTATGAATGATCAAACAGAGTGAGTACATATGCATGCTGGAACCCTTAGATTTGTGGATGATACCAAGCACCACATCATCTTTTAGAATGAAATGTTGATGAATTCCAGGAAGATCCCACAATGTCTCATGAGTGGACAGAAATGATGAATGAGCTTCAGAAGAGACGAATGCAAGGTATAGTGAATAGAACATTAAATTTGGCATCAAAAAGCACAAGTTAAAATCCTGTTTCAGACATTACTTGCATAATCCTGAGCAAGTCTCAAACTTTCTAAGTCCTAGTTTCCTCATGTGTAAAATGAGGAGAAGAAAAATAGCTTCTACTTCCTGTAGTTGGCTTGATAACCAAATGAGATAATGGATATAAAGTGATTTCCAAACTTTAAGATGCTATATAAATTTAAATTTGTAGTAATAGTAGTAGGGAAAGCATTGTGTACATTGGAACAAGACCATATAAATATGCAAAGTATATAGTTTCAAGAAAGGACAAATTCCTGAATCACAGATACTGAATTCCAAGGAAGAATATATTGCCAAGCTTTTGAGATAAAGCCATAAAAATTATACACCTCCCTAAACCATTATTCAGTGTTGAAATAGAATTCTGGGATGAGTAGGTTGTAGGGCTGACCCAGATGGTATGTGTGATTTGCTTACTTTTTCCATCTAATCTTGAGAATGAGTGCTGTCTTGGAGACTGGTAAAGTAATATTTTGCTAAATGATCTCCATCATTTCCTGGTATGTTGGAATCTCTTTACTCTTCTCCTTTACAGTAGGAGTTAACTCTCCTAAGTTCTCCTGGAAGCTTTTTATAGGGGATAGAGAAGGAAGAAGATAGGTTATTTGGTATTAAAGCTAGTAATATTTTGAGTTTCCTTTAGGGTGTATAAGTTTAATATGCAATCATTGTTTAATGGGAGAAAAACAAACTTCCAGATAAATTCTGAAGGGAAATGATTTACTTCAAAATTAAATTTAGGGTAAGAGAGTTAAAATTGATTTAATATGTCGAGGGACCATAGTTTGGGGGAAAAGAAACACAATAGTCTGTATAGCTAGGATTATCCATCAATTTTAGACAATAGAAACTTTCCCATTTTTGTATCAAGAAAAGAAGTATAGCTTTCCATACTGTCTATGTTGGGGGATAATTGAAAACTCAATGTCTTTGTAAAGGCTATCTTCTATACCTAGAATGCAATCCCTCATTACCTTTACCTCTTAACATTTCCAATTTCCTTTAAGGCTCAAATTTTACCTCCTGAAGTATCCTTTTCCTAAATGCCTTTGATTGCTAGTTATTTTATATAAGTTTTATATTTGAGAAGTCAAGACAGGTGTTCAGAGAGGACTAGCACCTCTGGTGTTAGTGCTTGGTGATCTCTTTTTGGGGTGACTTATCCACCTTTGGTGTCTACCTATCATACAACTCTCACTTGTGGCTCCAAGAAGCTGTAGCAAGTTCAGTGGCCACGCAACAGTAAAACCATCTCAGAAGGTGGTCTGGGCTGAGAAGATGGAGTGGGGTTGATGACTTTGTGCAACTCTGCCTCACTTAAATAAAATTCACAAACAAGTCATGATGTCATTGGTCCTCTGAAAATGAAGGATGAACAATAACCATATCAGTATTTGAGAGGCAGTACAGTACGTGGGAGAAAGCTGATCTCCATATCAGCAAGACCTGGATTTAATTTCTGCCTTTGACAAATACTTTCGAGGGGCCTTGGGCAGGTAGATCGGTGTCTCAGTACCTCAGACAACTCTTTCATGTTTTAAATTTCAGAGCACATTTTGTTATACATAGATAGAACAAATTTCCTCCTTGTTCAGTTGTTTAGTCATATCCAATTCTTTGTGACACTCTAGTCCATGAGTTTGTTTTGTTTTGGCAAAGATACTGCAAGGGTTTGCCATTTCCTCCTCTACTGAATTAAGAAAAACAAATGCTAAGTGACTTGCCCAGTGTCACACAGCTAGTATGTGTCTAGAGCCAGATTTGAGCTTAGGTGTTCCTGACTCCTGTCCCAGTGCTTTATCCACTGAGCCACCTGGCTTTCTCTCTGAAAGTTCCCCACAATAATGGAATAACAAAGTATGTTATCTTCTTCCTCCCCTCATAATATTTATTTTTGTCTATATGAGTTATTCACCCTAGTCAAATGTAACTGGCACAGTTGGGGAGAAAGAGATAGATTTGGAGTCAGAGGAATTGGGATTAAATCCAGGCTTTACTACTTATTTCCAGGATGACTTTGGTACTATCTATTAACTTCTCCGGTTTCCAGTTGATCATTTTAAAATTGGGGCAGGTCACACTAGATTACCTTGATGTTTTCTTCTAACTCTAAAACTATGATTCTATTATTTATGTGGTATTGTTTAATTATTCTTCTTGTGTATCCAATATCCAGAAAAGTGCATGGCACATAGGAGACATTTAATTAATATTCATTGCATTAGAGTTAATTAAACTATCTGGGTTCTCTGAGTTTCCATGGCATGTAAACACAGTAAACAATTTTACTTGATATCCCCTTTTTCCAAATATGTCATTGTATACTATCCTATAGGGGGAACTTCTCAAGGGATGTAATTTTTTCCACTTTTCACTTTTTTGTTGAATGTCATGCACATCCAGCCTTTGTGCTTTGCCACCTGACCTTCACTATAATAAAATCCAAATGAAAATGTCACCTTTTTCAAATGACACTGTATTTCCTGTAAATATGAGCTTTGTCCTGGACAGAGTTTTCTGTCTTCTATTCTTCAAGGGGTTGTTTTTTTCAGACTATGGAACACATCTCATCTCTTTTACTTTTGTTTCCATATAACTGTCTTTTGAAAATCCAGCTGCTTGTTAGTAAAATCTTCATCAGAAATTTCACAATGAAAAAAATGAAGTAATTTCATACATTTGCTAATTGAATGGAAGGATTCCAGCTGATTTTTAAAAGTCATGATAATATGAGGCCATACTTTTTTGTCATTTCCCCATTTTCCCTGCCCTACAACATCCAATATAGGCAGTGGTGTTCTGATGAATGTTTAATATCAAGTTCTCTGGGCAGGGAGGGGGATTAAACTTTCTGACTTAGCATTTTCTCCATCATTTCTTGAATCTAATCAGTTAACAAAAGAACAAATCATACCCTGATTTCTACAAATCTATTTGCCCTTTTCCAAGGTACAATTATTTATGCTGAAAATGTAACAGTTAGTTTTGGTGAAAGATAGCTCTAGTACATTCCTGAATATAGGGCAGAGCAAACCTCAGTTCCTCAAGAAGTTTATCTCTTAAATGATTATGTGAACTTGGGGATTATCCATGGTTTGAATTGTCCATTATCTAATCTCTTTCTCTCTCTTAAAAGAAGTCAAGATTCAACCCAGAAAAACTAGGATATGTCTTGAAATGCCTTTTCAGTTGACATTTCCTTGGGACATGTAATCTTTTGTTACATTTCGAGGGTTAGTTTTCTCTTTGGAAAATATATTACCTTACATTCCATCGTAATCTCATTGTGGGTTTATTACTAATGCATGGGGGCTAGCATGAGATCAGCTAAATAATAAAGTAAGACTGTCTATCCATAAGAGACAATTAATTAAGTTAAATTTGTCTTCAATTTATTCCCCCTACTTTTCTTTTTGGCCTTTCTATCTCCCCAAACTGAAGTACTGTCATGATGCTTCCTGGTTACCACATGTCCCACTCAACTCTTCCTTCTCAGACCTAGATTCCCAACTTCTAAAGATCTTTTCCTCTTCCCCTTTAAAACTAGTCTATCTCCTGGGACATTGCAACACATCTGGGTAAACTTCCTGTTTCACTGTGTAGCTTGTGACTCCTTTGGGTGCAGAGAAAGTCTGTGTTCACCTCCCATCTTGCCAGAGATGGAGAGAGATTAGATGCACCTGCATAGGCAATGGAAGGGAAATTCTCTTGCCAAGAATACGGGGCTTAAATGATGGTTTCTAATGGGATTTTCCACCACAAAGAGGGAGAGGAAAGCTGGTCTGGAATTAGAGACAATTCCAATGGGAAGCAATGAGCATTTCCTGAAGCAAAACCAAGCAATGAAGCTGTATCTGTTATCTGTACTAGGAGGAGAAATTGTTGAGATAGCAATGAATTCTCAATAAAGGTATTCCCTCTGAAGTTTTCTACTGCTCAGTGGGACTGAATGTTGTCTATGCCTGGCCCTCTTAGAGTATGTGTCTTTAGGAGCTCATTTCCTAAACTTCTCTTGGCATAAGAGGAAGGACACTGTACTCATTCTGGAATTTATACTATTATCTTTCTTACCTTAATACATGGGTTCCAATTAAATGGTTTTTGTTTTAGTGTTCTTCCTTGTCTGAATGTGTTATTATGGTGTTTCATTGAAAAACAAGGTCTGAGATGATTTCTGAAATTCTTAGTACTTTAAAGAATTTCTCTTATCTGTCATAAAATTTGTTATGGTTTACTCCCCTCTTTTCCTCCCTCATTAAGAATGTTAAGTTCTCTGAGAGAAAGAATTGTTTTATTTTTGTCTTTGTATAACTAGAACTTAGCACCCTAGAACATAGTAGTAAATACTCATTGATTTTTCAATCTGGGAGGGGCAAGTAAGCCAAGATAGGTAAATTAAAATGAAAAGACCACATATTTGAACCAGAGTTCATGACAATTTATTGATTATGGTGGCATGGACTACAATTGAAAAAATCAGACTTAGAAGAGTTAATCATGATTGAATCTCTTACTTTCCCAGAAAATATTTACAATTTAACAAGAATTTCAATGACTGATGTGGAGGGTTTTAGGTACTGTAGCATCCAGACAGGGTTAGAAGTGTTTTGGTTAAAATTTCTACTACCACTCCAAAGCACAAAATACAAGAGGGTATCTAGTATTTATATTGCAATGTAAAGAGTTCCAGACTTAGAAGACTTGGGTTCAAATCCTACCTTTATTATTGAATAGCTGTGTGACCTTTGACAAGTCATTTAACTTTTCTAGATCTCAGTATGCTCATCTATAAAATGAGGGGGTTGGACTAGATGATTAAATCTATGATCTCATGATGTTCTTCCATAAAAAAGTTCTTTGTTGTTTAGTCGTGTCAGAAATGTCTGACTCTTCATGACCTGTGGTGCCAATGTGATGTTTACAGCACCTAATGTGGCCATGAATATGATGGCACAATTCTGAATCATGAAATACAACAGACTGTCCACATGGAAGACAGAACCAAAACATTTATTCAGACACCAGAAAGCCATATCCATCATAGTAACAAATAAAGCTGTACACAATAACAATGCAGAGAACAATACCATCCCCAAGCCTTCCCCCTGACAGGCTTCCCACAAACCAGCTCCATTAAACAAATCACAAGCAGGCTCTCTTAAATACAATCATAAACAAGCCCTTTCACTCATGCTAGCCAGCAACCTGCATCCTTACTATCTGACCCTCTTTCATTAATTTCCTCTCAGCTTTCCTCTAGCTCCACCTCTTCCAGTCCTACCCTTCCTGTTCTACCCATTCAGCAAACTCCTCCCACCACAGGCTTCATGTGACTCAGACTCATGTGAGTCAGGCTTCCATGTGATCCAGGTAGGTCACATGAGTCTATTAATAAATATGAAAGATTTCCCCATTTGAATTACCATTACATGACCCCAATTGAGTTTTCTTGGAAAGATACTAGAATGGTTTGCCTTTTCCTTCTCCAGCTCATTTCAAAGCTAACAAGTGTCCGAGGCTGAATTTGAACTCACAAAGATGACTATTCCTGACTCCAAGCCTGACACGTTATCCTCAATGCCACCTAGCAACCCCTACAAAAATCTAGCTTTATACATTTGCAGAAGTATCAGAATCTATGATTCTTCCTGATCTATTTTTTCCTCCAGTCTCTCCCCTTTAATAAACAAATGCTACTGTTCTGGTCATCGGTCTCCAAGGGCACGGTTATCCCAGTGGGAGCAAATCATGACACAGTACCTGAAGGTCTAAGTCAAAAAATATGCCTGCTAATCCAAACGCTTGTTAATAATCTATGTGATTCAGTTATTTCACCTTTTAAAGGTTAATTTTCCTCATCTGTAAAATGAGAGAGAATAGAAATGATTATCTCTTAGGCCATTTCAGGCTCTTAATCCTCTGCCTGTCAAATTGTGAAACTGTATATATTCTGATAACTTCACTGACATGATAGATTGGTTTTTAAGAATGGTTGGTTATTCACCATGGGGCAGAAGATGAGCAATAACTTTTAAAAACACCTGATCATTGGGAATAGGAAGAAATGCATCTACGAAATGGGGAGAAATGATCCTGACTGAAGTATTTATGAACCCAAGTTGTGATGGGGATATTTATAGGTTCAATGCAAATATAAAACATATGGCACTCTATTCCAGAAATTCTCTTTCAATTAAGTTATGGGTAGTGCTCCACAATGTTCCCCCTTTCATCTCAAAATTCTCCGGTACATTAGGTAAGAAACATCACCCCAGTTTGCACAGAAATGTGGTAAACAAGCATCTTGTTCTGGCAGATGCCAAGCTGTTTTTATGAACAGCCTTCTTTCCTGTTGATTAAAATCATTTGGTGTTTGGGCCCCAGTAACTTTCTGTATTTTTCACAAGTCCTGAAAGGGCTACTGAGCATGGGAACTTTTCTCTTTTGCCCCTTTTTTTTCCCTTTTCTGTTTATTTAAATTGTAAAGGTTGCTCTTTGATGATGATGCAAGAACAGCTATATGAAACTTAAGTGAGTGATCTATAAGTTATCTTAGCTTTTCTAATCTGCATGGCTCTACAGCTCTTGGGTTGGACTAATTCCAGAATTAACTGCTCTGTTGTCAACTGACTAAGCCCATAGAACATGGTGTCTTTTTTTGTAGAACATCACAATTGAGAATGAGTCCAATCCCTTTACTAGAATCCAGATGGAACATAGTATTCTAGGATTCACAGTCGCTCTTGATTGTCCATGTGTGGTAAAGAATATAGCAAATTGCAAATGCTAACTTAATTTAATTTTCTCCTTCTTGAAAGTAAGAAAAAAATATTCCAAATGTACCCAGATGTGAAAATAACTTTTGGTGGGGAAGAAGTAGAGAGGGAAAAAGGCCAAGATAAGGTGCCTTGGATTAAGTGCTAGACTTGGAGTTAGGAGGACCTGAGTTCAAATCTTACCTTAGACTCCAATTCTGTGATCTTGAGCAAGCCACTCAGCCAGAGTTCTGTATTTGCTTTTTTCCTTGCATAGCAATTTTGTTATATTTTTTTCTGTAACAGCAAGAGGCAGTGTGGTATGGTAAAAGGAGCCTGATTCTCTCATCAGGGGACCTGGGTTAAAATCATTTTTGTCCCTCTGTACCTGTGTGACTTTAGAGAAGTTCTTGTTTAACCTCCCAGGGGTCTCAATTTCCTCATCTGTAAAATAAGTAGTTGAGCTTGATATCCTCTAATGGTTCCTTCCACCTTTACACCTATGTCCTATGAACAAGTACAAATATCTAGATATATGTGATGATATAAAAATAATAAAAAACCCAAATCATATAAAAAAAGATTGGAAATGATGAGTCCTATCTGATCTTCTTTATTAAATTATTAAATTACATGTCAAATCTGAATATTAGATTTAACAATGCTATAAATATTCTCCTATTTATTTCTATGACCCCTTCTGAACTTCTTTTTCTTGGTATTAATAATCTTGGCTTTTTGCTATTTTTTCTGTCTCTTAAAAAGTCTATTTTTAAATATCAGTTCCAAATTTTCTTTCTCCCCTCATTCCCTTTCCTACCCTTTAAGAAGGTAAGAAACACAAAATCCGTCACAAATATGACACCACGCAAAACAAATTTCTGTAGTAGACATATTAGGAAAAAGAAAGAGAAAGAAACAGAAAATATAGTATTAATTTTGCACTAGGAATTGATCCATTCTCTATTTGGAAGTGACTAATAATTTTTTATCATAAATTCTTTGTAATTCTAGTGGGTTGTTGTGTCGATCAGGCTTAATAACTCTTTCACATTTGTAGATGTTGATAATGATGAGATTTTTTTATTATATTACTATTACAGTGTAGATTGTTCTCCTGGTTTTACTCACTTTACTTTGAGTTAGTTCATATAAGTCTTCTTGCATTTTTTTCCTTAAGTCATTTCTTATAGCACACACATCGCATCACATTCCTAGACCATGTCTCAGTTAGGCATCCTCCAGTGAACGAACATTCCCTCAGCTTCTAATTCATCAATCCAAGAAGAACTGTTGATAAATACTTTTGTACATACGAGTCATTTTCTTTTTTCTTTGATCATTTTGGTATTGTTTGTGATGTTGTAACTTGGTCAAAGGAGAGGCACAATCTAATTGCTTTTTGGACATGGTTAAAAACTGCTTTTCAGAGTGGTTGGAACACTTCGCAAATCTGTAAATAGTGCATTAAAATACCTGTTTTCCCACATCCTTTCCAGTATTTGTTATTTTCCTTTCCAGTGTGAAGGGTGTGAAGTGGTACATTACAGTTATTTTAATTTGCATTTCTCTATTTAATGATTTAGAGCATTTTTTCATATGACTATTAAAAGTTTTGAGTTTTTTTCTTTCTCAGTTCCTTATTTGCAAAATGTGGGGCTTAAATTTAATGATCTCGAAATTTCAATCAGATCTAAATCTCTAATTTTGTGATTATTCTCTTTATAATTTAAAATAGGATTTGATTTACAAAAACTCAATTTATGCTCAATAGCTTCAGTGAAATGAGGTAAACCTATGTAAAATATTCATCTTATGGAGACTTTCTGATGTCAGTTTTTTTTAAAGCTTTTGAATGTGAATGGGTTAAACCAGATAATGCCCAAGTTTTCTTCCATTTCAAAGTCTTAAAATCCTATAAAGTATATTAATTCTCATCTTGGATCATCATATGTTTCATGACCAGGGGATTCAATCATAAATCTTAGAACTGATGTCCTTCTTCTGTTGAAGACAGAACTCAGTTTGTTACCTGAGTTATTGTTATTCTTATTTCTACTTTTTTTAACTTAGTATTTTATTTTTCCCCACTTATATATAAAACAATTTTTAACATTAATTTTTAAAACTTTGAATTCCAAATTCTCTCCCTTCCTCCATTTATCCTCAGCCCCCCCATTGAGAAGGCAAGCTATCTGATATGGGTTGTAGTGGAGAATCATGGAAAACATATCCATAATAGTCATGTTGTATAAGAAAGCATAAATAAAAAAATCCTCAAGAAAAATAAAGTTAAAAAATATGATTCTATTCATATTCAGACACAAGCAGTTCTTTCTCTGGAAATGGATGGCATTTTTCATGATAAATACTTCAGAGTTGCCTTAGATTATTGTATTGCTGAGAATAGTTAAGTCATTTACAGCTGATCATCTTACAATATTGCTTTTACTTTTTATACAGTACATTTCACTTTGCATCAGCCTATGCAAGTCTTTCCAGGTTTTTCTGAGAGTGTCCAGCTCATCATTTCTTAAAGTACAACAGCATTTCATCATAATCATATACCACAATTTATTCAGCCATTTCCCAATTGATGGGTTTCCCATAAATATCTAATTCTTTGCCCCCAGAAAAGAGTTGTTATAAATGTAGGTCTTTTTCTTTTTTGTTTGTTTTATCTCTTTGGGAATATAGACCTATAAGTATTATTGCTAGGTCAAATGCATGGTTTTATAGCCCTTTGGGCATGATTGCAAATTGCTCTACAGAATGACCGAATCAGTTCACAACTCCACCAAGAGTGCATTAAAGTCTAATTTTTCCTACATTCCCTTCAAGATTTGTCATTTGCCTTTTCTGTCCTATTAGACATTGTAATAGGTATGAGGCAGCACCTCTGAATTATTTTAATTTGCATTTCTCCATTCAACAGTGAGTTAGAGTATTTTTTTATTTGGCTATAGATAGCTTTGGTTATTTCATTTGAAAACTGATGATAACATTTGATCCTTTATCAATTGTGGAATGGCTCCAATTTTTTGTAAATTTGCAGGATGGTAGAGTGAGAGCATAGACTCACCTGAGCCCTACCACAAATTACTTCAGATACCTCTAAAAAGACAATGTGAACAAAGTTTAGAGTGGCAAAATATAGTAAGAGACAGAGTGTGTCAGATTTACAGCCCAGGACATCCAGGAAGGTTGATGGGAAGGATCTATCCCATGGGGCAGGTAGAGTGCTGAGTGCACAGGCTGCATCAGTGCAGCTTTAATCATAGCAGAGCAGATGTGCCGCAGAAGCAGCAGTGAAGATTCTCAAACAAATCAACATAGAATGGGAGTCCAGCAGAACTGAGAGAGAAGCACAGGGCCCCTAGTAACAGCAGCAGCCATTCCTGAGACTATCGGTCAACAGGCTAAATGTTTGAAAGTTACCTACTTCAACTTCCAGGAGCCAAGATGGTAGAGTAAACTGTAAGTGCTCTCATGCTCCCCTTGTTGACCTTGAAAAACCCAAGGATTATTTCCCAAGGAAAAATCCTGGAATAGTGGGATCAGCAAAGGGGACACAGCAGTCTCTCAGCTCAGGAGGTTAGGGAGATTGGCAAAAAGAGTACCTTCTGCTGTGGCTGAGGGAGAAAAGTGCAGGACTGGAGGTGTCTCAGATAGCCCCACCTCAGCAAACTAGAAGGAGATCCTGAGCCCCAAGGGGTGGAGCCCATAAGAGCCAATATAAGGACCCCAGGCATGCCTTGGCACAGCCAGGGGAATTGGGCAGACACCAGCAGAGGTAGGGGTTCATCAACTCCTGAGCTTGCCTATGCTGTAGGAGGAGGAGGCCTCCTGTGGCCAGACCACCATTTCCCCACACCTCACACAGTGAGCTTCAGAGTAACCTTGGGAAGACTTCACCTATCTTTGGCCTTGGCACACACAAGACAGTTCAGCACCAGATAAGCTACAGCATTCTAGCTTCTAGCTGAAAGAACCAGAGGCCACAATGCATAAAGCCTCAAGTTATCAGCACAAGAAATGGGCAACAATGCCCCCAAAGCAGAGATCCACTTTACTTTTTAAAAAAATAAATGTAAAATTCATTTATTTTTCAGTTTTTAACATTCACTTCCACAAAAATTTGAATTCCAAATTTTCTCCCCATCTCTCCCCACCCCACTCCAAGAAAGTGTGTACCCCATCCACCCCTTCTTCTGGTCTGTCCTCTCTTCTATCACTTCCTCTTTTTCTATCCCCCTTCCCCTCTATTTTCCTCTAGAGCAAAATAGATTTTTATAAACCATTGCCTGTACATCTTATTTCCCAGTTGCTTGCAAAACCAATTTTTAACATTCATTTTTAAAGTTTTGAGTTCCATATTCTCTCACTTACTCCCTATCCACCCACACTCATTGAGAAAATAAGCAATTCAATACAGGTCATACATGTGTAGCCGTGGAAAACACTTCCATAACAGCTATGTTGTGAAAGACTATCTATGTTTCCCTTTGTCCTGTCCTCCATTTATTTCATTGTCTCCCTTGACTTGTTTACCCACAAAGTGTTTGCTCCTGATTATTTCTTTCCACAATTTCTCCTATTATCTTCCTTCTCCAATCCCTTTCTCCCTGCCTTCCTTCAGGATAAAATAGATTTCCATATCCAATTGAGTGTATGTTATTCTCTTCTTAAGCCAAATCCCATGAGAGTAAGGCTCGCTTATATTCCCTTTCATTTCCCCCCTCTTCCTCTCCATTGTAAAAGCTCTTGTTGCCTTTTTTATGTGAGATGATTTGCTACAGTCTACCTCTCCCTTTTGCTTATTCCCAGTACATTCCAGTTAACAGTAAATTTTATTTTTTAGGTATTCTCCCTTCATATTCAGCTCATCATGTACCGTGTGTGTATGTGAGTGTAAGCCAGCTCAGTGTTTGGGATACTCTGAAGAAAAGTTTGGGAGAGAAGAGGTATTAGACTGACTACCAAATTGAAAGTCTGCAAAGCTATTGTGCTGACCTCATTGTTGTATGCCTGTGAAACAGTGCCATATTAGAAAACTGAATCATTTCCATTGGAACTGTCTTAGAAAGATTCTGAGGATCACCTGGCAGGATCAGGTACCAGACATTGAAGCCCTTGCTCGATCTGAACTGTCAAGTATTCAAACTATGCTTTGGAGAGTGCAACTCTGATGGGCTGTCCACATTGTTTGAATGCAAAATGTACGCTTGCCAAAAAGACTATTTTATGGATAACTTGAATGGGGCAGGCAATCACATGGTGGCCAGAAGAAGCAGTACAAGGACACTTTCAAGGTCTCTCTCAAGAACTTTGGATTTGACTGTGCAACAGGGAAGGCACTGGCACAGAATCACTCAGTATGCCATGCCCACATAAGAAAAGGTGCTGTGCTCTTTGAGCAAAGCAGAATTGAGACAGTACAAAGTAAATGCAGGTTGTGCAAGTTTGGGATATTCACTCCAAGTGTTCAGAAGGACTATCTGTGCCCAACCTGTGGTAGAGCATTCTGAGCTCATATTGGTCTGATTAGCCACAGTCAGACATGCTGAAATTTCACTTTACAATGGTGATTTCATTTTGGTCCTCTTCGAAGACAAAGGACAACAAACAATATATGTACACATAATACACCCATATACATATACATTTCCACATATATACATACACATATATAATATACTCAAATATACATATGCACCTACATATATATATATATTCCCTCTAAGTACCCTAATACCGAAAAAGGTTTTATCTTTCCATGTAGGGATGTAAACAATTCAACTTTAATGAGTTCTTTATGGCTTCTCTTTCCTGTTTACCTTTTCATGTTTCTCTTGATTCTTGTATATGAAAGTCAGATTTTCTATTCAAGTCTGATCTTTTTGACAAGAATGTTTAGAAGTTCTATATTTCTTTGAAATTCCATTTTTTTCCCCTGAAGTACTATAATCAGTTTTGCTGGGTAAGTTATTTTTGGTTTTAATTCTACATCCTTTGAACTGTGGAATAACGCATTCCAAACCATCAATTCCTTAGTATAGAAGCTGCTAAATCTGTGTTACTCTGATTGTATTCCACAATACTTACATTGTTTCTTTCTTTCTGCTTGTAATATTTTCTCTTTGACCTGGGAACTCTGGAATTTGACTACAATATTCCTAGAAGTTTTCCTTTTGGGTATCTCTCAGGAAGTGATTAGTGAATTCTTTCCATTTATATTTTACCTTCTGGTTTTAGAATATCAGGACAGTTTTCCTTAATAATTTCTTCGAAGATAATATCTAGGCTTTTTTGTTTTGATCATGACTTTCAGGTAGTCCCATAATTTTTAAATTGTTTCTCTTGGATCTATTTTCCAGGTCAGTTGTTTTTTCAATGAAATATTTCACATTGCCTTTTATTTTTTTCATTCTTTTAGCTTTGTTTTGTAATATTCTGATTTCTCATGAAGTCATTAGCTTCCATATGCTCCATTCTAATTTTTAAAGAACTATTTCCTTCAGTGAGTTTTTTGGACCTCCTTTTCCATTTGGACAATTTTTCTTTTTAAGGCATTCTTCTCCTCATTGACTTTTTGGACCGCTTTTGCATTTGGGTTACTATACTTTTAAAGGTGTTACTTTCTTCATCAGTTTTGGCTTCTCCTTTAACAAGCTTAGCAAGACTCATTCTTCATGATTTTCTTGCATTGCTCTCCTTTCTCTTCCCTATTTTCCCTTCATCTCTCTTACTTGATTTTCAAAATCCTTTCTGAGCTCTTCTATGGTCTGAGACAATTTCACATTTTATTTGGAGACTTTGGATATAGGAGTCTTAACCTTGCTGTCTTCTTATGTGTATACTTTGTTCTTACTCTGGCTGTTTGCTTTGATCTTCCTCATTCAAAAGGATGGAAGGAAATACATTTTCACCAAGAAAGTACCCTTCTATTGTCTTAATTTTTCCCCTTTTGGGGCATTTTCCCCACCAATTACTTGACTTTTGAGTCTTTTGTCAAGTGGAGGGTATACTACCCAAGGCTTGAGAGGTTTTGTGGAACAGTTAGAGAAATCTCTAGGGACCTGTAAGTTCTCAGTTCCTCCAAAAAGGCATGGTCAAGGGAAAGGTATTTATTCCTCTCATGGTCTGTGCTCTGTTCTGTGAGCAACCACGAGCACTCCTTTTTGCCCTCAAATTGCAAGTAGAATTCCCTCTCCATAGATGCCACCAGCTCCACCATGCCAGTGCTACTTCTCACCCCAGGACTGATACTCAGTACTGAGACCCAACTCAGCCACTATGTGTGATCTGAGCTGTAACCATCCTGGGGCTGAGGCTGGGCCTGGGGCAGGACCACACTCCCCTTTCACCCAGGTGAAAGGTCTTTCTGAATGACCTTTGAAGCTATCTTTGATATTTCTGGTTGAGAAATCTGGAAACCTCAGCAACTGCCCATGATTCAGCACCCTGAAGTGTACTCTAGTGTTGTCAGTGGCAGCATGGCCTGCGTTGGGCTGTGCTCTGCTCTGAGTTTGGTGCAATAGACCCTTCCTGTGGTCATTCCAGGTTTTCTTCACCTGGAAATTTGTTTCACTCTATCATTTTGTGGCAAAACAGTCATTG
Organism: Bettongia penicillata ogilbyi; assembly: GCA_023548195.1. Taxonomy (NCBI): domain Eukaryota; kingdom Metazoa; phylum Chordata; class Mammalia; order Diprotodontia; family Potoroidae; genus Bettongia; species Bettongia penicillata. Next base: position 205,794 of record JAJHZJ010000503.1, on the reverse strand, counting down.
AAATAATCCGATCAACATATCTTGAAAGAGATCCCAAATTGAAAATGCCAAGGAATATTGTTGACAAATTCCAGTACTATCAAGTTGAGGAGAAAATATTGCAAGGTGCCAGAAAGAAACAATTTAGATACCGAGGAACTAAGGTTAGGATAACACAGGACCTTGTAGCTTCTACATAAAATATTGGAATATGCTATTCTGTAAGGCAAATGAGCTTGGATTACAAACAAGAATCAAATACCCACAAAAACTGAGCATAGCATTTCAGGCAAGGAGATGGACATTCAATGAAATAAAGGATTTACAAACCTTCCTGATGAAAAGGCTCAATAGAAATTTTGATGTTCAAATACAAGACTCAAGAGAGGCATAAAAAGGTAAACAGTGGAAAAAAATAAAAACTTGTTATTCAATATGGACAAACTGTTTATATCCCTATATGGGAGAATAATACTTGTTAATCATGAGAACTGTATATTTATTGTGAAATTTAAAAGGGATATATATATATATATATATATATATATATATATATATATGAACTGTGTATAAATTAACTGATGTGATGATAAAAATGTAATTAAAAGGTATGAAGGGATTGTAATGGAAGAGGAGCAAAGGAGAAGGCAGAAAAAGGTAAATTACATCATAAGAAGAGGGACAAAAATATTATATTAGAGGAAATGAAGCATGGGAGATGAGCATTGTTTGAGCTTCACTCTCATTGGATTTGATTCAAGGAGGAAACAACATATGCAGTTAAGTAAAGAAATTTATCTTCACCTAGAGGCAGTAGGAGGGTAAAGGGGAAAGAAAGGGGATGGGGTGGTTTGGAGGCAGAGAAGAAGCAGTAAATGAAAAGGGAAAGGAGGGCTGATACAATGGAGGGAGGACTGAGGGAGGCAGTGGTCAAAAGTAAAACTCTTGAGATGGGGAAAGTAGAAGGGAGAAATAAAAGCATAAATAGGAGAAGAAATAGGATGGAGTGAAAGACACAGATAGTAATCATAACTTTGAATGTGAATGGGATGACCTCTCCCATAAAATAGAGGCACATAAGAGACTGGATTAAATAACACAATTCTACAATATGTTGTTTACAATAAACACATTTGAAACAGGGGAATACACACAGACACAGAGTAAGGTAAGAGGCTGGAGTAGAATATGTTATGCTTCAGTTGATGTAAATAAATAAAAGCAGGGGTAGCAATCCTAATCTGAGACAAAGCAAAAGCAAAGGTAAATCTAATCAAAAGAGATAAGGAAGAAAATTATATACTGCTAAAAGGCACAAGTGAAAATGAAATATATCATTTCTAAACATACATGAATCAAGTGGCATACCACCCAAATTGTTAGAGAAATTAAGGGAGTTACAGCAAGTGAGAGTAAATCTATACTAGTAGGGGACCTCAAACTCCCCCTCTCTGAATGGGATGAATCTAATCTAAAAAAAAAAAACAAGAAAGAAGTTAAGGAGGTGAATAGAATTCTGGATAAGTAAATATGAAAGACCTCTGGAGAAAACTGAATGGGGATAGAAAGAAATGTACCTTTTCCTCAGGAATACATGGCATATACACAAAAATTGACCATGTACTAGGGCATAAAAACCTTACATCCCAGTGCAGAAAGGCATAAATAGTCAATGCATCCTTTTGGGATCAAGATGCAATGAAAATTATATGTAATAAAGGGCCATGAAAAGATAAACCAAAAATCAATTGCAAACAAAATAATCTAATCCTAAAGAATGAGTAAGTTAAACAACAAATCATAGAAACAATCAATAACTTCAAGAGAATGAAAATAATGAGATAACCTACCTAAACTTATAGGACATTGAGAAAGCAGTTCTTTGGGAAAGTTTTCTTTTTCTTTTTTATCATTAAATGCTTAAATGAAAAAAATAAGAACGATGAATGAATTGGGCATGCAGCTGAAAAAGCTAGAAAAAGAACAAATTGAAAATTCCCAAGTAAATAGTAAATTAGAAATACTGAAAACCAAAGGAGAGATTACTGAAATTCAAATTAAGAAAATTATTGAACTAATAAATGCAACTAAGAGTTGGTTTTATGAAAAAAACAGAATAAAATTGAAAAATTCTTGGGCAATTTGATTTAATAAAAATAAAGAAGAAAAACAAATTACCAATATCAAAAATGAAAAGGGTGAGATCACCTCCAATGAGAAGGAAATCAAAACAATAATTAAATATTACTTTGACCAACTATATGCCCACAAATTTACCAATCCAGGTGAGAAGGATGAATATTAAATATATATGTATGTATGTATATATGTATGTATATATGTATATGTATATATATATATATATATATATATATATATATATATATATGTTGCCCAGATTAACAGAAGAGCAAGTAGAATACTTAAATAACCTCATCTCAAAAAAGAAATTGAGTAAGCCATCAAGAAACTCCCTAAGAAAAAATATCCAGGGTTAAATGGATTTACAAGAGATTTCTATCCAACATTTAAAGAACAGTTAATTCTAATAATATATAGACTACTTGGGAAAATTAGCCAAGGAGTCACACAAAATTCCTTTTATGATACAAATATAGTTCTCATACATAAACCAGGAAGACCCAAAACAGAGAAAGAAAATTATAGACCAATTTCCCTAATGAATATAGATGCAAAAATTTTAAATAAGATTTGCAAAAAGAAGACAGTAATTTATCATCAGAATAATGCATTATGATCAGGTAGGATTTATACCAGGAATGCAGACTTGATTTGCTATTAGAAAAATTATCAGCATTATTGATCATATCAACAAGAAAACTAACAGAAACCATATGATTATCTCAATGGATGCAGAAAAAACTTTTGACAAAATGTAACACCCATTCCTATTGAAAACACTGGAGATCATAGGAATAAATGGAGTCTTTCATAAAATTATAAGCAATACCTAACTAAAACCATCAGCAAGCATTATATATAATAGAGGTAAGCTAGATGCATTTTAAATAAGATCAGGGGTGAAACTAGGATGTCTGTTATCACCACTGTTATTCAATATAGTACTAGAAATGTTAGCTTTACCAGTAAGAGAAGAAGAAATCAAAGGCACTAGGACAGACAAAGAAGAAACTAAGTTATCACATTTTGCAGATGATATGATGATACACTCAGAGAATCCTAGAGAATCAAGTAAAAAATTTCTTGAAATAATAAAGAACTTTGTCAAATTTGCAGATTACAAAATAAACCCACAGAAATCATCTGCATTTCTATGTATTATTACCAAAGCCCAACAGCAAGAGATAGAAAGACAAATCCCATTTAAAGCTACAGTAGATACTATAAAACATTCTACTTCTCCCTTTCTCCTTCTTGTAGTACATTGCTTTAAAACCGTAAATTTATTCTTTAGATTTTATCCCTTCATATTCAACTCACTTCAGTGCTCTCTGTCTATGTATACCACTTCTAACTACCCTAATAATGAGAAAGGTCTTGAGTTACATATACCACCTTCCTACGTAGGAATATAAATAGTTTAACCTTATTAAGTCCCTTATGAGTTCCCATTTATGTTTACCTTTTCATTCTTCTCTTGAGTCTTGCATTTGAAAGTCAGTTTTTTATTCAACTGTGATCTTTTCATGAAGAACAGTTGGAAGACCTCTGTCTCACTGAATATCAATTTTTGACCCCAAAGGATTTCCTAGATTTATTGGATAGGTGATTCTTGATTATAGTCCTAACTCCTTTGCCCTCTGGAATATCATATTCCATGTTTTCAGATAATTTATGGTAGAAGCTACTAAATCTTTTGTTATCCTGACTCTGGCTACACAATACTTAATTTATTTCTTTTTTTGGCTATTTATAATATTTTCTTCTTGATCTGAGCTCTCTGGAATTTGGCTTTAATTTCTTGGCAGTTTTTATATTGGGATCTCTTTCAGGAGGTAATGGGTGGATTATTTCAGTTTCTATTTTACTCTCTGCTTCTAGAATATCAGGGAAGTTTTCCTTGATAATTTCTTGAAAATTCATTATCTAGGTTCTTTTTTGATTAGTTCGTTCAGGCAGTTCAATAATGTTTAAACCATCTTTCCTGAATCTATTTTTCCAGGTTAGCTGTTTTTTTCTCATGAGATGTTTCACATTATCTTCTATTTTTTTCATTTTTTATGGTTTTTCTTATTGTTTCTTGATTTCTCACAGTCATTAGTTTCCATTAGCCCAATTCTAATTCTCAAGGAATTCCTTTCTTCAATGAGTTTTGAACCTCCTTTTCCATTGGCTCATTCTACTTTTTGAGGTATTCTAACTCATTGTATTTTTTAAACACATTTTACCATTTGGCATAGTCTCTTTTTAAAGATATTATTTCTTCAGTATTTTTGTGTCTACTTTACCAAGCTGTAGACTCATTTTTCATGATGTTCTTACATCACTCTCATTTCCAATTTTTCCTCTCCTCTTATTTGATTTTCAAAATCCTTTTTGAGCTCTTCCATGGCCTGAGACCAACTCATATTTTTCTTGAAAGTTTTGGATGTAGGAGCTTTGTCTTTCTCTGAGTCTATGTTTTGTTCTTCCATGTCAATATAGTTACTTTCTATAGTCAGAGTTTTCTCCCCTTTTATTTGCTCTTTTCCCCAGTCTATTACTTGACCTTGTAACTCTTTGTTAAGTTAGGGCTCTGCTTCCAGACTGGAGGCTCAACTGTCCCAAGTTTCAGCAGTTTTATGCAGCTTCTTTCAGAGATATTTCTTGGACTTCTAAGTTTTCAGTTCTTTCAAGATGGCATGATTTAAGGAGAGGTGTTTAATTGCTCTCTTGGCTTGTGTTTTGGTCTATGAGTGACCACAAACACTCTTTTCTGCCTGGAACTGTGAGGATATCCCCCCCACACACACTGTGACTAAAGGCTCTGTTAATGTTAGTTCTCCTCCTCACCCAGGCAGTGCCACCCAAGCCTGCAACCTAGATCTGAGTATAGGCAAAGCAATGGAGTCCTGCCTCCATGCTAGCAAAAAGACCCCTGTAATCTTATGACCGGTTGTTCAAACCCCTTACCTTTTGTGGTCTGAGAGATCTAGAGGCAGTCACTGCACTGCCACTGCTGATTCAGTCACTCTCAAGGCCTACTCCTGGTTTGCAGAGACTGGGGATGTGCTGGAGTGGCCTGCACTGGACTATTCTACACTCTCACTGAGGTAGGCCAGACATTTCCTGCTGACCTTCTATGTTGTCTTTGCTCTCTGTTGGCTGAGATGTCTGGAAACCACCACTACTGCCAATGATTCAGGTGCTGGGAAGCCTACTCCCAGTTTTCTGGGGCCAGGTCTGTGCTGGTGCAGCCTATGCTAGACTGCTATCCACTCTCAACCTGGTGCAGCAGACATCTCCTGCAGACCTTCCCAGGTGTCTTGGACTTGAAATTTCTTTCACTCTGTCTTTCTGTAAGTTCTGCTGCTCTAGAATTTGTTTAGTTTCATTTTAAAAGGTATTTCTACAGGTTTTGGGGAGAGGTCAGGGAAGTCCCTGCTTTTATTCTACCATCTTCATTCTGCCTTTCCCACAGAGTTATTCTTGAATCATTCTTCTCTCTTACCATCTTCTTCTCATTTCCATTTAGTTGCCTATTGTTGTCAATTTTACCTTCAAATCATTTTTAGAATATTACATCCATTTACAATCTTTATCTTTGCTAGGTTATTGTAATAGCTTCATAACTGGACTCCTTCCTTTCAGCCTTTCCTCTTTTCAATCTTCAATGACTCCTTGTTACCTCTAGGTTAAAACATGTTTGGGATATAAGACTTTCCACCGTGTGGCTCCCACTTCCTGGCTCCAGAAATTGATTTTTCTTAGTTTTTTAGCTTTTTGTTTTGAGTGAGTTATTTTTAGTTTTCAACGAGCACTTCCATAAAATTTTGATTTCAGAATTTTTTCCTCATCTCTCCCTAACCCGCACCCCAAAATGGCATGCATTCTGGTTGCTCTTTACTTTAATCTTTCACCCCCTTCTCTCACCCCCTGCTCTTCTCTTATCCTCTTCCCTTCTATTTTCCTGTAGGGCAAGGTAGTTTTTTAATGTCCCATTGATTGGATATCTTATTTCTAAGCTGCATGTAAAAACAATTTTTAGCATTTATTTTTAAAACTTTGAGTCTCAAATTCTCTCTTTTCCTCCCTCCCTACCCACCCTCACTGAGAAGGCAAGCAAGTTGATATAGCTTATGCATGCATGTATATTCATGAACAATATTTCTATAAGAGTCATGTTGTGAAAGACTAACTATATTTCCCTCAATCCTGTTCCCCATTTATTCTATACTCTCTTTTGACCCTGTTCCTCCTCAAAAGTATTTCCTTCTGATTTCCCCATCCCTAAATATGCTCTCCTTTCTATCTCCCCCTTAGCCCTTTCCTCCCTATTTTCCTGTAGAGTAAGACAAAATTTCAAATCCAATTGAATGTGTATGTTATACCCTCCTTAAGCCAAATCTCATGAGTAAGATTCACTCATTCCCTCACCTACCCCCTTTTATGTGAGATATTTTACCCCATTCTACCTCTCCATTTCTCTTTCTTTCAGTACATTCCTCTCTCTTACCCATTAATTTTATTTTTTAGGTATCATCCCTCCATATTCAACTCACACCTGATTTCTCTCTCTCTCCATATATATGTATATATATATATATAATGCATGTATATGTATATCTGTGTGTATACATATGTGTATATATATGTATGTGTGTGTATTTACATATACACACATATTTCTCTTGAACTATCATAGTACTAAGAAAGGTCTCATGAGTTACAAGCATCATCTTTCCATGTAGGAATGTAAACTGTTCAACTTTAATAATTCCCTTATGATTATCTTTCCTGTTTGCCTTTTCATGTTTCTCTTGAGTCTTGTATTTGAAAGTCAAATTTTCTATTCATCTCTAATCTTTTCATTAAGAATGCTTGAAATTCCTTTATTTCATTGAAAATCCTTTTTTTTTTTCCTGAAAGATTGTACTCAGTTTTGTTGGGCAGGTGATTCTTGGTTTTAATCCTAGCTCCTTCAACTTCCTCTTTTCTGTTTGGAATTTTGAGGAGGAATCACTCTCCATGGCTGCCACAAGCTCTGCCACATCCTTGCTCCTCCTCACACCCAGGACTATGATACAGATCCAAGCACAGGCAAAGTAAGAGAATCCTGTCTCAGTGCCAGTAAAAAGTTCCCTGCATTTTCTCTTTGATCAGCCACTTAATCTCCCCACCATCTGTGGAGCGAGAGCTCTGGGAGCAGTCACTGTCACCACTGCCACCACTGCTGCCCCAGGGTTGGGGTCAAACAAGGCCCCTTTCTCATCCTGGTTTGACAGAGCTTTCCTATTGATCTAAGTTGTTATTGGAATTTAGAAACTGCCAGTCATCCAGTCTCCTGAGTTCTGCTCCTGGTTTGCTGGGGCCCAGTATGTGCTGGCCTGACCAGTATTGATCTGTGCTCCTCTCCCAGTCTGGTACCAAAGACCTTTCCTGTCTACTTTCCAGGTTGTCTTGGGTTAGAAATTTGTTTCATTCTATCATTTTGTTTGGGATAGGATTTGGATCTAGAATTTGTTTAGAGTAATTTTTATAGGAATTTGCAAAGATTTTGGGAAGAGCTCAAGCAAATCTCTACTTTTATGGTGCCATTTTGGCTCCACGCTTAGTTTTGTTATTATTGATAAATTTGTCTTTACCACAGAAGAAAAACAGAAATTTACCAAATAGAATTCATATGTCTTTGAAATAATTGATTTACTAATTTCTTACAGCAAAATTTCATTCTATTACATCCAAATGGCACAATTTGTTCAGCTATTCCCCAATTGCTTAGTATCACTTTTTCATGTCCATTTCTTTTTACCATCATAAAATGCTGCCATTATTTTTATTATTTTGTGTGTGTGTATAAAACTTTTTTATCGCTACGAAGGACATTCCTTGTGTAGTAAATTTTTGTATATTATTCAAAATATTTCATTTTACCTCCCCTTCACACTCTCTCATTTTTAGTTCAATTTGACTACTAGCTTTCCTTTTCCATGATGTTCTCTTTCTTGAGTTTTTAAATTCTCACGGAGTTATCTTTCTCAGAGGCAGCTAAATAGAGTAGTAGATTGACTTGTGAGTCTCAAGTCAGTTCAAATCCGGTCTGCGACATTTACAAGCTGTGTGACTTTGGGTAAGTCACTTAACTTCTATTTGTTTCAGTTTTATAACTTGTAAAATGGGAATAATGATTGTATTATTATTAATTGTTGTGGAATCAAATGAGAGAATATTTCTAAAAATGCTTAGCAGGTTGCCTGGCACAAAATAGGCACAATATAAATGCTAGCTATGATGATAATAATGTTCCCCATGTCTGGAATGCATTTTTTCCTTCATTCTACATAGAACTTCTGTTTTCCTTTAAAGTATAGGTTTGGTGCTGTCTTACATGAGGTCATTCCTGCTGCTCCATATTCGTAATCCAGTGTTTTCTCCTTGAAATTACTGTCTTACATTGTAGGGACTCTGTAATTACCTATCTATGTGCATGCTATGCTATTCTTACACCTAACAGAAAAGAAGTTCTCTGAGACACTAATTACTTCTTCTCTCTCTTCCTTTTTCCCCCCTTCCCTTCCTTTCTATTTCCTCTTATTTTTCTCTTTCATGGGTGGATGGGGCCTTTGTAGCCCCAGCTTCCAGCTCAATTTCCAGGAGAGGCAATTATTAAATAGTAACTGAACTAAATTGAATGTAGATCCAGTTCCTGTCCCAAAGCAGAAACACAAATACCTTGACCATTACTCCTTATCAATCTCTCTGCCTTCCCACTTCCTTCTACCTCTTTCCTAGCTTGCTCCAGAAAATGCACATTTGAGTAAGAAATCAGGGTTATGGTAGCAAAAACTTTAAAGAACATACTCATTCCCTACCCCCTACCCTGCTGCCAGGCAGATATGGAAGAACAGCCACCGAAACTAGCAAAAGGCTGGAGTTCAAAAACTTCTTGAGTCATGGGGAAAATGTTATTTCTAATCAGTGCAAATTAAGCAGGGAGATATGAAAAAGTCTATCAGTCACATTTATAATAGCATCACAATACCAACTAGAATGTGGGTTTATATGATGCTTTTTAGACATTTCCAAACACTTTGCTAAGTGATACATTCCTCTCTGATCCTGCAATCCATAAGAACTCTTTGAAAAGTGTGTTAATGCAGATTAAGACCAGCATTGACAGACTGCTAGAAATTACATTACTAGATGTGGTTATTTGTTCGGACAATGCTTGGATTTGGGGCTGAGTAGGGATCCCAGGGCCATGAGACATGTTGGCTGGATCTGGATAAATAAAAGGAAAGTGTTTAAGTGAAGTACTCATGGAAAGTATGTCTTATAAAGCTCTCACCACAGCCCTGGAAGTTCATTGTGCATTACTATAAAGAAGAACTAGAGATAGGAAATCTTTTTTTTGTCCCCAGCAGCCAAAGTAAATAGAATGGAGTGCTGTCTGGAAAAATGTCATCTCTTTAGAAGACTGTGTGAGTGATTTGTCACACTTTCCTTCTTTCACTTCTCTTGTTTGTTTTGTCTGGGAATGCCTGACGGAAATGCAGCTTGTCTTTGAATTCTAAAAGCCTACAAAGGGGGATCTCAAAAAAGATGAGGTCAGGAAGTAATACCTGAATCATCTTAAGATTCTAGTTGGTGTCCTGGGATCTCTCCTGAATGTCAGGATTATAGTTAGAAAAATCCTCCATATCACAAACCTTCATTCTTAACCTGAGATCCACAGATGCCACCCAATTTGTTCATATATAGATTTCAAGGGATCCAATAACTTGTATGAAAGTATTTTTCTTCATTTTTACTAACCATTAAATGAAATTTAGCATTTCCTTCAATTATGAGTGTAGGCAATAAATGTTAATCTGAAAATTCCATAGTCTTCATCAGACTGGTATAGTATTCTATTTCTCTCTCTCTCTCTCTCTCTCTCTCTCTCTCTCTCTCTCTCTCTCTCTCTCTCTCCCTCCCTCCCTTTTCCTCCAGCAATTTCTCTCTACTTTTACATATAACACAATAGATTGTTAACATTGCACATTCTCTTCTACGTATCCCTGCCATTTCTTGCCCTGTTTTTTTGGTATTCCTTGAAAACATCTTTCTAAATCTCTGGGTTCTCCCTTCTGTAGCCTAGGTTCCCAGTTTTCACAAAACCTTTGCTTTTAGCCTACCCTCTCTCCAGGAAGGAATAAGATAAACCCTCCCATACTGGAAGACATGTTTCCTTCCCTAGCACCTTCCTGTCTTCAAGTAGAGGCTTTATATTTCATGATCCCTTCCTTATCAGGATTTGTAACACCAAAGCAATACCCATGGCAGCTGCTATGGATATGCAAGTATATTACTAGGATAAATTTTCTAAATACAAACTCTCTTCCTAAAAGATGAAACCAAAATACTTATACAGACTTCAGAAATCCAGTTCCACTATGGTAACAATGAAGTTTCTACACATTACCAATGAAGGGAGCTCTGCCATCCCCAAGCCTTCCCTCCATCAGGCTTCCCCACAAACAATCTCCCCTAGGCCAAAATTCCTCTCTGTCTCACTCAAGCTAACTGCTCTGTCTTAGCTATGTTTTGCTCTCTCCTAGATCTGCCTCACTTTCTTCCTGCTGCACCATTCCTGCTCCACCCATTCAGCAAGGTTCTCCCACTATCAGCTCCAGGTGACTCAGGCTGCGGACTGGGTTAAAGCTCAAAGAAGGTGATATGCACCCATTTAGGGGCAGGGAAGATCTTCAAATTCCCTTATCATTACAGCAAGTCTTCCTGGAGAAGGTAGGACTCAAGCATTAGTAAGTGACTATTTGGGATATGGGACAGCTCTCATAATATCATAAGTGTATTTCACATGGAATAAATGTACTAATCTTAAAGTCCTTTAAGTAAAGTAATCCATCATTGTAGATGAGACTAAGTATTATAGCCAATGTGTAGAATTATAAATTCTTAGACTTATAACTCACCAGTCTATAAAATGCATGAAAAAAGTAGGGAAATAATGTCCAAGGAAAATAGTGAAAAAACAAAGTAAGAAAGGAGGGAAATGATATTTCTTGATCTTAAATTATATTATAAAGCAATAATTAGCAAAACCTTTTAATATTGACTAAAATAATTTTCAAAATGACCAAAAGAATATACCAGACAAGAAAAAAACTGAAAAAATTCATAATCAACAAACCCATATTGCATAAACCCCCAAACACAAATAACTTGGGGAAGAACTACCTATTTAATAACAGTTTCTGGGGGGAGCAGAAATTGAAGGGGTGGTAGAGGTATAGGCATATTAATTTATTGATATATTTTATTGATATTAGCATATCAAATTACTTCAAAGTTTGAAAAAAAAGAAAACTCATGTAGTTGACTTAAAATAAGTCCAATTTGATTAACTTAAATGAGTTTTTGATACTCAGAATGTGAAATGGGTTTTGGAAAAGATAGAGATGACTCCCATTAGACACAAATGTATTTGTGTATGTGTGTGTATATACACACACACATATGTATATATATATATATATATATATATATATATATATACACACTCAATAAGAAGTTTTACTACAAGGAATTAACTCACTCTCTCTCTCTCTCTGTCTTTGTCTGTCTGTATGTTTGTCTCTCTCCCTCTCTCTCTCTCTCTCTCTCTCTCTCTCTCTCTCTCTCTCTCTCTCTCTCTCTCTCTCTCTTTCCCTTTCTCTCTGTTATATGGGGTGGGTTGCTTGAGAGCCAAGGAAGCTCCTTCAAGTAGATGAATGAATGAATGAATGAATACACAAGGGAGCAAAGTGAGAGATCAGTTCAGGGAATATCAAATAGCACTGTTTGACTAGAATGTAGAGAGTATGAAAGACCATACAATGAAATAAGAGTGGACAGGATGTACTAAATATGCATAATCTAGGAAATCATCACTAAAGTTGACTTCTATTCATTATGCCACACTGATTTCAGGGTAAAAGTAAAAGGATGCCTCAGTGTTGGGGATCAGCAGGATAGTATTATTAAGTAGACAAGAGGATGAAAAACATAAGGGTCAAAGTTGCCATTTGAAATTGATGAATGTCTGATCAAGGCTACAAATGTGAGCAGGCAGAACCCAGGACATAGTTGATAGCCTGACAGGGAACAATCAAGGGTCTAAAAGTAATAATCCAAATAGGAAATTTAGAGGGAGGAAGCCAGAATCAGAAGTGGCAGCAAATGTGACTGCAACCAGAAGGGAAGATAGAGTTCATAATCTTGGAAATGGAGTGGTGAAAATGATGACAGGGATTGACATAGAGAGGAATATTGTATAATGAGTCCTGAAATCTTAGAGGATTTGGAATAATATTCTGGAGGTCAGTAGTTGCAATGTAGGGGTCTGTTGACAAATTCATGGTGCAAACTTTAAGAGAGGCAAGAAGGTGGTATTTAGATATTTAACCTCTTCCTCCTATTGAAATAACATCCAAGGGGTACTGGAGCACCGGAGAGAATGTGAAGGAGGTAGTATCATCAAGAGAAAGACAGGGTTCAGTTATGAATAGAAAGTGGAAAGAGTGTCTTGTGCCAAATGGTTCACTGGTCAGGCAGCATAGTTCAGCTTATTACTAAAGTTCCTGCAAGAACTTAGTTCCACAGTGAAGTGACATGATTACTGATTCTTAAGGGAATTTGGGCTCCTTAGACCAGAGAATCAATAATCAGGTATTTATTGAGGACATATTTAATTTGCTCAGTTGCCTGTTACTTGCTAGAGAAGGTACAAGATGTTTAAGACATAGTCCTTGCTATCAATTAGGATTGTAGTGGTCTCTCAATACTAGACTTTATAGTGTAATAATGGGGAGTCCTTAGAGATTCATTCATAGGGGATTAATGAAAACTGGCAATAGTGTATAGGACAGATTTGAGTAAGGAAGGGTTTCAGGGGTTGAGCTAGGGAAACCAGATAGGAAACTGTTGCATAGCCCAGGTACAAGGTAATGATAGCCTAAATCAGGGTGGTGGTGGTAGAAACAGAATGAAGGAAACAGACATAAGAGATTGTAGAGAGGCTGTAATCCTATCCCAGCTGGAATCTTTTTATCTTTTCCTTTCTTTTTTTTTTTTAAATTCAGGAATCATTTGAGAAGCTGGAAGAAATTATTCCCTGAGGTCTGTTCTGCTTATTCAGTCTCTCCTTAGAGACATGGCCTTTTGGAGGCCAAGCATGATCCAACATAGCTCACATCCCTTTTGAAGGTCTTTTCTTTGCCTCTCCCATTATACTCACTGTGAGCCAGTGCCTGTTTAATATCAATTGACATTAAATGATTTCTTATTGAATGTCATTTGCAAATCACTGGTTTGCTGCTCCAAATAGCACTTAATGTCAATTACTTTTTTTTACACCAATTGAAAATCACTGGTTTGCAGTTCCAAGCAGCTCTTAATGCCAATTACTACATGGAGTGCAGCAGCTTTGCCATTTGAAGCTGGGTTTTTAAACAGAAATGGATTTTGCTCTTATGTTTTCCATCTGGGGTACTTCCCTCTGTGAAGCCGTGGCACAGATTTAGTATTTGTTGGTACGCTGCCCCTCCCAAAGAAGGCAATGCCTCTTAAGTTACCATCTTCAGGATGAACAGGGTCCTTTGAATTACTGAAGAATTCTGTATAATATCAGACAGTTTTCTCACCTGGACTTGATCTCAAGATTTTCTGGAGTAGAGAATAAAAGAATTCTTCTCTTGGTTCATGTTAGGACCATGAGCCTTAGGTGGAGAATCTATCTCTTTGCTAGAGTGACTGATACCTTCAGAATACTCCTTTATCCTGGGAAGAAAACCTTACCTATTTAACCTTTCTCCTTTCCTACAAGGAAGGCTTGGTTACTACAGTGTAGGCAGACAGTGGGAACAGGATAGACACACCTGATACCAATTGTCCTCAAAAAAGCTCTAGCTTCTCCCTATCTGAGACTGCCTGCAGGAAGGAAATAAAATGAAGGTGATGCAGGACTCCTGGGAAGGTTTATTCAAATTTGTTCTTATTCTCTGGCTTCAGAACGCAGTGTCTTGACATGAAGGAAAACAAGAGAAGAGTAGGATTTCTCAATGGTAAGGCATGGTGGCTCTGAAGTATGTGGTTGCGTGGATGTATCTTCTAAAAGGTCTGCGTTTTTGTTCACTTGTGTGGCCAGGTAATTTCTGTCCACCAATCTGTGCTAGAAGCTGTATGAGATCTTAGTCACAAGGAAGAGTAAAGGGATGGACAGTAAATTACATTCTGTGGGTTCACTGACAGTTGTAATTTGATAAGAGTTTCTGATCTCCTTATTCTTTGGAAGAGAGTACATAGGACTGGGGCAGCTAGGTGGTGCCATGGATAGAGCACCAGTGCAGGAGTCAGGAGGTCTTGAGTTCAAATCTCACCTCAGACACTTGATACTCACTAGCTCTGTGACTTTGGGCAAGTCACTTAACCCCAACTGCTTCATCCTGGGTCATCTCCAGTTATCCTGATGAATATCTGGTCACTGGATTCAGACGGCTCTGGAGGAGAAGTGAGGCTTGTGACCTGCACAGCCCTCCCTCACTCGAAACAAAGTGAAATGCAAGTCATGTCATCATTTCTTTGATGGCATGGTCTTCTTCAGCAACGAAGGATGAACACATTGGACACAGGACCAAAAGTGTTTATTTAAAGCCAGGGCAAAAAAGTTCTCTCTTAGTACCTAGGTACATATATGTATCTATTTAAACATCTTTAAGGTTTATAAAGCAATATAAGGATATATGTATATATATATATATGTAAATATAGATATATTGGCTATTATACACATATAAATTATATGCAAATATATTTATATAATATATATGTATATATACATCTATGAAATTGGCTATTATATATACAAAAACTAAGGCAACATCCCATTACCACACTGAGACTAGGATATCTTTCAAAGTGTATTCCAAGAGTATCATATTTACTTGCCCTCTCCATCAATGGGGTAGGAATGGTGAGATGGAGAAAATTTGGAACTCAAAGAAAAGGTGTTTAAAAAAACCCAGCAAAATGTATTCCAGAACTCCAAAATAGAATGGTTAAGATATCACAAGTGACACTACAAGAATGCCTCTGACATGATTCTTTCCAGGCCATGGCAGGAGAAGGGAATCCTTCATTTTAAGATGCTACTCCCAAGTTTCCATGCATCTTTTACACCAACTTTCATCAGGATGTCTTCATGCCACATAGCAGGGCAGTTTAGTGAAATAATCAGGGCTAAGTGTTTTATAATGTTGTGTGGACATCTCCAATTAGGTGGTTTTAAATGTTTTCCTATCTCTGATATAATATGTGGGAGGTGAAGGTGTACCAGTTGGCTAGGGAACCATATGTTTCTAGCTTGTTAAGCTCCCTTCATAGAAAATTTCAGACACATGGGGTTGCAGGAAAGGAAGAGAGGGTATGACTAGGGCAAAACCAGTCCATTAGGCAGAAAGATGATACCTCCAACTTGAGATTGTTGTGGGGGGTCTACCACACCTTGAATCATCAATTCTTATCTGTCCCTTTTTTTCTTGTATCATGAGATGCTGTTATCTGTCTGAAACACTTCTCTTGCTAATTCTTCCTTATCTTGGACCCTGAATCATTCCCTATGCCTGAACACTCAGGTTCCTTTTCTAGATATACCTCTTTCTCTTGCTTAGAGATGAACACCAAACATAACCTGCTTCTTTTACTTCCTACTTCTGCCTGTGTCATCCAGTTAGGGCTTCCTCCTTTCTTATCTTCTTGCTCAGGACTCATAGTAACCATGCATGTATGTGTGTGCATACACATACACACAGAGGAAATACATACATATATATATATACATATATACACACATACATACAAACATGCACATAAGGATATGTGTATATATCTACATACATATATAAACATATATGTATATATGTGTATATACCTGTATGCACACATACATACATATACATGCATACACACATACATATATATAAAATCTGTTTTGTCATAACTTTCTAGTCATTATGTACCCTGTAAACCATTTGAATCATTCTATTTACTAGTTTAACTTTGGTCCCTAGAAAGATCAAGTGTGCCTGGGTGAAGGGTCTTTGGAATTTCATAAGAGTGTAGTGTGGTGAAATGTATAGAATTCTGGATTTGGAGTTACAAAGACCTGAGTTTAAGCTTGGTTATGACACTTAGTTGTGTGACCACAAAGAAATCGCTTTAACTTCTGTGAAACTCAGTTGCTTCATTTATAAAATGGGCATAATATAATAACTGTATTACTGTCCCCTTCCACCTTAGTTTTGTGACTATTTTCAACATTTTGTAATTGAACAACAAAAAAATTCTAAAAGCAAGTGGTTCTTATAAGGGACTCATTTGATCTCACATGAGGTTTTAATTTGAGACACCCATGATGGGATGAGGGGTGGGGTAGAGAAGGAGGTGGCAAAGGTACGTAGTCAGCCACTTATAAGACAAGGATACAACTGGGTTTTTGGAAACGTAGGACTTTTCCTTGATAGCCAACACAGGAGTCTAAGTCTTGAATGAGCTATATATATTTTGTGGCCATTGTGGAGGGACAAAAGGGGATCAGAAATCATGGTACAGCCTTCATGTGACCCAGTAACCAGGTTACTTCAGGTTCTTACCACTTCTACTACCTTCAGAGAACACCGAAGTTTTCCTACATCATATGGGGCAGATGGACAATAAAGAGAACTAGATATTTTATAGTGAGGGATAGTCTTCCTCAAGCATTTACTATTGGTTTCTACTTCTGATGTGACAGGCAGGTGGACAATGAGCTAGGAAACTGAGAATTTTCAGCAAGGATAAACTTATACATGGACGTTCCATAGTTTAATTCCCCCCAACCCTATTTGCTCATTTTCCCAGACAGTTACTTGACTTTTGAGCTTTTTGTCATGTGGAGCATTCCAGAACTAGCCATTGCTGAGGCCAGTGGTTGTTGCCACCCTGGGGCTACCGCTGGGCTACACTTTCCTCTGAGGCAGGTGAGAGACATTTCCCACTGACCTTCAAAACTGTCTGGTGTTTGTGGGTTGAGAAGTCTGGAAACTGCCTCAGCTGCCTGTGATTCAGTCCCCTGAGGCTTGTTTCATTCCCATCTGTGCTGGAGGGGCCCACATGAGACTAAACTCTGCTTCCAGTCCAGTGAGACAGACCCTTCCTGTAGACTTTCTTGATTGTCTTGGTCTGGAAGTTTGCTTCAGTCTGTGATTTTGGGGCTTCTGCTCCTCTAACATTTGTTTAGAGTCATTTTTAGATTTTTTTGAGGTTTTTGGAGGAGAGCTCAGGCAGGTCCCTGCTTCTACTCCCAACATGGGACATTCTAGAGAAAGGGCATGAATGGAGCACCAAACTAGAGAAACTTGACGAGCAAAAACAGTGTCTCACAAGAAGTTCAGAGGGGATCATTGGGGTTTTTCATACGAACACAATTCCTTACTTAACTGGAGTATTGTGAGGTACTAATGAAATAATACATGAACAGTGTTCCACAAAGTATAAGGTGCTATGTAACTGTTAGCCATTATTTGAAAAGGTAGCATGAATGGTTTTGGGTCAGCAGCTGGTAGGAGACAACGTTCAGAAGAACAGCTGAGATAGAAAGACGTCAGGGCCAATGTCCTGATGGCTCATTATTGCAATGATAGGGATAGAAAATGTGCCTGTTATTTCTTTCCTATTGGGAATTCTTGGATGAGGAAATTATGTCTTTCAATACAAGTCATCATCTCCTCTGAATTTTACATTCTTAGAAACTTGTTATACAAGTTTCTACACTTGCTTCTACACAAGCAATACACTAAGAGAGGTCAAATGATTTGCTCTAGGTAGATGTGTCAGAGGCTAAAATTGACCTCAGGTCTTCAAGCCTCCAAGGGCAGCTATCCATTATTCTATATTGCCTTTCTTTCTATTTTAATGATATTAATAATAATAACTGACATAGTACCTTAAAGTTCACACAGCATCTTGTATTTGAGTCTTATACCTGCTTTGCGAAGTAGAAATACTACAGGTATTATTGGTCCCATTTTACAAAAGAGGAAATTGATGCTCTGAAAAGTTAAGAAATTGGCCTATGACCATATATCTGGTAGGGCTTAGAAGCACAATTTGGACAAAGGGTTCCCTGAATCTATGATTTTTTTTATTAGTTGTTTAGCAGACATCTAATCAGGTATCTAGGATAGACATGACACAGATAGCAAGCCAGGATTTCAAATGTAGCAAAGTGGGTTATGCCCCCTTACCAAAGTAAGCAAGATTACTTTTCTTTGTATGTATATATACATATATGTGTATGTGTGTGTGTGTTTTCCTACGGTGGAACCTTTATTTTCTGCTAATTTCTCTATTATCTTCCCTGCTTTCATATCCACCTTAATATATGCTCAATGACCCAAGTTTTCCTTTGATGGTGTTGTTTCTAGTATATCTACCAGATACAGACATGGAAGGACTCCATAGGCTACATATGAAGGAGAGTTTCCAAAAATAGAACACAATCTGTTACTCTTAGCTTTTTTCTATCAGTATGAATGTTCCAGCCCTGCTGCCATTGTGTAGCAAAAATATAATAGGATGGTCTGCATGAAATAATTATATATTGTCTTGTGGATAGTAGGTCATGGTAAGTGATAGATAATCTCCTAAACTCTATTACAGTTTCCTTCAAAATTTATTTGTAAGGTAAAGGTCCCTATCTGGGATCAACTGTAGGGGGAGTTAACTTTGGATATAAGATCAAGTGGCACATTTTAAAGAATTGATCTTATGCAAAAAGGATCATGGTATTTGCCTGTGAAGTTAGTAAATCATTTATGAAACAAAGCTCTACCTGATAACAGGCTTGAAGAGATAGCACCAGTATAGGACCCATCGCCTTTGTAGAGAACTCTTTATGCATTGTTACTAGACATCCTATTTCTCATCAAGTCATTCTCTCTGATAGAAGGAGAGGAAGAGGGAGAAAAAGAGGGAGAGAGAGAGGAAGAAAGGGAGAGAAATAATGTGAATCTATAACTAGATGTATGTCTAAGCACTATATCTACCCATCTTTACCTACCTATGTATCTATCTGTCTGTCTATTCATATTTGATTTTCATTTTTATGATAAGCCTGTACAACCTCCTCCATTGAATGCAAGGGTTCTTAACTTGAGGTCTGTTTTTGTTGTTCAAGATAACTATAGTTTGGTATATAGTTCTTTTTCATTGCAATCATAAGTACTTTATCTTTTGTATTTAAAAACCTTATTCTGAGAAGGTGTCTAAGGGGTCCTGACACAAAAATGTTAAAAAATCATGTCTAGTACAACCCACCTATGGAAGAATCATATCCAGGAAAAACCATGGCAAGGGCTAGTCTTACTTTGTTATCATGGTTGAATATATTCTTGGGGTTTAATGATGGCTCAATCTAGACTTCTTCCCCACTAAGTCCCAGACTTCTAAGTAGTGCATTGGTCAAAGTATTTTTATTACAGGAACATGAGTCATCTGGAGGGAAAGCAAGTACAGGAAAGTAGTATGTACTGGACATGGTATTTCAATAACATCTAGGGTCTCTTGAAATAAACTAATTCCTTTTGGTTGATCAAGGCTGTGACTAAGGACTCCAAGTAGTTCTACCAAATCTCCAGGGGTGATTTTTTCAACCCAAATATAAGACTTGACATCCTATTGCATTTCCTCTTATTAGATTTAGTCTGATGCTCTTGTGTGTCAAGAATTTTTTATATCCTCATTCTATCATCTAGCACATTAACAATTTTTTCTAGTTTTGTGTCATCTGCAGATTTGGTGCACATATCAATGACTTTACCTAAGTCATCGATGGAAATGTCAAATAGCACAAAACTAAGCACAATTTCCTATGGCATTCCACTAGGCATCTCCTGCACCCCTGATGATACACATTTAGCCATGACTCTGATTCAGGACATTCATCCTGTACTAAATCTATTTAACTGTACTATCATCTAGCCCATATCTTCCCAGCTTTTCTCTAAAAAGAATGAGATAGTTGACCAAATTCTCAGCTCTTATAGATGAACTTTTGCCTTTTCTTACTAGAGTCTAGACCTCCATGCCCTTCCATATCTAGTAAATATGATGCCTTTTGCTCCAAACATCCTCTTCACTGAAACTCCACTGGTGTCCCTGGGTCTCTTGAGTCTTGCCTTATTTTGCCTTATTTGTGTCACTGAGTTACTTCATGTCCAGTTTCACTCCATGCTACTATATGATTAGCCTAGCCAACTACAACTCTTTCCTCCAAAACCTCCCTTTCCACCACCCCTCCCTTTATGTTTTGTCTTTTCTCATTAAAATGTAATCTTAAAAGGTGCAGAGACTGTATTACTTGCTTGTACCTATATCCCTATATCTTAACTCAAAGCCTAGCAAATACTAAGTTCATAATAAATGCTCTGACTTTAATGATCTTTAAATCTATCTGCATGCATGATCTATATCAACATCTGTCTATCCTTTCCATCCTTCTAGCTCTATAATAGGATACTTCTATAATAGCATGGTTATCTACCAGTTTCACAACTCTTTCAAAATATTACTGACTAGTTCTACAGTAGACAATTTCTTGGATCAAAGGATTCTTCTGATTCCTTGTTCATTGTCTTTATAAATATTTATACCATCAGGGCCTTTTGCAAACCAGAAATAAATTATAGCTGCCAAAATTAATTGATATTGGCTACCTGCAATCTTCATTCTATGTCCTATTTTGTCCCATTGTGATGGATATATGAATACAGCTGCCTAATTCACTATTAAACTATATAATCTACCAACAATAGGTTCTCTCCTTCCATTTTTTATAATGAAGGAACTGCAAAATTGACAGCAGCTCCTCCCAATTTTCTTATCATGATGAACTCCTCTCCCATTCCAGACAGATCTGTGATGAAAATGAGTGATTGTCTTAAATGCTAGCTCCAATACTAGCAAAAAACAAGAGAAATGCTGCTCCTCCTCGTCCTCCTTGTCCTTCTTCGCATCCTTCACCTCATCCTCCTTCTCCTCCTCCTCCTCTTCCTCACCATCACTACCATCCTCTTCCTCCTTCTCCTGCTCCTGCTTCTCCCCCCATTCCCTTGGAGTAGACAGTCCTGGTGCCTCTTTTGTGAAGCCGTGGCTGAGGAGACCCCTGGACTCTCCATGGCTGACAACAAGCCGAAGGAAGAGTCAAGACTGAAAACAACGATCACATTAATTTGAAGGTGGCAGGGCAAGATGGTTCGGTGGTTCAATTTAAGGATAACAGGCACACACCACTTAGTCAACTAATGAAAGCCTATTGTGGACAGGGTTTGTCAATGAGGCAGATCAGATTCCGATTTGATGGGCAACCAATCGATGAAACAGACACACCTACACAGTTGGAAATGGAGGATGAAGATACAATTGATGTATTCCAACAGCAGACAGGAGGCACTTACTAAAAAGAGAATCTACATTCCAGAACTGTGCTCCCAAGGAAAACAATACATTCTCAATTAGAAAACCAAGATTTGGTTCATCCACATTCTGACTACTGCAGTACAATTTTTTCTCTTCTTCGATTCCCTTCCCCCATTCCTTTATTGTACATAAACTAGTGTATGTGCACAGGCATAATGAGTAATTTTTTAAAAAACTAAATGGCTGATGGTATGTTTTGATCAACATCAAATGGAGATGGGGAAGGGAAAAACAAACTGGTTCTGTGAAAATATCCCTTTTCTCCATTAGTGGCATGCTCATTCAACTTTTATCTTTATATTCCAGCAAGTTATTTTGCTCTCACTGTTTAACAATAATAAAAAAACACAAAAAAAACCCTTGCATACCTTATTTGTTTGGATAATTTCAATGTTTTTCTTTTATCATTGTAAAACCAAGGATGATTTTATAACTTTTTTGTACGTAGCTATTATATGTAGGGCAATCTCTGTCTCTCAGTAGGGATAAATTACTATAAAGAAATTGATCCTAGATAGTTTTCCCTTTAAGTCAAACATCTTGTTGTTTAAATAAACCTCTTGTTTAAAATGAAAACAAAACACAAGAGAAACATGTACTGTCACTCATCTCTTAAAGATGAACAGCAAAAATAGGTAGGTAGGGTTAAGGTGGTTTGTGGTCCTACAGGAGTGGTCACAGTGCCCAGAATAATCTGATCTTTATACAAAATTGCTTTTGGGTTCGTTGTACCCAACTCAACTACTTCTTGAGCCTATGAACAAATGTACCAGGACCTTTTGGAGGCAAAAGGAGGAATGAACTCATGTCAATGGGGTTCATGGGACAGCTTTTTATATAATTAGGATAGAGTTTGGATTTTAGCTGTTTCAAAGAGACCTTATAATCACAAAGTTTTCTGGGCCAGAAAGGTGAGATCCCTACCTACCTGAAAAATACTAATACTGTGCCCAGAAAGTGGTATCACAATATAAAACTGTCCTGGATAACATCTCACAGGTCGGTGGTAATGGGCATAACATATGAAAATAAGTCTCCATTAAGGAAGTGTCCTAGAAATCATAATATAAGCATACTTTTCCAGGGCCTCAGATGCTTATCTGCATCAGAATTAGTTTCGAGTATCATATGAATTTTTCAAAAGATTCTTTAAGGCGCAGCTAAGTGAGGCAGTGGATAAATCACTGGCGCTGTAGTTAGGAGGACCTCATTGCAAATTTGTCTCAGAAATTTACTAACTATGTGACTCTAGGCAGGTCATTTAACCCTGAATGCCTCAAAAAAAAAAGACTCTTCAATAGTGACTAATCAATTAAATATTGGCAACCATTACCCCTGGATTCAAATCCCATTTCTGATACTTAATAACTGAGTAACCATCAGCAAAACTTCTTGACCTGCCTGGGATCAATCCCATATGGTACTGGTCATCTGTACAATGGATGGGGAGATGAATTGGATACATCTGAGGTCCCTTCTAGTTTCATATGTGGAATCCTCTGATTTTATAATTCCTTTCCTTGATTCTTCCTGCTACACACCTCCCTTTCACATCCATAGTGGTATTTTAAAGCAAACACAATGCAACTGTCTCTATGATTTCCTTGTCTGTGGTATTAACACTATTCATTTGACTACTTTTGACCATGGTGCTGATACTCCTGAACCTAGGTTTTCTTGATCTGACCTGACTGGTCCTGACCTACAACTACCTATTCCTGGTTAGTTTGCAATTATTGTGAAATAATATGAGTTAAGGTGACAAGAGACAGAAAGATAGATTCAATAGACCTCCCTGAATTTGGGTGTGCTATCACATTCTCTATTCCTCATAAAGTCATTTCCTGCAGTTGTCTTTCGTCTTTAAGAAAAATATTTATTTTTAGTTTTTAACAGACACTTCCACATGATTTTCAGTGCCAAATTTTCTCCCCATCTCTTCCCTCCACCCACCCCAAGACAGGGTTTATTCTGATGACCACTTCCCCCAATCTGCCCTCCCTTCTATCACATCCCTCCCTTCTCTTAAAACCATCCTCTATTTTCTCATAGGGCAAGATAGATTTCTATACTCCATTGCCTGTATATCTTGTTTCCCACTTGTATGTAAAAACAATTTTTAATATTCATTTTTAAAACTTTGAGTTCCAATTGTTCTCCCTTCCTCCTATCCCCACTGAGAAGGCAAGCAATTCAATATAGGTTATACATGTGTAGTTATGCAAATACTTCAATAACAATCATACTGTGAAAGACCAACTATATTTCCCTTCAACCAATCCTGCCCCCCATTTATTCTATTCTCTCTTTTGACCCCTGTCCCTCCTCAAAAGTGTTTACTTTTAATTTTCCCCTTCCTCCCATTTGCCTTTCCTCTTATCATCCATCCCAATCCCAGTTTATCCCTTTCCCCCATTTTCCTGTAGTGTAAGATAGAGTTTCATACCAAATTGAGTGTGCGTATTATTCCCTTCTTGAGCCAAATGCGATGAGAGCAAAGTTCACTCTTTCCTTCTCACCTCCCCCTTCTTTCCTTCCATTGAAAAAACTTTTTCTGTTCTTCTTTTATGTGAGATAATTTGTCCCATTCCATTTCTCCCTTTCTCCTCCCAATATATATTCCTCTCTCACCCCTCAATTTTATTTTTTTTTATATCATTCCAACCTATTCAACTCACCCTGTGCCCTCTGTCCATTTGGATATAATCCCTCCAACTACACTAATATTGAGAAAATTCACAAGAGTTACAAATTAATATAAACAGTTCAACTTTAATAAGTCCCTTATGATTTCTCTTTCCTGTTTAGCTTTTCATACTTCTCTTGATTTTGGTGTTTGAAAGTCAAATTTTCTATTCAACTCTGGTCATTTCAACAAGAATGCTTGTAAGTCCTCTATTTCATTAAATGACCACTTTCCCCCTAAAGTATTATACTCAGATTTTCTGGGTAGGTGATTCTTGGTTTTAATCCTAGCTCCTTTGACTTCTGGAATATCATATACCCAGCCCACTGGTCCCCTAATGTGGAAGCCGCTAGATCTTGTGTTACCCTGATTTTATTTCCAAAATACTCAAATTGTTTCCTTTTGTCTTCTTGTAATATTTTCTCCTTGACCTGAAAGTTCTGGAATTTAGTAACAATATTTCTAGGTATTTTCCTTTTGGAATCTCTTTCTGGAGCAAATCAGTGGATTCTTTCAATATCTATTTTACCCTCTGGTTCTGGAATATCAGGGTAGTTTCCCTGATAATTTCTTGAAAGATGTTGTCTAGGCTCTTTTCTGATCATGGCTTTCAGGTAGTTGAATAATTTTTAAATTTTCTCTCCTGGATCTATTTTCCAGGTCAGATGTTTTTTCAGAGAGATGATTCACATTATCTGCTATTTTTTTTCATTTTTTTGGCTTTTGTTTTATGATTTCTTGATTTTTCATAAAGTCATTAGTTTCTGTCTGCTCCATTCTAATCTTTAAGCAATTATTTTCTTCAGTGAACTTTTGGACCTCCTTTTCCATTTTTCCAATTCTTTTTAAGGCATTCTTCTCCAAATTGGCTTTTTGGATTTCTTTTGCATTAGAATTAGTCTATTTTTTAAAGTGTTATTTTCTTAAGCATTTTTCTGGGCCTCCTTTAGCAAGCAGTTGACTTGTTTTTCATGATTTTCTTGCATTTCTCTTGCAAATTTTTGCTCTATTTCTCTTACTTGATTTTCAACATCCTTTTCGAGCTCTTCCATGGCTTGAGATTCATCTTAGAGGCTTTGGATGTAGGAACTTTGAGTTTGTTGTTTTCTTCTGTTTATATACTTTGGGCTTCCTTGTTACCAAAGCAAAACTCTACTGTCTTATTCTTTTTCTGATTTTTGTTCATTTCCCCAGCTATTTACGGACTTTTGAGCTCTCTGCCAAGGTAGTTGTCTGCTTCCCCTGGGGGTGGGGTGTGTACTGTTAGCCACTCAATTCCCCCACAATCTGTGGGTCTAGAGCTCCAGAAAGAGTTGCTGCTGCCGCTCCTACCCCTGTTGCTACTGTCTTTCATCTTCTTGTTGTTTCTGAGCATTATGTAGTAGGAAGTCACTGGGCAGACACCAAGCCTCTGGCTGAAACACATTAGTGGTTTCTCTCAATTTTAGTGATAGTCAGACTATTCAGGATTGGGAAAAATATCTGAGATGCTAGAAATTCAGGATACTATCATTAACCAATATCAACAATGTCAATAAAGAAGTAATTCTAGGAATGGGTAATGAATTCCAAGATGGCCTGAGCATGTGTACCAAGAATACAAATGAGCTGAAATGAAGAACCACATATAAGCCAAGATTAAAAGGCAGTGTGATAAAGGAGCATTTACTTTGTACAGAGGAGACCCAGTCTCACACAACTATTTACCTGTATGATATTAAACCAGTCACCTAACTTCTTTGGATCTTAGTTTCTTTATCTGCAAATGAGGTGCTTGGGTTACATGCAGATCCAATTATTCTATTTAGGGGCATAAGCTTGAGTATATGCTGAATAATGAGATCGCAAAAGATTACAAATGTACTTGTCTCCCCTGTAAGATCCTTTTGAGGAGAAAATGTTTCATTCTATGTAATATTTGTATTTCCAGTGCCTAGAACAATGCCTTCCATATAATAAGCATGTGGATTCAATTTTGATTTTATACTGATGATTCCTAGATTTATTTTTCCAGCCTTGACCTCTCTCCTGTCCTCCAGACTTGTATCTCTAACTAACTATTAGACATCTCCAACTGGACATCCCCGAGACATTTTAAACTAAATATATCAAAAACTATATTCATTATCTTCCTCTTCTCAAACTTTACCTTTTTCCTGACTTCACTGTTCTTTTGAGGTTACTACTACTTTCACAGGCTCACAATCTAAGCATCACCCTTAAATCCTCAGTCTCTTTTACTCATCAGATCCAATCTGTTGCCAAAGACTGTCAAATTTACCTTCATAACATCTTTCAATTATGTCCCCTTCTCTCCTCTGATACTGTCATCACCCTGGTGAGACCCTCATCAACTCATGACTGAACTGTTTTAATAGCCTTATGGTTGGCCTCCCCATCTCACATCTCTTCATTCTAGTTCATACTCCATTCAGCTGCCAAATTAACTTTCTGAAAGCAAAGTAATGTCTGTCATCCTCCCTCTTTAATACACCCTAGTTACTTTCTACAGTTTCCAGGATCAAATATAAAATCTTCTGACATTCAAAATCCTACCCAAGCTAGACCTTTCCTACCTTTCCAACATTTGTTTGTTTGGTTTTTTTTTTGTATTTTGCTCCTTCTGACCTCCCCTACCTATGTATTCTGCTGTACAATGATACTTGTGTCCTTCGTGTTCCTTGGATAAGACACTCCATCTACAGATTCCATTTTCATTGTCTATCCCTTGTGCCTGGAATTCTTTCTCACCTCTCTACTTCTTGGTTTCACTGGCTTCTTTCAAGTCGTTGCTAAAATCTGACCTTTTACAATGTGGCTTTCTTGATTTTTCCCTTAATACTAGTGCCTTCACTGTCAATTTTCTCCTTTTTCTGTATATATTTTGTTTGCACTCTGTTGCTACGCTATTTCCCTAAGAAGGGAAATCTTGAACAGAGCTTCTTGAACAGAGGGACTACCTTGGACAGTGCCTGGTATATAGTAGTGCTTCTTGACAGATTAATGTGGGCTATTGATTGACTTATTGATAGTGAAATACGAGGAAGTAAAGCCATTATAGTATTAAGCCATGCTGTTTTATTTAGTTTCTTTTTAATTTTAATTCCTTTAAATATGCTGACCGTGAACTTCCTTGTTCTTTAAAGATGTAGGCTTCCTGGAGTTCAGGATTCAGACAATAACATTAGTTACAGGGAAAAGTTTAAAGGCAGAGAAAGGAAGGGATATTAGAGAGAAGGGAGGAAGAGACTAAGGGGAGAGAGAAGAAAAGAGGGGAGAATAAAATATAAAGGAGGAGGGAAACAAGGTGGGAGAAAAATAGGGAAAGGACATGATCTGAACATTTTTCAGTTCTGAACATTGAAATGTCATATGCAAGATTTGTCTTTTTACAGCTAGAAGGCCAATGAATAATGATTGGTTCCAGGGACAATTATCTAATTTCCATCCTTATAGAAAGATGACACATTTGGGACAGTGACCCAATTGGAAATGCCAGGTTTCGATTAATATGGAAATGTGTTAACTATTATTAGCACTCTCTGTTGTAGGGTGAGCCTGCTTTGAAATGTTGACAAACAGGGACAGCAATGTGGTGGCTTTCCTTCTATTGCTTGCTCAAACTGATTTCCAGTTAGATAATTGTTGATATGTGTTTTTGGGGGTGGGGTGGGGCTAGGGTATTTCTGAGTCACTTTTCAGGGTCAAATGAATATGCCAAAAGGTTCCACAATAATAACCAATCTATTAAATGCTGGCGAACATCAGTAGGGTCAGGATGACCTTTATGATTCTCCAGTGAGCTTCCTTAGTTAGTAGGGTTATGCCATGGGGTCTGAAACTGCTCTAAAGCAAGGAACATTTTGACTTAAATGCAGTCTCTTGTTACTCAAGTGAATAACCTATATTATTGGCTTGTCAATCTCCTAATGTCCTTCAAGGTGTTGCAGAGGTCATTTAAGCATGTATGCCATCTCTAGCTCCTAGACTGCACAAACAGTGTCTTTAATTTATCATGAATAATAATACCTTATGTGATGTGAACAAATCTATTTAACTCTTTAAATCTATGTTTTGCTTGATTTCAGTGTGGCATTCATTTATTGCAGAGGAGATTTAAACTGGATCTTACAAATAGATAAACTGGGGCAGAGGTTAAATGATTGAGTTTTCCAAGGTCAGACAGTGGGTCCTGGTGCTCTTACTTTAATTCTAGTATACTCCTTAACACCAGAGAAATAACAGTAGGAATTCAAGTCTTGGATTTTTAGGTTGAACAGCTTAGACTTAATTCATAGAAATTTGGAGTATTAGATATTTTTGAGTAGAAAAGTATGAAATGCTTTTCTGGCAAAGTATGAAAAAAATTCATTCGAGAAATTAGGTTGGTAGCAGTTTACAGGATGACTTTGTGGGTACAAGTAGAGAGAATAGTTAAGTGGCTCTCTTAATAGTCCATTAGTAAGGTTCATGACTATTGAGGTATCAATGAAAATAACAAGGAAAGAATATACACAAAAGACATTCTGGAAGAAAAATAAATGCAACTTGTCAATGTGAATAACTAGTTATTTAAACTTGAACTTCGCAGTTTCCATTGATAATCCTTTCTTTTACTTCTACTAGAAGATTCTTTAGTAAGTTTGTCTTTTCTACATCTGCCACATCTCCTATCTCTAGGTCTTCTACCTCTACTGTATGCTAGTTGCTATAATCACTTGCCTAAATAATTACAACAATCTGCTATTAGAGCTTCTTACCTCTAATCCCTCTTTACCTTCAATTCATCCTTCACATCAGAATTAAATTTGATCATTCCATGACTTTGTTTAAAACCCTTCAGTAGATCCTTACTAACTACCACAAAAAGTTAAACATCCTTATCATGACATTTAAGACTCTTCATATTTTATCTCCAATTATTTCTTTTTTGTTCTCCATACTCTGACCAAGCTTCATTACTCACATCTCCTGCTTTCCTAGTCACAGACCTTTGCTCATGGCATTTCCTTCATCTGGAACTCTCTCCAAAATGTCACCTCCACCACAAAACTCTCCCTTTACTACCCTCCTTCCCTCTTCTATAAAACAGTTACATATAATGGGGACTTGCTTGGAATGTAATTACTAAATAGTAATTATTTCTCTTTCACTCAGGAGCCCTGAGGGTCTTCATCTTCCAGTTTGATTTTGCTTTTTATTGATGAAAGGGGCCATCCCTTGAGTAACTACTTAAAGAATCCTATTCATTGAATGAGTGTATCTCACTCAAAGTTAGAATGTGGTAAGAGCTGAAAGGGCCAGCATCTCACAGTGCATCCTGGGCCATATCTAGTCATCCTGATGAATATCAGGCCACTGGACCCAGATGGCTCAGGAGAAGAAGGTGAGGTTGGTGACCTTGCACAGCCCTTCCTCACTCAAATCAAAGTCAACTGCAAGTCATGTCATCATCTTGATGTCATGGTCCTCTTAGAGAACGAAGGACAAACACAACAACCACAAAGCATACGTATGTACACACACATACACACATTCATTAGAAATGATCCTTCTTTGGTTTTTGTTTTTGTCTTTTTGCCTTATGTTTTCATATGTTTTTGTTCTTTTTTTCTATTTTGAATGTTTTTGTTAATTTGCCAGTTTATGTTGTCTGCCTAAGGCATGTATAGTAATGGATAAATTCTATAGGGACTCCATTTAACTGCATGCCATAGTCTGGACAACAGATATTCTTCATGTATTTTGTTTTCCAGATATGGGTTGCTATGCTAATAGGGGTGGGAAAACTGATCTCAAAGCCACATATGACCTTCTCGGTCCTCAAGGGCAGCCCTTTGACTGAATACAAACTTCACAGAACAAATCCCCTTAATAAAAGTATTTGTTCTGTAAAACTTAGACTCAGTCAAAAGGCCACATCCATGGACCTAGAAGGACAAATGTGGCCTCAAGGATATGTTCCTCACTACTGATTAGTGACCTAGGTCTTATCCCAGAAGCCCTGAAATCTCCTGGGTTGTGATGCACAGATCATAATCAGCAACTGCCATTGGACAAGAATTTAAACTCAGAAGTAAAGAAGAGGAAGAGAGTAGGCTAGACTATTCATGAGAGATTATAGAAGAATTCTTTAAATGACTCCAAATTTCTTCAAGAAACAAAGGTTCATGTTTATAGAAATAATATTCTATCATTGTTAGCATATGTCTGTAAGTTATGGAATACTACAGTCTCTGAAGAATTAAATTACAGATCATTCTAAAAACAATGAGAAAGTGCATTGTAGGCATCATCAAGATCAAACAAATAACAAGGAACTGTTCAAAAAAAGCAGAGGAAAATATGCCACTAAAGAGAACAGTTGAAAAAAGAAGATGGACTGGTCATCTAGTGAGTGGGAGATATACTTTGTGTGACCCAAATGTTTCACTATTATCCTTACCCTTTCAGAAGAATTATAGGAAGGCCTTCTGGGAGCATGTGGATAAGATTTTCACAAAGATAGGCAAGTATAGATAGATAATACAAGGCAACAAGCATTTATTAAGTATTTACTAGGGGTCAAGTACTGTACTAAGTACTGGGAGTACAAATATGCTCAAAAAGAAAGACAGTCTATGCCCTAAAGGAACTTACATATTTAAGGAAAATAACATATGCATGGGGGCCGAAAAGGGCATTCTGGGATGGGGGAGGTGAAGGTACTGGAAAGTCAGAAGCACATTTTAGGAGGTAATGGAGTTTGGTTGGTCTGGGCCACATATCCAAAATGAAGGAGCTCACCCATGGGACAAGGGAGCCAGTGTAGCACAGGGATGTTCCAGGGTGAGGAGGCCCCATGCATTGAGAAAATTTCTTGTGCTTCTGGCTTTCTTTTCTTTTTTCTTTTTTTTTTTTAATATACATTTATTTATTTGACTTTTTACATTCATTTTCACAAAATTTTTGGGTTCCAAATTTTCTCCCCTTTTATCCCCTCCCCCCACCCAGTACACCGAGCAATCTATTTTTCCCTATCACCAATCTACCCTCTCTTCTATCATCCCTCCCTTCTCTTGTCCCCATCGTCTCTTTTGTCCTGTAGGGCCAGATGACTTTCTATTCCCCATTAGCTGTATTTCTTATTTTCTAGTAGCAACAATAATAATACTCGACAGTGGTTCCTAAAACTTTGAGTTCCAAATTCTCCCCATCCCTCCCTCCCCACCCATTCCTTTTGAGAAGGCAGGCAATTCAATATAGGCCATATCTGTGTAGTTTTTGCAAATGACTTCAATAATAGTCGTGATGTGTAAGACTAACTGTATTTCCTTCCATCCTATCCTGCTCCCCATTGTTTCTATTCTGTCTTTTGATCTTGTCCCTCCCCAAGTGTTGACTTCAAATTGCTCCCTCCTCCCATTGCCCTCCCTCCCATCATCCCCCCCACTCTGCTTATCTCCTTCTCCCCCACTTTCCTGTATTGTAAGATAGGTTTTCATACCAAAATGAGTGTGCATTTTATTCCTTCCTTTAGTCGAATGTGATGAGGGTAAACTTCATGTTTTTTTCTCAGCTCTTCTCTTTTTCCCTCCACTAAAAAGTCTCCTGCTTGCCTCTTGAATGAGAGATAATTTACCCCATTCCATTTCACGCTCTCTCCTCCCACTACATTTCTCTCTCATATTTACCTTAATTTCTTTTAAGATATGGTCCCATCCTATTCAATTCACTCTGTGCTCTCTGTCTCATATGTGCGTGCGCGTGTGTATGCATGTACATGTGTGTGTGCATGTGTGTGTGTGTGTGTGTGTGGTCCTACCAACTACCCAGATACTGAAAAGTTTTAAGAGTTACAAATATTGTCTTTCCATGTAGGAATGTAAACAGTTCACCTTTGGTAAGTCCCTTATGACTTCTCTTTGGTGTTTACTTTTTCATGCTTCTTCTCATTCTTGTGTTTGAAAGTCAAATTTTCTTTTCAGCTCTGGTCTTTTCATCAAGAATGCTTGAAAGTCCTCTGTTTCATTGAAAGACCATATTTTCCCCTGAAGTATTATACTCAGTTTTGCTGGGTAGGGGATTCTTGCTTTGAGTCCTAGTTTCTTTGACTTCTGGAATATCTTATTCCACACCCTTCAATCCCTTAATGTAGGAGCTGCTAGATCTTGAGTTATCCTGATTGTATTTCCACAGTACTGGAATTGTTTCTTTCTAGCTGCTTGCAATATTTTCTCCTTGATCTGAGAATTCTGAAATTTGGCCACAATGTTCCTAGGAGTTTCTCTTTTTGGATCTCTTTCAGGCAGTGATCGATGGATTCCTTCAATACTTATTTTGCCCTCTGGTTCTAGAATATCAGGGCAGTTTTCCTTGATAATTTCCTGAAAGATGATGTCTAGGCTCTTTTTTTGATCATGGATTTCAGGTAGTCCCATAATTTTTAAATTGTCTCTCCTAGATCTATTTTCCAGGTCAGTTGTTTTTTTCAATGAGATATTTCACATTATGTTTCATTTTTTCATTCTTTTGGTTTTGTTTTGTAATTTCTTGGTTTCTCATAAAGTCATTAGCCTCCATCTGTTCCATTCTAATTTTGAGAGAACTATTTTCTTCAGTGAGCTTTTGAACCTCTTTTTCCATTTGGCTAATTCTGCTTTTGAAAGCATTCTTCTCCTCATTGGCTTTTTGAACCTCTTTTGCCAATTTAGTTAGCCTATTATTCAAGGTGTTATTTTCTTCAGCATTTTTTTGGGTCTCCTTTAGCAGGGTATTGACCCGTTTTTCATGCTTTTCTTGCATCTCTCTCATTTCTCTTCCCAGTTTTTCCTCCACCTGTCAACTTGATTTTCAAAATCCTTTTTGAGCTCTTCCATGTCCTGAGACCATTGGATATCTATTTTGGATGTTTGGGGTATAGAGACCTTGGCTTCTATGTCTTTCCCTGATGGTAAGCATTGTGCTTCCTCATCAGAAATGAAAGGAGTAAACATCATCTGTTCCCCAAGAAAGTAGCCTTCTATGGTCTTATTTTTCTTCCCTTTTCTAGGAATTTTCCCAGCCAGTTACTTGACTTATGAGATTCCTCTCCACCCCTGCCTAGATCTGCCCAGCTAGTGCTTGTGGTCTGAGATTCAAATGCTGCTCCCCAGCCTCAGGGCTTTCAGCAGTGGGCATGGCTGCTATTCAATGTGAGCTTAAGTTCTGGTGCTCAGCAGGGCCACCTCCCAGGCTCAGTTCCCTCAGGGGGTTTATGCGGAGACCATCAGTAATGGAGCGGAGCTCCTGCCCACTCCGGAGTTCCGGGGTGCCGCTGCCTCTGCTGCTGCCTCCCAAGGGGGCCTGAGTTATGGAGACACTCCGCTCCTCTCTCGGCCAGCCCAGAAATCTCTTACTGACCTGTAGCACCTGTGGGTGGAGGGACCTTCGCAGCCGCTGGAGATTCCATCCATGAAGCCTGTTCGGATCTGCTCCTCTCGGGGCTGCACAGCCAGGGCTGGGTTCTGCATCCCGCATGCGATGGACCTTTGGTGGCGGTTTTTCAGGGCTCTCTGGAACAGAAATCTCCTCCACTGCATTGCTGCATGGCTTGCACTGCTCCAGATTTTGTGGGGAGTTCTTTTTTACAGAAAATTTATGGGCTGTGAGTTCGGAGCTAGCATGCATGAGTCTTTCTACTCCACCATCTTGGCTCCTCCCCCCTGCTTCTGGCTTTCTGAGGTAGGATATTGAAGGCCGGAAAGTCAGAAGCACAGTCAGGAGGAGAGTGAAGCTAGTCATGCCTTTGATAAGAAAAAGCCACATCAAGGTAATGAAAGGTTTACTTGAGGGTTTGAGTACCTTAGTGTATGTTCCACGACCTTCGCTAGACTGTAGCAGTAAGAAGTATTTATTAAACATTTAGTCTGTGTAATTTGCTGTGTACCATGGACGGGGGTTCAAAGATGAAATAAAAAATAAGTGTTTACTCAAGGAGATTACATCTTCCAGGGGCATAAATTCTAGGAAGTTAAGGACTCCATGTTTTTCATCTTTCTATAAACAAAATCGTATCATCCATAGCTAGGTGGCACGATGGGCCTAGAGTCAGGAAGACCTGAATTCACAACCAACTTCAGGCATTTACTGGATATATGACTGTGGATAAGTCATTTAACCACTATCTGCCTCAGTTTCCTCAACTGAAAAATGGGGATAATAATAGTACTTACCTCTAAGGGCTGTTGTAAAGATTAAATGAGAAAATTTTTGTAAAGTACTTGGTTTCATCAGGAACATTTAGTGTTCATAGGCTATCTGTCCTTAAGGCCATTGTATCCTCACAGCTCACCAAAGTATACTTAACCTATCAATTCTTAGAATACTTCCCATATTACTTCTCCAGTTTGATACATCTTGTAGTGCCTAGGTCCTCACCCCAAGTTCAACAGAGATTCAGGGTATGTTATATGTTATAAAATTACTGATATGGATTCTCTCATCTCTGTTCTCAGACCTTAATATTGCATTTTGGAAACCTCCCTCTCTCCACCAACTGACCTCATTAATAACATGGACTTTGTAAAGGCTCCATGTTTTTATTAAAACACTGTAAAGTAGTTGCAGGAGAACTGTAGCAAAATTGTAAAGAAAATGGCTTTTAGTAATATCCTTTCCTTATGTATTCTATCACTCTCATTACTTAGGGTATGAAGAGGATTAGGGGAGAGAATTGCAGATTTGAAACTCCTTTAGATTTGTTCAGCAAACAGAGAAAACAGGGATGTCAGAATTGGGAATGTCTTTCCACTCAGTAACACCAGTTTTTCACAGAAGCTGCCAGTCCAGTTCAGTCTCAGTTGAATTACATCTAAGTTTTCTGGTCTGTTTCATATCCTCAGCACCTTGGCTTCATTTTTTTCTGGATTATTCTTATGACCACCATTACATCTATCTTAGTTTATCTGTCATGGAACCCAACTTGGTTTATAGCTATAGTGATTCAGCAGCCATACATAGCAAGAGCTGAAAACAGTGTGCAGTTTCAGGTTACTTTTCCCAGTTCCAAACAGTTTCAAATCCCTCTCAGCTCTTAGCTATGTAGAATAAATGGCAGGGCAGAAATTACTTTAAGGACAGAGAAAAGAGAAAACTCAAGGATGTTGGGAAATATATGTCTGCATATTTTTCTATATTTCCCACTGCATCACTGATCTATTTCCTGTAGACAATTTCTGGGAGATATTAGAAACTCCTGTTACACTTGCACTAAATTGGAACCTAGGATAAGTATTCTTTATTGCCCTTTCCAACTATGAGTCTGTTATTTGTTTGCCCTACATAACATTGGGTAATCAGATATTTGGAAATATCTGGATGATGGGCACAAGTTTTTCAGTTTTTTCCATACAGATGTTTGGCATCATGTTCATTCAGCGTTTGCATCCTCTATTTAATGATTTTGAGATAATTAAGGATTCATATGTGGGGTTAAATATACCCAGGCAATCCTGAGGCATGGGATTATATTGAGCAGATGTTGGGGTTTGCACTTCACAGTCCTGTCAAAGGCAATTCACAGGATGAGAAAAATGATGCTGGTTCTGGTTTTCTACAAACTCTGGGATTTTTTGTCTTTAGTGCACATATGCTGATTCATTATCACTGGGTTGCTAAC
Organism: Bettongia penicillata ogilbyi; assembly: GCA_023548195.1. Lineage (NCBI taxonomy): Eukaryota > Metazoa > Chordata > Mammalia > Diprotodontia > Potoroidae > Bettongia > Bettongia penicillata. Next base: position 169,816 of record JAJHZJ010000503.1, on the reverse strand, counting down.
AAGTACTTAGTTTGATTAGAGGTCTCATTTTTTAGTATGCTTTTCATCAGATGAAAGTGTCATGTTTTCTCAACATCTGTGTATGATACCATCCTCTTATGTTCCATCCAAATTGTTGGTTGGAATTGACCAGGAGTGAAATTTATCCTCTTGCCAGTAGAGTTCTACTTGTTATGAAAGTCATTTTCTTTTGTGTTGTGGTGTTTTCTGTCACTCAATAGGTTTATATTTGGAAGTCTAGTTATGTAGAGGCTGCTTATTTTCTTCTAGGCAGTAGAACTGCAATTCCAGATAAACTGTGATGCCTTAGGTTATGGTACATCGTTCAACAAGAAGGCTCTCTCTCAGGTCTGAATAACGTAGTGTTCAAAAAAAAGACACTAATATGCACCCCACAGGATAACCTTCCCAGGCAAATATAACTCTAATAAGGTAATAACAAACATTAAATACTTATCCATTGGGGGGGCAGTCTTATGAGAGCATGGGCATGAATATTCTTTACCAATTCAGGTTAGCATCAGCTCTGCAATAGTTGCCTGTATATTTGAGAGGTTTTGACTAGCCCAGGGTCACATAGCTATATATTAGAGATCAGGTCTTCCTGACTTTGGGGCCAATTTGTAATCCACCAATATTATACTATTTTTCAATTACTAATATTTAAATATAAAATGGTATAAAATTGAAAATAAGTGCATCATTACATCAATATAAATGCATCATTAAGTCATATAACTTACAGATTTAAAATACTTCTCTGTCACTTCACACTATTTTTTTTGCATCTATTTTTCCAGACATAAGTATAACTTGGTTTGAATGCTTATAAGATCAAATGTCTTCCAACTATTCTTACCGTAGGGCACGTCTGCAAAAGAGCAGCATGGAAGGTTGTTCTTTTCCCTGCTTAAGACATGAAAAATTACTGTCACAGAATCACATAAATAGAAACAACATGAGAATTCATCTTGCCAGATTCATGATGGAATAAGATTTTCTTTCTATAAAACTATTGACAAGTAGCTGTGTTGGTTCTCCAGATTGAGACCACTGGCATTTAAAGGGAATTTAAGATGGGAGAAAATACCCCCAAGATGGTACTGAAAGCACATTCTAAACTTCCCACCTTGGTAGCCCCATTCTCTCTATGGCTCTAGTGTAATGATCTCCAGCATCAGGTCACATTCTGATGTTTCCTTAAACAGTCCTACTTCTAGGCAAAAACAAAATGTGTTTGGGAGAGACTGGAATCTGTAGCACCTCAGAGCTGACTGGTTCCTACTGCTCTTGGAATTTGTGGAAACTCTCCTTCTCATGCTTTTCACTCTCAGGGATAGAATGTCAGCTCTGTCTTTCATTGGGCCAAATGGTGGGGTATTACATTTTCATCTTTCTTAGAAGAGGAAAACATAGTTGCGTCTTCATATGGAATTCCCTGAAACTGTGGTCTCTTCACTATACCTGAGATCAGTCTATTTTGCTTACATAGTGACTGTATTTTTTTAATGTTAATTCTTCTCTACATTGTCTTTAACTTCTTTGTATTTGAATTCCCAATTTATTGTTCTCTCTCTTATTATTTTGGTGAGGCTTTCCCTTAAGGATTCCAGTTTTTCTATTCGGCTCTTTTTTTTTTTTTTATATGCAGGACATAAGTTCTTCTGCCATAATGTTCACAGGGTTCTATGTCTCATCAAGTGCTAGATAATTCTCCTTTGCTTTTTAGTGTTTGCTCATAGATACCTAAACAATTTACTAGATTTGGAGGTCATATTTCCTTCTATTGTTACTGTTTTTCCCTCTTTATTTATCTGTTTATGGTCCAGATCCGAGGCTGGGAACCTGCAGCTTTGAGGTCACGTGTGGCCCTCTAGATCCTTTGACTGAGTCTAAACTTGACAGAACAAGTCCCCTGAATAAAATGATTTGTTCTGTAAAACTTGGACTTACTCATAAGACTGTACCCAAGGACCTAGAAAGTCACATGTAGACTTGAGGCCACAATTCCCCACCTTTGGTCTAGAACTTTCAGAACCCTTCACCTTATCTTCCTTTATTATTCACTTTCTAATTCCTTCCCCTCTGGATGTGTTTTCCTTGGGGGTTGGATCTCAAAGCTTCTTACACTTTCCCCATGCAGAGAAATTCACAGTTCATGAGAGTAAGTCTCTGTCCCTGTCCCAAGTAACTTTTGAGTGGTCAGAAATGCCCATACCTAGTTGCTGTGCTCTTTACATCAGGCTTAGTGGAGTTCTGAATAGCACTCCACCCGCTTTCCCATATATACAGTATCCTGTCCTGGTGTTCTATCTTGCCTTCTCTGTCCCTTAGCTATATGACATAGTACTGGGAGTTTGCAATTTTGCAGTGCTGGCATTACAGACTGTTCACCCTGTCACTGGCTCTACTGGTGGTATGAGGTTGTTGATCCACCTCTGGCTCTGCTGATTCCACAGGGTTGTCTGTCCTAGCGCAAGCATTTCAGAGCTTTGATATACTAATACTACAGGGTTATGGGCCCCAACAAGCTTTTGTTCCTGAAGGACTGTGACTGACTGTGTTAAGACCAGAATAAATTTCCACAGCTTAGAACCAGTATTCACAATACAGAATGGGGACCAGGATTAAATTGAAGTCATGAGAGAATTAAGGCAAGGAGATCAATTGGAGACCACTGCTATAATCTAGGCAAGAGGCGAAATGGGCTTGAACTATGGTGGTGGTGTTGATATAGGTAGAGAAAATAAATTCAAAGAAGATGAGGTTTGAATGAAGGCCACTGGATCTGTTGATCAGGAAACACCTTTCCTGTTCTACTGTTAATGTTTGTGGTTTCCTTTTGTTGATTATTCTGTATATTTCTTGTTTATACATAGTTATTTACATGTTATCTCCCTCGCTAGACTGTGAGCTTCCTGAGAGCAAGGACTGTCATTTGCCTTTCTAAGTAGCTTCTACATTTAACTGAGTATCTGGCTCATATGAGTATCTGGAACTTAATAAATTTTTCTTGACTAGCTGACTAGAAGGTTTATTTCTTCAGTTTTTTAATGGATTCATGATTTTATAAGTTCTGTCTTCTCCCTCCAAAGATGCAGAGTAAAAGTCATCCAAATATGCATATCTTCTCTGACTCTTGTCTTTGTTCTTCTCTCATAAGTGCTCTATAGGGGATTCACCCACCATACTTAGATATTCCCCAGCTCTCTAGACTTTGAGTGGATACCAGTAGAACATGTCGTCTTTCTCTCAGTTAACCATCCCTCTAATTATAGGACTGATTCATCCTTTTATACAGTCAAACAGCTCTCTGGTGACATCCCTTTATGTTACTTCTGCACTCTTCACAAAAATCTTGAGTAGTTGGAAAAATGGGCATATGGGTTGGTACTTAATTGAAATTATTTCTTCTTGTAGCAGGGATTAGATAACTCCTAATATTTTGCTAGTTAATTTTACAAAAGATAACATCTTTTGTATTGACATAATTAACAAAAGAGACACATGAGCAGGAACCAGGTAAATCCTGGTTTTCTAGTTATTTTTTCTATAGTTCAATGAACATATTCTAAGAATCCACATGCACAAGAAATTGAACTTGGTGATTGGGATGTAAACATGAAAATCCACATAGTTCCTGCCCTCCAGTAGCTTTTAGTCTACTATAGTTATTGAATCATCTTGAAACATTTAGGACATGGGATAAGTCAATGAAATTTGGGATTAGAAGATGCTTCAGATGTGAACTTTCTTTAATACTTTCACTTAATAGACAAGAAAAGTGAATTCTAGGAAACTTAACTGATTTCCACTAAATGGTATGCATAGTTAATAGCAAAGAAAGGAATTTGAACCTAACTTCTTAATCCATAGTTAATATGGATATAAGTATCCCAAAGAAATGGAAAAATACAGTAAAAATTAAATTAACCATAGTCCAGTTATTCATAATCCTTAGGCAAACTGATATTTTTATTGCTATTAGTTTTTTTAAGAAGCAAATCATATACAAAAAAGAAATTGTGTCATGGATTTAGCCAAAAAGTTGCTTCCAGGAAGTATCTTGGATTCAGTGTATACTCAGACTCATCTTTCCACTTCCTTTCCACCCTAATGTCTAGATAACTATCACTGATACTCAAAACAATGTTTTGAGGTCCTGATGACTGACCTTTTCAGTCAGTAAAGATAGAGGAAGCCATGGACAGTAAGCTAAGTCAAGTAGAGATATAAAGAGGAATAATGTATTCCTGGAAAGATTTTCAATAGCAACAGTTAGAACAAAATTCATTTTTGGTGAACTCCTATTTTCTCTAAAAACTGAGTTTACTAGAACAGCCCTTTCCACAAAGTTTGATTGCCTAGATATTTCTGATGTTATATACACTGTCAATAAGTCCAAATATTGATTATATATGTGTGTGTGTGTGTGTGTGAGCATACTACTTCAGTCACTGAGTCAAAAATGTATTTTTGTTTTGTTTTTGGTTCTTTTGATTCTCAAAAGTTGAAAATCTGGGAGTTTCTGAACTTTTAATGCTCCACTCAAAATTTCTTATAATTATCTAGATGTAGTTGATTCCCATGATATGGGTTCAACAAGAGTATTTGCAGGACTGTTGTTTGGTACAAGAATTCAGCTTGTTCCAGTGAGCCCCCAAATTCAGAAATAGGAGTAACTTTTGGAAAGCAAAGAGGAATATTTAGGCTTGGTGCAAGGAAAAACCAAACTTAATAGCAATCAGAACTATCTAAAAAGAGAATGGGCTGCTTTGATAATGTTTCTCTCTGTAGTAGAGATCTTCAAGAAAAAGACTGGATGGCAACCTGTTGGATATACTGATGTTTTAAAAACAATCACTAGCAAGCCCCAATTTCTCCAATTAGGAACTTTGTTATTATGGAAAGTTCTACTTGGGGTCAGTCAGGGAAATTGGGGTTTGGGAATGATTTTTTAAAGCATCAATAAAACTCTTACTAAAATTATTCTGGACTTTGTTGCTTCAAACTTTCTCCTTTGTGGCTGTTTCTGTTTGTATTTAAATCCTTTGGTCACTCTTGGCTCTCTGTCTTAGTGAGTCAACACTTACGTGTTTACTTCTGTGCTGGGGAACCTCTCTGCATGTAAATTTAATCTGGTTTGAATTCTCAAAATATAGAATTTTAAAAATTTTTCTCTCTTGAAGTTCTATGTTTTCTTCCTTGAATTCTATATAGTTGTTGCATCCATGTATCTACACACATACTAAGGAAACCAGAAGATGTTTGTTTTCTCAGTGACTAGGAAGTTGTTATTCTTCCTAAATTGCCTTTTTAATGAGCAGAAGTGGGCAGGCATGGGCCCATGGAAGCTCTTCTGGTGGCAATTTAATACCCATCATGTACCTGACTTGGCACTCCTTTTACTCTTGTATCAACAACTCAATAAATATTATTAGGGATCTGCTATCAGATGAACTAATAAGGGAAACATAAGATAAGAAAAGCAGATGGGATAATACCATGGTAAGCAAAAGGGGTGACAGGTCAGGAACTAAAAGGCTCCACTTTTGTTATGTCAGGAGAAATTGAAGAGGGTCACCAGCATCTTGAGTGGACCTTCCTGTGGAAAACTTATGAGAGGAAAATAAGATTTTCAACAGGATGGATCAGCTATTTATGGTTTGTGATTTGCATTATTTTGCGTCAACTCCAAATCAATGAGATCACAGACCTTTTGATTATTGAGTATTAGATGAGACGATGAAAGTAAGGTTATCTTAGAAAGTATAACATTTACTGTTTAAGGGATTATCTTAGTTCCAACTTTAAAAATATACTTTCAAATCTATTATCTAATTTTTTCTATCATAACAGCCCTAGGAGGCAATTTGAGCAGGTGCCATTAATAATAGGAGTTAGCAAGTATATAGAGTTTTAAAGTTTGGAAAGCATTTTACATGTTAATTCATATGATCCTCAAACAAACCCTTTGACGTAGGTAGAATTATTATCCCATTTTTATAGATGGAGGAACTGAGGCTGAGAGAGGATATATGTCTTGTCCTGAGTCACACATCTAGTGTTTGAGATGAAATTTGAACCCAGGTCTTCCTGACACCAAGCCCAACACTATATATATATATATATATATATATATATATATATATATATATATATATATATATATATATAAAATATAATATATATATATATACTGCACCACTTAGCATGCTTGCTCTCTCTCTCTCTCTCTCTCTCTCTCTCTCTCTCTCTCTCTCCCTCCCTCTCTCTCTCTTCCCCCCCCCTCTCTCCCTCTCTCTTCCCCGCCCCTCTCTCCCCCATGTTTAATTGAAGAAACCAAACCTCAGTGAACTCCTGTTAACTTTTATCACTGGCAAAACGAGGAAAATAACATGAGTCTCTTTCCACTGCCTCTATTTCTCCCATTCCCTTCTCTATTAATCTCTTTCCATCTCCCTATCCTTTTTGCCTTCAGGAAGATGACTGTCTAAACCATTCGAAACACATATGCTCCACCACCATTCTGTTTACAAACGGTAATGAAATTCTTTCCCCCTCACATAGAATTGGCCAGGAACTTTAGCTCATAACGATGAATCTAAAACACTGAAGAAAGTTGGTGACCTCCAAATTTCTCTCTTCTGGAAGGTTCCTTTCATTTAGCTCTTGGCTGTTTCCTCTCCTTACTTTGTGCTGTGTCACCCTCTGTGTGAACCAGGCCAGTTAGCATGTAGTATAGTTACTGGGCTGGGTATTTCAGGTAGATGAGGAATAAAATCACATCAGGGACGACTGCCTCGTGGGAGAATTAATGCACCCAGGATTCTTCAGTTCCCAAGGCGTAAGTATTTCTCTGGTTATCCTGAGAAATCCTGAACACATCCTCCAGCACTTATTTCAGTGCCTAGCATATAGGTTTAATAAATGTTTATTTAACTGCCCCTGGAATGGCTCTTAAGTGGCTTGCCTGAATCCATGAGAGTCCCAGTAGAATTCTCTGAGGTATGATGGGTGGGGGTGATGGATGAATTTCCTTGTACTTACTTCAGGAACCTTGTAAATTGGAACTTTTATGAACAGTCACATGGGAAAAGCTAAGAGCTAACTAGACAGATTTTGAACATCCCTATTTTGGGGGAATATATTTCCCTAAGCGAGATGATGTCTTGCCATTCCTGACATCCTGATAGGAAAAGAACAGCCAACTACAGCATCTGATATTCATTAGACAGCAAGTCCTCATGTTCAGTGCTATGTCCAGGAAAAACTTCCCAATGATTTATAAACAGAATAGATGACTGTCTGATGGCCTAGATCTTCAATATGCCAAAGGCAGGGGATTGAAGAGAAATGGTCTTGAAGTCCTATCCAGTTCTAGAATTCTGTGATTATAATCAATACTGTAAACACCATGGCCACATGGTAAGAGCTTAATGCTTCCTTGTTAATGCAGGACCTCTGTGTTCTCCTTTCATCTTGAATAGGTGAAAAAGTATTTATTAAATACCTATTAGATGCCAAACTCTGTGTTGGGCAAAGGGATTTAAATTATATTTTAAAAAATGAGACAGTTACTCTCTTTAAGAAAACTTGTTTTTTTCCTTAATTTTTCGTTAATTTTAAATTCATAGAATAAACAAGCATTTCCATAACATAGTATAATAAAAAAGGTATGGCAATATTGGCTATGGCTATTGATTCTAGTACAGTTAGACAAATGTACATAAGGTAGTGGGGGCTGGGGAAGGAGATTTTTGGTCTGGAGAGTCAAAATTCAGGGCACTCATTTGTTCCACCTTTCCAAAGGCAATGTTTGTATTCATATGATTACTGTTCCCTCAGCAAGGGAGCGGTGGAGAGGTATACTAGCAGTAGCAAAAGCAAATGACAAAATGTCTATATAGTTATACGTAGGATGTGAAGTAGGATCAGGGACTCGTTAGATATATTGTGTTAGATGAGGTTTTACTTCCTGATTTAATGACTGGAATGGCTCAGTTTAAGGGTAAAACATGAAAACTGAGTGGATTAATTTCCAGAGGAAGGTTCCTATAGTCTATGGAAATCTGATTCAGAGGATCCTATTCTAGATGGAGAGAAGTGACATAGCAGTGGGGTAGATTGTACATCTTATGTAATGACTGCTGAAAGCCTTACACAGATTAATCAGTTAAGATCTGGTCCCAAAGTGCCTTTCCAATCTTACCACTCTTCTATAACACAAACCTTCATGTTCTCCATTGTTCTAAGTAACATGCCTTGAACATTCCCACCTACTGTTCTCCACTCCCTTTTTCTCCCTTTACTAGTCACTTTCACATAGATCATCTGTTCTCTGTCTAAATCTTGTTTTCCTTCCCAGCCTAGCGTAGATTCATGATTTATTGTTCTTCATTCATTCAGTCATGTACAACTTTTCATGATTCCATGGTCATGTCAGGCCCTTCTATCCTCCACTCTTTCCTGAAGTTTGTCCAAGCTCATGCTTCTTTAACACACTAAGCACCTTCTGATCTTAGGGGCTCATCTTCTGATGTCATATTGTTTTTTGTTTTAATACTGCTCATGAGATTTTCTTGGCAAAGACACTGGAGTGGTTTGCCATTTCCTTCTCCAGTGGATCACCTTTTATCTGAACTCTTCACTATAACCTGTTCATCTTATATAATCCTGTAGCTTATAGTTATATAGAGTTACACAAGTCCCTCCACCACACCAAGGCAGTGATCCAAGAGGGCATCCATGATGCCTTCTCTGAATATTCAGACTACAAAAATCTTTTCCTACTTTGAATTCCTGTACTGAATAGCTTTGTCTCATTTTGCCTTTAGTGTGCATACATACATATATACACACCTGAACATGTATATAGCTGTATGTATACATATAAACACATAATATATGTATATACATGCAACTATAGTTTATATGAGTGTATATATACATCTATAATATATATGTACATGTGTATATACATATATACCTATAGTACATATACATATATGTATACACATACATGTGCAGTATATATTGCAGTATTTTTACATGTACATATCCCTTATCTTGCTATCTCTCTATCTCCTTGCACTGTGCAATTACATGTACATAGCTTCTATCCCAAGACTGTAAAATTCCTTGAAGGCTTAGATAGCTTCTTCTTGTTAGGTATATCCTATTTCCATGATGTAATGAGGAAAGCACTGGGTTCAGAGTTTGAGATCAGGACTCAGATCCTGCCTTTGTGTATTTTCTATGCCTTTGCTCTGGCTGTTATCCATGCCTGAAATGGATCCTCTTCTCTTGTAATTTCTATAGTCTCATAGTCTCTCTGTTCCTTGAAAATGCAGCTCAAATCACTCCTAAATGAAACTTTCCCTGATCCCCTGCAGATAGTGACCTCTCTCCCAAAGATCTCTGAATTACTGACATTCATTCACTTTGGATTCATTCTATGTAGACATTTATGTACCTGCCTTCCCTCTTAGAATGCAAGTTCATTGGAAGTATGGGTGATATTCTTTGTATATACAGACCTCACATCTAGGACAGACCTACATAGTAGATGTTAATAAATGCTTTTTGATTGATTGAATCTTTCTGGGTCCCTTGATCCTTTTTTTTTTTTTTTTTTTTGCAAAATAAGGGACTTGTAATAGATGATCTCTAAGTTCCCTTCTAGGGCATGGTTCTATTGAACGTAACATAGGACTAAGTACATAGAAGGTGATCAGGTGTTGATTGATTGAAGGGATGAAAATGATACCACACGGTTTTTATCATTCTCTCTGATTCTTTAGAGCAAAAGCATAAAGTTCAGTCTGAGATAATTCTAGTCCACAAGGTTTTCTCACCTTCTTAGTGGTAACATATTGTATGCAAATGAACCCTTGGTAACCTTACATTAATTATTTTATAAACCTTCTTGAAATGTTTTCTTTATGTTTGATGTCTCCCCAGTTTATGCTATTGATATCTTGAGGACACTTCTATATCTTTCACAGTCTCTCACAAAGGAATAGAATTATGAAATGCTTACTGTCTAGAGTCCAGTTAAAGATGTGATTGATTGGTATTATGAGGTATCCTTATGCAAATGATCAATGTTGGAGTGATTTGGAAATCTCCTTTTGGGGCCAGTGCTTTGAGGGAGGTTGAATTTATTTCCATACTTGTGGGTAACAAATCCAAGACTCAGTCCAAACTTTTCATTGTCTAAACCCCACTTAGAAGCAATGGTCCCCGACTTTTCTTTTCTCCAGCACCCTATCAGCTGGTCCTTGTATATGGGGTCATAGCTGTTAATTTGTTTTGTGGATCTGTATTTTTAGAGTTCATTTATCCAGACAATGGAGGCATAAAGTTCTATTATCCTGTTATTTTCTTCCCTTCTGTCTTGGTCTCAGCAAATATATCTGCAGTTATTGTTTTAGGGAAGACAGAGGTCTGTGCAAGGCATGTTGTGCTGAGTCTGGTGATTAGAGGAATTCTAGAACAAAAGCAATAAAATATCTACCCAGCATATGTAAGTGATGCCAGGGTCATGGCACATGGCAGCTCTAGGAAAGATATTAAGATTTTGAGTATTTAGTTCTATTTTTGGGTAGTACACAGAGGCATGTCAGAAATCACTGCATTGGAAGTAATGGCAGGCAGATAGGTAAGACATCCCCGTTCCTGAAACACAAAGATCTATTGGAAAATGACAAATCAAAACATCTGTGAGAAGTCATTTGTTCCAACATCCCCTTACTCTGTTGTACTAGGTTACCATGAAACCACCACTATTGCATTTCAGTGATCTCTGGATATCTGGGGCAAGTACAGGAAGTTTAATAAGGTTTTCTATGATGACTTTAGGAAAATCTGCATGCCAAATTTTGCACTTAGATTTCCAACATTGTCCAATGTTTGCATTGACCCTAGTTGGTTTTTGGTTGTGCCATGCACAGATACACTTAAGTGAGTACTAGGTCTATACTCAGAAAGATTCTTTCCCTGCCACTTACCACCTGTATAAATCTTGGGCAAGTCCTGTAAATTCCCTAGGTGTCAGTTGTCTTCATTTGTAAAATGAGGCAGTTGAAGTCAATTATATTTAAGGTTTCTGGCAACTCTAAGTTTGGTGAACCAAAGGGAGCCTTCCATATCTATATTGCAATATATTGAATCGTCATAATCCTCATAATTACCTCTCATCACTGATAAGGGAACATTAAGCATCCATCAATAAAAGAGAGTCCAAAGGCAAATAGATCTTATTTAGAGCAACTGGAATGGTTTTTGAAAGCTGTAAGCCCAATTCTTGGAACTCAAATTCTGTATTCACCTTGATATACAGTCCATTGCTAATGGACCTTACATGGGCAAGGGCTGTTTCCCTCATCAGACATGCTCTTCAGTCCCTTCCAGGACCTTCCCCACTTAAGTATTTGAAAATTGTAAATCCTCAAATACCTTGGAGCAATTCATTCTTTAAAACCCCTCTTTTGTAAGGTCTTATGATTTGAAAGTGCCAGAAAGACATATTTCCTTCTCTCCTCCAAAATGTTACAGTATAAATTCTACTATTAGAGAGTGATACTTTTGGGTATGATCACTAAGTCTAAGCCTCCTCTTAAATACACTGACAAAGTGACATATTAGATCATTATCAGTAATTTATAAACTATTGTGAATTCACTCATAAGCTCTGAAAGAACTTCCTCTAAAAGAGTTCTAAGGGAGAGAAATAGAAGGGTGAATTATTTTGAAATACCACATACTATACAGAGAAGGCAAACTAGAATTGCATACTGCAGTGGGTGGGAGAGTGGGTAAATTTGGGAAGCATGAGGGTACTACTTCAAAAGGAGGGAAAGGACATGGCTAGAAAGGGACAAAGGGAAAGAAAAGGGAAGATGTAAGACACAGAAGACAAACTCTTCCAACTTTACAATTCTGCTGATTTTTCCTGACCTTTGTCACCTTCCATCTGAAATTAGAGGAATAACCCAGCTGACCCTCCCAGCAGTGCTGTAAGAAATAAATTTGAAAAGGCACTCAACTCTGTGGAGTCAGGCCCTATAAATAGCAGCAACATTCCCAATAACCTTTGCTGGTGAGAGGAACTCAATATAAAGGCCTTAATCTGCCCTTTTTCCAGAGTGGGTCCATTGGGATCTGGCTCCAATGCACATAGGCATATGTGCTCAATTTTATTCTAGCTCCCCTGTCAGACTAAAAAAATCCATATCATGCAATTGACTGGAGACTGAATAATCTGCACTCCATCATTCCCTGGTTCTAACTCCTTAGATAGAACCTTCCACCTGGGTTCTGTGACCTTTCCATGGTGATGCTGACAGGAGAAATTTGGCCACTCTAGGGGCACTGAGAACACACATCTTTTGCCTAATGGAATAGTTTCCTATGTATGTCTTCCATGTGCAACTTGGTGATGGTGACCATTACATTCTTTTTGAAAAGTTTTTTTTTTTTTCTTTACAGGGCTGGATTGATTTTTTCCATATATGGTAGTCATGGGGTGCTTGGTTGCATATACTTGGGCCCCAATTCTAAAATCACATTCCTCTTTAAAAATTACATTTCCCCTTATCCTCAAAATCCTATCTCAGGCAATTTCTCCCCAGCTCAAGGATACAGTTTGCCCTAGCAACAACGATTATCTCCCTTCCTGCTATAGTAGCCAGCTTCACCTATAGAACTCATTAGCCTTAACCAGCTGTGTACTGGCTTAATGGGCTGTGCATTGGGTCATGATGACATTTACTACCCATTCAGCAATCATATGTATCCTAGACTTAGACATACCTATACTCCCTTACATTAATCTTGTCTAATAAGACATTGATGAGAGAAGCCTGATTTTCCTGGTCAGTCCTGACTCTTGGTTGACTTAATGATGTTTCAGGCCTAAAACCACACTTCCAGGTAGCCCTCCTTAGGCTATTTCCCAATGAATTTTGGGTAAAATACCTGTGCAGTAGATACCAAAAGTGCATGATCCTTTAAGAACTGACCACTCCTTAACCACTCCCTAATCCCACCCCAAAACAACTAGTTAGTATATTTGGCACAAGTGATACTATAGAATACCCTATATAAACTTTCCCTGTGCCCCTCTAAGGTTGCAGGTTCCCTAAGAATTCTTGCCCACTGAAAAGTGTAATAAATTGTTACCTTGACTTCAACAATGCTTGAGTCCATGAATTCTTCTCCAGACGACCTGCCTCTGGTACCTTGGTCTTTATGGGGGTCTTACATAACCCCTTTTAGCCCTCATCAGTAGCAGTAGATTAATCACAAATTTGATCAGGTTTTTTTTTTTTTGTTTGTTTCCAAATTTTTTTTTTCCTATGGGATCCATCCCTTCCCCATCCTCCACCAAGTAGACTGCATATACTCTGCAAATGTATGTATCTTGTCTTAGTAGTAGAGTGGAAAGACACCTAAACTTGAAGTAAAATTAGAATTTTACTCCTAGCTCTCTACTCTCCATGTGATTTAGGTAAGGCATATATCTGCTCTGAGCTTCAGGTTCCTTATAAATAAAATCAGAGTGCCTAGTTAGCCACACAGGGTCTTTGTGACTGTGGAGGGTCTAGGAAGCTGACGTCTGTGAAGTGCTTTGTGAAGAACAAGAGAATGGTCAGCTAGTGTTGTTCTATTTCTGTATCTTGGTTTTTGCTATAGTATTAGGTAGTACTATGGATAGAACATTCTATTTGAAATCACAAAGACAAGTTCAAATCCTGCTTTAGAAACTTGCTGGTTGTGAAACCTTGAGCAAGTTACTTAGATCCTCATCAGTTTCCTCCACAATAAAATGTAGGTGATATTAGCAACTACCTCAGAAAATTTTGTAAGGATCAAATGAGACTATGCAAAATATTTTGTAAACACTAAAAGGCTATATAATCATGATCTATTATTATGAAGATTAACTAAAAATTCTCATAGTATTTACTTGATACTTGAATTGTTACATTGAATTGAATACAGGCAAACTCCATTAATTTAGTATCTCATTAATTTATCTTTTGCGGTCATTGAAATGGCACTTGGACTTATGGCATTGTTGTTGGGGAAAAAAAAAACTCTTTACTAAGCATAGTTAAGAATAAAAAACGTTATGGGGGGTATCTTTTACCTAATTAAGAAAACAAAATATTTTTAGAGATATTATACAAATAAGTTGTCAGTATGTAAATGTTATAATGCAGTTATCTGTTCACTAAAGTAGGCCTTTTAGAACCTGTTCTCACCAGACAATTTCATTGATAATATATGGAAAAGAAATCAAAATATTTAGAATTGTAAAACTATATAAATCAGACTTGCCAATAGAGCAGATTCTTTTTCACCTAGATAATCCAAATTAGGAATGTCTATGCGAAACCTCAGAGCAGTCTCTTTGTGAACCAACAAACATTATCAAAAGCCTACTATGTTTCAGATACTATGTTGGACTCTAGGAATTCAAAACTAAAAGTGAGATAGTCATTAGTTTTGGGAAGCTTATATTCTACTGTGGGGATAAAATGTGTAAATAAAGGATTAGACTAGGTGCAAGAAGATGAATTAAGATGTATTGCAGTCATCTAGTACAGAGGTAATAAGTGACTTGAGCTAGGATGGTTACTGGACATGACCATCCAGTGGTCAGTAAGTGAAGGAGTAGGAGACAGAGGCAGGTGATGTTAAGGACATAGAATCAACCACACTTGGCAACTTATCAGATCTAATAGGTAAAGGAGATCAAAATGTCAAGGATGACTCCTAGGTGGCAAACACGAGTAACATCAGTAGAAATGGCATTTAGTAAGCACCAACTTTATGCCAGGCATTGTGCTAGATGCTGATGACACAAATACAAAAGTTGGGAAAAAATACATTACAAGGCAGCCTGTACATTTTCTAGCCAATATGTTAGTCTGACAAGTCAACAAAATGCTAACTAGTTCAGTTATGCCAGTCTTAAAAAGGATTTTACTAAAATTTCAGATTGTACCAAAAGAGTCTATACTCACTGGTTAGAATGTCAGAGACTTTACTGGCAATGATTCTCTACTGGGATATATACGCTGAATTTCAATCTTTTGTCATCTCTGGTTCCCAGATCTCCCAGACACTAAAGTGTGTCAATACATCATTTGTACATCATTGTACAGGAACCAGTGATCTTCTAAAACGCAGTGGGGTTACTCAGCTTGATGTTCAGCAGGAGCAAGCAGTCTTATGATTCTCAATGCTATTATAGCTTTCAGGTATGTATGAGAGATATGGAGAGGTACCAGGACAAATCAGCAAAGTATATACCTATGCACAGTGATGAAATATGGATAATAATGATTGTATAATAGGCTTAATGAATATTTATTGAACGGATAATGCTATCATGTGGTGAGCATCATAAACGTCTCATACTATCTGCAGAAAATAACCATATGCTAACCTCATATTTGCACAGGTTTTATTAAAGTTGCTACATTTGATATATCCACAAGGAAAAAAATACATAAAAGAACTACCCAGCTACTCAAAACTAGTGGAGAAGTAGAACCTTAAGACTTATGTTGGAACAGATTTGGCCTTTAGTTGACTCAGGATGGTCTGCTCAGGACACCTATCTGCTCATGTGCTACTCTCAGAAGATGTCTTCTGTCTTTGGTGAATGATTGAAACTTTTAAACCTTACCCCTTCCCAATTCTTTTTTAATTTACCCATTAAACTGATTGCTACATACTTGATTGCAGACACATGTGCACTATACATAAACTTACTGTTTTACTAAAAAAAAGTGTGCAAATGATTTTGAAGGGGTAAAATCAACAGGACTTGGTAACTGCTGAGAAAGGTGATTGGCTGGACTGAGTGGAGACATTAAATCTGCCTTTAGGAGATGGGACTGCGGTTTTAGCTTAAATTGGAATTTCTGGCTTTGGCTGCTGTTGCTTTTGGCAATTTTATGGTACTTTGACCTGTTTTGCATACATTTCTGGATTTGGAAAAACTGCACTGCTTTTCCTCACAGGCACCTACCTATGTACTGCTTTCTATTGCTTTGATATTATTAATTTCATACATGTAGGTTCTCCTTCTTCCAACATAGAAATGTCAAGCACTCCACAATTTTACAGGTGGTGTACAGGAATCACCACGGGCAGAAAAGCTCATTGCTTGGTGATCAGCGTTGTGGGTGATAAGCTTCTCCACACTTAGACCTGTGTGCTTACTCTCTAAACATGGGACTAACGCTAAAGCCGTACTCAAATCCTTTCTACTTCGATAGAATCTGTTGGAGTTTGAATTCCTCTAGAAGGATTTTCAAGAATCTAGGGTCACCGCTACATCATAACAAAATATTAGAGAAAGACATTAATGGAGACTAATATCTACAATAATACAAGAAATTAAAAGAAATTCATTAAGCCAGAAATCAATTCTTGGAAGATATAGTTGAGAAATTGTCTTTTTATTTCATTTTATATTTTGATTGACTGGCCTCTCTGTATTTCTGTTTCTGTTTCAATACTAAGAAGACATGTCTAAATGTTAAGGATCACATTCTTTTGGAGCCTAGAAGAAGGAAATATTGTCCAAAGTGATTTAAGATGATGGAAATAGCCAATTTAAATGAATAAAAGAAAAAAAAAGAAAACCTGTTCTGTTCCTCTCTTTCCCTCATGGATTTCCTGAATATCAGAGCTGGAAAGGATGTTAGAAATCATCTAGTTCAACCCTTTCATTTTACAAATGAACTGAGCTATGACCAGGTAAAGAGACTTGCCCAAGGTCAGATAAATTCATGTCATGAACAGATACTTAAATCAAGGTCTTCCTATCCCACATATTCTTTCTTGCAGTCCACTGGAATATCTCTATAGAAGCCTCTCTACATTTTCAACTTGGCTGATGTCTTGTAGCTCTATGTAATCAGCATGTCTGCAACAAAGCTGTGGCTTCCTCCACTGCCTACTCACAGATTTATTCCCAAGGCTATGGGCTGAGCAAAAAAAATTCAGAAACAGAACACAAGAAGTTGTTCTTGTTAATCTTTGAGGGTTTTTTCTCCCCTCCCACAATGGCTAATAAGGGAGATGCTGAAGTTAACTTTCAACTTATAAACGCATTTGTATCCACGTTGGCTATCCCAAAATAGAGACTTGAGTTTCCTGAGGCCAAAGGAACTAAATGGCAGGTTGTTTCAAAATAAGACCATGCAGTTCCATGATGTGCCACACGATGGTAGCAAATTGACCATCAGGGAATCCAAAGGAGGTAGGCAAGGAACTCCAGAGGAAAAGGGAGTGAAGACCATAAACTGTGCTGACCCACTGAAATGCATTTTACTGACTGCCTTTGATGCAAAAGGTGGAGGACCAGTGTGAGTTGACACCTATTTAGGAGAATGTAGCCATAGTATCACTTGCTGACCACAAAGAGCCTGAAGACAGAGGATCATGGTCTGGCTGTTTGCTTTCAGAAGTAAACGTACAAATTAATGAGGAAATCTGGCCCCAGTAGTGCTCTCTGTTGATAGCATAGTGATGCTGGAGTTTTGCCTTATCCAAACTGGAAAATGTATTTTTTTTCCCATGATCATCACTCAATGTGCTTTCTTAAGCCTCTATGCTCTAAATTTTCCATGATTTCCTGTTTCAAAAAAATGGAGAATCTTTTCAAACATTTAATTGTTGCATGTAGAAGAAGGATTCAAGTCGTTCTGCTTTGTTTCAGAGGGCAGAGGTAGAACCAACGCATGTGAGGCAGATTTGGCTGAGTATGAAATCTAACAATGTTGTGGGGCAGTGGAATACCCTAGGTTCAAATTTATGTTCCTTCTATGTGTTCTCCAGAAGTATAACTTGTTGGATAGGTAGGATACATTTCTGTGCCTTAGTTTTCTTATCTATAAAATGAAGAGGCTAGATTAGATGATCTCTGAGATGCTTCTTGCTTTAAACTTATGATGCTGTGGACTTACTCCAAATTATTATTTTAGAAAGACTATATGGGGCAAGACATCTTGGATTCAAGTCTCAGCTCATGCCACTAATATGACCTTAGGTAAATCCCTCTACCTTTTTGTGCCTCAGCTCAGCTCATTTGTAAAATGGGAATGTTGGAGGAGATGTTCTCTGATGTTCTTTTGAGCTCTGACATTCAGGAAATTGATGAAACAGGATTGGCATCATATTTTGTTCTTCTGGACTTCCAGAGACAAGAGTATGGTCATCAACACTTGTACAATTTTTCACTTTAGTACTGGTTCAGGTAACCCAACTAATTATGAAGGATTTAATTTTAACAAGCTGACTCAGTTTCCTTTATTGGACACCCTAATTTGGCCCATTTGGCTAATCTTCAAAATTGTTCTTTTCCTTTAATGTATCTTGTACCCACCAACTACCTTTTTTTTTTTTTTTTTGAAATTAGTACTTTCTTTGCTTTCACCCCACTTCTGGTCCAGATAATACGTTCCCTTGCCCTCTAATCAGGATAGACAGTGCTTAATCCACCTTTATTTGTGATTAGCTAATAATTCCATAACCTGGTTGACTCATTACTTTATATTCTGATTTGCAGTGATTAGGTTTTTTTATATCATGTTTCCAAGTGCAAGTTCTCATTTTAGAGACTCTGTTAGACTATATTGTAATGCTTGCCTGGGTTTGGATACTCTATTTTAATGTTAAAGACTGATTGGGTCAAGACTGAATTTTGCTGGTTCCTATCACTGGAAATTACATGAAAATGCACAAGTCATCCATGTGTACCAATTCATTCTTCTCTGGACCCCATCCTTGACACTCACAACAATGAGATTTGGATTCAGTCTAAAGGCTGCAGTTGAGGACCTACAGGACCACATGTGGCCTTGAGGACACAGGTACCTCATCCCTGCTCTAGACTTCTTTCTCCAGTATGACCTAGTGGACTTCTCACCCTAGAAAATCATTTCACCCCGAGTTCTTTCCTCTGATTGGTTAGTTCCTCTCAGAAATTCTCTTTTAAGGAAAGTGACAGGTTCTCTCCATTACTCTCTGGAATCTGTTCCTGATAATCCAGACTTAACTTTACTTCCTTACCCCTGTAATCTTAAGCTCCACTTTATGTGTTTTCAGACTGGCATGCTGGCTAAAACTTGTGTGGGTTGTTTAATAACATAATGAATTAATTTTCCTCACTTTAGTATTTTCATCCTCAGCACCTCATATATATATAATGCCTGGTATATAGTAAGTGATTAATAAATGACTGCTAATTGATTTCAGTTAACCTGACACTTTCCATGCATTCGTTAAAAGAGTAAATGACTGCTGGGACATTGGAGATGCAATTTATGCATCAGATAGGAGATACAGGGGATGATATCTGAGGTCCTGCATTAATCTGGGATTCTGGGATTCTTTAGTTTTATCTATGGGGAAAAACAAGTGGTATGAGCCTTTCAGGACACAAGACTGTCCTGACTGAGGAAGATACATCATTAAAAAAGTTATATATTCAAGCCAAAGTGGAGGGAATGGGTAGCTCAGGCAGCACTCTTGAGATGACACTAAATGAACCAGTATTAAATCAACCACCATCATCAAACTCCTCCCTCTTAAACCCATTCACTGAGCATGTATTAACCACCCACTCAGCGCAGCCACTTGAAGCTAGATAAGGGAGATACAAAGATAAAAAAAAAAACAAAAAACAAACAAACAAAAAAAAACAACCCACAAACCAGTCTGTTATCAAGGAATTGGATCACACTGGGGGATACTACTGATACACTTGGAAATAAACACAAAGAATATATTTACAAAGAGTTTTCCTACACACAATCTTATTCTACAGCAGACCATTGAATTAAGTGAGGCTAGTGTTATGCTCATTTTATAGATGAGAAACTGAAGCTTAAAAAGGGGAATTGATCTCACCAAAGATGAAGAGCTTGGTGTTGTATCATAAGGCTTTATATAAAGTAAACACATTAAATTGTAGAATATTAGAGTAGGAAGGGACCCTACACATTGTCTAATCCAAAACCTTTGACTCATTTTACAAATCAAGAAACACATTCCAATTAATAAAATGACTTATCTAAAGTGTGCTAAAAGTGACAGATTTAGAAATAGAACACATGCTTTTCATATAGATACATGCTGTTTTTGGATGTCCTGCTATGATGTTCTCTGCAATTTTTCATTTCAGTAGCTTATTCATATGCTAATATTAGAAGTTTTGGAAAAAAAATTATGCTATGAAATTCCCTAAGATTGCTACTAGGATGTATTTTGGGCTGGATTTTTATGACAGAGTGAGGAAAAAAAGTTCTGGAGTTAGCAATATATTAATAAAAGCCCAATATTGGACCATCTTAGAAAACAGATAAATTTTAAGTGCTTTACATTTTTACAGCTTCTTCCTTGGTATGTATTTACAGATCAGAGAATACTTGTCAGAGACACGAGATAAGATAAGAAAAGTGATGCCTAAGGTTAAAGATAATGAAGCTTCTATTTATGCATAGACAGGAAGATGAAGGTTACCTGCTAAAGTAAAGAGGACACTGGACTAAGAATCAAGACCTGGGTGCCAGAACTTTCTGATCCTACTAAATATTTGCTATGTGATCTTTAGTAAATTTTTTCCTATACTTCATTTTCTTCATCTGATAAATGAGTGTTAGACCAACGGCTCCCCAAGGTCCATATCAACTTGATTGTCCACAAAATAGAACACCCTGGAATTATATTGTTGGTTAAATTTAGTATGATAGAGTAAATAGAACATAGAATTTGGGGTGAAGATTAAGATTTTACCCCTGCCTCTGAAAATTTCTAACTTTGTGACCCTGAGCAAGTCTCTTAACAAATGAGTCAAGTGTCTCACATTGTTTAGATATAAAATGATGACAATGAAAGAATCAGCCTCACAGGATTGCTGTTCAGATGAAGTGGTATGTAACATACTTTGTAAATCTTAAAGCACTATATAAACTTAGCACTATATAAATGTATGTAAAGCTAGGAACTGGACCTATAATTTCATTAGCATTCCCGGGGTGGGAAACACCTTCCACCAATGCAACTTATAGTCTTAGAGAGTTGCCTCAAAAACTGAGAGTTAAATAAATTATTCAAGGTCACAGAATCAATATGTGCCAGGGGTAGGGGGGCTTGAACTCAGGTTTTCCTTTCTTCTAGGCTAGCTCTTTATCTGCTACACAACACTCCCTCTCCATGAGCTATTATCAGAACGTTATAGTTGCAAAATGTGGTATAATACCATTTAATTTCATATCCCCTCTATATGTCCTCTCACCTTTCTCTTTCTTTTATGATCAGTTTAGTTCTAGATTAAATTTTAGGACCACAGCTAGCATGAAATGTTGATATGAAAAATTGCAAAAGTGACCACAGTATATTAGAGATGGCACTTGCAAATCTTACCAGTCTTTTAGAGCCCATGTCAAGTCCTACTTTCTCCATGAAACTCTTCCCTAATAGCTCTAAACAATGATTTCTCTTATTCCCAACCAACACATTTTTTGTGTCATAAAGCAGCCACCACTTTCCCCCCAATTTTGTATTTGATTACATACTGTCTATATTTTCCTCTAAACACTTTGTGTTTGAAGATCTCTTCTCCCCAGCTAGGTTACCTAGTTCCTGGAGGACAAGGTCTATGTCTTCCTTTCTGGTCTCTAATTCTTAATTCTGGACCAGAGTTACCTCTGAACCTTACCTTATATGGTAAGGCTCAGTATCATACAAATTAATTTGAAATGAATGCAACCAATTTAAAAAAAAGGCATTCGACTAGTTCACAATTTCAAATACCAATCTCAGTTTCGCTGCTCAGTTCTGAAATATAGAGCAGGAGAAGTAGGTAGCTAATTGGCATGGCTCCCATCCTGAGCACAGCCTTTGTAATTAAATGTAAATTATGATTCATTCTGAGGACGATCAATTACGCTACTTTCATAAACTTTCATTTCATTATTGAAAGTCAAGATTCCTCTAATAAGTTTCCCATTAAAACGGAATGTGATTTGCTACTGAAGGCTTTCAAAATCTACACTAGGCTTCAGTCACTTTTACTCTAATGCAATGTAAATAGGCTGATAAGCTATAGCACCCAGTGCCCAGGAGGGGAGGGGCTGTTAAACATGTCCTTGAAGCCAAAGACAAACTAAGTATAATGGAAAAGTACATCCATAGTTCTGCTTTTATCTCCTTTTGATTCAATTCAAAGACAAAAAAGATAAAAGGTAAAGAAGATCACCATTACTTGTGTATGTAGTTAGGTTTACAATTTACAAAGCATTTTGAAAACCTATTCTACCAGTTGAGTTCAAATACTGTAATCCTAATATATAAACAAATATGATTTCCCTTCTCCATTCCTTTGCACAGGCTGTACCGTATACCTGAAAGACCTGCTTAACTCTGCCTCTTCAAATTCCCTAGATCTCTTTAAAGCACAGCAAAATACAACCTAAGGCATATCCTTATCCTCCTTATTACCTCCTAAATTTACCACCCCCCAATAACTTTGTATTTACAATGTACAGATTGACTAATTCACATACGTACTGCTTTTGCCAAGGTCCATCTCAACTTGACTGCGCATAAAATAAAACATACTGGAATTATGTTATTGGCTCAATTTAGTATGATGGGGCAAGCAGAACATTGGATTTGGGGTCAAGAAAACTGGGGTTCTATCCCTGCCTCTGAAAATTTCCAGCTTTGTGACCCTGAGCAAGTCTTTTAACAAAGGACTCAAGTGACTTACCTTCCTTAGAAATAAAATGGGGATAATAAAGAATCAGCCTCACAGGATTGCTGTTAAGATGAAATGGTATGTAACACATATTTTGTAAAATTTAAAGCACTGTATAAATGTGGCACTGTACAAATATATGTAAAGCAAGGAACTGGACCTATGAACTGTTTGAGGGCAGGGCCTATTCTGTTTTTGTCTTTCTGTCTCTCAGCACCTGGGCAAAGAGTAAGAGCTTAATAAATGCTTGCTGAATTGAAATCCTCAGTCTATCATCATGATGACAGATTAAGCATTGAACAAATGAACTGGTTCCAAATTGCTTACTACTCTTTATCTCAAGAAAATCTCAAACATTAAAAAGTATAGACAAGTTGCTGATATGTATATGTAGCGTCACAATTTATGTTGCCAAGGCTGTAGTACTCTTTGAAACAGCATTTTCAGTACTGTCTTGTATTTTTATTTATTGGTTTGTATCCTTCTCTCTTAATTGCATAGAATTCCAGAACTGAAAGGGACCATAGCAATGGTCTAGTATAATTTCCTCATTTTTTACATGAGTGAACTAGCTCAAAATATAGCTTTTGATTATCAAGCTATGTATCCACCTATTCTTTCTTTGCAAAAGTGATATTGTAGGTCCTCCAGAGTTCAGAGTATATATCATGCTTCTTTGCACCCCTTAACAGAACTCAAGTAGGTATTACACTGGATGGCAGCTAGGTGGTACAGTGGATAGAGTACCAGATCTGAAGCCAGGCAGGATTACCCGTCTTCCTGTGTTCAAATCTGGCTTCAGATGCTTAGTAGTTGTGAGAACCTGGGCAAGTCATTTAACCCTATTTGCCTCAGTTTCTCATGTGTGAAATGAGCTAAAGAAGGATATGGCAAACTGCTCCAAAATCTTTGCCAGAAAAACCCCGAATGTGATCATGAAAAGTAAGATATGACTGAAATGACTGAAGGATAACATAGAAGATAGAATGCTAGACATGGAGTCAGGATGACATGAGTTTAAATCAATCCTCAGACACTTACAAACAATGTAACCCTGGGCAAGATGCTACATATGCCTGTCTCAGTTTTTTTTAATCTATAAAATTAACATAATTATGGTACTTTTCTGACCACTGGGCTTTCTATGAGAATGAAATGAGAAAATTTTAAAGTACTTTAAAAGCCTTCAAGGACTATATGAATTATATTATTGGGTTTTTTAAGTCAATAAAATATACAATAAGGTCTATTAATATTGTTATTACTGTTGGTATTGATGATGAGGTTGTATTTTATATACATTATTGCCTTTGAGATGATGGTGCTATATATTTTAAGAACGAGAAAATTGAGGGAAAGCTGTGTGAGATATGTAAAGCAGGATATCAGGAGATGCAGATAGTCTCAACTACAGGCAAAGGGATAACCAAAATTGCTTCTGCTCACAAATGAGTATCAGGTAGTACCTCACTGAACATTGTTTGTGGTTTATTTTGCTTTTCATACTCAAGCTTGTTCCCCGTGTTTATTTTATGAGCTTTCGGTTCAATTCACAGATATTTATTAAATAACCATTATGATCAAGGCACTGCACTATGTTCTTGGACAAAGTGATAAAAAAGAAACATGACCTGGCCCTTTTCTTGTGGGAAATAAAAGCTGACATTTGGTACACTCATTGTGTGGTTTCATTGGAACTTCGCCGCAGCCCCATGAATTTCTGCACATTTTCCCTACTTTCTTTTTTCTAAATTAATTAATTTTTAGTTTTCAACATTCATTTCCATAAGATTTTGAGTTTTAAATTTTCTTCCCCCGCTTCCTTCTCTCTCTCTTCCCCAAGATGGCATGCAATCTGATATAGGTACCACATATACATTCATATTAAACGTATTTTCACATTAGTCATGTTGTATAGAAGACTTAGAATGAATGAGAAAAACCATGGGGAACCAGAAACAAAGAGAAGACACACACACACACAGAGCAAATAGTATTTTCCATCTGCATTTAGACTTATGAAGTTGTCTTACATCCTTGCATTGCTGAGAAGAGCTAAGTCTATCAAACTGAGTCCTCCTACAATTGGCTATCACTGTGTACTATGTTCTCTTTCAATGTTCTCACTTCACTCAGCATCAGTTCATGTAAGTCTTTCCAGGTTTTTCTGAGTTCCAAGTGCTCATCATTTCTTATGGAGCAATAGTATTCCTTTAAATTCATATGCCATAGCTTGATTGTGGTATTCCCCAATTCATGGACATCACTACAATTTCCATTACTTGGCCATCACAAAAAAAAAAAAAAAAAAAAACCGCTACAAATATTTTCGTCTCTGTGGGTCCTTTTCCATTTTTATGATCTCTTTGGGATATAGACCTAGAAGTGATATTGCTGGGTACACACAGTTTTATAGCCCTTTGGGCATAGTTCCAAATTACCGGATGGTTGAATTGGTTTACAACTCCACCAACAATGCTTTAGTGTTTCAATTTTCTCACATTTTCTTTTGTCATGTTAACCAGTCTGATAGGTGTGATGTAGTACTTAAGACTTGTTTTAATTTGCTTTTCTGTAATCAGTAGTGATTTAAAACATTCCTTCATATGACAAAAGATAGTTTTAATTTCTTCATCTGAAAATTGTCTGTTCATATTCTTTGACCATTTATCAATTGAGGAATGATTTATATTCTTATAAATTTGACTCAGTCTCTATATATTTCAGAAATGAGGCCTCTATCAGAGACATTGGTTGTAAAAAGTCATTTCTCAGCCTTCTGCTTCCCTTCTGATCTTGGGTGGCTTCATTTGTGCAAAAATGTTTCAATGTGATGTAATCAAAACCATCCATTTTGAATTTCACAATGTTCTCCATCTCTTGTTTGGTTATAAATTCTCATTTTCCATAAATCTGACAGATGAACTATTCCTTGCTCTCCCAGTTTGCTTGTATCAGTCTTTATGTCTAAATCCTGTACTCATTCTGATTTTATCTTGGTATATGATGTAAGATGTTCATCTATGCCTAGTCTCTGCCATACTATTTTTCAGTTTTCCTAGCAGTTTTTGTTAAATAGTAAGTTCTTATCCTAGAACCTGGAGTCTTTGGGTTCATCAAAACACAGATCACTATAGTTACTGACAACTGTATATTTTGTACCTAATGTAGTCCATTGAATTTTGTTTCTTAGCCAGTACCAAGTAATTTTGATGACTGCTGCTTTATAATAAAATTTAACCTCTGGTATGGCTTAGGACACTTTTCCTCCCATTTCTTATCATTAATTTCATTGATACTCTAGACCTTTTGTTCTTCCAGATGAATTTTATAATTATTTTCTCTAGCTCTATAAAATAATTTTTGGTAGTTTGGTATGGCACTGAATAAGTAAAGAAATTTAGGTAATTGTCATTTTTATTATATTATCTCAGCCATTAGCAATTAATATTTTTCAATTTATTTAGATGTGTATCCCTCCTTTCATGATGAAGAAACTGACACTTAAAGGTCTTAAATAACTTCCCGATGACCACACACAAAGACCACCCATTAAGAAATGAGATGTTAACTTCCTACCAAATTTAGCACTAATTTATTCTGTTGTGCTTCTCCTAACAAAAGACTGTAAAACAGCTACTTTGGGGGCCAAAGGTTTCTCATAAATCTTGACTATCCCTCACTGAAATGCGGTAGCTCACTATGTCTTATCACCTCTTTAGTGTGCTTTGCAGTGTGTGGGACTGAGTTCAACCTTGCTCTGTTTAACCATATTTGTATTTTCTGTTCATAATATACCTGCTATCTTGAGGTCAAGTATCCCCATGTGGAATTTCCACAAAGTTTCAACACCTTTTACACTTCGCAATGTTGCCAGATATCTACTCCTCTTTGTTCAGTTCCCCTTTACCACCAGTTTTAGTCACTTATGGCTTATGCGCATCTTCAAAGAGACATCAAATATGTTTTTAGAGTACTATTTTCCTCTAACCTGGGCTCCATGATTGTTGATATTCTTCAGGACCTTGGAATCAGTAATTGGAACCCAATAGCAAGAAGACATAAAATTCTCTATTTCTAAGCATCTTATCGCCATCTGTGGGGATAGTCATTGGAATATGGGTACTCAGATCATTAGTTATTATTAGATGGGGAGCTGAATGCATGATGGCAATTTGTATATAAGGAGTGAATGAACAGGAGCAATTACACAGACTCAATAGTTAATCACAAGAGCATATCAAAGAACTATTAGGGTTATACAAAGCACCTGGTTCATTTTTTTTTTTCTTCAGAGGATGGACAAATGAACAATGGGTGGAAAGTATAGAGAGGTGGATTTAGAATTAATGGAAGGAAGAGCTTCCTAACAATGAGAACCATCCACAAGTGGATTTGGCCATGTCCAGAGGCAGTTTTAGAGGTCTTTAAGCAGTAACTTAAGAGTAAGTTATTGAGGGAATTCTTGAGGAGATAATGGTTGAACTAAATGATCTCTGAGTCTTCAAACTCAAGTTCTTTGAGTCATTGAATATAAAAACCAATCACCAGAGAGCAGTGTGATGATAGACTGATAGTTTCAAATCAGTAATCATGAGATCATTGCCAAGTTCACGTTGCTGATGACTTCTTCTTCTTAAAGAATATATTCTTTAAGCCATTAACCACTGGTATTACAGGTTAATCATTCCTTACACACCTCAGAATTACTGAATTTGAGAGGTAAAGATAACTCAGTTACTATATGGTCAAACCCCTACCTAAATAAGAATCATCTTCTACAACATAGCTTGTCTTTGAAAAGCTGTTACATGGAAGGAATCACTCTATGGATTTTCAAATAGGGCAGCTAGGTGGTTCAATGGATAGAGTTCTGGGCCTGTCATCAGGAAGACTATTTTTTCTGGGTTCAAATCTGACCTCATACACTTACTGGCTATGTGACTCTAGGCAAGACACTTAACCCTCTTTCCTCAGATTATACATCTGCAAAAATGAGCTGGAGATGAAAATGGTGAACCACTTTTGTGTCTTTGCCAATAAAATCCAAAATGGATTCATGAAGAGTTGTGCATGATTGAGAACAACTCAAGAGCAAAAACAACTACAAGCTTTCCAAATCCTTTGAAGACAACTAGCATCTACCTTGGAGTCTTCTTTAGGGCAAAGAGTTCCACTTCTTTCAAACAATCTTCATATTGTATGAATCTTCATCTTGTATTTCAGTACTTAAACATCTTGATTGCCATCCTTTGCATGCTAACTAGTCAACATGCTTCCTACACTAACATGTCCCAACTGACCATGATATTTCAGATGTAGTCTGATCAGGAAAATTCTGTCATGGGAATCACCACCTTATTTCACCTTTTGAAGTGACAGAACACACTAACTTCCTTGGCTTCCATAATATGATACTGATTCACATTGAGCTTGCAGGCCCCTAAAACCCACAGTCTCTCTTTTATATGAAATGTTATCTCTATAGTCTTTGTATCATCTTGCTTCAGTATAACTCTGAGAAATATCACCAACACAGCGCTCGATAAATCTGAAAACGTAAGTTCATTATTAGAGAATTCCCTGGCTGATCATGATTACTATGAAAAGAGGAAAGCAGCATGACTTTAGTATGCTATATATTTCACAATAAATTCAAGATGAATATGAAATCTAAAAATTAAAGAGCAAACCATAAATTAATTAGGAAAAAAGCATATTCCATACCTTTCATAGATATAGGTAAGAAATGAATTATTAATGAAACAAAGGATAGAGGAAATAACAAAAAATAAAATGGACAATTTCGATTAAATGGAATTAAAAAAAGGTTTTGAGCAAACAAAATTAAGGCCTCGAGAATAAGAAGGAAAATGGTTGATTGGGGAAAAATCTTAGTACTTAATGTGTGATGAGAGTTCAATATCTAGGTATAGATAAATAACAATAATTTGTAAGAAGACTATAATGGAAAGGATTGCTGATTTTCCTGCCCTACCTGAAAGTAGTTCCTTGTGTTAGGTGGGAATGCTTTTGGTCAGCATTTAGATGCATGAGATAGTTCTGGTTGTGTGGGGGACTTGGTTACATCCCAAGGAGCTTTATGAACAGAGAAGAAATCTTAGAAAAAAAAGGAGAGATTTTGAAAGTCAGTGGAAAAAATTGAGGCTATCCACAGCTGAGCTGTGAAGAACTGGCAGCCCAGGTCTAACCAGTGAAAGAAGAAATAGAAAGAAGGGTTAAGAGGTGGCAGAGAAGGGAAATATCAAAGATGGCCATTGAATTGATACTTCAGTCATCTTGGAGTAAAAGACTCTGGTTAGTGCCATCAATTTTACTCACCACCTCCAGAACTGAGGAAACATTCAAGAAAATATCCTTTGCTTATTCAACCTAATTCACCTTCTGTTCCTGCATGTTGTAGCTGTCAGCATATTATACTTTGGAAATTTGAAAGAAAAAAAATACAAGACTATGTTATTTCTTTACCCAAAACTTTCCAATGACCTGAGGTGAACAAAGAGGCCAGATATTAACTAGAAATGGATTTACATATAAACTAAGGCAATGTAAAATGCAAAATATGGTTGTTTCTAAATGTAAGGTATTTTCCTAACTGGAGGCTCCGAATAATCATGATTGCATCAATTTTCTATCTAACATAACATTCTTAGATTAGCAGAAGACACCATGTAGATTAGCTGCCAAATTGTATTATAGGCAATTAAGTGGCTTAGTGAATAGACCACTGAGCCTGGAGTCAGGAAGACTTTAGTGTAAATCTGGCCCATTATATTTACTAACTTTGTGACCCTGAAAAAGTCATTTAACCTCTGTCTACCTCAGTTTCCTCTTCTGTAAGATGGGGATAATAATAGGGTCTACTTCTGAGGTTCATTTTGTGGATCAATTGAGGTAATATTTGTGAAGTGCTTAATATAGTGCCTAGCATGTAGCAGGCACTCTATAAACTCTTATTCCTTTTCCTCCTCCCCAGTGCATTGCCCCAAAGTCCAAGGTGAGCTAATTATTTTATCAAGGTGTTATGAGACAAAAGTCATTCTCTAACAAAAAAAGTGGTCAAAGAATGTAAAAAGCTTGGTACTTGACACTATCAACAACCACATGAAAGAATGCTCCAAGTCATTAATAATAAGAGGTATACACATTAAAACAACTTTGAGGTTTTACCTTAGACCCAGCAAATTGGCAAAGATGACAAAAGATGAGGATAGTCAGTGTTGGAGAAGTTGTGGAAATGTAGATACCCTGATACATTACTGGTAGAATTGTGATTCAGCATAATCATTTTGGAAAACAATTGGTATTTAGGCAAACGAAAGAAAGTACATTTTCTTTGTTCCTGAGATTCTACTGTTATACATGTATACCAGTAAAGCCATGACAAAAATAAAAGCTCCATATACACAAAAAATATTTATGGAAGCAATTTTTGTGGTTGTAAAAAGCTGAAAAAAAGATACCAATTGATTAGGGAAACAGTGTAGGGTAGATGTATATGTTGGACTATAATACTAGGGTATTATTTTTACCATTATAATTTTGTTGGTGCCACTTATTTTTATATTATATTCATTTTTCCATAGCCTCAATTCATAGTTACAACATTTAGCAACATAAACATTTTAAATTCATTGTCCTATGACTTTTCATCCAAAGGATGGAAGTGTATTTTCCCACCTCTTCTATGGGACCAACATATGTCAATGCAATTATGCATCATTCAGATTATTTTGAGTTTCTTTTTGGGGTGTATTATTGTAGCCATTTTGCCTATATTTCCCGCTGTTGTTTACTGCCCTTGCATTATTCATATTTGTCTGAAATCTTCATAGTCATTATTTCTTATCATGTTACAATTTTCTCTTACATTTTGTTCAATCATTTTCCAATCAATGGACACTCATTTTACTTCTTTCTATTTCCAAAAATTGGTGTTATGAATATATTGGTATAAATAGGTTACTTTTTCTGCAGTGATATTTTGGATTTATGACTAGGTGAAAATTATTTATCTAAAATGGGAAAAATAAAACACATAAAATTGACCACATAATATTTGAAAAAGGCAGTACAGTTTAGTGTGTATAGATGATCTGGGTTCAAGAACCTTTCTCTGACAATACTGGCTAACTTGGGCAAATCACTTAACCTCTGGGTGCTCTAAGCAATTCCCTATGAATAGCCAACAATTGGCATTGATAGAGTGAGTTTCTCTAGACAAATGAAATCACAGTTCTGGCCAAATTATTTTAAAAAGATTTTCATGAACAAAACCAATTCAACCAGGAAAAAAGGAAAATTCAATTGTGGGACTGGTGGAAGGAATGAAACGTTGAATTAAATAAGTGTGGTATGAAAGATATAGGACAAATGAACACAAATATATAAAACCAAGTCATTCTTCAAAAGATAAATGATTAATGGTCATGAACAATATATTTTTGCGGTTAGTTTTATTTATCACATCACATCTTTACAATCACTTAATATATTGGAAGATTTAGAGAGCACAGGATACTATTGTGTTTATTTTCATTGATTGCCCCTCCCCCCAAAAGGCAACAAATATCCAATAAAACAATTCATATTTTAAGGATTTTCCTTTAACAAGGAGTCTCTTTTACATATGTTAATATAAGATTGCTTTGCGAATGAAATGAGAGTTAACTCTGTATATGAACAGATTTTTTAAAAAAGAATTATAACTGTTAGCAACAATATGAAAGAGTGTTCTATACCACTAGTAATAAGAGAAAGGTTAATTAAAACTCTGAGATTCCATTTCACACCCTATGAATTGGCAAACATTATGATGGATATAGCTCCTCATTTTGTGTTTGTTAGATGCTCTTTTTTCCCCATCAAGGAGTGGGGTGGAGCAGAATTAGGATGAGTATGTGATAATAGCTGGAATATTAGGGTTGAGGGACAAAAAAGATGGAAAAAAGGTGAAATGAAAGATAAGTCATGTTCAGATTTTTGCCCTTGACTGGTTCTGAGTCACAACCAAAGTTGATTGGGAGTGAAATGTACTGTTGGATTCAAATGGCTGGAGTTAAAACTGTTCAGTCTCTCCAATAATAGTGTAGAATCTCCATGACCCATCTATGGCTATTACGGAAATTGTGTTCCTCCTTCCATTCTCATCCAATAATCAAGAAAGTTAATTTTGTTGTTTAGAGGCAAATGTGAATTGCATGGATAGTTAAATATGACTCAGGAGCAGAAGGATGAGTTGAGTTGCTTAGTAATGCTAGTCATGCCTAAATAAATTTGGAGAGATAGGGTTTTTATCAATTAGTGAATAGTTTTATTATGCAATACTCTCCAAGCATATGTTATAGGTAAAAAGCGTTCATTAATGTAGAAAGTAAAATACAAAGAGCGTGTTTTGGCTTTTAGTAAAAGAGGCGATAGATACTCATCATTTCCCATACTTGCCTCACCCCAGGAAACACACACACACACACACACACACACACACACACACACACACACACAACCTGGTATGCCTTATATTACAGAATTGACCTAAAATAACAAGGAATGGAATATCTTTTCTTGAAATTAAAGAAAGTCCAACAACTTTTATTTGTTAGAATAAGAAGAAATTTGAAATGTATAAGTATATATATGTATATGTGTGTGTATGTGTGTGTGGTGTGTACACATGCAAATGCACATTATATATATATACATATAAGGATTATTTATGTATACAGAAATATGCATATATAGCTTAAAGCTGTGACACTTTTTCTAAGCAAACACACCAGATACAGACAAGTCCCTTCATTTTTTTACCTCAGAAGGTAGCACTCTTATTCTACAGATATTGTCCTTGTTTATATTCAGATAATTAATCTTTCAATATGTCACACACACAGACACACAGACACACACACCATTATGGAGGAAAAATCTTCATCCTCAGAGAATAAATGAGCCAAGACTGGCAAGTAAAGTAGCCAATCAAACCGTGGTACCATTTTTTTCAAATGTTTATTGAAAACAAATGGTAGAAGCTGGTGTACTAAGAGTGGAAAGGGGAAAATAAAGAGGGACTCAATATGACCCCTGCTCCCAAGAAATTTGACAAAAAGGTCTGGCTATAAAGTAATGTGACTGAAGTTTTCATTTAGACAATAGCCTGAATCTGAAGGCAGTTCCACAAAGAAAACTCCAAGATATGTACTGAGCAATAGCAGTTACACTCCAAATACTTAGAGTAAACATTTAAGTCTACCAGTTAATATTTTGAAGGAGATAACACTAATGGGGATATAAAGGACCTATTTGTAGATCAACAACAGAGTACACTTGGTGTAATGAAAAGAAAAATATATTTGGACTAAGAAGACTTGGCATAACTATCATATTTTAATTCAATTTTGTAATATAAACATTAAATAATCACTATGCATCAGTCCCTGCTAGGTGATGGAGCTGCAAAGAGAACAAGGAAAATGTCCTTGCCCTCCAGGAGCAAGGCATTCTCATACTCCTGGGGAGGAAAAACAGAGAGAAAGAGAAAGAGTGAGAGTGAATGAGCGAGAGAGAACAAAAGAGTATTTGCTATATACCAGGCGTGCTAAACACACACATATACACAAATATACACATACACATATACACACACAGCAAGGAAGATTGCCTCTGCACATACAGATACGCACTCTTTGTTTGGGTGGGATGTCTGGGAAGTATCCTGGATCTAGATAGAGAAGGATGAAGAAACCCATCAGACACAGAATAGTCAGGGATAATGTCATAGGTTCCCATAGGTGGGAAGGAGATGAGAATGATGACTTAAAAGCAAAAGTCATGTGAAGTACACAGGAGCTCTGGGCCCCATAATCATATACGAAATCTCTGTGAAATAAAAGGTAGCTGGAAAGGAAGCACTGAGAACCAAGGAAATCTCCAAAACCCTATTTTAGGAGTTGTTATTTTATCGGTGCCTTGAAGTGAGCAAACAGAGATGAGGAGAGAAGCATTATAGATATAGGTGACAGCTTATGAAAAGGCATCAGGGAGAGAAGGAAAATGCTGTGGACTGGGGGTAGAGTATGGCAGTGGCTAGAGTTAACAGGGTGAATATTCAGACCAGTCTGACAGGAAGGTAGGATATGCAAAGGGCAATAATGTGCAATATTACTACTCATCTAACATTATGAGAGTCATTTAATATCTATTGGCCTCAGGGGCTTGGGTTATTGGGTACCTAACAATGCCTTCAGCTATAAATTCTGATATTTCTTAATCAGGATGTTATTTGTTATCTACTACACTTTCCTCTGAAATTTTGATTAGAGAATTTACCATTTCTTCAGTTGTGCATTTGCATAAATCTTCAAACTTTTAAAAACCTCACTTTACAGTGAAAAATTAGAAAGCATTTTCAAGGGATGGCACGTCAATATGAAAGCAAAAATATCTGAAGTTCAAATGACTCAAAATACAATTGGAATGAATACTGAGCTAACAGTTAATAAAGGACATTCAGGTTTAGTCCTGGCGGCTGTCGATAGCTAGCTCTGTGATGTGGGATTTGTCATTCAAGCTAAATAATGCTCAATTTCTTCATTTACCAAGTTAGAGTTGAAGTAATTGATACCTAAGATCGAGTTCTATTCTGTTCTGTTGTTCTATTAGGGTCAGGACACATTTGGCTTCACAATCACACCCTACGTTACTAACTATATGTCCATAGCAAAGTTACTTATAGTCTCTGAGTCTTGATTTCCTTATCTATAAACTGGTGATACTGACATCATCTCTTTCATTCAATTGTTTGAAGGGTTTAATGAGATAATATATCTAAAGTGTTTGTAAATCTTAAAATTCTATATTCAATATGGATCTTCATTAATAGTCAATTGTAAGTCAGATTATATATCAAGCTGGAGATTCTCCAAGCCTCTAAGATCCACATACACTTGTCTGTCAAATTCAAGAATAGAAGACTTTTTTCCTTATATTAAGAACTTACAGCACTTAAATATTTTCACCTGTAAAATAGGCTTTTATATTAGAAATTAAGGGAAAGATTAAAGAAAGAAAAGTTATATTTATGAGAAGGAAATGGAAGTTTTGATAAGCGTATTTGAATTAATATCTTTTTTGTCACTATAGAGTCCATTAAGTTTGATATTTCCCTCTGTCCATTATAGGATTTCCTCCTACTAGCAGATATATTTATTGTTTGCTCTCAGTCTATATAAAACTGGAAAAAAAGTAATTGATACTCTTTCTTCTAATGTGGGCACAGCAGTTGTTCAATTGCGTATCACTGCTCAGGCAGAGTTTTCTCTAAGGGATTTACTGACATTGTAGATTGACTTCATATAGTAGAAAGAACACATGATAGAACTTAGGAATAATGATTTTCCCTGAATATGTAAAATAGAGGAATGTCAAGTGCTCAAGATGTAGCTCTCCATCATGGCTTTAAGTATGTATAATGACTGAAGTAGAGATGCTTCACTGGGGGAAGTTCTAAGAGTCAGAATCCTGTGAGACTTGTATTGAATTTAGGGATTGTGCAAAGTTGAAAAAGGAAGAAAGGGGGAGAAGACTCTGGGAAGATGGTGGAGTAGGTCAGACAATTCCAAGCTCTCCAGATTTCCCCCACAAACAAAACAATGTCTCTGGGTGGATGCAGAGTGGTAAAAGTAAACAAGAGTTGGGGCAGAATAACAGTCCTCCTGGGTGTACTCACAATTAGGATCACACAACACCTAATGGTGGTAACACTAAAAGACCACATGTCTTGGAATACAACATATCAAAGAGTGAAAGAACTGGAGTTGCAGCCAAAAATATCATAGCCAGCAAAGTTAAGCATAATATTGAATGGAAAAATGGATATTCAATGAATTGACAGATTTTCAGGATTTTATTGCAAAAAATATCTGAATTCAATAGAAAATTTGACATACAAAATCAAGGAGAACAAGATATACATCAAAGACAAATTATAAGGGACTCAAAAAAGGTTAGATTGTTTACTTTTTATATGAGGAAAAGGTAAATTGTATGTCTAAGACTGCTTTTGGTAACTGGGTAGTTTCAAAGAAAGATTGGAGTAGATGAGTATGTGATTCTAAAAAGTAACTGTTAGGGAAAAGGTAAAAAAAGTAATTATCTTACACAAATGAAGAGTGGGAGGAAGAACTGACACAGAGGAATGAGATGGGCTAGGAGGGCTGGTAACTTTGGAACCCTACTCTTTTCAGAAATGGGTTATAGAGGGAACCATATGTACATACATACATACACACATACATACATATATAAGTGTATATGATGTGTGTGCGCATAAAAGTCTTCTAAATCCAGAAAGAAATAAAAAATTAAAGGGATGGGGGAGAGGATAAGGGAGAGATTTTTAGAGGAAACCCTACTCATATATGATCTGAATTAAAAAGAGAACAATACATGCATTTAGAAGGGAATAAAAGTCTTCTAATGTATAAAGAAATAAGAGGGTGAGGGCTTAGGAAGGAAGGGTGATATAGAAGGGTGTTTAGATTAACAGGAATGGGAGGATAAGGAATGGATTTTGGGAAGGGCAGTGGGTTAAGTAATTGGAGGTCAAGGTAGCAAGTAGAAGTAAAGTAGAGGACTCAGGAAGGGTAGGAAATAAGAGATACAAACAAAATAAAGATCAGGAGTAG
Organism: Bettongia penicillata ogilbyi; assembly: GCA_023548195.1. Classification (NCBI taxonomy): domain Eukaryota; kingdom Metazoa; phylum Chordata; class Mammalia; order Diprotodontia; family Potoroidae; genus Bettongia; species Bettongia penicillata. Next base: position 133,324 of record JAJHZJ010000503.1, on the reverse strand, counting down.
AATTTATTAGAAAAAACCAGATAGTAACCATGATGTCAGGCAAAGTTAAAGCTAAAAGAGATTTAATCAAAAGAGAAAAGTAGGAAAACTATGCTATATGTCGTCCATATTAATCAATATTGTTTTATTATTTTTTAAAAATAACTTAAATTTAATAATTTAAATTTAATTAATGTATTATTTTTATCTATATTTATTATTCATTCATTATTAATTGTTTATAAATTAATTTTAATTTAATTTTAATTTTTTAATTTAAATAAAATATTTAAAATAATTAGGCAGTGTGAAGTTTGAATATTGTGGTGGTGGAGGAAATAAGTTGGTGGACTTTGAAAAATATTGAAAGACTTGAATTTATGAAGGAACAGGCTATTTAGCCTCAGAAACAGGACAAATAAGTATACTACAGTCTTACATAGATTCGTATGAATGTGGATGAGTATGCTTGTAGATATCTAAGTATACACAAGTACATGTATGTATATGCAGATATACATACACATGTGTGTATACATATGTACATATATACACACTTAATTATAGCCTTCCTGGGGAAGGGGAGGAGGAGGGAGAGAGAGCAAGGTAAAAGGTACATAGCAGAGAACAAAAAAAACTTACAAGGAAGAAGAGAAAAGATGGAGAGCTCAGAATACAATGTGTAGTAGTTATATAGGCTTTCTTGAAATGGAAATGTATTGCTGTATATTTTGAATCCTCTCACATTCTGCTGTGCATATGACAATGCTTTTTAAAATTTTCTTATTTTGCATTTGTTTTTAATATTTTTACAGTATGTTTTTTCTTTTCTTATTGTGTATTTAAGCTTTAGTATGCATTTAAAATACATTGATTAAAAAGTAAAAAGGAAGAAAAGAAAGGTATTGCCATATGGAATGTATACAGAAGTAAAAACATGGGAGAGGAATAGTTGGAAAAACAACAGAGAAAGAAAGCCAAGCTACAACCTGCAGTTGGAGAGTGAGACTGAACAGAAAGCATATGGTGATGTACTGAGTCTAGGAGTGCCAGTGAAATACTGATGACCCTTAGAATCAAGCAGAGAGGATTAGTCAGTTTCAGGGATGAGTCAACAAACTTCCTCAGGATTCCATGAGACACTTGAAACTGAACCATAAATTTTTACTGTAACTTGGAGGTGAATGTGACTGTTTTCCACTATACTGAAGAGACTGGTGGAGATTAGGGGTATCCTATAACCTATATCAAACCTCCTTATAGGTTTTGACGAATTTGTGCGTGAGTGGCAGCAAATGATTTTCCTTCTTGTATTTATGTCTCAACTAAATATTTTTGCTATTAGATTTGTGGTTCAGATGATCTACAAAAGGATAGTATTGCATTAGTGAAGGCTCAGGACATGCTTTCAAAAATTTGTTACTCCAAATAATCTACTCTAAATCTGAAGAAAGCAGCAAGGGCCTCTAGATTCAGAATTCTGAGCTTTCCAGGACCTGATGTTAGATTGAGAGGGGGAGGCATGTAAAAAAAAAGACACAAATAACAGAGCTACTGTAGGGAGCCTAAGGAGCGAGCTGAATTGAAGAAGCCATGGTTGGAGAAAGTGAATACTTGGTGCAGTGGATAAATTACTGGCCTTGGAATTAGAAAGATGCATCTTCGTGAGTTCAAATCTGGCCTCAGACACTTATGTTGTGTGATCCTGGGCAATTTACTTAACCCTGCTTGCCTCAGTTTCTTCATCCATAATATGAACTAGGGAAGGAAATGATAAACCCCTCCAGTATCCATGCCAAGAAAACCCCAAATGGGGCCACAAAAAGTCAGACATGGCTGAATTGACTGACCAGCAACAACCGCTCCTTGAGTTCCCCTTTCTGTTTCCTTATTCCAACTGTAGCCCACAGTTTTCAGCTTATTTTCTTTACTCAGGGAGCTCCCTATAGCAGTCCTTCAATCTCCTTTCCATGTGGTTCTCCATCTGTTTTTTACCTTCCCAAATCCACTTCTCCTGATGCAGTCCTCCCATCTGGCAAAAATTACTCAGGATTCACTTCTGGAACCTCTCCCAGCAAACAGCAGATCCCTCGCCTTAGTCATTAAGAATACTTTACACTAGTGGTGTCAAACAGGAGGCCCATCCACAGAATGCAGCCCACAAAACTTCTGAGTGTTTCCAGAATAGGATAAAATGCAGTCGGGTAATATTTCACAAAATAAATAAAGGTACATTAAAATATAGGTGATATCACATTTTAAAAACACGTCAACATGTTGCTGCAGGGTTCCTTATATATGTATTAATGGCCTTGTTTTGATTTGAGTTTGATATCTTTGCTTGACACATTTGAAAATGCTCAATCCTGGCAGTTAGTAGTGTCCCTATTACACACACATTAGAGAGGACACCTCTTTCATTTTTTGCACTTATATAAGAGAAAATATCTCCCTCTGTCTCCATATTTTATGTGTACTTTCTAGGTCAATCATTTTCCCCAGGTGTTTCGAATTAGAGAATAAGGAAGAGTTGCCATCACTAGGAAAATGAGTTAGAGCTCCAGGTGTCACTTATTGCATGCTTGTTGTTTCATATATATGTAATTTACAAGTGAAATACTTGTTGCTTAGGGTGGCCTATGTGTTGAAATCTCAAAATATTTTCTCAGTTTTTGTAAATTGATTAATATTGTTCATATCCTTTCACTTAATTCTAGCATCCTCTCATGATGGCAAAATGTTTCCCTGATCTGCTTGTTCTGTATATCTCTAATGCTGTAAATTCTGGCATTGTACATTTTATCTATTTGTGTGCCTTTTCCCCTTATTAAATGTATACGCTTCATGGGGCCTTGGATTGTGTTTATATAAATGTAGTATCTTCCCTAATGTCTTCCACAATGCTCTGCCCATGGTAGTGGCTTAATCAATTTTGAATCAAATTATATTGAACTGAATTGAATTGAATAGAACTATAAAGGACCTATGAAGGAAGAGCCAAGCCACTTCTGGAGAAAAATCTGACAAATAGAAGGTATTGAAAGCGTTTATACATGCATGCACACGCATACATATAGTGAGTGTGTGTGCGTGTGTGTGTGCACGCATGTGTGTGTGTGTGTAGTCACCTCTAGGGCAGAGGAAGCGGGGAAGAAAAGGACAAAAGGAAACAAAGAAATTTACATGATAATTTTATTATCTATTTAAAAGGAATAACAAGTTGTACATAATGGATTTGAAGTTCCATGTGCGAAAGAAAAAAAAGAAAGTGGAGGCTCAGAAAAAAAAAAAAAAAGATGAGAAGAGTGACTTTACTTGGGATATGGCTTTTCTTCTGAGTCATGCCTGAATAGATCATGTTCATTCCCTGAAGTCCTAATTAGGGCTCATATTTTTTTTCCCTTGAAGAGGCCTGGAACCCTGATGCCCAAAAGAACATAACAAGAGAAAGTGAGTTGCTAAAATGAAATTATTATAATCATGATTACTTGGTTGATTACTTGGGTCCAACTCTTCATGATTCTATTTGGGATTTCTTGGAAAAAAGACTAGAGGGGTTCGCCACTTCCTTCTCCAACTCATTTTACAGATGAGGAAACTGAGGTAAACAGGGGTAAGTGACTTGTCTGGGGTCACACAGCTAGTAAGTGTCTGAAGCTGTATTTGAATTAAGATCTTCCTGACTCTTTGGCTAGTGCTCGCTCTATCCATCAAGTCACCTAGTTGCCTAAAATTATTATTTAAAATATTTAGATAAATAAAAATACATATTATGTTTACTTATATTCATATATAAATAAATACAAATAAAATATCATGTGTAACATAATATCAATATAATGAATAAAATAATAATGAGGTAAATAAAAATACCCTGAAGTTGTTATTGCCCCATCATTGCGCCCTGCAGCAGAATCCACAGCTTGGTCATTAAACAGGCAAAGGATTCCCCAGAGTCAGAAAAAAAAAGCTACCTGAATAAAGAGAGCCCTTTCATCAAGACCACTGAGCATTGATCCCCTGATATGGGTTTTTTTCCCAAGCTCACTTTGATCTCTTGAGACATCCCAGACAGCCAAATAGCTTTGCATTTCTTCTCCTATTACCTGCCTTTCCCACATACCTTCAGTGACAAAAGGCAAGCTATTCTCAGCAATATTAATTTCAATTGCTCACTAATAAATTCAATTAAATAATAAATAAATCCTTTTAGTACCTTTACTCTACCCAGTACTCTGTGTTAGATGGACACAAAGGACACCAAGTATATATCTAGAATGTTAGCTAAGAGTGTTGGGTCTTCAGGAGGCTGAAGCCCTCCCCTGCAACAGATTTACTCTAAAGAAGAGCTCCCTAAGGACACATGCTGAGACATACATATTCGTTCACAAGCATTTATTAAGTCCTTACTTTGTGCAAGTTCCCCATATCTGCCCAGACTACTTTGTTTTTTCTCCTCTCCTTTTTCAGTTTCTCTGGTTTCCTTCAAGTTTCCACTCAAATCCTTCCTTCCTCAGGGAGACCTTTCATGGTCCCCTCACCATCCACTTTGCTGATTTATGTGATTAGTTATCAAATGATTCTACAGAGAGAAAGGGGCTTTAGAAGTTCAGAAAAAGGAAGAGGTTACTTCTAATGGGAAAATTGTAGAAGAGTTGGTAGGTCCTGATGTGGGTCTTGAAGGATGGGTAGAATAGAGTTAGCTGGAAAGAAAAGAGACCAACCCAAGTAAGAGAAATGATACAATGTAAGGTAAACAAAGTATTTTGAGAAGAGAATGAAAAAAAATCAACCTGGAAAGAGTAAAAAAATATGGAATAAAAATTTGTGTATCATTTGCATTATTTAGTGACACAGATATCAAGAAAACAAGGCAGTGATACTGACAGGATGAATAACTTTTGCAACAAATTTAGTGAGCATGTGTGTGGGAAATAGCTAAAATATGAACTGATAGTCGATATTTTCTAAGGAAGATGCATGTGATTTAGTGGAAAGAACAATTAGAGTCTGAACACTTGAGATGTAGCTCAGTGTTCATGACATTATTTGTCTGTCCTTGGGCAAATGGCTTTATCTCTCTAGTCCCTTTTTCCGTTGTAAAATGAGTGTGGTGGGGTGAAGCCTCTACCCTGTCTACTTTATAAAATGATCAAAGGATAAAAGAGAAAAAAGATAACAGGAAGAGCTTTGGAAAGGTATAAATGTGACATGAATCTGCTATTTCTATAATTTTATGAATTTACTTTAAGGTCAGCTTTACATGTAGACAGTATAGCTAGTCTTCGGTGTGGCACAGCATTGATCTCAAAGGTTACCAGAGTCCTCATATTCAAGGAATCAAATACCAAATGCCTTCTAATATTTCTACCATTATTTTCACTAAGAAAGGGTCATCAAGAGACCTATGCATTTCACCTGGATGAAGGTATCATAAGGCAGGGATGATACTTCAAACATGTCTTCTTTCAAGTATTGAAGTCTTAGGCATCTTATTGTCTGAGAGAAGCAGAACATTATCAAGGCACATTGGAAGACTATTTATTCTGATGTCATTATCCATTGTTATTATTGTGAATAACTTCTCCCTAATTAGATATGTTTGATGGCACAGTTATGCTCCCCTTTGTTGTAAACAAAATTTATCATGGTTATTCTATTTATTTCTCTTTCATTTATTTCATTTATCTCTTCATATATCTATTTCATATATTCTATCTATTCCGATGTTATTTCATTTATTTGTAAATTGTTATCCTATAGATCCTATATCCTAAATATAACCATTTATCAATGGTTAGCTTATAGAAATGTGGATATTGTAAAATATATGTTTTCAGGGAGTTCAGAAGTAGAACATACTGGAAACAATAATAGGTGAAGAGATGGCAATAAGATAGTTTTATAGTAGAAGAACGGGACCAGGAAACACTATCTCTTGGGAGTGGATTCTCTGTGTGCTCATCCTTCATTGCTGAAGAAGACCATGCATCAGAGAAATAATGACATGACTTGCACTTGACTTTGTTTTGAGTGAGGGAGGGCTGTGTAGGTCACCAGTCTCACTTCTCTTCCAGATCCATCTGAATCCAGTGACCAGATAGTCATCAAGATGACTGGAGATGACCTAGGATGAGGCAATTGGGGCTAAGTGACTTGCCCAAGGTCATACAGCTAGTGAGTGTCAAGTGTCTTAGGTGAGATTTGAACTCAGGTCCTCCTGCACTGGTGCTCTATCCACTGCACCTTGGGAGTGGTAGGAAAAGACTGAAACCACAAGAATAAAATACTGGAGAGAAAGTTAAAAAGGGAAAAAGAAGGCAATTGGTAAATCCTTTCCTGGATCATTTAGTAAGTATGAGAAATGAAGGAGAGAGAAAGGGAAATGACCCTAAACCAAGTGAATCCAGAATAATGTATTTTTGGGCATGGGATGCAATAGGGAACATCCAACTTGGGTGCTAGGTTTTAAAGAAAGAAGATATTGAACTGGAAATTGACAAGATAAGCTCATGCAGGACTTATATGTTCTAGCTCTGGGGATTTTCATGGACTTCAATCTCAATATGGTTAATGGTGTGAAGTGCTAGGTAAAATTCTAATGAGACCTTAAGCTGAAATGATGATGATGATGATGACGACGACATGGTGATGATAATGGTGATAATGATAATTGACATTTACCTAGTGCTTTGTAGTTTGCAAAGGGCTTTATATATGTGATTTCATTTGTGCCTCTCAGCAGCTTTATGACAAATACTAAAAGTCTTATTATTATTATTGTATAGGTAAGGAAACTGAACCTAAGAGAAGTTAAATGATTTCCCCTTGGTCACATGGTTAATAAGTGCCAGGAGTGGGGCTACCATTTCCCTCTTCTTGCCTTCAACCAAGTACAGCATTGTAAATACTATACCATTTTATCTTTTGGTGAAATTATAATACATTCAGAAAAAGAGAGTTAGTGTTCCTATATACTCTTCACTGATAAGATTCCACCTAGTGTCCTGGTTTCAGTTCTGAGAACCACATTTAGGGAAGATAATATCAAGCAAAAGATTACCAGAGAAAGATGCTTAGGATGATGGGGGGGGGGGGCTGGAAAATATGCTAGGAATGATTGAACTCATGAAAAGATTTAGAGGGGACATGGGTCAAGGAAAGAGTTACAAATATGAAATCAGAAAACGTGTATTAGAATCTAGGCTCTGTTACATACTATCTGTGAAATCTTAGGCAAAGCAGTTAATTGTGCTCTTTGAGCCTCGTTTTTGTGATTTTTAAAATTAACAAGTTAGACTAGATAACTTTTAGGTCACTTCCATCTCTAAATCCGTTAATTTTGTGACATGATTATGTTTTCCGAGTATTTAAATAGCTATCATGTGTAAAGGGGAATATCAATATTTTATTTGATTTCTTGGGGAGGACTAGACCAGAATGCTGGAAGTCACTGAGAAGCACATAAAATGTTGACTAAAGGAAAGAAAGTCACAATTAAGGTTGTACTTAAAGTGGAATCAGCCGACTCCAGTAACTTCCTTATCACTAGACGAGGAGCTTCTTGCTGAAGATACTGTCAAGGATATGAATTGTTTGGGGTATTGTTTAGACAAAATAGTCCCTAAGATCTTTTCAAACCTAAGATTGCATGAGTCTACCATTTTGTTTTACCTGCATCTCATTCAGAGGGGTTTTATTTTTAAAGAACAGTACTGATGAGGATAGAATCTAAACAGGTTCTGTGATAAGATGATGGGAACTAAGGAGAGATTCCAGTCAAATATACTAAACTGGATGAAGCTGAATTGTGCAACTAGCCTAGGCAGTATTGACTAGATGCTGTTTAAAGAGATTGTGTGGTATAATGGACAGATTTCTGGAATTAGAGCCAATAATATCTGAGTTCAAATCTTGCCCATCATACGTTCTAGGATTCTAGCTATGAGTTAGATATCTTACCACTCTCATCCTCAAACCACTTTCTAATAATACAAGCTATAGACAGATTAGAGTCTGAACTGACAATAGAGTTGTCAAACCAATGAAATCACCCGTCTTTGACATCTATAAATAGAATGGGTGTCACAATGGACATCTCATAGTGTCATAGAATTAAAAAATGGAAGAGACTTTGGAAACCACAGAGTCCAGAGCCTTTATTGTATGAACACTCTATCAGACTCATAAAGTATTTCTTCAATGCCTCATTATTGTATGGAGGTGATCCTAGGCTCTTAAATCCTATGCCAGAAAAAAATATAAACTCTTGAAGACTGGGGAATCAAAAGACTGTTGTTAAGTTCCCACTATGTGGCAGTAACTGTGTTAGGTCCTGGAAATAAAAATGCAAAATATGAAATAATTCCTGTCCTCAAAGAACTTTGATACCACTGTGTTGGAAAAGCTTCATGTATTATGATGGCCACAATCTGTTTTTTGAGTGCCAGACTAACCAGGAAGAGGGTCATCCACAATAGACTGTCCATGTGTAATCTGCACTGAGCATCTTTTGTGTCAGTGGTAAGAACTTTGGTAGGCATATGGTTGGATCTTATATGCATCACTGTTACTAATAACCAGAAAGGCATTAAAATATTCTGGTTATTATCTTTCCAGGAATTTTATATGTTTTGTGCATAGGAGATACCATGTGGAAGGGCAATCAATTTAGTCTTTTGCTATGGTAACCCGTGGAATGAAGGAAAACACAAAATGATGCTCAGTCTTGTATAGACTCTTTCCACTTCTGCAGTGATGGTGATAGAAAGGGAAGCAGTGCTAGGATTCACAGGTTTTAGACCAATTTGTAAACCACCAGGGGCCACATTTTCTCCTTTACTAGATCATCCCAGACTCCACCTAAAAGCACCAAGAGGGTCTCTATCTGGATCTGACACACACTGAGATGGCTATGTCCCCTCTTCCTAGCCCACCCAAATTTCCTGCCAGTGCCCCCTTTTTTACCCTCAAGAACTCTCATTCCCTACTTTGTCAAAGGGAATTCAGAATTCACTTTCTACTCTGACTCTAAGACTCACTCTTCCTTTTTTTATAGTGAAGGACTACTCCTGCATGTCAGGTGCTCTGATACATCCTAATGATTCCAGATCCTTTCCACTGGTCCTATAGCTGCACCTATAGGACCTCCAATAATCTGCCTGATAACCAAGGGGGTATGCTGAAGCCAGCTCAAGCCAGGTCTGGAGACAAAATTGTTAAATTTTCATTGCAAGCATTTACAGTTTAGAAATTGACAAATACTACACATTATGCTTTGCTTTATTATTTTTATTTCCTAAACTATTTTTAACTGATGGATAAAATAATAAAAGATTAAGCCTAAAAGTATATCATGGGTATATTTTTGTTTTCTGGATATCTGATTGTTAAATACTTAGTAGCGTTTTACTTTCTCCATTTGAACTCTCTAACATGCATTGTCATTCTCATAAACTCTTCCAAAGTAGGAACTGTCTTGTATTTGTATCCCTAGTGTTTAGCACAGTGACTGATACATAGTAAGCACCTAATAAATGCTTTTTCATTCATTCATTCACAGCTTGATACTCTGTGAAATCTTTCAGTGATCACTTAATGGACATTCTACTGCAAGACAAATGAGGACATTGGCTATATATTTATTATCCCTTTTCCCCATTTGCTTATCAGACTGTCCTTTTCTCCTTTATAGATCTGTCTCATAATATCCTTAATACCACTTCTCCTGGGCAATTCTTTTCTTTTGACAATATAATATATTCTAGATACCCGCATAATATGTGTCTTTAAATAGCTCCTTGAATGATACATAAGTTTATTTCTTTGGAAATTGGGGGATTCCAATACTTTTATCCACACATCTTCACCAGAAGAATATTGTTTTTTGAAAAGATCAACCCTTTATTTCTGGGGAGAAATTTGGGAATATTAAAACTGTGGCACAATTTACCAGAGAAAATTCATCCTGTACTCCACATTCAACTCCAGATTCATAGTATGGTTGATTAGAACTATCTGTCTGAGATGGAAATATTGAAGGTCCAGATTCATGGGTTTTCCATCTAACTGTATATCATTCATTTTGTTTTCATCTCTGGGTAATTAGACCAAACTCTTTTTATTTGTTAAGAAATTTCATTTTTGTTGCTATTGTTTAGTCATTTTCAGTTGTCTTTGACTCTCTGTAACCCCATTTTGGGGTTTTCCTGGCAAAGGTACTAGAATGATTTTCCATTTCCTCCTCCTCTAGCTCATTTTATAAGTAAGGAAACTGAGGCAAACAGGATTAAGTGACTTGCCCAGGGTGATAGAGGTTTGAGATCACATTTGAACTCAGTTCTTTCTCACTCCAGGTTCTATCCACTCTACTACCTATGTTCCCCAGTGCATTTCGTACAATTAGCACAATATCATTCCCTGGTAAAAATATTTGGATGACATAAAATATATATATATATATATATATATATATATATATATATATATAGAGAGAGAGAGAGAGAGAGAGAGAGAGAGAGAGAGAGAGAGAGAGAATCTTTTTTTCTACTAAAACTTTCTGCTAGACATCCTCCATGATGAGAAATACTTTTAATAAGCATATGGTTCCCTATTTTATACCACACTTTTATATTTAATGGCAAGAAGACTATTAAATGAAATTATCCTTCTGAGGGAGCAAAAGTAGGTGCTATCAAGTGGGTAGTCCTACAAGTGTTTTGTCAGGAGAATTGAGGAAGGCAAAACTGAGGGGACACAAAAGACAAAGTTCACTGGCTGTACCATTCTGCCTCAAGCCAGCCCCAGGGCTCAATGCTATCATTTTCATACATGAGAGATCCATTTTTAGTTGGACTGATTTTAAATGGGCTTTGTTTCTGGTTAGAGCTGAGATGAAAGTAAAAAGGGGACCCAAGAACAAGTTCTATAGCTACCCTTGTCACGATAAATGATTAGTTTAATATACAGCTGAACCAGAAAGGCACATTCTGGAAGGTAGACTGTAATTTTTGTCTTGACTCACCAGTCAGACCATTTAGGATGTGGACTATGGGCCTGCTTCTTTCTGAAAGAATCACTTCCCCATAGTGTGGGCAATTAGCAGGGAAAAATATCATCAGTATCAGTCTCAGAATCCACCCCCATGTTGAATCCTGCAGGGTATATGGGGAAAGTTCAATTCTAACTACACAATCCACTTGGAGAAGAGAGGAACAGAGTAGTCCCCATCCTAAAATATTTTTCACATAATATTACCCTCTCCTCACCATTAGAATCAACCATTAGAATCTCAGGCAAATTTTCTTTAAAAGGTCCTTCTTAATGTGAAGATAAATCATCTGGAAGGGGAGGGAGGATGATGGAACTCTCCCAATATTTCCTGTACCTTTCAATGAGCACAGTAAAGGGTATTTTACTTTAACAGGCATCTGTTCAATAAACATCCACTAAGATTTATTTAACTTCTGTATAGGGAACATAAGAGTGATTAAAGTGTACTTTCTGCCATTAAAATGCTTAGAATACAAAAAGATTAGCTATCACTTTGGAAGGAATAGAAAGACTGGTTTGAGTGAATGAGATTGAAGACAAGAGAGGTTCATTATTTTTGGTGTATTCATATTCACTGTCTATGCATACAGATTTAGATCATATGGAAACATACCTGTCCCCTTGTGTATTGCTGAATGTGGCCAATGTTGGCAGGATGGGTTTCATATAGATGAAGGAAGATGGGAGCACATAGGGATAAGTAATGTGCAGCTAGGAGGCCAGAGGGGATACAAAGGCACTAGTTGGAGGAATACAAATCTCCAGCATCATAAGGATGGGGGTGAACTGGAAGAAAGGCTAGTGCTAGCAGAGCACTGAGAGAGGGCATATACAGAAAAGAAATCTACAACTCTGCACTCTTGCCTCGTATCAGTGCTGTCTTTAGATCTTCCAGAAGAACAAAGGATAGAGGCAAGACATTTGTATATGCTTTGGTGCTTTGGTATTTGCTGAAATTCAGAGGATATTGTTAACACTTATTCTTTCTCAAGAGATAAAACAACAACTGAGTTTGTCACTGAGGTACCTGAAATTATTAGTTAAATAGGAAACTACTTACATATGCATCAAAGCCTCATCAACAAGGGCTTTTATATATTATTTTTTTCTTTCCAAATTAATTTATTTGTATTCAATTTTCATCAGTCACTTGCATAAATTTTAAATTTTCTCCCCCTCCCTCCCCAAGACAGCATTCAATCTTATATGGGCTCTTCATATACATCTTCATTAAACGCATTTTTCACACTAGTCATGTTGCATAGAAGAACTAAAACAAATGGGAGAAAGCATGAGTAAAAGTAAACACACCAAACATAAAAAAGAGAAAACAGTCTGCTGCATTCTGTGTTCCAATTCCATAGTTCTTTCTTTGAATGTGGATAGTATTTTGAATCAAGTGTCCTTTGGAAATATTTTAGGTCTTTGCATTGCTGTGGAGGACTAAGTCTATCAAAAATAGTCCTTGCAAACTATGGCTGTTATTGTGTATAATGTTCTCCTGGTTCTGCTCACTTCACTCAGCATCAGTTCACATGTCTTTTCATTTCTTTCTGAAGTCCACCTGTTCTTCATTTTTTATAGCACAATAGTATTCCATTGCATATCTACCCTCATGAATTCCAGTACTCTGGATTCCAGGTACTCTTTCCAGGTACTCTCTCCTTACCAGGAGTCATTGTCTTGACATCCAAATGCTTTTCACTCACCCTATACTAAACAATTAATTTTAACTTTTATTCCTTTGTGCTATTTGCCCTGGGCATCAGAATTGCTAGTCATATCTCTATGGAAAACCAAAGTGCATCAGGATGCCAACATGTACCTGACCCCTCTAAGTCAGGTATTCTTAACCTGAGGACCATACTTTAGTTTTTCCAGTGATTGCTGTCTTTCCATATAATTAGAGTCTTTTCTAATCTCATGCATTTAAATTTATGCATTTAAAAACCTTATCTGACAAGAAGCGGCAGAGGTTCCCTGGACTTCCAAATGAGTCCAAGATACAAAAATAGTCCAGAAACACTGGTCTAAATGTTTAAAAATTCCAAGCAGGATAGAAAGGTAAAATCAAACAGGGAAGACTTCCTGGATATAACCCTAAATGGAGCTATAGGAAGGTTAATGTGGGAAGCAGGAAGAGTAGGGGAATTATTTTGAGCTATGTCACCGGTCTGCCTATTTTTTTCTCTAAATAGACTGAGCTCCAGGGCAAGGACCAAAATTTATATTTCTTTATAATCCTAGATGAACCTCAACCTTGATACAGCAGTTACCTATGGAAGGGCTGGTCATAGATGTCAATTGTTCAATAATTACTTGGTAAATGATTATTATGTTTAGGAACTTTAATATTTGTTATGGATATCCTCCTGACTGCGATTTCACCAAGACATGGAGGAGATTACATTGTTAGGATTTTCTTCAAAAGGACTTCATCAAGCTCATGAATCATTCTTGTTGTTAATCTTATATATGCCATTCAATTTCAATAAGTATTGATTAAGTTCATATTATGTACCAAGCACATGGGAAGGTATTGTGGCATGGAGGTTAGAATGCATGGAGGATAGAAAATGTGCCTTGGAGTCAGGAAGACCTTGGTTCAAGTTTCGCTTTGATAGGTACTGCAGATTACTTTTTCAGTACAATTTGTGGAATAATCTTTGATCTCTAGTTTCCTCAACAGCAATCATGCCAAATGAAATTATAGGTCAAGTCAGGACCAAAATATGTATGCAAGGAGGAAAGAAGACACACATACACACACAGAGGGACAGAGACAGACAGACAGAGACTCAGAGGGAGATAGAGAGACAGAGACACGTAGAGAGAGAGACATACAGAGACAGAGAGAGAAACAGAGACGGGAAGACAGAAAGACATGTGCGCACACACACACAAACACATAGCAGAATCTGATAACTTTAATACGTTAGAGCTAGAAAGGGACCTTAGAAATAATCAATTAAGGCACTATACTAACTGATAAGGACACAAAAATAACTAAGTCATTCCTCTTATTGGGAAATAGTATGCACACATGTAAATCAGTCTAAAACATATGGAAAATAAATTTAGGGTTATTTGATTAGGTCTGTGGAAGCACTAACAGGCAGATCAGGAAAGATCTCATTTAATAGGCAGATCTTGAGCTGAAATTTGAAGAAAGTTAAGGGTTCTAAGAGATAGTGGTAAAGAGTAAGTGCTTTCCAGGAATGAGGAATAGCCTGTACAACAGGGTGTGAAAGACAGATGAAATATCACATGTAAGGAACCAGCAAGTAAGTCAATTTGGCTAGATCTTAAGAATGTTCCAAGGAGGGTAACGTAATGGTCTGGAATACTGCAGTCAGGTTATGAAGGACAACCCTCACGTTTCACAGAAGGTCCAGAGAGAAGGACTTCCCTAGAGGAGCTGTGGCTGCTGAAGGAGGTGGTGGTGGGGGAAGCTTTTGCACCAAAGTCTTTGCCACATTGCAAAATGGTCCTAATGTGAAACATGTTTTTGAAAGAAGTTGCATTAAAAACTTCTTTGCCACTAAGCCTTTTTATCTGAAAGTGGAAACTTTTCTTCTCCTGGGAGAGTAGGGGCTATTTGTCTTTTCTATTTGTATCTACACCCTTTTTACATTGTCAATACTTAATAAATATGCTTATTTGTTTACCCCATCATTTATTCAATGAAATCATATCCATGATAATTTATTGAACACTTCCCAGTGTTCAGTCCTATGCCACGCACTTAAGGGGAAAACAAAAATAGAAAAGACCCATGTCATAAAGAAGTTTGTAGTACAACTGTAGTGACGTAGAGACATTGAAATAATAACACAAAACAATATATAGCTGAATAATAAGAATTATGGACAGACCATAGTACTATAGGACTTTTGAGAATGGAAAAGCCTGTGTGAACTGGATTGTGCTGGGAAAGTCTATCTTGGAGCTGGTCCGAGGAGGGTTTCATGAATGGAAAGTAATGGGGAGGGCATTTCCAGCCATTAGGTGTTTGCAAAATAGTTATGACAGTGCTAAGTCTTTCAACTGGACTCCAAAAGTAATGATTTCCTCACTTGCTAGTTGTATGACCTTTGGAAAGTCTTTTACATTTATTATCTCTTTGTATCTCCAGCCCTTAGTATGGGGCTTGCACATAGGAAGCATTTAAATGTTTGTAACTATTACTATTACTACTACTACTTCTAATTTGATATCTGGGCCTCAGTTTCATTATCTGCAAAATGAAAAAGTTAGTTCAGTTTGCGGGTTGAAGTATCAATGCTTTTATAATTCTTTTTAATCATGCAATGCCAAAGGAAATTTTCTTCTCTCTGCTCACTCACATTTGCTTTTGAACTGTACATTTAAATACATGGTATACTTGGCACAAGATAAAACTTTAAACACCCTGGACATATAATCCTAAAAGTCTATTCGCATCAGCAAACATGATAATCATGTTCCTAATCATTGATTTCCAGTTCTTGGCCACCACAACAAGAGCTGCTATAAAATTTTCTGTATGTGAGGGTCCTTTTCCCATTTTTACGATCTCTTTGGGATATAGCCCTAGAAGTGATATTTCTAGGTAAAAAGGTATGCACAATTTTATTGCCCTTTGGGCATAGTTCCAAATTTCTCTCCAGAATGGTTGGATCAGCTCTACCAACAATGAATTAGTGTGCCAACATCTACAGTATTTATCATCTTTCATATTAGCCCATCTGATAGGTGTGAGGTGGTACCTCAGAATTGTTTTGATTTGCATCTCTAATCTATTTAGAGCATTTTTATATGACTGAAGATTTTTTTTAAGTCATCAAAAATCTTCTTCTTTCCTACCACAACTTTTGCTTTTTTTTCTCTTTTAGTTTGTTATTTTATTTCTTCTTGGTTTTATATGCCCATCTTGTTCATTACAAAACAGCAACAAAAAAATTGTGCATTTTTACAACTGAGAAATACTCAAGAGGGTCTTTGCCTGATCCCTGACTTTAGTCAAGTACCATGTTTAAACAATATATGTTGTTTAGCTACAGATTCGCAGTAATGATTGCTGATGACATTTGTTTAGTGTTTGAGAATAGACTAGCAGAGAGGTTATTCCCCTGCCACTTTTTTCTTTTTTTTCTAATTAAAGAATCATCCCTTGTCTGACTTCTTAAAGAGGCTTGTTCATTGAATATGTCACTCAAAGTGAGAACCTGAAAAGGCCTTAGCCTAAAAGGGCCACAGTCTTCCATTGCATGCTGGGCAATCTCTAGTCATCTTGTTGAATATCAGGCCCCTGGATCCAGATGTTTCTGGAGGAGAGAGTGAGGTTGGTGATTTTGTATAGTTTTCCTTCATTCAAATCAGAGTCAGCTGCAAGTCATGTCATCATCATTTTCCTGATGTCATGGTCCTCTTCAAAAAACAAAGGGCAAACACAAAGCATACAAGTAGAGAGGGAAGGAGTTTGGAATCAGGAGACCTGGCTCTTTCAAGTATAATCTATGTGTGACCTTGGGCAAATAGTTTCATTTTTTGGCTTCAGTTTCTTCATTTGTAAAATAAAGGAGTTGGATTACAAGACCCTGAGGTTCCTTCCAGCTCTACATCTATGAAATTAGGAATGTTTTGGAAGTGCTTTACATATATTATTTGATTCTTTACAACAAGCTTCTCACTTCTCATAGTGGTTTTCCATTTCCTTCTCTAGTTAATTTTGCAGGTGAGGAAACGGAGGAAAACAGTGTTATGTGGCTTGCTTTAAATTACACATATAGTAAATATCTGAGGCCACTTAAATGCTCATGTTGCCATGGTTCCTATAGTCAAATATATTCTGTCCATTCACAACTGAAAACCTGCAGTTAGAAAAAGCCAAGTTAAACTCCTACTTCTGTGCATGGATAAACCATTTCACTTTGCTTAGCCTCAATTTTCTCCTATTGCATTTAGCAATTCAGAAATTACTGCTAGCTTAGTAGAGATTAGTTTCTGTTGAGGGGTAGGGTTAGAAGATAGATTAGAAGTTGAGTGTGAGTGTTATATGAATTATAGGCAATGACCAAGGACAGATTTTTTTCCCCTAGGAGTTTGGCTACGAAAAGTAGGAGAAATATAAAATAATAGCTTGAGGGTATGAATTGATCAAGAGAGAGTATATTTTTTAAATTATGAGATCAACTGAGATTAAATAACATAAATTTGTAACATACTAACCCAATAGGCACAGTTGTGTAGTTTCCTATATCATAATTCAGCATCATGAGAGCAGGTGTGGAGTATTATGATGAGAGTAGTCAATAGCAATGGTGTTTTTCAAAGTTTGAGTTATAACAGAAAAAATGGTCAAGTAATTTAAGGCTACAGATTTACTATAGGGTCAAGATTGTGAAGGGAGAAAAGTGAGTTAGGATGATGGACTTGGAGACCAAAACAGATGTGTGTTTGTGTGTGTGTGTGTGTGTGTATGTTGACTAGGTAATGATAAAAATTTAGAAAAAAAGGAGAGGTGTAAGACAGAGAGAGATGGAAGGATTGGGGGTTATTTTCCAAGAGTCAGAACTCAGAGTTACAGATTGTGGAGGTAGAATAGTGAAAGGTGATGATAAGATCAAGGGCATATTCACTCCTATCATGGCAATGTGAAATGAAAGTTCAGGTTATAGGAATTGAGGAAGTCAAAGAACTGGGAGGATAAGGTCTTTGATGGGATATTAACATGAAGTTCTTAAGTCTGAGGTCAGGTGTTGGGGTTAAGACAAAGACTGTAGTCCAGGCACTAAATTTGTTGAGAAAGGGAGAAAATAAAACAAACAATGAATACAAGGATCTGGATAGAGCAATATGGATAAATGGAGTGAATCTTTCAAAGTGAAGATTGCAAAAATATGGAAGCAGAATAAAACTCCAGAAGTGTCCGTGAGGAGAAAGAAGACAGCCTGCTTCTCCCATTCCAACATCTTAGGATGTTGGAAGGAGAAATATGTGACATGGAGATGGAGGCCGGCTTGGTGCCCACATGGATACAGAATCAGTGGTGGGACTGGAGGGTGGTATATAGCAACAGCAGTTTTTGAAGATCTCTAGCCAAAAATGGTAATGGAAACTGGTCAGAAAATTTACACTGGGTATAGGACTAGACAGTTTGACAGTTCCATTGTCTATACTCACTTCAAGGACAGAGAAGAGAGCTTTTGGTCAAAAGGGATCAGGGGACTTGAAGAGCAATATGGCTTCTATCCCAAGTAAGCAGGGGCCCTGAGGAGCAGAATAGTTTTCAGTTATAAAGGATCAAGGACCCTGAGCAATAATATTACTTGAGGCAACAGGAAATCAGGGAACCTTCCAGGGTATGAACCAGAGCACAGACCAGGAGAGCAGTCAACACATTTCCAAGTATCACTTCCAAATCCCCAAGCATGCTCTGAAAACAGCAGTGCAAAAAAAAAAGCCTGATATGTGGGACAGTGCCCCTCCACGCCGCCACTCTAGGGATATAGCCCAACTTTAACATTAAGTTTTAAGTAAAGAAAAAAAGTCTGGGAAAATAAGCAAACAAAAAGAAAGAACCTGATTATTTAAAAAAATTACTATATTTACAGGAAAGATCAAGACACAAACTCAGGAGAAGATAGCAATGTCAAAACAGCCACAAGCAAAGCTACAAAGGGAAAAATGTAACTAGAACATAAGACCAAGAAGAATCTCTGGGTAAGCTAAAAATAATTTTTAAAATCAAAGAAGAATGACAGACAATAAATTGCATAAAGAAATGAGAGTGAGGGATGAAAATTATGACAACACAATTAAGAGTTTGGTAAAAGAGGGACAAAAATAGTGAAGAAAATAACATCTTAAAAATGGAATTGTGGTAATGGAAAAAAAAAGAGGTATGAAATTTCACTAAAGAAAATAATTCCTTAAAAACTAGAATTGAGCAAAAGGAAACTAATGACTGCATGGAAGTTCAAGAAACAATAAAACAAAGTCAAAAGAATGAAAAAAAGGTAAGAAAAATAATTCATTGAAAAACAACTGATCTAGAGAATAGATCAAGGAGAGGTGATTTAAGAATTGAATGTCACAATAAGAACCTAAACATTATATTTCAAGAAATTATTAAGAAAAACTGCATCAGTATCCTATAATCAGGAGGTAAAATAGACATTGAAAGAATCTACATGTCACCACATGAAAGAGATCCAAAAATGAAAAAACAATCTCCTAATTACAGGAATACTATAGGCAAATTCCAGAACTCCCAAGTAAAAAAAAAATACTTCAAGCAGCCAGAGGGAAAAATGAAATATTATAGAACCACATTAAGGATCACACAAAATTTAGCAGCTCACATGTTAATGGAACAGAAGACTTAGAATATGATATCATGGAAGTCTAAAGAGCTAGATTATAACCAAGAATATCCTATTCAGACATGCTGAGTGTCTTTCAGGAGAAAGAAACAAAGGATATTTAATGAAAAAGAGGACTTTCAAACATATATGATGGAAACTGAATAGACAATTTTACTTTCAAATACAAGACTCAAGAGAAGCACACTAAGATAAATATTAAAGAGAAATCAAAAGGGAAATACAAATCAAGAAGGTTAAAACCTTTTCATTCCTATATGGAAAGATAATACATGTAGCTAATAATTTTATTATTATTAGAAGAGTTTAGAAGGACTTTACATAGAGGGCATGAGAATGAGTTAATTATATTGGGATGATTTTAAAAAAAATAGATGGGCAAGAGAAGGATGCCCTAGGAGAAGGGAGAGTAAGAATTGGGAAAATTTTCTCATAAAAAAGAGAAATACAAGGATGAGTTTTTAGATTGCAGGAGAAAATATTGTGGGCAGGTTTAACAAAGTTTAAACTTAATTCTCATCTAAATGGACTCAAATAGGGAACATGTGTATGTATATTACATATTACACACACACACACACAAACACATATGCACACATACAAGTGTTTATAGAAATCCATCTTACCAGGCAAGGAAGTAGGAGGGAAGAAGGGCAAGAAATTTGGTTTGATAAAGGGAAGCAATATTAAGGGAGTCAGTGATCAGAAGCAAATAGACTTGAGAGGAGAAATAAAAAAAGAGAGTGAGGGAAGGAAGGAGGGAGGAAGAGAGAGAGAAAGAGAGAATAAAGAAAATAGGATATATATAACATATTGAGTTCACCCATAAAATGGAAACAGATAGTAGAATAAATTAGAAACCAAAATTCAACAATGCTTTCTTTAAAAAAAATTATACTTCAAACAGACATACACAGAGTTAAAATCAGGCTAAAACAAATTTGTTATTCTTGAGCTGAAGTGAAAAAGGTAGGGTTAGGAATCATAATCTTAGACAAAGCAAAAGGGAAAATTAGCTCTAATGAAAAGAGATAATTAGAAAAACTCCATCTTGCTTAAAGGCTCAATAGACAATTTAGTAATATAGGAATGCTAAATATATATGCACCAAACAGCAGAGCAATCATATTCTTAAAGGAGAATATAAATGATGACATACAGGAGAAAATAAATTGTGAAGCTATGCCAGCAGGGCACCTCAACTTTCCCTTCTCAGAGCTAGATAAATCTAACCATAAAATAAATAAGAATGAAGTTAAGGAGATCTATAGAATTTAAGAAACTTATATATGATAGATCTTTGGAGAAAACTGAATGGGAATAGGAATGAATATATCTTTTTCTCAACTGTGCATATTACCTTCACAAAAACCACATTTTAGGGCATAAAAACCTCAATAAAAATGCAAAAAAGCAGGAAATATAAATGAACCCTTTTCAGACAATAAGTATTAAATACATTCAACACAGATTTAAAAAGTGAAGTAAGTAACCTATTCCTAAAGATTGACCGGTCAAAGAACACATTAGAGAAACAATAATTTCATCAAAGAGAATAAAAACAATGGCACGATGTGCCAAAATTTATGAAATGCAACCAATTTTTGTCTTTAATAGCATGTAATGAGAGAAAGAACATCGATGAATTGGATATGCAACTAAAAATACTGAAAGCAAAAAAAGATATAATAAACTGAAAGTTAAAATGACTTAAAAATAAAACTAGAAACTCATTTTATTAAAAAAAATAAGATAAATCATTGGTTTGTTTGATTTAAAAAGAAGGAAGAAAACCCCATTGTCTTTATAAAAAATGAAAAGTGTAAAAGTAATACTAAAGAAAATGAAATTAAAGCAATTATTAAGGGATATTTCCTCAATTATATGCCAGTAAAATGTACAATCTAAGTGAAATGAATGAACATTTGCGAAAGTATACACTGGTCAGTTAACCGAAGATGAAATAGAATATTTTAATCTAGGAAAAGAAATCAAATAAACCATCAATGAGCTCTCTAAAAAAAATATCCAGGACCAGATGGATTTACAAGTGACTTCTACCTAACATTTAAAGAATAATTCATCCTAATATTATATCAAACATTTGAAAAAAAGAAATAGACAGATTATTACCAAATTCAGTTTATGACACAAATATAGTTTTGTTATGTAAACTAGAAAGAACAGCAACAGAGTAATAAAATCACGTAAATTCCCTAATGATTATTGATTCCAACATTTTAAATAAAATTATAGCCAAGAGATTATAAAAGTAGGTCAAATGATCATATACTATAACTAGGTGGGATTTATATCAGGATTCAATATGAAGAATTATAATTCAATGTTAAGTTCAATATTAGAAAACTATCAGTATAATTGATCAAATCAATAGCAAAAACAACAAAGATCATATGATTATATCAACAAATGCAGAAAAAGCTTTTGACAAAATATTGAGAGCCTATGAATAAATAGACACTTAAAATGATAAGTAGGATTTATCTAAAACCAAGAACAAGAATTATTTGTAATGAAGATTACCTGTAAGCCTTCCTAATGATCCAGGGTGAAGCAGGAATGCCCATTATTACCACTGTTATTAAATATCATAGTAGAAATCCTGGCTGTAAAAGAAAGGGAAAATTGAAAAAAATAAAAACAGCAATGAGGGAAAGGAAAAAAAAAAAGCAAATCACTCTTTGCAGATGACATCATAATAAACTGAGAAAACATTAGAGAATCAACTAGTTGAAAAAATTAACAACTTTTCCAAAGTTGCAGAATATCACACAAGTCCTCATAAATCATCAGCACTTCTATATATTACCAAAAAAGTCTAGCAGGAAGAGATAGAAAGACAAATTACATTTAAAAGAGCTACAGGCAGTATAAAATACTTGAAACTCTACCTGCCAAGGTAAGTCAGGGACTATGTGAACACAATTACTAAACACTTTTTACTCAAATAAAGATAGATCTATATAACTGGAGAAATGGGTAGACCAAGCCAATGTAATAAAAATGCCAATTCTATCTAAGTTAATTTACTTTTTCGGTGCCATACCAATGATACTACAGAGTGATTATTTTATGGAATCAGAAAAAATAATAAAAAATAAAATTCTTCTGGAAGCACAAAAGGTCAAAAATGTCAATGGAATGCCTAGCAGTACCAGATTTCAAACTATATTACAAGGTTATAATTAAAAAAAAAAACTAGTAGTTGCTAAGAAATAAGATTATGGATCAGTAGAATAAATTAGGTAAAGACTATCCAATAGTAAATGACCTTAGTAATCTAATATTTGATAACTCCAAAGGTCTAAGCTTTGAGTATAATAACTTAACATGAACAAAAATTGCTGGATAAACTGGATAGCAGTTTGGCAGAAAGTAGACTTAGAGCAACACCTCACATGATATACTAAAGTACGGTAAAATTTGCAAATGGTTTAGATGTAAAGGATCATATCACAAGCAAATTGGAGAAGTATGGACAGATGTATGATCTATGAGTAAGGGAAAACTTTACAATCAAATGAGACAAAGAGTACAGTGAGTATTAAAATTGTTTACTTGGTGTTAAAACATTTTTGTACAAACAAAACTCATGCAGCCAAAATTAGAGTAAAAGCAGGAAACTGGTAAAAAAAAATACAGCAAATTTCTTTGATATGGGTCTCATTTCTCAAACACATGAGGGACTAAACCAAATTTATAAAAATAAAAGCCATTCTCCAAATGATAAATTGTCAAAGGACATCAATAGGAAATTTTCAGAAGAATAAATGCTGTCAATAGTCACATGAAAAAATGCTTTAGTAAAAAATCCTTTAGTAATCACTATTGATTAGAGAAATGCAGATTAAAGATACTCTGAGACACTACCCTATACCTTTCAGATTGGCTAACATGAGAGAAAGGAAAATCACAAATACTGGAGGGGATATGGAGAAAGTGAAACACTAATGCATTATTGTAGACTTGTTAACTTGTTTAATCATTCTGAAGAATAATTTAGAATTAAGCTCAAAGAGATATAAAACTATATCCCTATATACCCTTTTATGCATGAATATAGTCACTAGGTCTGTATTTCAAAGAGATCAGAGAAAGTAGAAAAGAACCTATTTGTACAAAAATACTTATAGAAGCTTTTTTTGTGGTGGGGAAGAATTGGTAATTGATGACATGCCTATTAAGTGGAGAATGGCTGAACATGTTATAGCAAATGATTATGAGAAATAACAAACAGAGTGGTTTAAGGACAGTCTGAGGCATCTTATAAGAACTGATACAAAGTAAAGTCAGCAGAATCAAGAAAACATTGTAAACTGTAACAGCAATTTTATAAACAGTGATCAATTGAGAATAACTTAGCTACTCTGCTCAAAACAGTGATCTAAGATAATTCCAAGGACCCATATTGAAAAATGCTATCCATCTCCAGAGAGAAAACTGACGAACTTAGTACAGATGGAAGCACATTTTTTTCACTTTATTTTTTTTGTTTTGTGTGTGTGTTTCTTTTGCAACATGACTAATATTAAAATGTTTTGCATCACTTGACATGTTTAATTTATATCATGTTGCTTGGCTTCTCAAAGAGTATGAGAGAGTAAGGAGAGAATTTAGAACTCAAATTTTTATAAAAATAAAATAAAGTAATTTAGAAATATTTAATGAAATAAATTATGTACATGTATGCATGTGTATATATATATATATATATATATATATATATATATATATACACATATATATATGTGTATGGGTGTGTGTACGTAAGTATTTAGAGTGTTTTAGCAAAGAAATGGAGAGGTAAATGTATGATTGTCTTGGCCCTCAACAAGTTATGCTTCCTTGGGTCAGATGGAGTTATCTTTCAGTTCCAGTTTTTCTTTGGCTTTGCCCCTTGCCTGGTATGCTGTCCCTCTTCTGTTCTATTTACTTGCCTGGCTTCAAGTCCCAAATAAAATCATGCCCTTTACTGAAAGTCTTCCCCAACCCTTCTTAATTTTAGTAGCTTCTATTTCTTAATTATTTCCTATTGTTCCCATAGGTTTTTCCTTCGTGTTTATTTGTTGACATGTTGTCTATTCTGTTAGATTCTGAGCTCCTTGAGGAGAGGGACCATCTCTTGTCACTTTGTATTTCCAGAATTTAGTACAGTGCCAGGCATATAGTAGTTGCTTAATAATGGATATTAATTTATTGATTGAGTCTTCATAAGCTACAGATTTGAAGCTTCATCCTCAGCTCTCAGTCTGGAAATACAATCAGGATAACATAGGATTTAATAGCTTCTACACTAAGGGATCAAAGGACTTTGAATATGATAGCCCAGAGGTCAGAGGAGTTAGGATTAAAACCTACCCAGAATCACCTACCCAGAAAAATCGAGCATAATACTTCAGGGAAAAAATGGAATTTCAGCAAAATAGAGGACTTCTAAGCATTCTTTTTAAAAACATTATTTGTTTTCCTTTTTATTTATTTATTTTTAGTTTTCAACATTCATTTCCACAAGATTTTGAGTTCCAAATTTTCTCCCCATCTCTCCCCTCCCCTACCCTTTCAACATCATGCATTCTAATTACCCTTTTCCCCAATCTGCTCTCCCTTCTATCACATCCCTCCCTTCCTTTATCTCCATCTTCTCTCTTTTCTTGTAGGGGAAGATACATTTCTAAACCCCATTATCTGTATTTCTTATTTCTCAGTTGTACACAAAAACATTTCTCAACATTTCTTCCTTAAGCTTAGAGTTCCAACTTCTCTCCCTTTCTCCCCATTCATCCCCACTGAGATGGCAAGGAATTCAATATAGGCTGTATTTGTGTAGTTTTGTAAAAGATTTCAATAATAGTCATGTCCCCCTCATTATTCTAGTCTCTTTTTAGCCCTTGTACCTCCCCTAAAGTGATTACTTCTTATTACTCCTTCCTTCTATTTGCCCTCCCTTCTATCATTCACCCATCCCACTTATTGCCTTCTCCCCTACTTTCCAGTAATGTAAGATAGATTTTCATACCAAATTGAGTGTGCATGTCATTCCCTCCTTAAGACACATGTGATGAGAGTAAGTTTCACTTTTTCCCTCTTACCTCCCCCCTCTTTCCCTCCATTGAAAAATCTTTTTCTTGCCTCTTTTATGAGAGATGATTGGACCCATTCTATTTCTCTCTCTCTCCTCCCAATATATTCTTTTCTCACCCTTAATTTTATTTTTAGATATCATTCTATCCTATCCAACTCACCCTGTGCACTCTCTCTCTCTCTGTATATATATATACATACATACATATATATACACATATATATGTGCGTGTATGTGTATATATGTATGTATGTATACTCACACACATATATAAATATATACGTAAATATATAAATAAATATATATATATGTGTATATATATATATAAATCCCTCCAACAGTACCAATACTGAGAGAAGTTTCAAGAGTTACAAATATTATTTTTCCATGTAGGAATGTAAACAGTTCAACTTTAATAAGTCCCTTATGATATCTCTTTCCTATTTACCTTTTCATGCTTCTCTTGATTCTTATGTTTGAAAGTCAAATTTTCTACTCAGCTCTGGTCTTTTCATCAAAAATGTTTGAAAGTCCTCTATTTCATTGAATGACCATTTTTCCCCTGAAGTATTATACTCAGTTGTGCTGGGTAGGTGATTCTTGGTTTTAATCCTAGTTCCTCTGACTTCTGGAATATCATATTCTAAACCCTTCAATCCCTTAATATAGAAGCTGCTAGATGATATTTTATGCTGATTTTATTTCCACAGTACTCAAATTGTTTCTTTCTGGCTGCTTGCAATGTTTTCTCCTTTACCTGGGTACTTGGGAATTTGGCTACAATATTCCTAGGACTTTTTTCTTTTCTAATCTCTTTCAGGAGGTGATCTGTGAATTCTTTCAATATTTATTTTACCCTCTGGTTTTAGAATGTCAGGGCAGTTTTCTTTGATAATTTCATGAAACATGATATATATGCTCTTTTTTTGATCATGGCTTTCATGTAGTCTCATAATTTTTATTTTATTTTTTATTTTTATTTTTTAAATTTTAATTTATTTAACTTTTTACATTCATTTTCACAAAATTTTGGGTTCCAAATTTTCTCCCCTTTTCTCCCCTCCTCCCACCCTAATACACCGAGTAATCTAATTTTCCCTATCACCAATCTGCCCTCTCTTCTATACTCCCTCCCTTCTCTTGTCCCCATCTTCTCTTTTGTCCTGTAGGGCCAGATGACTTCTATTCCCCATTAACTGTATTTCTTATTTTATAGTAGCAACAACAATACTAAACAGTTGTTCCTAAAACTTTGAGTTCCAAATTCTTCCCATCCCTCCCGCCCCACCCATTCCCTTTGGGAAGTCAGGCAATTCAATATAGGCCATATCTGTGTAGTTTTGCAAATGACTTCGATAATAGTCGTGTTGTGTAAGACTAACTGTATTTCCCTCCATCCTATCCTGGTCCCCATTGTTTCTATTCTGTCTTTTGATGCTGTCCCTCCCCGAGTGTTGACTTCAAATTGCTCCCTCCTCCCATTGCCCTCCCTAACATCATCCCCCCCCTTGCTTATCTCCTTCTCCCCCACTTTCCTGTATTGTAAGATAGGTTTTCATACCAAAATGAGTGTGCATTTTATTCCTTCTTTTAGTCAAATGTGATGAGGGTAAACTTCTTGTTTTTCTTGCTTCTCTCTCATTTCTCTTCCCAGTTTTTCCTCCACCTGTCTAACTTGATTTTCAAAATCCTTTTTGAGCTCTTCCATGGCCTGAGTCCACCGGATATCTCCCTGGGGTGTCTGGGATACAGAGGCCCTGACCTCCACATCTTTCCCTGATGTAAGAATCCTTCCTCGTCATCAGACTTGAAAGGCAGGAACATCTGAACCCCATCAAAGTAGCTTTGTATAGTCTTATTTTTCTTCCCTTTTCTGAGCATTTTCCCAGCCAGTTACTTGACTTCTGAGATTCCTGTCCACCCCCACCTAGATCTGCCCAGCTAGTACTTGGGGTCTGAGATTCAAATGGACTTTCTGCGGCAGGTGGGGCTGCTGTTCAATGTGAGCTTAAGTTCTGGTGCTTGGGTGGGGGCAGGGCTGCCTCCCAGGCTCAGTTCCCTTAGGGGCTTTATGCAGAGACCTGAACTTCTGCCTGCTGCTGCCTGCTGTCCCGGGCTGCCGCCTCTGCCGCTGCCTCTGCTGCTGCCGCTGCCACTGCCTCTGCTGCTCCCTCCACGGAGACACCCCACTCCCCTCTCAGCCAGCCCAGACGTCTCTCTGACTGACCTGTAGTGTCTGTGGGCGGAGGGACCTTACCAGCCGCCAGAGGTTCCATCCCTGAAGTGTGCTTGGATCTACTCCTCTCGGCTGCATGGCCAGGGCAGCGCAGGGGTGGACTCTGCTTTCTGGGGCACAACAGACCCTGGGGACAGCTGTCCAGGTCTCTCTGGGATAGAAATCTTTTCCACTGTGTTTCTGTGCACCTTGCAATGATCCAGAATTTGTAGGGAGTTCTTCTTGCAGGAAATATATGGGCTGTGGGTTCGGAGCTAGCATACATGAGTCTTTCTACTCTGCCATCTTGACTCCACCCCTCATAATTTTTAAATAGTCTTTCCTGGATCTATTTTCCAGGTCAGTTGTTTTTTTAATGAGATATTTCACATTATCCTCTATTTTTTCCTCTTTTTGGTTTTGTTTTGTAGTTTCTTGGTTTCTCATTAGCTTCTATCTGCTCCATTCTAATTTGTAAAGGACTATTTTCTTCAGTGAGCTTTTGAATGTCCTTTTCCATTTGGCTAATTCAGCTTTTTAAAGCATTCTTCTCCTCATTGGCTCTTTTGGCCTCTTTGGAGTTTATCTAATTTTAAAGATGTTATTTTCTTCATTATTTTTTGGTTCTCCTTTAGCAAGTTGTTGATTTGCTTTTCATGATTTCCTTGCCTTTCTCTCATTTTCTTCCCAATTTTTCCTCTAACTCTCTCACTTGGTTTTCAAAATCCCTTTTGAGCCCTTCTGTGACCTGAGACCATTGCATATTTATTTTGGAGGTTTCAGATACTGAAGCTTTGACTTTTATGCCTTTCTCTGATGGTAAGCATTGATTTTCCTTATCTGAAAGAATGGAAAAACATACCTGTTCACCAAGAAAATAACCTTCTGTAGTCTTATTTTTTTCCCTTTTTGGGGAATTTTCCTGCCAGTTACTTGACTTTTGAGTCCTTTGTCAAGAGAAGGGTATACTCTGGGGACCTTTAAGTTCTCAGTTACTCCAATGTAGCACAATCAAGGGGAGGGGTTTACTCCTCTCCTGACTTGTGCTCTCATCTGGGACCTACCAAAGCTTTTCTGTCTGGGATCTGAAAATGGAATTCCCTTTCCAGAGCTTCCACCATCTCCACCATGCCAGCCAGCCCTCTCCTCATCTCAGTACCACCACTCAGGACTGAGACTCAGATCAGCGGCTCAATTCTCCCAGGGTCATTAGGCCAAGGGCTCCCAAAATAGATACTGCTGCTGCTGCTGCCACTACCACCTTGGTATGGATCTAGGAGAGGATCCTGATCCCTTCTCACCCAGGCGAAAGAGCTTTCTCACTGATCTTTGAAGCTGCCTTTGGCATTTGTGGGTTGAGGGTTCTGGGAACCACAGTTGCTGCTGGGGATTCCAACCTTGAGTGCTGCTTTGGCTCTGTTCCTGCCAGTGCCATGCAGTCAAAGTTGGGCTGGACTTTGTGGATTCCTTCCTGCTCCATCATGTGTTAGACCTTTCTTGTCAGCTGTCCAGGCTACCTTGGGCTGCAAATCTCTTTCACTCTGTTGTTTTGTGGCTTCTGCTGTTCTAGAATTTGTTTAGTCATTTTTAAAGGTATTTTATGGGCTGTGGAGGAAGAGCTAGAGTAGGTGCCTCTTTTTACTCTCCCATCTTGGCTCTTCCAATTTCAAGCATTCTTGTTGAAAACATTAGTGCTGAACAGAAAATTTAACTTTCAAATACTAAAATCAAGAGCACAATGAAAAGGGAAACAGGAAAAAGAAACCAGAAGGGACTTATTAAAGTTGAACTGTTTGCGTTCCTACATGGAAAGATGATATTTGATGATATTTGTAACTAATGAGACCTTTTTCAGTATTAGGGGAGTTAGAGGGAATACACATGTACCCACCCACCCATGTGTGTAGGTGTTTATGGGTATGTATGTATATGCATATATGTTTAGCTATGTATATTACATGGGTGTAGGTGTGTGTCTATACATATACACATATGTATACACACGGACATATACATGTACCCACACATATATATACACACATACATACATGCACACACACTCACACATAGACACAGGGCACAGGGTGAGCTGAATATGAAGGGAGAATATCTACAAAATAAAATTTAAAATTGAGTGGAATGTACTAGGAGAGTAAGAGAAAGGGAAAGGTAGAATGGCGTACACCATCTTACCTAAAAGAGGCAAGAAACAGCTTTTGCAATGGATGGGAAGAGGGGAGAGATGAAAGGGAATAAGTGAGCCTTGCTCTCATGGAAGCTGGCTTAAGGAGGGAATACACACTCAATTGGATATGGAAATATATTTTACCCTTCAGGAAGTTAGGGGGAAAGGGGTTAGGTGAGAGTAGATAATAGAAGGGACAGCAAATTGGGGAAAAGGATAATCAGAAGCAAACACTGTGGAAGGACAGGTCAAGGGAGAGAATAGAGTAAATGGAGGGTAGGATAGGACAGAGGGAAATGTGATTAGTCTTTCACAACATAACTATTATGGAAGTATTTTGCACGGCTACATATGTATGACTTATATTGAATTGCTCACTTCATCAATGAGGGTGGGTGGGGAGGGAGGAAAGGAGAGAATATAGAATCCAAAGCTTTAATAATGAATGTTAAAAATTGTTTTAACATGCAACTGGGAAATAAGATGTATAGGCAATGGAATTTAGAAATCTATTTTTCCCTACAGAAAAGTAGAGGGGAGGAGGATGGAAGAAGGGAGAGTAATAGAAGGGAGAACAGACTGGAGGAAGGGATGGATGGTGTGCAGGCTGTCCTGGGGGGGACAGGTGGGGAGAGATGGGGAGAAAATCTTGAATTCAAATTCCTGTATAAGTAAATGTTGAGAACTGAAAAATAAATAAATTTTAAAAAAAAACATTGAAAATAATTCACTGATCACCTCCTGATTGAGATTCCTAAAAGGAACTCCTACGAATATTGTAGCCAAATTCCAGAACTCCCAGCTTTCAAACATAAGAATCAAGAAAATGATGAAAAGATAAACAGGAAAGAGATATCATAAGGGACTTACTAAAGTTGACTTTTTACATTCCTGTATTGAAAGATAATATTTTTAACTGTTGAGACTTTTCTCAGTATAAGGCCAGTTGGAGGGATTATACACGTACAGACAGAAGAGAGAGGGTGAGTTGAATACGAAGGGATGATATCTAAAAAATAAAATTCATCGGTTAGAGAGGACTATATCAGGAGGAGAAAGAGAGAAGTACAATGGGGCTCTCACATAAAAGAGTCAAGAAAAACCTTTTTCAATTAAGGAGGGGGGTGAGTTGAGATGGAAAGAGTGAACCTTACTCTCATCTCATTTGATTTAAGGAGGGAATAACGTGCACACTCAATGTGGTATGAAAATCTATCTTACACTACAGGAAAGTAGGGGGGAAGAGGATAAGCATGAAGAGAGGGATGATAGAAGGGAGGATAAATGGGAGGAGGATTAATTAAAATAAATACTTTTGAGGAAAGACAGGGTCAAAAGAGAGAATAGAATAAGTGGGGGTAGGACAGAATGGAAGGGAATATAGTTATTCTTTCATATCATGACTGATATGGAAGTGTTTTGAATGACTAAACATACATAATCTATATCAAATTGTGTGCCTTCTTAGTGGGGATAGGGGTGGAAGGAGGAAGGGAAAGAAGTTGGAACTTAGTTTTAAAAACAAATGTTAAAAATTGTTTTTACATGAAGTTGGGGAATAAGATATATAGGAAATGGGGTATAGAAATCCATCTTGCCATATGGCAAAATAGATGGAAAGGAGGTAAGAGAAGGGAGTGGTGTCATAGAAAGGAGGGCAGATTGAGGAAAGGAGTAATCAGAATGCACAGTCTCTTGGTGTGAGCAGAGGAGAGAGGTGGGGAGAAAATTTGGAATTCAAAAATCTTGTTGAAGTGAATGTTGAAAACTAAAAATAAATATATTACTTTAAAAAGTGAAATTTTTTTTCCAAACTGAAGACACAGAAAACAAAAGTATTGATGCCCAAGCCTTAGACAAATAATTTTTGAGGAGGGGTGGTGCAATCTATTGCTGTATGCCTTTTTTTGCTATGTTTGTGTTTTTCCTGGTTATAGAATCATGAAGTTTAGTGCTAGAAGGGAATTTAGGGATAATTTCTTCCATTCCTGACAGACTGGACTAAATTTACACTTAGAGTCAAGAGAACAAGAGTTGAATCCGAGATCCCAATATTTACTAGATTGATTGAGCCAGAGCAATTCAGTTGACTGCTTTGAGTTTCACTTTCTTCATCTTTAAAATGGTAATAATACCTCCACCACATTCTTAAGAGTTGTTGTGAAGAAGTTTTTAAATTCTGAAGTGCTTATAAAAGTAAAAGTTATCACCCTTATTATTATCACTTCATTTTTCTCATTTTATTAATTATGTTTGGATAGAAATAGTTGTGGAATGAATCACTATCCTATTATTCTTTTATATTTCATGTTCTATGGATTACTGAACAGGTGGATAAGACATCTGTGAATGCCCTGAAAGCATCCTTGGTTCAACTCCAGCAGCAGATAAGACCATAGAGAGGCTGTGCATCTCAACCATTTCCCATTTGATTTTGATCTCCTATCTCTGGTATCCATATTTTAAAAGTTCCTTTCTCCCCTTTCCTTGTAGCTTAGGGATTATTGGCATTTTGTATTAGTTATTTGACAGAGAATCAAAGGATTGGTCACCCAAAGCATCCTACAATATATCAAAGTATTGATGCCTTTCAGTTCTCAATCAACATGACTTGACAGAAGTAGATCAGGAGGCTCTTTGAATTCTCTGTGGTACCCTACCTTATGTTATCATTTTTATCACTGATGGAGAAATTGAGAATGAAGGAGATTAAATCGGAGCTTTATAGTTCAGGGTTGAGGGATTTAGAATGAAGGACTGATCAAAGTAAGCCAGAGGAAAAAAGAAATAGAATAATAAAGAGGAAAGTGTAAAAAGAAAAATGGAATCAGAACATTAGAGTTGAAAAAGTCATTAGAAGCCATCCAGTTCAAATCTCTAACCAGTACATGAACCTTTTTTTTTTTTTACAGCAACCCTAATTGCTTGTTGTGGTCTATTCACTTGAACACACTAGTGAATTACAAAATCACTATTTGACATGGGAGCTCATTCCATTTTTAGACATTCCAAATATTAGACCTATATATATACACACACATATACATATATACACATATGTATATATATGCATGCATGTATAAATGTGTATATATACATACATATATTACACACAGGTGCATGTGTTATAATTTACTCTATTAATAACATTAATGCATATGCATGCATGCATGCATGTATACATACATCTATTCATACATGTATAGATGCATCTGTGTGCACATATCTGTATATATATATATATATATATATATATATAATCTCTCCTATTTGATTGTAAACTCGTTAAAGGCAAATACTTTTATCTTTGTATCCTTCAGTCCCTATCATAGTGCCTTGAAGGGAATAGCTGCATGTTTGTCTAATCTGAATTAGAAAGTCCTTATAAATATTGATTCTGAAATTACTTGTCTATAACATCTGCAAAATTGATTGGTTGTAACCAAACAGACAGTCCTACCGATACTGATTGGCAGCTTTTACCTCTCTCCCAAATCTTCACTTCTCCAATCTCAGCTTTCTAATTCTTTCAGAGACCCTGCATAATATCTTTGAAACCTTTCACATGCAATCTAAAAGGCAGGTCTTCTGCCATATTGACATCCCTACTCCAAATGTTAAGGCCTTATTAAGCAACATTAAAGATTCCTGAATTCTTAGGTATGGAGTTCTAATGAAATTTATGGGAAGTTCTAAATAAAATTAATTCAACCCAGCAAAAGTGCAAGGAGGAGAAATGGGAGGAGACTTGTAAGTCAAAGTTGGCAAGAATAGGCCACTCAGAAATATAACATTTAGCTGAGTACCTTTAAGTGTTTTTCCAAAGTATAGGAATGAATTGTGACCTTGGTGTCAGTCTTGACGTTGTGTTATGAAGATTTCATCTTAGTTTGTAGAATCTGTAAGGATAAAAATTAAAATGCCAGGGATTTCTTGTCTCTATCATCTTTTGCTGGGGCTAGTTATTAATAGCTATCAGGCCAGCATCAATGTTTTAATTGTACCTTTAGCCACTGACCACTGTGAAGAGATTAGTGAACGGCACAGTTATACATCAGTGAGTTGTCAAGACCTAATTACCTTCATATGCATCTGCAAATGACATGGAGAGAAGCAGAATGGATGGGCTCCCCTTTTCTTATTGGGTATTAATGTTTTTGAATATGAATAAAATTGAAATCAGCCAAGTTCCTAAGCAACAAGTAAATTTCATTTAAAAGGAAATATGTGTTTAGAAGTTTCATTCCCATCTCTATACTTTTGCTTATGTGGTGTTTTCACATGATTGCTCACTACTTTTCCATAGTCTAACCATTCTTCAAGGCAGAAATTGAGTCTCAGTTACTTCAGAACTTTCCTTTCCCAAGGTACTCCACCCCATACTCATCTCTTCTTTTGCTGAGCTCCTTTAGTTCTGTAAAACTCCTTTGGACTTTGTCACATACCATATTGCATTGGTATTTAAGTGTTGCATAAGTTTTTGTTTTTATGCCTTCAAGAATCCTCAGGAGAAGGGTCATAGTCTTTTAGTTCCTTTTATATCTTCAGTGCTTATTTCTGGGCACATTGTAGGCCCTCAGTGATTTGCTGAGTGACTATTTGATTGCATCTCCACAGATACTAAAAGATGATAGTATGCCACCTGTACTACATTGTTATTTACTTTGATGATGCTGTAGTTTCCAGGAAATACCTCGCTATCTTCCATTTTCCTCCCCTTATAAGAAAGAGTAAATCCTTTCTTTGCCATTTGACCAAACATAAAATCATACTCATCCTTCAAGGCTCATTTCAAATGTCATCACCTTCATAAAGCCTTTTCTGATGTCAGAATTAGCAATGATCTTTCCCTTTACTGAACTCTATTACTATGAATCTTATTGCTGTGTTAATAAATAATTCAATTTAAGTATCCATTAGGGACCTACTCTGTAGAGGATACTGTCCTGGCACTGAGGATACAGAGACTAAAAAAATGAGAAATCCCGAAGCTTTTCTAGGTATCAAACCTTGAGTGATGCTTATTTATCTTTCTTTTTTATCTCCCCTACTAAAGCCAAAGTTTTTTGAGGGTAGAAAAAGTTTCTTAAAAAACTTCATACCAGTACCCAGTCCAGTACCTTGCAAATAATAGGTAATAAATATTTGATGAGCAAATGAACATATGATAACACCAGAAATCTAAAATTAAATTGGAGAAAAAGTATACCTGACTTGAAATACCCTTTTGAGGTATTTTATTTCTTTAATTTAAAAGTCTATAGCAAGCTGGATTATCATGCTCTGGTAGTGTATATTTAGCTGTTCCCCTTCCACATCCTTCTATGAGAGAATTCTATAGTATTAACATATCAGTCAGCATTCTGCTCCCTGCAGACATGAAGACTCAGTGGTTTTTCAAGCCCAGAGATACTAGTACCATTTCATATTTTATAATATGGTAGTTAGGAAATTAAATTCCCCACATACTACAGAAATGTTAAGTTCTCCTTAGATCAGATCAGAATGAAAAAAAGCAGTTTTGCATATCAGAAAGAGGAAAAAAAAGAAGGAACAAGACAGGTCACATTCTACCCATTTAAAGTAGGTTATTGACTAAGAGCTAGTGACTTGCATGTAACTGGAAATCTCTTTAGAATTATCCTTTCAAATTCAAGCTGTGGAATCCTGAGTGAAACTGGAATTTGTCATTGGTCTTGAGAGTCCCCAATGCTCTGGTGTGTAGAGGGCAAAGAGACTTTCCACTGAAATGAATTATTTTCTCTTGACAGTGCCAGCTGTTGAATTGGAGGGAGATGACTGATGCGCTGAAGTAGAAAAGGGCAGCCTGATGTATTAATAACAAAATCCTTGTCTTTCAGACTGGGTCACAACACCACCCTTTCTAACACTTGAAAAGAAAAAAAAAATCTAGGTGCACAGAAAAGTTAGCTCCAAGCTTAGAGGCTAGACATTTGGGTTTTAGTACTGTTTATTATAGAGACTAGCCTTGTGATTTTTAGAAACCAATAGAAGGCAAGTAGAAAGAAACTCTTGGCAGAGTAATGAATGAGAATTTTTTTTTTCATTTGAGACAAAAACAATTGAGGGGGTAGAATAGTAGCAGTCACGTTGAGGGCAGGGTCTGTTTCATCTCCCTCCAACCTCTCTCAGAACTTAGGAAAGTTCATGGCAAATAATAAGGTCTTAAAAATGCTTCTTATTTGATGGATTGGAATAGTAAACATTTATATACATGCCACATTTTGCCTATAATTTTATTCCATTGTTCTCTCCTGGGACCATCTTCCCCTTCAACTTCTATGGAGTAAAATAAAAGGTCTTGGCATGAAAGTTGTCAGACCATCACAGGAAAGGACTATACTGGCCACAGTAGGTTGGCTTGAGTGAAGGAAACCCTTGGATAGTCTACATGAGTTGTGGAGCTTGTCTCAGGACTAGGACTTCATAATCTTGAGTTTGGAATTCTAATAAAAGGAGGAAGTATGCTAGAAGATATCTAATGTCTCTCCCAGAGCTAACATTTTATAGTTCCATATTTGAGAGGAACAAGGGAGCTGACGTGACAGTAGGAATATAGTGGAAGCCACCACCTTTCTGCTACCGGGTTATTGAGGTATAATGAAGCTTTAACCCAGTTCTCATGGCTACTTGAGAAAAAATTCTTCATTTGTAAGGCAGACTTACAGAAATCCAGTTGCAAATATTATTTTTATTATATTATTGATTTCTTTTGTTTTCACATGTTCCAAATATATCCCTCTAATCTACCTTTAGATAGAGAGTCTTCCTCTGTCACAAATATTAACTAATTTTTCATATCCCTCCTTTCTTGTGGAACAGTAATATTGTATTAATGTTTCATAGTTTGCTTATTTATTCCTTCTTCATTGCTATCATAAATGTGCTAAAATGAGTATTTCATGTGCATATATATTTGTGTTTCCATATACATACTATATATGTATATAAATACATCAAATATATTCTAGTGTGCTCATCTTCCTGCAGTCCCTCTAAAAGTGTTTTTTCAGCTTTTTTTATCTTTAATATATTCAATATAAGATGAAACCTCCTAAGTTGCTTTGATTTGAAATGTATAATTAATCATGGTTTCAAATGATATTTGATCATTTGTGAATAATTTATATTATTTCCTTTGAGATTGTCAATTTTATTATTTTTGAAATGATCAACTTTTGCTTTCTTATAGCATTTATCTCCTCTCTTATTTCTCCAACTTATCTAATTTCTTCACTGAGTTATGAGATCTTTTCTTTCATGAATGTTGATTTGCTAATATTCTAGCATCTCAAAAAAATTAAATTCTCATTTCATTAATTCTCTTTTTTTGGTAAATTTAATTTTATAGGGATAATTTTCCCCTACTAAAGACTTTGCAACAGTATCCCTAAAGTTTTTCTTTTATGTATCATTATATTTTTTTTTGCATAGTTATTGTTTCTATAACTTATTTTTTGACTCACTTTGATTAAAGATATCAATATTTTCTCTATTTGGATCTATAACTTTTGCCCGTGTTCTTTGTATTAATTACTCTTATATTATTGTCATCAATAAAGAATGTGTTAAGAATTTCTAACTTTTTAGATTTCTTTTATAATTTGTGTCCTAGTATGTGGTCTATTTGTAAAGTCAACATGCAATACTATGAAATATATATATATATAGAATCTAAATATTTCCCTTAGTAGTTTAGTTCTAAAATTGTATCCTCGTTTATTTTTGTTAGATAGATATGGTTCTGAGAACAGAATGTTGAAATCACTTATAATTATTTTATTGCCATTTATTTGTTTTTAAATTTTTTTTTAGATTTTCCTTACGAGTGGAATTGCTCTCCAATTTGTTGGATATAAGTTGAGTAAGGCAGCTCTTGATTAGTGTAAATAATGAATTCTGTGATATGTGCACATGCATCCCATATTTCCATTGGGTTGGAAACAATTACCTTTTTTACATACAATTATACTACAAATGGTATGTATTCAAATAGTATATACACTTCATAGTATTCCTTTTTGACCTAAATAGGACCTAGCTGTATCATCATTATTTGATTCTCTGTTATATCTCTAAATATAACACAATTTCCATGTTTATTTCTCTAAACAGTTGAATTTTCATTGTTGAATAGTTTAATTACAGTTCACAATTTTTTTTTAAATAACACAATGAATAGCAAAATTTGTTTGGGTCTCTAATTTTCCTCCTGCACTACTTATTTTTTTTTATTTCTTTAATGTAGGAAATTGTTGGAACTTGTTTCCTTATCCCTTTCAGTATTATCTTTCACTTTCTAGGATTTTTTGTTCGTTCACATTTACTTATCAACATATTTTCATTAAGTATTTACTGTGTTCCAAGATCTATGCCAAATTCTAGAGATTCAACAAAAGACAAAACTACCAAAAAAACAAAACTCCAAAAAACCTCCTTCCCTTGATAAGCTTACAACACAATGACATGCTAATATAGAAGACAGCAGATAAATAGACGAGAGTATACATAAAATGATGGTAACTTTAGAAGTTAAGACTCAAGTGATAGTAGAAACTGGGAAAGTGTTCTATAGAAGACAGAGTTTAAGCAAAGATTTGAAAGTAATTGAATATCAAGAAGTGAGAATAAGAAGAGAGAGTGCTTCAGGTATGGAAGAGAGCCAAAGCAAAGTCCTAGAGGAAGGACCTGAAACAGCAGGTAGCCCTGTAGTACTGGACAATTTGTTCATTGGAACGATATGAAGTGTGAGAATAATGCAAAGGTAAAAAGGGATCAGCTTGTGAAGAGCTGTGGCAGACAGGATTTCATATCTGACTCTGGAAGAAATAGGAAATCATTAGAGTTTATTGAACCAGGAGACAATGGTGCTTTATCAAAATCACCTTGGAAGGTAAGTGGTGGGTGAATTGGATTGTTGAGAGACTTGTGGCAGAGAGGCCAATTAGAATACTATTACAATAGTCTAGACAAGAAGTGATGAAGCCTGTTCCAGTATGATGGCTGTGGAAGTAGAGAAGAAAGGTCACGTACAAGGATGTTATAAAAATATTAATGTCAGGTTTGGCAACTGATTGGATAATGTGGAATGCAAGAGTGAGGAATTGAGAATGAACTTGAGTTTTCCAAACTGGGAGACATACAGGGTAGTGATGTTCTAAACAATAATAGACAAGTTCCAAGGAAGGGAAGATTTTGTTTTTCTTTTTTGGTAGGGGTGGAGTAGGGGTTCCAGTGAGTTTTATTAGCAATATATGAGAAGCAGTGATGATTAAGAGAGTGACTAAGGAACTAGACACAGGCAACTATGTCGATTTTAAAAAAAAGGGAAAATTGGGAGCAATTTAAACTTTGTACTAATGAGCTTGATTCCATTTTCTGGAAAATATATTAAAGGGATTATTTGTGATTCCTCTGAAAGGAAACAGGTAATCAATATGGCTCAAGATGGGTCTGTTAGGAAGAAATTACTTATTTCTTGTGTTCTTGTCATTTTATATATGTTCTTTATTCTTCTAACTAAGGTATATAGTCCCTGAAGACAAGGCCTATGTTTTGCTTCATCAGTATAGCTTCAGTGTTCAGCATCATGTGTTGTACTTAATAAATGGTAATTAGAATTAAAATCTTGCCAGGTCAAGTTCATTTTAGTTTTGGCAAAAATTACTAGATAATAAATCAGCTAAATGTTGTAGACCAAGAGTATAGGTGGATTTCAATAATACATTGGATAAAATTCATCATAATATTTCTGTGGACAAGATAAAAGAAATATGATCCAAATTATACAACAGCTAGGAGGATTGACATTTTTGAGTGCCTAGAAGATAGAATATTAATTAATGAATTGGAGTCAAGCAACAGGGAGGTCTCTTGTCAAATGTCACAAAACCCTATCCTTGACCCTATTATTTTCAATTTTTTAAAAATTGAATTTATGAAGATATAAATGACATGCATAACAAATTTCTAGGTGACAGGAAGCTAGGTAGGATAGGGCATTGTTTGACAAAAGAGGAATCTGAATTGAACTTGACAGGTTGGAAGAGTAGACTGAAGCTACAAATGAAAGTCAATCGGAATAAATACTAAGTTCTGCACTTGCCTTAAAGAACAAAACAAAATAAAATGAGAATAGGATGGAAAACAAAAGAGCAGTGAATGGTAGAAAGATCTCAGGTTTTTGTTTTTTATCCATTTGGTCATGTCCAACTCTTAATGACCCCATGGACATAATATGCCAATATTGTCCATAGTGTTTAGTTGGCAAAATGTTAGAGTGGTTTGTCATTTCTTTCTCCACAATATTGCTTTACATCTACAAATACATGAAATTATGTCCAGAATGAGGAAGGCAACAAACATTGTTTTCTGACTGTGAAAAACCACAACTGAATCACTGCACTCAGTTTTGGATCTTTTATTTTAGGGAGGACATTAATACCTTAGAACATGTTAAAAAGATAGTGACCAGAATGACCTGGTATCATGGAAATGAAAATGATGCCTTACAGAGATTGGTTAAAGAGACTAAGGATGTTTATTTTGGAAAGGAAAAGATTTAAAGAGAGATTAATGGCTGTTTTCAAATATTTGACATGCCATCATATGAAAAAGGGATTATTATTTTTGTTTGTTTTGTGGATGCTATGTTGTTTCTTTTTTCTTTTTTGATTCGCAAGACAGATCAGAGACCAGTCATAGAAGTTACAGGGATACAGATTTTGGCCCAACTTTTTCTAAAAATATAGAGGAAACAGTAAGAGGATATGTTCTTCCGACCCTGTTCTCTGCAAATAAGGAGAAAGTGGTTAATATAGTAATGATAGATACCAAGAAAGAAATTTCAAAGTTCATGAGAGGGTAGTAGCAGAAAACTAGTCATATTGTGATGCAGATATTAGATTTAGAGACAGGATATTTCACAGAAGTAAAATAAAAGACAGGGTCCCAGGAAATAAAATTCTGCTAAAGACATTGGTTCAAGGAGAGATAGGAAACTTTCCTGAATGACATCAATGACACAAACACAAATGATTTGAGGGTAGGAGTGGTGAAGTGAATGCTGCTTGTGGAAACCAGAGTAGATACACAGAGAATTAATTGACACAGCCATAGATTTAGAATACTGTAGAAAAAGGAATCAAGGGAAGGTAACCAAAGATGAGTTTAAAAAAAAAAGGAATAGTCCATATTAGAATAATGTCAGAAACAATAATTCTTATAATAAGCTGAAGCTAGCAATGCATTCTGGGGGCAAACAAGGGGGCTTTAAATTGCTATGAAGAAGAGAAAGGCCAAAGGCAGGACAAGAGCACTGTTTGAGATAAAAAGCACAATGATACTGAACAATGAAAAGAAGGGGAAAAATTACATACTTAATTTATTTCCGTTTTTCCTAACAAGGAGAATGATAAATAAATCAGGAAGGATATAAGAAAAATTATCAGTCCTACATGAACTTAATCTCAAAATACGAAATAAACTATCAGCTATGACTTATGACTTATGACTCAACAATCTTTGAAAATCATAGATAGTGGGAAAGGTGCCCCAGATTCGCAATGGACAAATGCACTGAAAGAAATACATATACACACATATATGCATCTACACACACATATACACATGTACATGTATACGTACAGACACATAACTGTTATTTGTCTATCTATGTATCTATCTATGATGTATATGAGTGTTCAGTGAAGGCTAGTACTTCTAGTGTAAATTCTTTTCAGGACTGCTTTCCACCTTTGATATTCATCTGCCACTCAACTGTTACCTGTGGCTCCGAGAAGCTGTAGAATGCACAGGTGCAGCACTCTGGTAAACCATTTCAGTAGATAGGCTAAAGCAGATAAAATGTAACTGAGGGCCCTCAAACCCACTGGGGAGTTGGGGGGGCACATCTACCCCCATGTGAAGACTTCCCCAGTAGAATAGGCAGATGTGAACAATTTGTTCTTATGGGCCAAGAAAGTAGAAGGAGGCACTGTGGAATGCTTAGAGCTTGGTTAGCCATTAAAGATTTAAGGTCATCCACTGCCTTTCTAACCATCACCAGTTATATTGGCTTTTCCCCAATGAATTCTAATGAGTTATATAAATGCTAGCTATTGTTGATGTGATGATGGTGGTTATCCCCATAACTTCTACTCTCCAGAATTGTTATAAGGATCAAATGAGGCAACATGTAAAATGTTTCACAAATCTTAAAAGTGCTATATAAATACCAGATATTATTACTGCTGTACTTATTATTGGAACAAACTGAGAGAAGGATGAATTTGCCTCACTGTTATCATTAAATAAAAATGAGAGGAGAGAAGTTTGAGGATTTTTAAATAATCTTTTTCATGTCTTCTTCATGTCATTACATGGAGTTTGACAGCACTGTTCTTGTTTGTACCAGATTCTACCATGGTTACAGGTAGCATCACTTACGATATACTTTCAAAATATAAATATTTTGTCCACCTAAGAAACAAACTCTGAAGTGCCAAGGAGTACATGTACTCCTGAGTGTACATGGAATGTTAGTAAATTAAGTTCCCTTTGAAATGCACTAGGGGAGCTGGAG
The DNA here is from genome assembly GCA_023548195.1 of Bettongia penicillata ogilbyi. NCBI lineage: Eukaryota > Metazoa > Chordata > Mammalia > Diprotodontia > Potoroidae > Bettongia > Bettongia penicillata. The sequence continues at coordinate 90,820 of JAJHZJ010000503.1, read as the reverse complement.
ACTTAAAGAAGCCTTGCAGCCAATCCTTTTGAAAAGTGAAGATACTCAAACCATACCACTTCAGTCAAGTACACTTTAAGCCCATGGTACCATCGGCCTGGAGAGTCAAGCATTTTAAGAGCTGTGTAAAAAGTGTTAGAAGACTGAACGGTGATGTTATTTGTATAGAAGCCAAGAATCTGGGAAAGACATTAAGGGTCATAGTGGATATTGGCAGTGTACTAAGGAAACAGTTTGATGAATTAAAAAGAGCAATTGAATCAGAAGAACTTAGTACTGACCCTTTCTGTTTCCCTCTTACTATGTGACATGGGTCAAGTTGCATTAGAGCCTTCCTTTCTTCATTTGCCAAATGACTGCCTACTTTATATGGTGAGAGGGAAAATGTTTGTGAAAATCAAATGAGATTCTAGATGTGAAATAGCTATGAAAAGTTAGAAGGTCTGTCTAGACAATTTTTTCAGGGGAGTGAACAGGATTTCATTGGTTTAGGGAATTCCTAGTGAGGAACTTCCTCTGTCAATGAAAAACTGAACCTGCAGAAGAACAAGACCTACAATGTTACTCATCATTTTAGAGTTGTCAGACGTCCCAAAGGTTAAAGTGACATGCTCAGGGTCACACAGGGTGTATGTGTCACAGATAGGACTTACTTGAAGGTCAACTTCCTACTATATAAAGATAATAAAGATTATTACTGATCTATTGATCAGATCCATGATCCAACAAACCCTATGCTCTGGCCAAGTCTAAGTCAGAGAAAGGAGAGTTTGTGGTGGATTAAGTAGATTGTACTTTTATGATATTGACCTAGAAAGGGAGAAGATAAACTTCTAAATACTCAACTTAGTCCATAACACTATGGGAGCAACGGAAATTCTCTTCTGACTCAGAAAATCATTGCCTCATCCATCTCATGAGGCAGTCATAAACTAACTTTGATCTTCTTCTAGCAAAGATTTTTTTAAAAAAAAATCCCTTTTGTTTGTGTTTAATACGAATCATTAGTCTCAGTTTATTCTGTAGAACTGCCATATTGGAGTCACTTCAGAACTGTGTGTTAGAGAAAATTGTTAAATTTCCAATGTGAGCATTTATAGTTTAGAAATTGGCAATTGCTAAAAATCAGCATTTAATTTATTGTTTTTTTGATTACCGAGTTTTAAGAAAGTAATAAACAAAATGTTAATAACTGAGATTAAGCTTCAAAGTGTATCACATATGCATCTATTTTTTGAGAAAACCAGTTGTTAACTATTTACTAGTATACCTGTGAGGGCTCATGTCCTCTCTGTTTCCCCTCTCCCCCAACTAGCTTAAAATTCCAGAGGCCACTAGGGAATAGAGAAATGACCATCCTGTTAAAATGCCAGTGTGTTATCTGAGGGGAGAAGAAAGACAGTCACCTGAGTTTCTACCATTACCACTGCAATATGGACTTGGTCTATGGTTTTACTAGTTTTCACAATGGAAGAGACAAGTTGTTTGAGGAGATATAGAGTGGGAGTATTTCATTGGTAATGGCATGCTTGAGCAGGAAGGGACCTGAGAGATATTTTAGTGTAACCCTTTTATTTTCTCTTTTAAGGAAATGAGACCCTACAAAGATTAAATAACTCAATCAAAGACAGGAGAGCTAATGACAAAGCCAGAACTTGAACCTAGATATTCTGAGTCAAAGAGCTGAATTTCTTTCTCTATAAGAGAGTGTCTTTCTATCATGGACCCTTTGGGAATCTGATAAAACCTAATAATGAACCCCTTCTCAGAATAACGTTTTTAAATTAATAAAATATATAAGATTTCAATGAAATGAAATTTTGTTGAAATGGTTACCAAAATATTAAAAATAAAACAAGTTCATAGACTTTAGGCTATACAATATTCAAGGATGGAGGGACAAACCTTAAAAATTTGGGGGCAAGATAAGGACATTGAAGTAGGATAGGTGGACCCTGGAGGAATTATATTCCAGGATCTTCAAAGAACTGACAGATTTCATTGCTGAGCCACTATTGGTGATCTTTGAAAAATCATGGAGAATAGAAATGACACTATAGGATAAGAGATGAGTAAATGTTTCAATTTTCAGGAAAACAAAAAGGGTGAAATCTGTGAAATATAGTCCAGTAAGCATGGTTTTGATTTGTGTAATGATTCTGTGACATATTATCACACTCAGGATCCACCTCAGTCATAAGCATCCATAAACCAATCCATGTTTTATAGGTACTATGGGGGCCAAAATTCTCTCGAAACCACAAGCCTCAATTTCCTAGTTCTCTAGAAGACACATTCAATTAAAAGCAAAGCTATTTAATGAGATAACAGAGTACTAAAAGCAGACTCAGAATATTTTCCTTAAGCTCCCCCTTAGGCTCAATTTCCCACAAATATCAAATTACAAAAATTGAAAGGAGAAATTCACAATAAGCAGGGAATAAATAAGAAAAAATGAGTCCAAACTACAACACATAACTATATACCAATATGATTGGACATGTAAATGAAATGGGTAAATATCTACAAAAATATAAAAGAGCTAAATTAACAAAATAGAACATAGAAAAAAATTAAATAATCTGCTCTCAGAAAGGAAAAATTATGCAATCCACCTACTAACTCTAAAAAGAAAAAATAAGAACAATTAATTCTTATACGACAAAAACTGTTAGGAAAAATTGAAAGAAACCTTATAATTTTCTTCCATGACTCATGCAATATCCTGATATATGCATCAGAAGAGATAAAGCAAAAGAAGACAAGTTCAAACTACAAGCATTAATGAATATTAATGGAGACATATGTATGTGTTATCCAAAGATGATACAACAATATGTTCGAAGATTATTATTATGACTGTTTGTCATAATGAGACTGTGCGCATTGGTCAACATTCTGAAAAAAAAATTAGCACAATTACATTTATAATGAAAATCAAATTATGTCATTTGTTACAAAAAGCTATTAAAATATATTACTGATTTTAAAAAATCATAAGTATATTAATGGAAAACTGTGTCTTTAATGTAATCAAAAGAACTCACCTAAAATTAAAAGTTATCATTATTTGCAATCAAGAATGACTGGAACCTTTAACAATGAGAGTGGTGAACCAAGGATGTCCACTGACCATTATTGTTTGATATATTTATTAAAATAGTAAGTACTAATAATACAAGAAATATATACTAAGGGAATATTCACAAAGAAGAGTCATGATTATCTCTGTTTGCAGAATACTTAAAGAATCTCAAGCAACAATAAAAGTCAATCCAAATTTTATAGTTTCAGAAAAGTAGCAGGAAAATTGAACTCTTAGAAAACATCCACAGTTCTGTATCTTACTAAGGAAAGGAGAAAAAAAGCCATGAGGAAAAAAATTAATTTTAAAATAATCATAAAGTGCACTATATTTCCAGGATGCTATGGATTCAAACTCCACCTTTAAAACATACTTATTTGAGCCTAGGCAAATCATTCAATCTCTTAGGTTCCCTAGACAAACTTTCATCACCATTAAGTACATACAAGGGGCTGAACCTCATTGGTACTGTGAATGACCTACAGAAAAACACAGGGTTAAGCAGGGGAAAAGTAATCAACAATAGTCAAAATCGCTAATAATGTGAGAAATGAAAATAACTTTGAAGTATCCCCTCACACACATCAAATTAGGGAAGATGTAAAGGATGAGAAGATGCAATATAGGAGATCTGGGAAACTGGCATGCTAATTCACTCCTTTTGGAGTTGTGAAAAGGTTTATTTACTCTACAAAACAATTCAGAATCATGAAAGAATATTTATTAAATTATTCACACCCTCTGACCAAGAGATTCAGTTATGAAAATTATACCCCAAGAGGTTAATGACAATGAGAAAAAAAATCTATCTCCATAGCAGAATTATTTATAATAACATCTGCAAACAGTATTTGTTGGGCAATGGCTAACTGATTTTAGATGAAGAAATTAAAGCTATCTATAGTCATATGAAAAAATGCTCTCAATCACTCTCGATTAGAGAAATGCAAATTAAAACAACTTTGAAATACTACCTCACACCTATCAAATAATATGGCTAATATGACAAAAAAAGGAAAATGATAAATGTTGGAGAAAATGTGGGAGAACTGGAATGCACTAATGAATTGTTTGTGGAGTTGTGAACTGATCCAACCATCCTGGAGAGCAATTTGGAACTATGCCTAAAGGGTATAAAATTGCACACATTTTGATCTAGTACTACTGGATCCAGACTACTACATCTGTACCCCAAAGAGATCATAAAAAGGGGAAAATACTTTCATGTACAAAAATATTTATAGCAGCTCTTTTTGTGGTAGCAAAGAACTGGGAATGGAGGGGATTTAATCAATTGGGGAAACAAGATGAGGTATATGAATATAATGGAGTACTATTTTTTCCATAATAAATGAGCAGAAAAACATGGACTTACATGAACTTATGCCGAGCGAAGTAAGCAGAACTAGGAGAACACTGTACACAATAAGAGCAACATTGTGTGATGACCAACTTTGATAGACTTAGATCTTCTCAGTCATGCAATGATCTAAGACAATTACCAGGGACTCATGATGGAAAATTCTGTCCACGTCCAGAGGGGAAAAAAAATCCCTATGGAATCTGAATGCAAATGTAAGCATTCTATTTTCTCTTTTGTTGTTTTTTTAATTTCCTTTTTAAATTTTCCTTTTTGTTCTGATTCTTCTTTCACAGCATGACTAATATGGAAATATGTTTAAGATGATTATACATATATAGCCTATATTAGATTATATGCCTTTTGGGGAGCAGTGTAAGGGGAGGGAGGGAGGAAAAAAATAGAACTCAAAATCCTGTAAGAGTGAATCTTGAAAATTATCTTTGTACTTAGAAAAATAAAATCTGATAAGTGAAAAAAATGACTAACAAACTGAAGTAAAAAATATAATGGAATATCATTTTGCCAAAAGGAATGATGAATATTAAAAAGTCAGAGACACGCTGGAATATCTATATCAAATATTACAGGATGAATAATGTATATCCCAAAGAACAAAATACAAATTATACATACTTACTATGACAGTATTAATAAGTACAATGTTAAATGGCCAAACTTTTGTCAAATAAATTGGACCATGTTGGCATTGTTACAAGTGCTAAAATATGCAAAATTACTTTCTGTTTAATATACTTTCTGTATATGTATGTATGTGTATATATATATATATATATATATATATATATATATATATATATATATGTCTTGATACCAATATCCCCATCCTAATCAGGCTCTTAAATGGTTTGTTGCACTATTTTCAGATTGTAATTTCTTTTGTGGAAGGGAGTTCTTTGTTTATCAGGGATCTACCTGTCTCCCCTGTTAATGCAAATGTATTATTGAAAAAATGAACAACAAATAACCAAAACCAAACAACTTTAAACACTTTAATGTGATGATGCTAGTTTTGTTGGAAAAAGGTAACAGACTATAGTGGTAGACTGAGGAAATGCCATAAATGTGCTAGGTTTTACCAAAACTTTTGAAAATGTTCTTCAAGATATCCTTGCAAATAAGATGAAGAAATATTGGCTAAACTATAAGTGGAGTTAGGAAATGGCTTAATAATTAGACCTAAGAAGCTGACAATAATGAATCTCTGTTAGCTTTGAAGAATTCCTATAGTAGAATTCTCCAAAGAACCCATTCTTAGTATTGAGTTTAATATTTTTTATAAATTATTTTGGATAAAAACATTTGGAGGCATTTGTGTTCATCAGATTTGCATAGGATTTGAGTAAGGAGGGAAAGCTAACACATTTCTTAAATTATAGCCTTCAAAAAGGTCTTAATATGCTGCAACAAGTAGCCAAATATACTAAATTATAATTTTATAGGAATAATTATAAAGTTCTACATCTGAGCTATTTAAAAAAAGCCAACTTCATGAGTATAGATTGTACCTGAACATATTTCACTTGAACACACACTGAAAGCTCATAATGAGATGAGTGTAAAATACTAGCCAAAAAAAGTAATGCTATCCTTGTCTATTGAAAATACACACACACACACACACACACACACACACACAAACACACGCACACACAAGAGTTATAGTGTCCAGACATGGAGGCAAAGTAAAGTGGATGAAGAATTTATACTCCATAGTATATTTAGTTATACAGGAAGCCCACTGAGTTAGTTTATCTGGACATATATCTTGGACAGGGGCCAGCTATGGACAATGAAACGGGCCAAAAATTGAAAAGAAGAAAGAGAACCAGCTAGACTACATTTGAAAAAAAATATGCAATACTTTAAATTATTCCAAACTGCTCCTAGACTAACAGTGATCAGTTAGATCAGTCTCCAATCTCTAGAAAAAGGAGAATGTGCAGATAGAAAACCCTAGTTTGGTTGGTGAATATAAAGGAGTATAGCCTCTGACGCTGAAGGAATTCTGTATAGCCTTATATTTAACCATATTTATTTGTCCTAAGTGGATGCATTTATAAAAGATTCTTTGTCTACTTCAGTGTAAAAATCCAGCACAACTAACATCAGGAGGGCATCCAGAAACAGCCTGGACTGGATTGGTTTCTGAGGAATCACCTAACTGTACATGTGACTGTACTTGCTAACATAGGACAAAAAGTGAGGATCCTAGGATGAGTGAAGTGCAGAGTGTATACATCTTACCCTTTTCCTGCATAAGTGAATTGGTTCACTAAATTTATTTGTACACTGTGTAGCTATCTTATCATTGAGTTGAGGCTTTTTCTGTGCTTTTTACATCCCTAAACCTGACTTCCAAGGTCATACAGAACCTATCTTTTAAATACCAATATGGTTCTAGTGATACTTGTAGTGGTAACTATGAGAGGTTAAAGATCTTCCCCACCCCTTAATGGGCCTGTCCTTTTGTTAATTTCCTGATGAGGCCCTGGTTCTCAAGGGTTGTAATGCCCTCTAGCTCTAAAATAATGTATAAATACTCTGAGGTGAGTTTTTACTTTGGGGCTTAATCATTGGAAGTGTTTATTTGGTCAGACAAGACTCTGGGCAACTGCTAAGGAGTCCCTCAGAATTGAAAATCCAGATACTGGTGCTTCTCTCTCTGATAACTATGTATGTAGGGTCAGATATGTCTGTTGATCTGTGACATATACATTGCTTACCGTTAGGTAGTTGGTAGTTGTGTCTGTTGATTTTGATTTCTCTGTATTTTCTCTGAAGTTCAGGATGCTGACTTTTTCCCCTGAACTAAGTGAATAATACATGTGCTTAAAGGGATGGTTGACCCCTCAAAAGTTGCTTTCCTTTTAGAAAAGCAGATCAAAGAACCTGTGAAAGAAAATCTTCCTGCAGATGCTGAGGTCCTTGCTGTTACAACACTATCCTAAATATATCAACAATTTGTAGAACGCTATACAACAATCTCAGAATAAAAAAAAAAAGTTGCCTCAAAGGATACTGAAGACATACATAGTGCATAAAATTCTACTACACTATCTTGTGATGACTTACATGAAGGAAGTAAGGTAATGGTAGGAAGATAATGGACGGAAGGGTAGAATTCGATGACTTATCAGTGATAACTTATATGAAGGAAGTAGCATTAAACACAATGCTTTATGCTAGCGACTTTTCAATGTGGGTACTCTGGTGATGCGGACTGTGACCCATTCAGTTCTGTCAATGCTGTAACATTCTTTGCTTGTCCTCCAAAGGTTGCCTAACTAATAAGCTTGGAGTCTTTCTTGATATTGTATAACTATCAATGGAGCCCACAGCACTCCACCCCATTGTTTTCCCTCATAACACACCTGGCCCATCATCTTTTCTACTCATACACCTTACGGATGTCATCCTTTACGTCATAGCCTAAGACCGACATTGTTAGAAAAGGAGGTAGGCTAATCATATACAAGATAGAACAAAGTCTGAGTGGATTGGTACCCACCAAATATTAACACACCTAAAGGAAGATATTCAATGTATTTGATATATCATCAGTGCAATATTTATGTGCATATATTCCTATGAAAATAAAATAAAATTATTTTGATTTCATTCTGCACTAGTGAAGAGTATTCATATCACTGAAATAATTGATCCATTATGGTACTGAATAATGTTCTGAGTTACTCTGAACTCTTCTATATTTGACAAGATCATGACCTATATATATATATATATATATATATATATATATATATATTATATATATATATATATATATATAATATATATATTTGGAGGTTGAGGGTATTTTAGGGAAGGATGTCCCCTCCTTCAGTTTCTTTTAGTTTTAGGATTTATTTTATTTAGTATAGGAATCATCACCTAATGAATAGGAGGTGGAAGTGACTTTTTCTTCCTAAACAGAACAGGAACCTCCAGATTCAAAACTAGAGTTTCTCAATGACTAATGCAGACTGGATTCAGAGGTGGTTTTCTATGTAGTAATAGAGTCAAGAAATCTTCAATTCAAAACTGACTGCTTTGCTAGCATAACTATTACTGTAGGAGATTAGATTTCACACACACATATTTATATTCTCCTTTCTTTTGGAGGGAGAAGTAGCTTTAGATCCTATCAAGAAAGAACTTGATAAGAAACTTGACCAGTCATAATAGATGGAGTTATTAAATCCAGATCTTATAAGTTCTTCTCTGACCCTTACTCATTTCATTTTTCTCTAGCTTGACTCTTCTCCCTCTCTACCTTCCCAAACCAACCCCCTCCCCCCCCCCAGGACTTCTCTTTTTCCTTTGGTTAGGCAGGTAATTAAGGTTTCTCTTTGTCTTTCTTTTCTCCTTGAGGGTAGAAATGAGGGAGGAGAGTGGTTCTTCAATTTCTTTGTAATCAGAAAGAATTTTGTGGCTAGAAGACTTCTATAGATCAGGGATGAGACTAGTCAATTTTTTTTCCTTTCCCTCTTTCTCTTTCTCCACCGCTCTCTGCCAGGAGTTAGGAAGCACATATAATCTTGGGTCTAGGCAGGCCCTGCTGGGGATGAGATCAGTAATGACATTAATCTATTGCCATCTGCCATTCTCCCTCCTTTTGAGAAATATTTCTGTCTAGTATTTTTAGCCTTATTCTTAATAATTTTACTTTCATTATGTAGAAATTGGTAAAGATTACACCAGTGTAGGAAAATGATTCTCATCCATCATGTGAGAACTTGGAAAGGCCATTGGATATGGAATCAAAACACTTGAATTTTAATTCCAACACTATTGATTACTTATGTAAATTTAGGTATATTATTTCACCTCTTTGATTTTTAATTTTGTCCTCTGTAAATTGGAGATTATATTATTTGCATTACTTAGCTTGTTGGGTTAGTGGTAGTGAGGTGGTACAGTGAATAAGAGCACTAGAATTTGGGTCAGAAAGACCAGAAAGTCTTTCTGTTCAGCTATGAACTTACTCACTGTGTGACCCTAATGAAGCAACTTCATTTCTGTCTGCATAAAATTAGAAAAGGAAAAGGAAAGAATAAACCACTCCAGTATCCTTGCCAAGACAAACCCATGAACAATCAGGGTCAGGAAGAGTCAACATAACTGAGTGACAGAATAACAAAACCTCACTGGATTGTTGTAAAAAATAGTACTTTTTAAATACTGAAGTGGTGTGTGTGTGTATGTGTGTGTGTGTATGTGTGTGTGTGTATGTGTGTACTATTACAATTGTCGTTGGGTGTCCTTCAGACTTCAGGAACTTAGCAATTTGCTGAGTAATGTTTGAATGGTTTAACCATTCTAAGCATCCAGTCAAGACTTGCGATGCATGGAACATAGTCTCAAAGGAAAAGTCTCAAAATAAACAATTGGCCATTGGCAGACTCTGATGCCCTTGGAATCTAGTGTCCTCCTGTGCCCGCCAGCAATTTTCCAAGCAGATTCAGACCTTTGCTTCCGTGGAATTCTGATAGACCAATTCACTCTGTCATGATGCCTTAAAACTAGCTACTTTGTTAATCTTCAGTAGATAAATACTTAAAGAAACTTTCGCTCTACATATCCCACCTGGGGATCTGGATCCCTCCTGGATCTTTGCCTCTTAGTGGAGAAACTGACAGTGAGTTCAGATCTCGAACTTCCTGTTGCAAAACTCAGACTGAAATTGAAGAAAGTAGGGAAAACTCTCAGATTGCATACATAGGACCTAAATAACATGCTTATGAACATGAAGTCAAAGTAACAGAAAGATTTAAGATGTTAGATTTGGTAGAATATGAAGAACTGTGGAGAGAGTTTTGCAATGTTGTACAGGAGGCAGTAACAAAAAAAAAAAAAAATTCCAAAGGAAGGAAGAGCGATGGCTGTTTAATGAGGTTTTACAAATAGCTGGGGAAAGAAGGAAAGCAAAAGGTGAAGAAGAAAGGGAAAGAAATACCCAACTGAATGCAGAATTCCAGACACTGGCAAAGAGAGATAAGGCTTTATTAAGTGAACAATGCAAAGAAATAGGAGAAAACAATAGAGTGGGAAAGAAAAGAGATTTCTTCAAGAAAATTAGAGCTATTCAGGGAATGTTTCATGCAAAAATTGGTATTATAAGAGACAAAAAATGTAGGGGCTTAACAGAAGCAGGAAAAATTAAGAAGGGGTGACAAGAATCACACCAGAACGATACAAGAAAGAGATCTTGACATCACCAATAAACATGATAGTATGTTCACTGATCTAGAATCAGACATCTGGGAGATGAAGTCAATTGGATCTTAGGAAACACTGTGAACACAAATGGAGGTGATGGAATTTCAAGTGAACTATTAAAAGTTTAAAAGATGGTTGCTGTTAAAGTGTTGCACTCATTATGCCAGCAAATTTGGAAAACCCACCATTGACCACTAGATTGGAAAAGATCAGTTAATGTCCCAATCCTAAAGAATATTTAATTTGCTAATGCCAAAGAATGTTTAAATTGCTGAACAAGTTTGCTCATTTCATATGCCAGAAACATTACGCTTAAGATTTTGTAAGATAGGCTTGCAAGACATGTGAATCAAAAATTACCGGAAGAATAGGCTGGTTATGAAAGAGGCAGAGGAACTAGAGATCAAATTGTCAATATCTGCTGGATCATGGAACAAGCAAGACAGTTCCATGAAAAGCAAGCAAACATTTACTTCTGTTTTGTTGACCATAGTACAAACCTTTGCCTGTGTGGATTGCAACAAAAAGTAGCAAATCCTTAAGGAGATGGAGCCATCAGAGTGTTTATTTGTCTCCTGCAAAACATTGCATGCAGGTCAAGAAGTAAGTTAATACTGAACATGGAACAACTGATGGGTTTAAGATTGGAAAAAGAGTCCAATAAACTTGTTTATTTATTTAACTTACATGCAGAGTACATCATACAAAATACCACACTGGGTGAATCAAAAGTTGGAATTAAGATTGCTTGGGGAAATAAATAACAAAGGAACAAATAGATGAATAGATAAATACATAAAAAATCTCAGATATACAGATGATACCATTCTGAGGTCAGAATGTGAAGAAGAGTTAATAAGCCTATTGATGAGGGTAAAGAGGAGAATATAAAACCTGGCTAATGCTTAACATTAAAAAAAAATCAAATAAAAAACAATCTTGGCCTCTCGCCCCATCACTTTCTGGCAAATAGGGGGTGAGGAAATTGAAGCAGTGTCAGATTTCATGTTCTGGGGTTCAAAGATCAATGTAGATGGCAACTGCAGCCATGAAATTAAGGCATTTGTTACTTGGAAACTATTGCAAATTTGAACAGTATAATAAAAAGCAGAGTTATCACCTTGCTGACAAAGGTTCATAGAGTCACATCTATGGTTTTTCCAGTAGCAATGTATGCCTGTGAGAACTGGACTCCAGGGAAAGCTGAGTACTACAGAATCTATGCTTTCAAATTGTGTGACTGGAGAAGACTCTTGAGAGTCCCTTGGACAACAAGGAGATCAAATCACTTAATACTTAAAGAAATTAATTCACACTATTCACTAGAAGATCAAATAAAGAAGCTGAAACTTAAATATTTTGGTCACATTATGAGAAGACAGAACTCATCGAAAAGACGCTAATGTTGGGACATTTTGAAGAAACAAAGAAAAGGGGGCGACAGAGGATGAGATAGTGTCATAGAACCAATGACATGAACTTGAACAGACTTCAGGAGATAACAGAGGAAAGAAGGGCCTGGCATGCCATGGTCCATGGGATCATAAAGAGTCAGACATGACTGAATGACTGAATAATAGTAAAAGTTTAACACAGTGGTGTGAATCTTTATTAGTGAAAAGTTAGGTATACTCATAGCTTGATTACAATGAGAAATGAATAAGTAAAAACTAGAAAAAGGGAAATACGGACTTTATGTAAAGAAAAGTTTTATGATAATCAGTCATATAAAAGTGGAATAATTTGCCTCAGGATGCAACAGATTTCTCTGTTGCCAAAAGCTGGATGAACATTTTTCAGATATGTTGTTCTATGCAAGTAAAAGTTAGGCTACATAATAGTAATATATTCATGTAGTGCTTTAAGACTGCAAACCTCTTTTTTTCCCCAACAACTTTGTACAGAAGGTTATTTTTACAAATAAGAAAAGTGAGACTCGGAAAGTCTGTGACTTGCCAAGAGTCATGTTGGCTTATAAGCATCAGAATTGGGTAGAAGACTCTTTCCATTCAAGAATCAAGAAACAGAGTTAGAAGAGATTTGGGCAGTCATTAGATCTACTTCTTTTAGAAATGGAAGCCCTGCCATAAGCTATCTGTCAAAGAGTTATCTAGCCTACAAATTCATATTACCTCAGCAGTCACATAGTCCAGAATTACAACATATTGCCTCTTAATTTCATAAATAATTAATTTATTTATTAAATCAATTAATTAATTAATTTGTTTAATTAATCCTTCAATCCTCTCCAACTCAATGATTTCTTGATATTTAGAAGCAAGGACTTTTTCCCTTGCACCTACAGAGAAGCACTTGCCTCCTCCATCTATGTATGAAGCTAGTGGTATCGATACCATTTCCTCCTGTGGTGAAAAGAAAGCAGAGTGTACACTGGCTGCCAGCTAATGTTAATCTAACTCCCTAGAAAATTGTTTAGCATTCTGCTTCCATTTGCTTGGCTCACTTCAGCCTTTGGGTCATGTTAGAAGCTGAGAGATAATGATTCAGGGGCTGTGTAGGCACTAGAGGGCTATAAACCCTGCAATAGTTCCCATGGGGGCTTGTAGCTTACCTTGTATATAATTCCTGACCTAAAGAAGCTTACATGGAAGTGAGAGATAAGATGGCTGACACTGATATGATATAAATACACATAAAGTACTTAGTGGAACTACTAAAGGCTTTGTCCTTTTATTCCTTAGGATTAGGAGCAGCCTATCCATGTATAGATGTGATATGAAAAACATAGGGAAGGCCCAGGATCCAAAATTTCTCCCTCCTGGTATCTCATAGATGCCTGAGAAATGTCACAAGATTTAAGCCCCCCAAAAAGGATGATATAGATTAAGCCCCTCATTTAAAAGTTGAAGAAACTGAGGTCCGTAGAGCTTGAGTGACTTGTCTAAGGAGTTATAGGCAGCAAGTAGCAGAACTAGGGTTTTAACTTGCTGTTTTGTGAGTTCTCCACAATTAGACCACACATTCTTTGAAAGTAAAGGTTGTACTATACACTTCTATAAACTTTTTCTGTGTAACTTAGGACTGGAAACAGTGTAAGTCCAGAATACTTTTTGAATATGTAGCCTTGAACTAGTCATTTCGGTCTTTGTTTGATCAGCTGTACAGCAAGAACTAGATGATGTGAAGTTCCTTCCATACTGAAAAGTATTATCCTATGATCCTTTAAAAGGACAAGTACAGCCAACTCCCAATTTCAGATGTTAATAGAACAGTGTCTCCTACATGAAAAATAATGAACTGGGCCCAATAAAATGCAGTATAGCATATCAGTACTCATTATCTTTTTCCCAAAACTTCCTCCTCTTCCTAACTTCCCTATTACTATAAAGAACAAAACTATTCACCCAGTTACCCAGCTTCATAACCTTGGTGTTGCCCTGGACTCCTCATTCTCACACTTCTCACATACTCAATATGAGTTTCAATATCCTACAGCTTGTCATTCATTCTTTCTGAATACTTCTTCCTCTTTGGGTTTCATTACATTTTTCTCCTGGTTTTCCTACTTTTTGGATGACTTCTCAGTCTTCTCTACTCTATAATTGTATGTTGCTTTCACTAAAAATGGCTGTTCCCCATAGCTTTGGACCAGGCCCTATTTTCCTATATTCATTCTCCTGGCAATCTAATTAGCTCCTCTGGGATCAGTTATTATCTCTATAAAGATAACCCCCAAATCTAAATATCCAGTCTTAGTCTGTCATCTGAATCCTAGTCCCTCATCACCCAGCGTGTATTTTGTATGTTCAACTGTATCTCAAACTCAACAAGCCCCAAAATAGAACTCCTTATCTTGTTCCAAAACCACTTGCTTCAAATTTCCCTATTTTTGTTGTAGGCACTATAATAGTTCTAATCATTCAAGTATGCTTTAATATTCTTAAAGTCATCATTCTAAACCATGTAAATTATATTCGAACTATCATCTTCCTCCTCTTCAAACTTTTTCCACTGAAAACTTGAACTCCATCCTTGGAATAACCTTGAGCTAAATTTTATAGGAGAGCTTACCTTACCTAGAAAACTAGGCAAACAGATCTCTTCCTAACAACTAACTCCAAAGGGTACCATTTCAAGCATGGCTTCCCACATGTCCAACTCACATTTATGCATTCTCTTCCCCTATTAGAATGTAAAATCCCTGTGGGCAGGTACTAGCTTTCTTTCTTATACTGATATCCCTAGGGCTTAACACAGTGTCTGACATATAGCACTTACTTGCTAAATGTTTTTTTCATTCATTCTGTGATTATTTCATTCGTTCTATATTCTCCTTCTCACTCAGTAGCCAATCACTTGCCAAGTTATCTTAATTTTACCTCTAAAACACTGTTTATATCAGTCCCCTTCTCTGCAGCGAAATTTTCATTTCCATAATTCAATCCCTCAACATCTCCTACTTCAACCATTGCAATAACCTCTGAATTTGTTTCATGATTTCTAATTACCCTCTTTTCTAATCCATTTTCCACACAGCTACCAAATTCACATCCCTAAAGCAAAAATCTGACCACATTATTATTCCACTCAAGAAACATCAGTGGTACCCTCTTGCTTCAGGAGAAATCAAAACCTCCATTTTTGCCATTTAAAGCCTTTCAAAACTTTTCTTTCTTGTCTGATTTCACGTTTTCTATGTTCACAGCAAACTGGTTTACTGAATGTTCTTTGGTGAACAATTTTTCATCTTTCTTTAACATCATTATACAATTTTAATTTTAGTATCCCAAGTTTCCCTGAGGGTTAAGCTTAAGCACCTCCACCAACTTGAGGCCTTTCCTGACCCTCCTGTTAGTTTCCTTTGCCCTGAAATTTCTTTCTATTGACTCAACAATATGCTTGTTCTCCCCTCCCCAAGTACACCCCACCCTACCAAGGTAGAATGTAAACTTCATGGCAATAGGCAATATTTCACTGTTTTTTCCTTTATATTCCTTGAAAAAGCACTAAAAAGAAAAGCTTTAGTTGAACATAAAGAGAGCAAATACCATCATCAGATTGAAGTTATTCAGGGATGTCTGGGACTATTGCATGAGAGCTTTGAGAGATAGGATAGTTGAGGCAGAGTTGTTTATATAACATTTCCTATCTAATAAGTGAACTATCCTGACTTTATAACTTTCCCAATCTTACCTGCTCAGTTTCCGAGATGCATCGACATCTCAGAATAGGCAGAGCACACACCTAGAGTGGAATTAGATTTTTCTAGCCATTTTTCTTTTTGGTACACACTTTTCCTAAGCCAGAAAGATAATTTTGGCAGAGTACAAGAAATTGCCTTCCAAATTCCACTGAACTAGATTCTTCTTTTGGATGAGCAGCAGGAAAGATTAGATATTGACAGAGTACTTTCACTAAACAGAGTAGGTAACAGCTCTGGTCAGGTTTTCAAAACAAAGCAATCCACAAAGCAGGTTTTCTTGTTGTTTTTCTCTAGTTGTACCTGATTCTTCATGGCCCCATCTGGGGTTTTCTTGGCAAAGATACTGGAATAGTTTGCGTTTCCTTCTCCAGCTCATTTTACAGATGGGGAAATTGAGGAAAACAGATTTAAATGAGTTGTCCAGGGTCACCCAGCTAGTAAGTGTATGAGGTTGGTTTTGTAAATAAGTTTTTCTGACTCCAGACCCTGAATTCTACTCATCTTGCTGACCCACAAATCAGGGAATGTGATTCTATCCCTAAGTCATGGTTCCTTCACGGTCTTTCTCAAAGGATTTAGCATTTTTGAGGATACTATAACTCCAATTCATTAGAATTCTTCCTAGTAATCCCATCATTACAAAGTATACATCTTTCTCCAGCAAACAATTCTTAGAGGCTCAATCAATCATTTGACAAAGTGCTTTCTTTTGGCAAGGTTCTATGCTACTTGAAAAGGGAGGAAGAAATATAAGATATTGTCCCAGCTATCTTCAAGGAGTTTACTGTTGAGGTCAAGAGTCAAGAGAGATGAGGTATCATTATCTCAGAGTTTCTTCCTGTTCTAAATAGTCTAGACATAGTTTTAGGGTCCTTTCTACTCTTTGACTTGAGGTCTGTATAGACAAGGCAATATTCACCGCACTGGTGGTGACTGAATATGCCAGAATAGTTCTCAATCTCCAAGTATAAAAGACTCTTCATATAGAAGGCAGAAGAAAAACATTTCTTTAAACAACAGAAAACCAAATCTCAGAACTAGAAGCAAAATCTGTCATGGTGATCAAAAAATTAATAATCATCATCACAATACGGGGCAAAGTCATTCCCAAACCTCCTCCCCTTAGCCAGGGCCTTCTCACTGTCAACTGTCATGAACCTGAGCCTTGCTCTGTTGGTTGCCCTGGGTTCTTTTCCCCTCTGACCCAACCCTGCTCTCTCCCTCCCAGTTCCATTCCACCTTTCCTGTTCCACCTGTTCAGCAAGCTCCTCCTACCACATGTGACCTAGGCTTCCAGGTGATTTAAGAACATCATATGGGCCTATTAATGAATGAGAAAGATCTTTCCATTTAAATTACTATTACATTACATTTTATAGGTCCCAAGATCTTTCATATTCATTACATAGGTTGGTGGGACAACAGTTATTAACAGAACTTTAACAAAGATAAGAGAAAGTAAGCATATAAAACAATATCTTAGGCAACTAGTGTCAACTTTATAACAGTATAATGGGGATCCCACAAAATGAGTAGAAAAAAATTTAGGATGGGTCTTGGGCACAAGTACCCCATCATCCCCCTCATCAAATGGGGCCTAAAATCTTGGGTAAGAGGTGAAGGTCTCTTTTTCCATAACTACTTCCTGCTGAGATTGGACATAGAGCTGTCCCTGCCCCAAGAGGTCCCATTTGAAGTATCAGTTCTTTAACTGGCATCTGGAGTTTGATCGACTTCAGGTCCAGAGATGACATATCACCTTCACGGATAGGAGGTGACATCTGGCTTAAGTGATCAGGCATGTACAGGTGGAAGGTACTAAACCTATAAGAAACATCTAGCAAGCAAGTTTAATAGATGAAAGGCCAAAATAGAAACCAACAGCAGTAACAACAACCACACAAGGAAACGATAACCAGAAGTAGGGTAGATATAGGATCAGTTGTGGTTCTGGAGTCCATGAACACACTATCACAGCCCATTCATGGTAGAATGAGTTAAGGGTACAATTTGGTAATCATCCTCTCCCAAATAAACAACAGTTACAGTGTTATCTTTCCCATGTGCTTTTGGCACATCATCGGGCTTCCATTTTACCTATACTTTAGCTCCTGATTTTATTCTATCAGTAGAACCCAATCCTTCAGTTTCTCTGTTAGTTATTTCAGGAGGATAAGTTTTCACAAATGGTCTTGTTTCATAAGGAATAATAATCACTTGAAATATTCTATCATTTTTACAAAACTGTAAATCCATCACCTAAATTTTGGAATGTTACAATAATTTCTCCTTGATAATTGGAATCTATCACTCCAGTCAATATATGTATTCCTTGAGCTGCTAATTCTGATTTAGGTAATATCCATCCAAAATGATTATTAGGGATTCTCCCACATATTTTGGTAGAGATTTTTCTTATTTCTTTCACATCTATCCAAAATTCCTCTAAACAATGTAAATCATATCCTGCTGAACCAGATGTCCCTGGATACAGTGCTGGAACATCTGGTCTCACAGTCCAATATTCAACATTTGGGATCTTATGGGTTTGTTGTTTTCTGATTTGCAGATTTGGGGTCATCATTCTGGCTAGAGGTGTACTCCCTCCCAATGGTTTATTATCCAAATTGCATAAAGCAATGAAAAAATTATCTTTCCAATGTTGATAGGAATTATTAGAACTTAATTTCCACAACTGTTCTTTCAATAATCCATTCATTCTTTCAATTAATCCAGATGATTGTGGATAATATGGAATATGATATATCCATTCTATGTTATTTAATATACAATATCTCTTCATTTCATTACCTTTGAAATGTGACCCATTGTTGCTTTGAATCTGTGTTGGGGTTCCATAATATAGAGTTATGGTATCTAAAGTTTTACAGGTGTTTTTCTGGGTCATATTCTTATAGGGACAAGCCATAAGTATACCTGAATAGGTGTCAACTCAAGTACATATGAATTTCCATCCTTTATCTTGGGATAGGGGTCTAATTACAATGTATTTGCCAAATCTGGGCCAGTACTTTTCTCCTTGCTATCTCTCCAGTTACTACCCAAGGGATAGTTTGTTCTTTTTCCAACTGACATATATAACTTTTTTTGGCTACTTGTTTTAACAGTGAATGAGAAATACCAGTACCTTAGTCTTGTTCCCACTGGTGTGTGACTTGGACCCCTAAATGGCTGGCCATTTGATGGCACAGTTTGCTAGTACTAGAACATCAGTTGGTGCCAGAGTAGGGACAATACATTGAGTAGCAGTGTTTACTAGTTGATCAGCATGTGCATTGTACTCATGCTGTGGTGTGGTGAGGGTCATGTGAACATCTACATGAAAAACTGACAAATTAGTAACCAAAGACATGTCCCATATATCTTCCCATAATTCTTTGTCCCAGACTTGTTTGCCATGAATTTCCCAATTTTGATTTTTCCACATGGGCATCCATGTAGCTAACCCATTATTTACCACTCATGAATCAGTGAATATATGACACTGTCCTCCTTGTTCTGTTTCAATAACTTTTTGTACTGCCGTAAGTTCAGTATATTGACTACTTCCACCTATCTCAGTATTTTCCAAAGTCTCCCTAGTACATGGGTCATAGGCTACTACTTTCCAATGTCTTTTGTGGCCCAAATATTTAGCTGTCCCATCAATAAATCATGCATGTCTCTTTTGTTCTTCAATTAATCCATCATATCCCTCATTCCATTTTATGAAGGACTGTAACAATTGTTGCTTTGGTTCAAAGGGTAAATGATTTTCCTCAGTATCTATGTTTGCTATAGATTCATGTAAAGCTAAAACTCTACTTTTACCTGTTTTAGATCTAGCTTGAATATACCATTTCCATTTAATTATGCTAGCTTCCTGTGCATGTCCAATTCTATGACAAGCTGGGGTAGTCATTACCCAGGTCATAATTGGAATTCCAGGCCTTAGTACTACCTAAAGTCAGCTGTTCAGTTTCTACTAAAGCCCAAAATGCAGCTAACACTTGCTTTTGTAAAGGGGTATATTGAACTCCAGATGAAAACAGTTTCTGAGACCAAAATCCTAAGGGTACGTTTGACTTTGCTGTTTTTGTCATAAGCTTCAATTTGCTTATTCATTCTGTACAGTCACTTGTAATTCCATTGGGCCACTTTACATAGTCCATAAATCTATGGCCAATTGAATAGCAGCCTTAGCTTCATCAAAAGCTTTACTCTGCTCAAGTCCCCAATTCATATTTTTTCCTGTAATTTTAAATAAGGGTTTTAAAATTTGCCCTAGATGAGGTATATGATGTCACCAATATCCAAATAATCCTATAAACTTGTGGGTCTCTTTCTTATTTGTGGGGATAGGAAAATACTGAATCTTTTGTCAGGATTATGGAAGAGTCTCTTGCAGCCCCTTGTATACCCAAAAACTTCATGGTTTGAGCTGACCCTTGAATCTTTGCAGGATTAATCCCCCACCCTTTGCTTTTCATATGCTCAGTTAAAAGTGTCAAACTCTTCTCCACTTCTACAGTTTTTTCCCTGTATCATAATAGCATCTGTGTAGTGGGTAAGCTGTAAAGCACATAGTTCTAATTCATCCAAATGCTCAGCAACAATTCTATGACAAACACTGGGGCTATGCAGATATCCTTGTGCAAACATGTAAAAGTATATTGTCTTCCCTTCCAAATGAAAGCAAATTGATCCCATTGTTTTGAATCTATTGGGATAGTAAAGAAAGCAATGGTTAGATCAATAAGTGCATACAAGTCCCATCATATTTCTGGATTTTTTCTATTAAAGTAATTGTATCTGGAATAGCAGCATACAAGGGAGGAGTAAATTTACTCAGTTGTCTATAATCCACTGTCACACTCCATGTCCCATCTGATTTTCATACTAGCCAGGCAGGATTATTCCATCGAGCGGTTGTAGGGACTAATACTGCCTCAACACATTCCTTTATAGTATTGGTAATCTCATTATGTCCACCTGGCACATGATGCTGCTTTAAAGTAATCACTTCAGAAGGTTCAGGTAGCGTGATTGGGTCCATTTTTATTTTACTCACTAAAACTGTATTAATTCCTATCTTCCTTAATGCAAACTGGTATCTCCCCTCAGGTAAATTTTCATCATTTGAGTCACTTGGCTGACTGATATTTCAGCCCCTCCCTATCCTGTGGTGGTGATAGGAGTTCCATGTTTAAACTTTTCAGGGTTTCCATATATAAAGGAAGCCTCCTCCCCAGTATCTATTAATGTCCTAGTTACAATATTTGATTCGCTTTTCCAATATATGGTCAAATTGATATGGGGTATGTATTCTTATCTGTGTATTTCTTTAATCTGAACTGGGGCTCAGCCAACTTCCTATTCTCCCTGAAGGTGTGACCAACTTAGAAACAAGCTTTCAGCAGGATCCATAGTGGCATTTCTTAGTTCTATATTTCTTCTAGTGTCAAGTCCCTTTTCTTGGTACATTCTGTAAAGTTCATTGGTTGGAATACCATCTATGCTTTCAAAACCTACCCCTGATCTCCATAGAGCAGTAGACAATTCTCTCCTTGTTAATTTATCCTGATTTTGAATCCACTGGCTATTTACTCTTCTCTCTCTAGCAATTTCGTGTTTTCCCCAGTCTCCTAAGTCACCTAACTGCGAAAACTTGTCCAGAACCTCTGAAAGAGAGTGCCCTATTTCCCCAATTATTAGAGTCAAAATCAAGTGTTTGTAAGTAGGAGGAGTTGTATTTACTATTATAGTCCTATGGAAAACTGCAAATGGAGTATCATAGCATGAATCTGCATTTCCAATCATTATGGCAGTCGCAGTCTTTATTACCTCCTCCTTTAACATTTTATATAGTCTCTAAGAGAATACCAGGGTCTGTTTCCACTAGACCACATAGAGGCAGTAGGATACTGCCTACTGCAGCCTTCTGCAGTCAAAGATAACAGATTAGTTGTATTGAGTATTGTAATCTCTAAAAGTTTTATGTGCAAAAGGATTCTGAAGAATACATATAAATTTCAGACAGTCCACAGGATCTATAGCTATTCCTTCAGCTCCTTCATCACTGATTCTCACTATCCAAAATATTAATGCTTCTCCCATCCTTTGGGTGAATTTACTCAAAAATTCTGTGACCTCCTGCTGAGTAAAGTCCTCAGTTATTTCCCTGAACACTGTGTTACCTCCTTGGTTCTTCTGTTTCTGCCTCACTATTGAGCATGCTTCTGACTGAGAAATTTCTCCCTCTAAAATTTTCTCACTTCCATTGTCACTGGGACAACTAGCCTGCATCTGTTACAAAGGTCAGATGAACATTTCTTTTGTCAGCCTTCAGCTTCTTCTCACCTAAATGAACAGCCTTTTCTTCCACCTGAGATCCTGCTAGACTGCCCCTGTAAAGTAAAGCCCAAAGGATGAGAATTCCCATGCAAACTAACTAACACTTTTTCCATCTGAATTTTTCCCCTGAGTAGCTCATCTATGTTTCTACACAAAATATGTTAGGCCTTTAGTAAAATCCAGCCTCTCCTACTTACCCCTGCCAACTCCTTCCCTTGCAAATACCTTTCCAAATCTCCAGGTTCCGCCTCCTGTAATCTTGCTTCCCAGTTTTTACAGGGTCCAGTGCTTTTAGTCTATTCCCTTGCTAGTGAGGAATATGGCAAATCCTCCCATCCTAGGGTATTAATGTCTTCCTCAAAGACCTTTCTGCCTCCAAATAGAGATTTTATACCTTGTGATCCTTTTTGTGACACCAAATGTCTCACCAAGGCAATATTCACAACATGACTGGTGACTATGAATATGCCAGTATAGTTTTCAATTGCCAAGTATAAAAGACTCTCCATATAGAAGGCAGAAGAAAAACATTTATTTAAACACCAGAAAGCCAAATCTGTCATGGTGACAAAGAAGTTAATAAACATGATCACAGCAGGGGGGAAAGTCATTCCCAAACCTCCTCCCCTCAGTCAGGGCCTTCTCACTATCACCTGTCATGAGCCGTAGCCTGCCTGTGTCAGTTGGCCTGTGTTCTTTTTCCCTCTGACTTTACCCTACGCACTCACTTCCTCCCAGTTCCTCTCCACTCTTCCTGTTCTGCCATTTCAGCAAGCTCCTCCTACCACATGTGAGCTAGTGTTCCAGGTGATTTAAGCAGATCCTATGGGCCTCTTAATGAATGAGAATGATCTTTCCATTTAAATTACTGTTACATGGTCCCACCCAAGTTGAATCTAAACATATTATTATCTGGAACTCCCCTAAGCACAGTTCTCAGTTCTCCTTTTAAATATTCAGGATTAAAAGGCTCAGAATGAATAGTAATTTTATTCATGAATTAAAGGACATAAAAAGAATCTAAACCCAAGGAGAATCAAGAAGAGCTGTACAGTTTTCATGACTTTTCATGACTTTCTTTTGCAGAGCCTTAGTAGGGAAGAAGGCTGGCATTTTCCTTCCTCTGTTGGAACCTCCCCAGCCCCTTCTTCTGTGCTCATATAGAGCTCAGGGCCATCCCTCAACTCAGAGGGCAGGTTATCAAGCATACAGCTATTCCATGATTAGTGCACTATATGGATTGACACTTTACCCACTGTACCTTATAATGCCACAGACTCTCTGTCTTTACTATTAATAGTCAGGCAGAGGACACAATGATCAAGTGAAGATATTTAATGGCATATAATAGTAGAAAAAGCAGTAGCAAAATGTTTTCTCCATAAAACTGAGGGCCATTCTCACATAAATGCACCTTGTATCAACAGAAAGAATAAAAACAAATAAAGAACACAAGTAGAAGATGGAGCCAATGTGGTAGAATAGAGGCAGCAGCCTTTTTCAGCATTCCCCTCCAAACAACTACACGCAATAAAAGAAGGGGGGAGAGGAAGAAAGACAGAAATTATCTCACAAAAGGAGGTGCACAAGGAAGAGCTTTTATAGTTGAGGAAAAATGGGAGAGTGGCAGGCAACATTTGGACCCAACTCTCATGGAAATTAGTTCAAACTGGGAGGAATAAACACACATATGCATGTATGTATGCATATACGTATGTATGTGTCAACTGGACCAGAACCATCCTCTAACCTTGGAATGGCCAGAACCTAACAGAGTGGTCCAGAGGCAGGTGTGTTAGGGATTAAACAGAGGTTTAATTAATTTCAGAGTAGGAAACTACTTGCAAACAGAAGCCCCCCCACCCCAATGTTCCCTGAAAGAGGGTGTAACATTCTGGGTCAAAGGCAAGTGAGCTACATAATCATTCTTAGTAATTCCCATAGGAAGCTCATGCATGAACAATGCAGGTGAATGACAAATAGATGTAGATAGCATTTTCCACAATGGGTCTTGAAATTGTCTTAGATTATTGTATTGTTGAGAAGAGCTAAGTAAGCTATTCACAACTGATCACCGCATAATGTTGTTATTACTTTGTACAATTTTTTCCCGGTTCTACTCACTGCACTCAGTATCAGTTCATTTGTAGGTCTTTCCAGGTTTTTCTGAAATCCTCCTGCTCATCATTATTTATAGCACAATAGTATTCCATTACTTTCATATGTCACAACTTGTTTATCCATTCCCCAATTAATTGGCATCCCCTTGATTTCCAATTCTTGGCCACCACAAAAAGAGCTGCTATAAACATTTTTTGTACATGTGGGTCTTTTTTCCCATTTTTATGATCTCTTTGGGATACAAACCTAGAAGTGATATAGCTGGATCAAAGGGTATACACAGTTTTATAGCCTTTGGGGCATAGTTCCAAATTGCTTTCCAGAATGGTTGGCTCAGTTTATAACTCCACCAAAAATGCATTAATGTTTCAATTTTCTCACATCTTCTCCAAATACACAGTTATCTTACCTATGAATGGGAATAGAATGAACTCACCTATAAAATGGAAGCAGATAGCAGAATGGATTAGAAACCAGAATTTGACTGTATGTTGTTTATAAGAGACACACTTAAAAAAAAAAAAAACCATATACACACTGACTTAAAAGAAGGTGCTCTTGTATCTTGTGGGTACAGTTCTTAAGTTGATGGTCTTAAGACTTAAGAGTCATTGAGCCATAAGGGGTGGAGTACAGAACCAGAGTTAAAATAAAGGACTGGAGCACAATCTATTATAATTCAACTAAAGTTCAGAGGATATTGGTAGCAATCATGATTTTGAACAAATCAAAAACAAAAATTGACAACTAAAAAGATAATCAGGGAAACAACATTTTTTAAAATGCACCATCAATAATAAGGCTATACAAAAATATTTACAGTGTTTTGTTTTTTTTTTTAACAAAGGCCTCATTTCACAAATATATAGGGAAATGAGTTAATTTAGAAATAAAGAGCCATTCCCTAATTGATAAGTGGTCAAGGGATATAAACAAGAAGTTTTCAGAAGAAATCAAAGCTATCTATAGACATTTGAAAAAATGCCCTAAATCATTATCGATTAGACAAATGAAAATTAAAACAACTCTGAGGTACCACCTAACACCCATCAGAAATTACAAATGCTTCAGGCATGTGAAAAAATAGCTATACTAATGAACTCTTGGTGGAAATGTGAACTGTTCCAACAATTCTGGAGAATGATTTGGAACTACAGTTTCAGAGGGTTAATAAAAATGTATATGCCCTTTGACCCAGCAATAACATTATTAGGTCATTATCTCAGAGAGATAAAAGAAAAAACAAAAAGGACCTATGATGATCAACTGTGAAAGATTTAGTTACTTTGATCAATAAAATGATTCATAACAAATTGGAGTGACCCATAATGAAAGTTACTATCTATGTACAGAGAGAGCTGATAAATTCTGATTGTTAAAAATAAAATAACACAAATGAAGAAACACACATTTAGGAAATATATTGTCAGGGCATGGAGTTTTGGCCAAGGCACATTCATACTCATTGAAAATTCTTCTCATCCTTTTGATACCACAGTGATGATTATATCTTTGGACCATTCCTACTGACACTCATCTCATAATCTTTCCTAGACATGCCAATTCCACTGACTTCTGCTGGAGTCCCTGGAACTCAGTTAGGGTGTTGTTATGTTCATTTATTTGGACTCCTAAGAAATAAAACAAATTTATCACACTAAAGATGATACAGTAAATTAGGGAGGGGGAGAGGTTAAAGCAGTGTAGAAAGTTTAGACAGAATATGTGCTTTGGGTCTCTCAGTTCCAAAGCAAGTGATTCTCATCCCTAGGCACTAAGATCTTAGGAATGAAGAATGAAATCCACCTGGTTGTATCTTGCCCTTAGGCTTCACCATTTTTTTTTGGCTATGACTTCCTGATAAAGGACTTAGCCCCTGAGGTCAGAGACCTTACCCTAACTTATGGTAACTCCCTCATACTTCCCAAATTTATATTTTATCATCAGAGAATATAAACTAGTTCTGGTATCCAATGTTATCCATTGTGTTTATTTGTTTTTAAAGTTTGCCTCTTCTATTTCCTCAGGTAAATGAGTTGGTGGAGAACTTGTAGTACAAAGCCAGGGTAAGCCCTATGTCATTGTCAGTGACATTGTCTTTGCCATCTGTTTAGTGGCACATAAATACCTTGTAAGTTTATGCACTTTTTGCCTAGTAGCTCTCCTCAGTTGCTGTTTTCTGTTAATGCTCTTCCCCTCGGATGAATCCCTTATCTGCACATGTGCAATGGCTCCTCTTACTGCTCTCCCTTAACTCTACTTTGCTGTACCCTACAATTTTCTCCCCTCTAGCAGCTGGTTCTTGTTACTTGCTCTTGAGGGGACCAGCTCTAGTGTAGCTGGAGTGTGAAAAGATTGTTCTTGTGTTTCAGGTGACAGTCTTAGAGCTCTTAATATCTCTGGACCAAAGTACCTCTGGACTTATGAAAAATATTATTAAAAAATGTTAGTTCTATAAACCTACTCTCTCTATAAACAGTCTGTTCAACTAGTTTCGTAAACACTTTTATTAGGCATTATGGGGGATACATGAAAAACATGAAACACAATTCAGGACCTTCTAGAACTTATGGTCTAGCTGGGAAGATGAGATGCATATATAAAAGTGGTATCAAGAATGAAAAAACACTATCAAAAGTGCAAAATCCCATCCAACAGTAAGGAAGCATGACGCAAAAGGACATAGTGACTGCCGTGTCCCACAAAAGTGTCACAGTGTGGTTTATTCTCTAGGGTGGCTCCTTAACAAAATATATGTCCCTCAACTTCCTCTACATTCTCCATAGGGTCCAGTCCAATGGTCTGCAGACACCAGGAACTTCCCTGAATTGACAGTGGCAGCTGAGAATTGACCGTGCCCTGGTGTTTTTCATTTATCCATTCAAACATTTATTAAGCCTCAGCTTTCTCACTCATTGAGGGCAGCAGAGAATTGGAAGTAGAATCCTATCTCTAAAATCCCTCAGGGCTCTTTTCTGTGCCTATCACGGTGCTAAGCAACATAGCCTAAACAGAAAAAGCTTAGAGGAACAGATGTCAGGCAAGGAAGGTGAAGTTCAGCAAGAGCTTATTTTGTGAGACTCCAGAAGTCTGAAGTCTTATTTCCTGAGGGTCTGGTATTATGTAGAGATAATCCAGAGACTCTTTGCCGGGCCATGAATTGATCTTTTGCAGTTAGCCCAAATCCCTCTCCTATGACTTGTTCTTCTAATTATCCTGTTTTCTTTCTCTAAACAACCAGGCAACTTATTTCTTTCATTCTTTTTCTGCTAGAGGAACTTGTGTATTCATAGATGCTCATCACTGTTGTCACTCTCATGATCACAGACCTGACAAAGCCTCTAGCCTTTACGTGTGGCCAACCACATGAAGATTTGGACTTTTATGTGACATGTACTTCCTCACTTATTATGAAAGAAATTCTGATGCGACATAGAGAGAAGACTTTTCTGTAATTAAAAACCTGCAGTTCTCAGCAACTAAAAAGAAAAATCAACGTCCTGGTCTTGAATATGCCATTGAGGAGCTAAACTGACCCAAGAGGCAGGAAAAGCGGAGCCCTTGTAGCAATTTACTTAACCTCTCAGTGCCTCTATATGATGAACAGGTTAGACAGACTTGCAGGCCTTTTTCCACATAAAGCTCTTTAAGTATGATAATTAATATGATAGAAGAAAAAGTGAATTGTGCTTATTAGAGAACTGGCCTCAGAATTAGGAAGCTACGAGTTCAAGTTTTGCCTCAGAAACAGACTGATCCTAGATAAATCATTGAATCTTACAGTGCCCTCAGACAACTTTTTTTAAAGTTAAAAAAAAATTTAATTTTAGTTCACAACATTTAGTTCTACAAGCTTTTGACTTTTAAATTTTCTTCCCCTCCCTCCTCTTTGCCCACTCCCCAATATGGCAAGCAAATTGATATAGGCTCTACACGTACATTCATATTAAATGTATTTTCACATTAGTCATATAAAGAAGAGTTGCAACCAATGGAATGAACCACGAGAAAGAAGCAATGAAACAAAAAAAAAGAGAGAGAGAGCAAATAGTATACCTTAATGTGCATTCAGACTCTGTAATTCTTTCTTTGGGTGTGGATAGCATTTTGCCTCATGAGGCTTTTGGAGTTCAGACAACTCTTTAAGACAAAAAAAATCACAGAAAAAGTGCCCATCTGCCTTGGCAGAGGGAATTTCTTCTTAGGAGAGTCTCTATACCTATGAAATCATAGTTGTTTTTTTTTTAAAGTAGAATAAAAAAAAAGTAGATCAAATATGATTCTTTAAGGTTACATTTGCAATTTAACAAGAACCTTCAATGCCTTAACTAGAAGGTAACTCTAAAAATGAAAAGGGCTACTTTTGGCACATAGTGGGGGAAAAACGGGGTGGGGAGAGAAAAGACAGGGAATAAAATAGAGATTAACTCTGAGTTAACTCTAAACCAGAACTTCTTAAACTGCGAGTCACGACCCCATATAGGGTGGAGAAATATTTGTTAACAGCATAAGATTTCTTAACAGCACAGGGACCAAAAATTAATTAAAAATCAAATAGGTAATGAATCCCAAGGTGTTTCTGTCAGGGTTTACCCCTATTGCATGGTCCAACTTCATTGTATCCTTGGTTCTGAAGACAAAGCAAGCACACTTTGTATTGGGCTTGCCCTCAGGCCACACAACACCAACCAACACTGCAGAAATGTTGAAATGCAGAGCAGAGTTGCAAGTGAAGAATGGCAAAAGTTTAAGAAGCCTTGACTTACAGTTTATAAGTAAATTTCCTGTGTTGAGAACATTCTGCCACGCTTTGTGCTAAGGAAGAAGCTTTTGCTCAGATGACTGTGTTTTCTTCATTTAGAAGGGAAATCTATGCAGATTCCTCCCTCTAACCATCTGTGTCCCTCAAGTTTTCATCCTAGATCTTCTTCTCTTACCCCTCTATACTATTTCACTCAGTGATCTCATCATCTCCCATCAATTTAATTACCATCTTTATGCTGATGATTCTCAAATATGCCTATCCTTCCCCAAACTCTCTGCTGACCTCCAGTATTGCATCTCCAACTGTCTTTCATACATCCTGAAATGGATATACAATAGATGTCTTAAAGTCAAAATATCCAAAAGATAGCTCATTTTCTTTCACCCTAAACCACACCTCAAATTACCTTCCTATTACTTTAGAGGCAATATCATCTTACCAGTTCTTCAGGTTCACAACCAATGAGTCATTCTGGATTTATTATTATCTCTTACCCCATATGTTGCTACGGCCTGTTAATTCTGCTTTGCAACATTTCCCAAATATTGCTCCTTCTTCCTTCTGACACAGATGTTACAGGGCATGATCACTGCAATAGCATGTTGGTGGGTCTTCCTGCCTCAAATATCTCCATTCTCCATTCATTCATTAAAGTGATTTTCCTAAAATGCAAGTCTGATCATGTCACCTCCCATTCCCATTTAATAAACTCCACTGACTTCCTATTGCCTCTAGGAGCAAATACAAAATGCTTTATTTAACATTCAAAGTCCTTCATAATCTAGCTTGCTACCACCTTTTCAGTCTTCTTACATTTTATTCCCCAATACTTACTCTTCAATCCAATGACACTGGCCTCCTAGATGTACCAGGAAAAAATACTCCATCTCTCAGCTTTGGACATTCTCTCTGGCTGTCCCATGTGCAAAGAATTCTCTCCCTCATCCACTCTGACTACTGACCTCCCTGACTTCCTCTGAGTACCAACAAATGTCCCAGACCTTCCCCAATCCCTCTTAGTTCCAGTGTCTTCCCCCTGTTAATTATTTTCTATTTATGTATATATAGCTTGTTTGTATAGATTTGCTTTGCTTGCACTCCCACCCCTATTAGATTGTAAGCTTCTTGAGAATAGGGACTGTTTTTTGCCTACTTTTGTATTCCCCAGCACTTGGCACAGTAGTAGGTGGTTTACAAATGTTTACTGAATTGAATTGATTGTCAGAATATAATTATTAAACGCAACATGCATTTTTAAGCATAAGCTATGTACAGCTTGAGGCGGTATCAAAAGGAGAGCTACTGGAATAAGATTAAAATGTAGTTGGGAAATGTTTAGCAAAATAAATAAAAATTCAATACAACATAGATAATGTTAATTTGTGTTTTTCTAAGTCAGCAGACTGTAGGAATTTGATTTGAGTCTGACACTGCTGATATAAAGGGTGCTGTGATTAGTCCTGGTGCTTGGTGCCAGGGATATAGAATTCAGAAATTAAATAGTCTCTGCCCTCAACGAGTTTCAGTTTTACTGGAGGGAAGCAGCACATACAGAGATAAATCAATACAAATCAACTTGAGGAAAGAGAGAGCGTTGGTGACTGGGGAGACAAGGGAAGACTTCACAATGTAGATAGATACTAAACAGTGTCTTAAAGGAAGAAGGATTGTGATAGAGATGGGAATGGAGAGAGGGCATTTAGGAATGAGGAACAGGGGGGAGTGACTCGGTTTTTATGAATGCACTGAGATAGGAGATGGAATGTCAAGTTCAAGCAAGATTAAACATGGTTTGATTGAAATATTGAATGCATAAAAAAGAATCATGTGAAATAAGGTTGGAAAGACAGACTGAACACAAATTGTGGACAGTCTCATATGGCTAAGGACTGTATTGGATTAGAAGCCCTGTATTCAGGGCCAATGAAAGTTTTGAACAGACAAGTGACAAGGCCATACTTGGGCTTTTGAAAGTTTATTTTTCATAGTTGTATGAAAGCTGGATAGACATAGTGAGTGCCTGAGCTAGGGGTGAGTTGGGTAAATGTTTACTAACTGTCTGGGAGAAAAATGGAGGCAGCCTATGCTTTGTTTTATTAACACTTTCTTGTCTAGACAACCAACCAAATAATAATTCAAGCCTTCCTTTGTAATGTTTGTTGATATCCAAGGTGTAAACACTCTGAACATTTAACAGTCCAAGCCATTCAATCTGGCTCAAGCACAGCCTTAGTCAGTTGAGTAAAATGAAGGGAATGAATACCAAAGATGTCATAGAGATAGCAATTAAGAGAGCATTGACAGCTTTGGAGAGAACAATCTAAGGTCATTGATGGAGTCAAATCAAATCAAGAGGCATTTGCTAAGTGCTTACTATGTACCAGCCACTGTGTTAAGCAATCGGGACCCTAATAAAAGCCAAAAGAAAGATAGTCCCTGCTCTCAAGGAACTTAAATTCTAAAGGGTAAAACATAAAAGATGGTGGAAAAGTAAGCTACAAAGAAAGGTAGCTGTGTGAGAGAATTGTGAAGTTTTAAGAATGAAGGATGACTAAGCTGAGCCCTTCAGCACAATGGAGGTTCTGAGAAGAACTCACTAAATGGGAGAGGGAGTCCCACAACAGTGGAGGGAGAGGGTCATAGTGACAAGCATAAGAAATCAATGGATCGTAAATAATAGCACACAATGCATGTAGACAACACTTTCTGGGAACCTGGCCATGAAAAGGAGAAAAGATAGAAGGCAGTAGCTTGACAAAAGGTTTCAATAAAGGCCTTTCTACTCAAGAGGATAAGGTATGTTTGAGCATGTTGGCAGCCATTTGAGAAAGAGTTCCCGGACAGAGAGAATTTGAAAAATAAAAAGTATATCATTGAAGGGGCAAACTCCTGGAGAAGTTATAAAGGGTTAGTATGGAGGGAATAAGAAGAAAGACTTATCTTGACAAGGATAGGAAACATTTCTTCCTCCATGACTTGTTGAAAGAGGTAAGAATGGATGAAGATGTAGAACGGTTTTGAAGTGGGCAATTAGGAAGATGAAGTAGCTTATAGTGGCCAAAAATCAAAGGAAAAGAAGAATATCCAGAAAGAGGAGGTTACCAACAGTTTCCAATGCTTCAAAAAAGACATGGAAAATGAGGTCACTGGATTTGACAGTTAAGAGATTGTTGGTGAGGTTTGACAAGATAGTCACAATAGGATGGCAGAAACAAGACCCAGTCTGCAAAAGAATGAGTGAGAGTGGGCCCCATCTTGGTTGGGTAATTTAACGTTGGTTAAATGCAAGTCTGGGCTAAGTGGATATAGGGTCTAGTTCTTTGTTGCAGAATTCTGTGATTTTTTATGTCATGTTCTATATGTTGGTGGTAGCACAAAGGATGGACCAATAATTTTACCCTTAGCTAGACTCCAGCCAATCCATTTTGGGGCAGCAATGCAGGGTAGCAGGAAGACATAATAGACATGCAACTTACTAAGCTCAAGCCAGTGGAAAGAAAAATTAGATTAAAAAAGTATACTCAAAAGTCCTTTCTAGTCCAAAATTCTGTAAAGTTTTAATGTCCATTTATAGTATAAGATCAGATACATTTTTGAAGACAAAACAATAAGTTCCCATCCCCCCAAAATAAAGTGATATGATTTAAGTTTTATTAGCATGGATAATACTGATACAATCATTCTTATTTATGTAAAGATTAATGGGATTATTTAAATGTATTTATTTGATATAAATCAATTTAATATTTAAAAATATGAGAGTAGTGTGGCAGAATGGCTACAGCACTAAATTTGCTGCTAGAAAGACCTGAGTTCAAATCCTGCATCTATTAGGTAGGTTGCTTAGCACTCAAAATCGTGGCAACTCTCAGATGATATATTACAGATGAATTGCTGATCTGCTTAGTGAAGGCATTTTCCACACACTGATACAATTGTGGATTCAGACAAAGAAACATTAACTTAACTGTTGCAGCTCTAAGTGGGAAAGACTTATCAAGAAGAACCCTACATCATATCAACCTTGGTATTCTCCTCATAAATAAACCAGAAGACAAAAGAAAGATACAGCTTTCCTCACTCTTTGCAGTTGATATGATGGTATACTTAGAGTCCTAGAGGATCAAGTAAAAATTACTTGAAATGATTAAAAACTTTAACAAAGTTGCAGTATATAAAATAAACCCACGTAAATCGTTGGTATTTCCATGTGTTGGTAACAAAGCCCAAAAGCAAGAGATAGAAAGAGAAATTCCATCTAAAGTTACAGTAGACATCATAAAATATTTCAAATCTACTTGCCAAATCGAACTCATAAACTATATGAACACAATTACAAAACACTTTTTATGCAAATAAAGTCAGATCTAAGTAGCTGGAAAAAAACATAAGTTGCTAATGGGTAGGCCAAACTAGTATAATAAAAATGACAGTTCTACCTACATTAATTTACTTATTCAGTGCCATACCAATTAATCTATGAAAAATTATTTTATAGAGCTAGAAAAACAATAATAAAATTCATCTGAAAGAACAAAAGATCCAGAATATCAAGAAAATTAATGAAAAGAAATCCAAAGAAAGGTACTCTAGCTATATTAGATCTTAAACTGTACTATGAAGCAGGAATCAGAATAGGTTACGTATTCAAGACTCATGAGTCAATGACTATAGTAATCTACTGTTTGATAAACTCAAATGATTGGAACTCACTGTTTGACAAAAACTGCTGGGAAAACTGGAAAGTAACATGGCAGAAAATAGACATAGATGAACATTTTGCACCTATACAAAGATAAAGTCAAAATGGGTACATGATTTAGATATGAAGCCTCATACTATAAGGAAACCTGGAGAGCAAGGAAGAGTTTATCTGTCAGATTTATAGAGAACAGAAAAATTTATTACTGAACAATGGAGAACATTATGAAATGCAAAATGGATAAGTTTGATTACATTAAATTGAAAAATTTTTACACAAGCAAAGCTAATGCAATCAAGATTGAAGGGAGGCAGAAGGGTGGGAAACAATTTTTATACACCCTACCATATATATATGTACATATATTATGCACATATATGCATACATACATACATACTTGAATATGGGTCATTCACCAGTTGATAAATGGTCAAAGGATATGAACAGGAAACTTTCAGAGGAAGAAATTAAAGCTATCTACAGTCATATGAAAAATTATTCTAAATCAGTATTAATTAGAGATATGCAAATCAAGATGACTCTGAGGTGCCACATCAAATTTATCAGAATGGTTAACATGACAAAACAGGAAATTGATAAATGTTGGAGAAGATGTGGGGAAATTGTAACACTAATGTATTTTTGGCAGAGTTGTGAACTTTGATGTAACCATTCTGGAGAGCAATTTGGAACCATACTCAAAGGTCTATATAACTGTGCACACCATTTAACCCGACTACATCAATTCTAGGTCTGTATCTCAAAGAGATCATACAAATGGGAAAAAGACCCATATGTACAAAAATATTCATAGTAGCTCTTTCTGTGGTGACCAAGAATTGGAAAATGAGGGAATGTCCACAATTGGAGAATGGCTGAATAAGTATAAGAATATAATGGAATACTGTTGTGCTATAAGAAATGATGAGCAGAGAAACTTCAGAAAAGACTTACTCAAAATCTTATGAAAGTGAAGGTTGACAACTAAAAACAAGCAAACAAATAATTAAATGATAAATGAATAAAAAGATGAATGAATGAATAAATAAAAAGCAGCAGTCTTTTTAAAAATAATTTTATTTGTTTTTAGTTTTCTACAATCACTTTCATATATCTTAGATTTTTTCGCCTACCTCTATCTCTTTCCCCTCTCAATCCCCGCTCCTTCCCTCACATAGCATGTAATCTTATATAGATTCTACACATACATTCTTATTAAATACATTTTTACCTCAATCACATTGCATAGAAGAATTAAAATGAATGGGAGGAACCATAAAACAAAACAAAACATAACACAAGAGAAAATTATATGCTTCATTCTGTGATCCATTTCCATAGTTCTTTCTCAGGTTGTGGAAGGTATTTTCCCTCAAGAGTCCAATGGAAATTTTTTAGGTCCTTGCATTGCTGTGAAGGACTAGGTCTACCAGAAAAATTACTCACACACTGTGGTTGTTGCTATGTACAGAGTTCTCCTAGTTCTGCTCCTTTCACTCAGCATCAGTTCATATAAATCTTTCCAGGCCTCTCTGAAATCTTCCTGTTCATCATTTCTTACAGCACAATAGTATTATATTACATTCACATACCACAATTTGTTCAGCCATTCCCCTACTGATTTCCAGTTCCTGGTCACCACAAAGAGAGCTAGAAAGCAGCAATCTTGAACACAGTTCCTTGGCTTCCAAATCTAACTCACCTTATACTCTACCATTCTGGCACCCAAGGGAATTCATTGCTCAGAGACTTTTCCTGAAGAAACAAATAAAAGAATTGGCAAAGATGGCTTTATCACATATCCAAAGGTAAAAGGAGACATCATTTCATAAAACATGTAGTCCCTTTACTTTGCAGTATTGTTGACAAGCAATTCCAAAAAGACTACCATAAGGATATTTACAACTTATGTACCAATATCTGGTATTGACAATGAGGAGGCAGATGAATTCTGGGGAACTTGAAATGACTTTCTAAATTAAACCAATCTTTTCTTTAATATATTATATCAATGATTAACCAATTACTTCAATACAGGAAAAGAGAAAAACATATGTTGGAAGATCTTTCAAGAGAAAGAACTGAAAAAAGCTAAAAATTGAAATATGGAGAAATAATTCTGATATGGAGAGGCAAAGAGTATCAAAACCTAAAGTTACAACCTATTTCTTTGGTTTCCTGTTCATTTTCTTTTTCATCAACCAGCCACTCAATAAATAATTATTAAGCAGCGTAGGTGCCAATCACTATGCTAAGCATTAAGAATATGAAGACAGCTTTTGAAGAGCTCACCCTCACTAGGGAGATGACATGCAGACAACTGTACAAACTCATTATGTACAGGGTAAGTGGGAAATAATCAACAAAGAAAAGGCAGCAAAAGTAAAAGAAATCAGAAAAGACTTCTAGAAAAAAAAGGACTTATTGTGTACCTCCCCTGTTTCCCTCAGGGGAATGAAATGTGGGGCTATGAAAATGAATGTAATTCTACCAGGTCTTGTTCTCAAAGAGTTTAAAGATCAAGTAGAAAAACAAGACTAATGTATACAGTGAAATGACAGAATATTTATAGACTACATGCTTGATATACATAATCAATCAAGCAGAAAACATCTTGAAAAGAATGATTAGTCAGTGCGCACTTGGGTGATAGTGATGGAAGGTTTTATGAAGATGGTTAAGCTCAAATTTAGCTTTGAAGGATAGGGATGACATAGGTAAGTGGGCAACAGAAGGGATGACATTCTAGGTGTGTTTTTGTTGGGAATAGGATAAAGATGGCAGAAGGCACAGAGGTAGGAAATATTTGAGATATAGGCTGTTTTTTGTGGGGGAGAGGTCAATTAGCATAATGTTGGTTTCACCATATCATTCATCTGCTCAGTAATCTCCAGTGGTTTCCTTTTACTTCTTGGGTCATGTATAACATCTTCTGTTTGGCCTTTAAAGTTCTTTTACATCATAGCTCCAAACAGTCTTTCCAGGCTTAGACATATTGGTGTCCTCCACACTCAACATTCCAGCCAAACTATCCTTTTCACTGTTTCTCACACATAATACTCCACCTCTGTCCTCAGGGCCTGGTGAAATCTGTCTTTGGTGCCTAGAATGTTCTCCCTCTGCATGTATGCCTCTTAGAATCCAGAGCTTCCTCCAATGCTTAATTTAAGCATTGTCACATACATAGGGACTTTCCTGATCCCTTCAACTGCTAGTGCCTCCCTCCCCGAAATTACCCTACTTTTATATTTTATATATTTTACACTCATCATGCTACTTCCAAGTTGTTTCCCCTGATGCAATCTAAGTTTCTTGTGGGCATAGACTGTTTAATGTTTGTCTTTATGTTTCTAGTGTCTAGCAAGTCTCTGCCACATAGCAGAAGTTTAATAAATGCTTGATAGTGATTCTTTGATACCAAACAGAGACCAGGGAGCCTCTACCTTTCAGCCTCTAACACCACAATTTTTTAATCAGTCCTAGTCAAGTCAAATTCCTGCTAACATTCAAGTTTAACCGTACTCCTATTTTCTAGTCAGTCCTGCATTAGCTGCTGAGGAGGGAAAAAGAAATAGAAGAAAGAGGCTGTGGGTAGATTTTAAAAAGAGGAAAAGCAAGACAGCATATCTCATCATAAAGGAAAATCACATCTTTTCTAATCAAGCAAAACGTGTTGAAAAATTTGACGTTAGATGTAATCCTTTCTACATTCTTTCTCTCACATTCTCATTTTGTTAATACCCCTCCCAACCCAAATATGAATAACCAGTCATGTTCAGCTGATGCTTATGACTGCTCTAGCAGAAATCACAAAGAAACCCTATAATCTCCTGCCTGACACTGCAGTCATCAAACTACTTGGCTC
Organism: Bettongia penicillata ogilbyi; assembly: GCA_023548195.1. Taxonomy (NCBI): domain Eukaryota; kingdom Metazoa; phylum Chordata; class Mammalia; order Diprotodontia; family Potoroidae; genus Bettongia; species Bettongia penicillata. The sequence goes on along the minus strand of JAJHZJ010000503.1, from coordinate 53,161 downwards.
CCTGCCTCTGTTGTCTGCTAGCCTTCACAGCTGGGACCGCTTACCTCTTATCTAAAGGTTCTACTCCTGCCTCCTCCCCCACTATAAGTCTGATGTAACACTTCGTTTTGCATACATCTATTGAACTTACAGTGTATTCTTGTCTACCCCAGTTGTCTGTGTTTTTATCTTATTTCTCTACTACAGTAAGTTTACCATGAGAGAGACTGTGTGCATCACATCTAAACTTCATTTCTTATTTAGCTCCTAACATAGTCTTCTAACATATAGGTGAACAACAGATGTAGAATTATGAGTGGATAGATGGAATGAATCCTATCCAAGGACAGGATGAATAATAGGAGCTTTAGAACAGTGACTCTTTTGTTTAGCAAATCAGACTTCCTGGTCTATCTGGTTTGTCTCTTGAACTTTGTACCTAGAGTCCAATAATTGGACTCTTGTCTTATGTCCTGTGAACAAATTCCCAGCCCCCTATGAATCGAATATTCTAGATGCTATTGATGATCAGGACCCAAAAGCCGGATAAATGAAAGACCACAGGAGGGAAGTCTTAATAGCAACCATTACAAGAAAGTCCAGAAAAGACATTGGCAAATAATATCAAAAGGTGATAGCTGAATCATTATCAAGGAGAGAGAATATATTTAGCAGCATACCACAGAGGTACAGAAAAGCAAGTAGTAACATGAGGAGGATATAGAGCAGATTGGCAGAGGTGAAGAGGAAGGAGAAAAGTCCAACCACTGGGATGGATTCAGGGTCAGGACTGCAGTCCTGAATGTCTTTCATGACAACTGTAAACATCTTTGGTGTATATATAGCTCTTTATTTACTTGTTTACATACTGCTTGATGTTAATAACCACAGGGTTCTCAGACAAAATTATCTATGTTGGTGCATTTTTCAAGAAATCTTGTATGATTCTTACATATGATTAGGAGACACCTTATCAGGAGAGAGAAGCTAATGAGTTATATTGCCCTACTGAATTATTTTTATTTTTAAATAATCAGATCCATGATTCTGTTGTTTTAAGGAACTCCCAAGGAGGAAACTCCATCTACTCAGTTCTCCCTTCTATTATCCATAGTTCTTCTATCCCCCTTCCCTTCCATTTTCCTGTAGGGCAAAATAGATTTCTATACTCCATTGCCTGTACAGCATAATTTCCAGTTGCATGCTAAAACAAATTTCAACATTCATTCTTAAAGCTTTGAGTTCCATATTCTCTCCCTCCCTCATTCAGAAAATAAGCAATTCAATACAGGTCATAAATGTGTAACAATGGAAAGCACTTATATAATAGTTATATTGTAGAGAAGACTAAGGACATTTCCCTCTGTCCTATCCTGCCCTTCATTCTTTCAGTTCTCTCCCTTGACCTGTCCTCCCACAATAGTGTTTGCTTCTGATTTTTCCTTTCCCCAATTTGCTGTTCCTTCTATTATCTTCCCTCTCCTATCTCCTTCAGCCTTGCCTTCCTGCAAGGTAAAATAGATTTCCATATTCAATTGAGTGTGTATTATTCCCTCCTTAAGCCAAATCCTATGACAGTTAGGCTCAATTATTTCCTTTCATTTCTACCCTCTTCCCCTCCATTGTAAAAGCTCTTCCTTCCCTCTTGTATGTGAGAACATTTGCTACATTCCACCTCTCCCTTTTTCTTACTCCTAGTACATTCCATTCAACAGTGAATTTTAGTTATTTAGGTATTCTCTCTTCATATTCAGCTCACCCTGTGCCCTCAATCTCTTTCTCTCTCTGTCCCTCTCTTTCTCTCTCTATATATATACACACATACACATATGTGCATATACATGCCTACCATATATATAATATACACATATATACATGCCCATCCACACCTACATATATATTCTCTCTAACTACCCTAATACTTAAAAAGGTCTCATGGTTACTAATAACATCTTTTCATGTAGGAATGTAAACAGTTCAACTTTAATGAACTCCTTAGATTTCTCTTTCCTGTTTACCTTTTCATGTTTCTCTTGATTCTTGTTTTTGAAAGTCAAATTTTCTATTCAGCTCTGGTATTTTCAACAAGAATGCTTGGAAGTCATCTATTTCATTGAAATTACATTTTTTTCCCCTGAAGTAGTATACTCAGTTTTTCTGGATAGGAGATTCTTGGTTTTAATCCTATTTCCTTTGACCTCTGGAGTATCATGTTCCAAATGCTTTTCTTTTCTTAGTGTAGTAGTAAATCCTGTGCTATCTTGATTGTATTTCCACAATACTTGAATTGTTTCCTTCCAGTTGCTTGTAATAGTTTCTTCTTGATCTGGGAACTCTGGAATTTAACTTCAATATTTCTAAAAGTTTTACTTTTGGAATCTCAGGATGTGATTGGTGAATTCTTTCTATTTCTGTTTCACCCTCTGGGACTAAAATATCAGGGCAGTTTTCCTTGATAATTTCTTGGAAGATGATGTCTAGGATCTTTTTTTGATCATGGTTTTCAGGTAGACCAATAAATTTTATATTATCTCTCCTGGATCCATTTTCCAGATCAGTTGTTTTTCCAATGACATTTCACATTGTCTTCTATTTTTTCATTCTTTGGTTTTGTTTTATAATTTCTTGGTTCCTCATAAAAGTCAGCTTCCATCTACTCCATTCTAATTTTTAAAGAACTATTTTCTTCAATGTGATTCTGAATCTCCTTTTCCATTTGGCCAATTCTGCTTTTTAAAACATTCTTCTCCTCATTGTCTTTTTGGATCTTATTTGCCGTTTAGTTAGTCTATTTTTAAAGGTGTTCTTTTCTTCAGCATTTCTTTGGGTCTCGTTTAGCAAGCTGTTGACTTGCTTTTCATGATTTTCTTGCATTGCTCTCATTTCTCTTTCCAATTTTTCCTCCACTTCTCTTACTTGATTTTCAAAATCTTTTTTGAACTTTTCCATGACCTAAGACCATTGCATATATTTTTTGGAGGTTTTGAATGTAGAAGCCTTGACTTTAATATCTTCCTATGATGGTATGCTTTGTTCTTCCTCATTCAAAAGAATGGAAGAAAACACCTTTTCACGAAGAAAATCATCTTCTATTGTCTTATTTTTCCCCCTTCTTTTTTGGCATTTTCCCAGGCAGTTGCTTGACTTTTGACTACTTTGTCAAGTGGACAAAGGCTAGGCTTCCCCTAGGCTTCAGAGAGTTTGTGCAGCTGTTCTCTAAGATATCTGTATGGACTTGTAAGTTCTCAGTTCCTCCAAGTGGCACAATCAAGGGAGAGGAGTTATCCCTCTCCTGGCCTGCACTTTGGTACATGAGCAACCACTAACACTCTTTTCTTCCCTGGAACTGTAAGTAGGGTTCCTTCTCGACAGCTACCACCAGCTTTACCACACCAGCACTATTCCTCACCCCTGGACAGCCACTTATGACTGAGACCCAGATAAATTGCTGGATTCCCAGAGGGTCTTTAGGCTGAGGGCTGCAAAAGTGGGGGTTGCTACCACAGTGTCTGTAGCTGCCATGGTGCTGGGGCTTTGGCCAGACCACATTCCCCTCTCACCCAGATGAAAGAGCTTTCTCACTGAACTTTAAATCTGTCTTTGGCATTTGCAGGTTGAGAAATCTGGGAACTACAGCAGCTACCCATAATTCTGTGCCTGCTCCAGTCCTGTCCATGCCATGTCGCCCAGGCTGGGCTATACTCTGCCCTGAGGCTGGTGTGGTAGATCTTTCCTGTGGGCCTTTCAAGCTGTCTTGGGCTTGAAAACTGTTTCACTCTGTCCGTTTGTGGCTTCTGCTGCTCTAGAATTTGTTTAGAGTCATTTTTTACAGGTATTTTATGGGCTATGAGTGGAGAACCTCTATAGGTCAGTCCTTCTACTTTGCCATCTTGGCTCAGTCCCCCTATGTGTGTCCTTTTCATAGCTACTATACTTTAGAAGCAGAACTTGAATCCAGGTCTTGTCAGTTTTGACTGTGTTGTCACACTTCAGGGCACCAAGTTAATTCACAGGCTCACAACAAGATATTTTACATTCTCAACCTAACTGCTTATGTTTTATGTTGTTTAGTAAACAGAACTATCAGGTATTTCTTTTTGACCTAGGGGCATTTTGAGAAAATTACTGAGAAACTAAAAACATCATAAACTGAGACAGGATTTTAGCTTCTGTAACACTAAAATGACCTTCCAAATGATTCTATAGTTAAATAAATGATTTTCATAGTTAAATTTTGCTAACACACAAGGTGATCATGTATTTTCTATCTTTTTCAATCAATTGTATATATCTCTAAAGATGTAATCTGCTTTACAATATTATTTGTGAATATTCAGTTGATCCTTTCTCATAAGTTCATCAAGGATCCTCTGAATATGTGTGTAGGTTATTCTCATAAAAATTTTATAGATATGAGAAAGTGGAGCAATATGGTAGTTATTAAAGTTTTATCAATTACTTTTTGGTTAGTAATAATATAATCTCTATCTTTTTTTATATCTTTATCTCTTTCAAATATCTTGAGAAATTTTCCCTCAAGGTCCTCAAAGTTGTGTCACCTTCAATATGGACCTTTTCTCCTATTACTTGTTCTACTCCAACTTTTTTTATCGTCTTGCTTTTCTTTATTGCTTTTTCTGCTTCCTCATGCCTCACATTAAAACTGTAATATTCCATTCCAAATGTGGTTCCTTCATATGAATGTTGTGAATAGTGGGTTAGAGTAAGTGATCCCTTTAAGAAGTACTGAAAGGGTTCTGAGTGGAAAAAGCTTAAGGACCCCTGAGCTAGACAAAGTTGTTGCAGTTTTAGTCTGTTAGCTTTCTTCCTTCCACTTTCGCCCTTAGAAGCTCTCAGGATAATCTAGCTTCACTTAGTTTTCCACTAAGTTTTCTATAATTTTATTTTCCTTTCCTTTGCTTCTTGAAATGCTTTTGCCAATTTTCCATTGTCCAGCTTGCTGAGATTTTACAAATTTTAATTCTAAGCTGGTGCTGTCCTTGGCTATCATATGTCTACCAGGCGAGGAGATTTTTTTTGAAAAGGTGGTTGCTATACTCTTTTGTTTTCTTCTTTGTGATGATTGAAGTATTAAGTAATGGTGATATTCTGTAAGACTGAGTTTCGACATCAGCAGATTATTTAGACTGATCAGGTTACAATTGCCTCAGTTGAATTTTATATCTTCTGGTTTTTTATTCTTCTAATTTGGTGTTGCTTTTGATACTAACTCTTGAAAGTCTGTAGGATGACTACTCAGAAAGTTTGGAAATAACTGCCATAATAAATAATAAGTTACTATTCTGTCTGAAAATGTAGAATAAAATTCTCTTTTTAAATAATTTTATTTGGTGTTCACCAGTGGACCAGAGTTTGAGAGTTATTAGGAAACTTGGTAGTCATCAAGTCCAATTCTCTTATTTTACAGGTGAAGATATTGAGCACCACAGAGTATAACTCAAGTTAATATAGGTGCTAAATGTCAGCTTAGACAGTTAGGTGTAGCAGTGGATAGAATGTTGAATATGTTGGAAAACCCAAGACCAAATTTTATCTTAGACACTTACTTAGCTCTTTGTTCGTGGGGCAGTCACTTAACCTCTCTGCCTTATTTTTTTCATATGGAAAGTAGGGGTGGTAATAACACCTACATCCCAGGGTTGTTGTGAGGATAAAATGACATGGTATTTGGGAAGCTTTTGTAAAACTTAAAACACTACCTCTTGGTATTAAATAGAAAATCCAGGGCTTAAACTTAAGTCCTCTCATATTTATGCCCATGTTCTTTTCCCACTGTTCCATAGTTCTTTTTTTATGACCTCACTTGCAGTGTAACCAAAGGCAAGTCTTTTACTCTTTTTCTAACTGTCTTCTTGAGGAAAGTTTTCATGAAGCATAGGTGCTAAGCTTGTGTTTATAAGTTTTATGCCTCTTTCATTTCTAACTCCTGCAAAATATGTTTCAACACATTTTGAATCATCCTTCCCATCCCTATCTTAACAGTGAAGTCACCAAGTAGTAGTCATTGGTTTAATTCAGGGATTGATTCTTATAATGTCTTTGTCTTCTTGTCCTTTGCAACATATGTTGGCATATAAACTACAATTATCTTCATGGTGACCTTTTAAAATGTATTAATTATGAACATAACAAGAGGAGATGACTGAGAGTCCAGGAAATGATGTTTTTGGTTGCCTTGGATTCATGATAAATAGAACTCCATCAACTCCTTTATCTCCCTCACTAGCAGGATTTCATGACCCATTCTTAGGTATGTTTTCCTTTCTCCTTATGGTTTCATATTCATACGTATAATTCAGTTGCTGCTGTGGTAGACACATTTCTTGGTCATTGGACAAGGATCACACATTTACAATTCTCTATGCCAATTGTTTACAAAGTATTATTCTTCCTCCACAGGGGCATTTTTCCCTTTCCTCTGAAAAGGTCCTTACAGAAGTGGAACATCAACTTAGAACTGAAAGGCATCTTAGAGACCATGTAATTCAACTTCCTCCTTTGAAATATGTGGAACAGAAACTGATGAGATTAAATGAATTGCTAATGGTCTCATCAGCAGCCAGTATTTGAGGTGAGACTTGAACCCAGGTTCTCTGACTTCAGAGCCATTGTTCTTTCCATTTAATCACTTTGAGATGATGCCAGAGAAAGCATTCATGTCCTTCTCCAAAGTTTTTCTCTGCATCAATTTCAGAGACATAATCTAGGGCTGGATGATCGTGGGCTTTATGTGTTTAATATCTTCTGCTCTTCTCTCACTGTTCACATGTAGCAGTTGCAGGGTTCCTGTGCAATCCAGATTGAATACTCTTGAATTCACTGCTAACCTCTGCCTTGTGTTCTATATAGGGAATGGCAAAAGATATGGGCAAAGTTGAGTTAAGGAAAATTCAGAGAGTTTTTTTATGGGCTTTCATTTGCTGCATTCAGAAACATGGAGATGAGAGAGAAGTAACATTTATAAATAACATTTAAAAGTGAAGCTTCACAGTTTTGCTATTTTAAATGAAGAGGTAACATTTATAAAAATAACATTAATAACTAAAAATAAATGAGAGGACAAAAAAGCCCTCAGGTCTGATACAGAAATGAACAAGGTATATGAGGGGAATGATAAAAGGAATCAGAAGATGATAAAACATGACCTTAGATAGAGTCGTAAGTGTAAAGCTGAAATAAAACAATAGAAAATGAAATGTCTTCCATGGAAAATCCCACCATGAGTGCAGGCAAAACCAACAATGTGCAAAATGAATAAATACTTATATCAAGTCAGCAGATCAGGCCCAGGCTCTCCCTTCCAAAAGTCAGAGTGCTAAAAGTTTTTAAATGATATAAAGAGAATAGGCAAGAATTTTTAGGAGAATTTAGTATAACCCTTCTTTTTACTTTATATAGTAACTGAATCCCAGGGAATGGTAGTGAAATTTCTCATTGTCACATAGTCATTTAGTAGAAAAAATGAGACTAGAACCTGATTTTTCTGTCTTCCAATTCAGGGTTCTTTCCACTGCCTACTGCCAAAATGATCCACAAATTGGAAGACAGAGCTCCAGGTGGGTGCAATTTTAAGAAACCCCTTTAAATAAAATCTAAATTTGCCAGATTCATCAAGTGCATTTTAGAGGGGATGGGTGGGCATTGTGCCAAAAGCTGGTCCGAGTAGGGAGGGATGAAGCTGATGGCCTGAGATTACAGAAAGAGAAGGGGGAGGGAAGAAGGGTTTAAAAAAAGCATCTATAGGAACTCAAAAATCACAGCAATCTAGGAGATCAAGTTAGATGATGCTTGAAAATTACAGTGATCAAGTATTGTACAAATATATATATTGTGCATATAACACTGGGCTTGGAGTCAGAAGACCAGAGTTTTACTAGCTGTGTGATCCTGGGAAGGTAATGAACTCTCTCAGCATCAATTTCTCATTTGTGAAATGGGGATAATAATAACAGCATTTACCTAATAGGGTATTGTCAAGGTTAAATGAGATAACATATAAATCACTTTTGCATATTGTAAAGCACTATATAAATGATACTTCTCTCTCATCTCCATATATATCTATATCTATGATCTTTGTGTATACACATACACACATATGTATATACACTATGTATAATATATTATGTAAACATACCTACATGTGTGTATAAATAGGGATGTACATATGTATATATATATATGTATACATACATCTATATGTATATATACAGACATATCCATATAAATCTCCTTGTCGGTATAGGAGGAAGCCCACCTCAACAGGCTCTGTATTTGAGGCATTCTCATTTGGCAGAAGGAACACTGTACTTGGAGTAAAGAGATCTGGGTTCAAATCCAGATTTCCAAACTTACTAGCTAAGTGACTCTGGAAAAATAATTTAAACTGTCTGCATCTTACTTTCCTAACTAACAGGCTTGACATAATATTTGACATGCCTACTTGTCAGGGTTGCTTTATAAACCATAAAGCATTCTAAAAATATGAGTTACTTCATTCACAGTGAGTCATCAATACAAGGCTAAATAATGGTCTGTATATTCTGTTCAAAATACAGCAGGGAAGCATATAATCCATTTTAGAAAGAGTTCTATCAAAATGGTTATTATTTTTTAAGATCTGTTACTTAGAGGCTCTCTTTCAAGTTATCTGGAAAATTTATTTAAGTGGAACCCTGCCTTCTCCTGCCATGCCTGATAAATTAGGTGTTATTGTAGTTCATTGTAATTTCTATAGGGATGATGACACAGATGAGTACAAAACATGGTTGTTCCTTTGGCAACAAGATTGACTTTGGGAAAAATAATTCCAAAGGGATTGAAGTTTGGCTTTAAATACCAGTTTTCCCTTTTTGAGCCTCCAGTGTTGTTTTTATTATAATTTTTCTCCTATCCAATGTCATTGAAGCTTCTACTAAGCATCTTTTACATGTAAGGCATGACAATCAAGCCAAAAGCACTAATTGAGCACCCAAGAATACAAAAACAAAGAAAAACAATCCCTTCCCTTGGGAGTCAAAGAGCCAGAAATGTGGAGGGAGAGCATTTCAGAAACAGGAGATAATCTCTGTGAAGTCATGGGACTTAGAAATGGAAGTCCAAGTTCGATGATTAGGACACTTTGGTTAGAACACAGAGATCATGAAGGGGATCATGTTAAATAAGCCTGAAAAGGCTTCCTAGAGCTAGATAGTGAAAGTCTTTAAATGCTCAACTTAGTAGATTTTATTTTATCCTAGAGATAACAGGGAGCCCCTGAAGTTTCTTGAGAAGGAGAGAGACATTTTTATGGCCTAAGTTAGGAAGATTATTTTGGCAGCCTGTGTGGACCACAGATTAGACAATAGAGAGCCTAGAAGTCAAGATTTAGTCAGAAAACTGGTATAATAGCTCATGAAATAAATAAGGAGGATCTTAACTGGAGAGGCAACAATGCCCATGGAGAAAAGAGTCCCTGTGCAATCAACTCCTGCTTATTTCAGAATAATTTGTACTTTCAGTTATTTATATCTTGGTACTGAATTAAATGTATGTTTTCCCTCTCCTTGGGTAATTTATAATTTGATCTTTATCTATAAATATGTAACAGAAGGTTAGTCTTCCATGAAGGATATTTAAAATTTTTTTCCAGTAGGTGGGGAGGAATTTTTTTTGAGGGGACACAGTCTCCATGTAAAAGCATTTTAATACCCCACCATTCTGACTACTCTTTCTCTATCTCCTTTGCTCTATCATCATTCCTGTTCACTTCTTAAGTGTAGCTATACCCTAAGGCTTCCTGGGCCTTCTCTTTCCTCTCTGCACTGCCTAATAGTAACCAGGTAACTTCTATGGGTTCAACTATCATTTATGCTAATGATCCTGAGTCTATATATCTAGCCCAAGACTCACTCTCCATTTCTAGTCCTGGATAACCAACTGTCTATTTGACAGTTCTGACTTCTTTAAGCATCTCAGACTCATGACCAAAACTGAACTTGATTATCTTTCTCCCTAAACCCACCCTCCTTCTACATTCTGTTACTACTGAGAGTGCCACATCAGTCCTGTACTTCACTCAGAGTAGCTGTTGGCACATTGGATAAAGTAGTGGACCTGGAGTAGGAAGACCTGAGCTTAAATCTAGCCTCAGACACTTACTAGCTATATGGTCCTGAGCAAGCCATTTAACCTGTTTATCTCAGTTTCCTCAGTAGTAAAATGGTGATAATAGTATAACCTGCTTCACAAGGTTATTGTAAGGATAAAATGAGATAATGTTTGTTAAAAAGCACTTAGCACACAGTGCCTGGCACAAAGTTGATGCCATATTAATGCTTATTCTCTTCCCCTTTAACACCCATATCTGCTCAGTTGCCAAGAGTTGTAAATTTTACCCGCAGAATATTTCTTACGGCAGTTTCCAACTCCCTGCTCACATAGCCACTTTCCTAGTACAACTTTTCTTCTCTTGGACTATGACACATTCTCCTGATTGGTCTCCCTTCCTCAGATCTCTTCCATCTCCAATGCATTTTGCACATGTCTGTTTAAGTTACTTTTCTACAGATAGTCTAACAATCTCCCTCTCATGTTCACAAAAGATCTAGAAACTCATTACCTTATTTTTCATGGGGAACAAACCCACATTATTTTAATTAGAGAAAGATCTCAAATGTAAATTTCCTTGGGAAAGAATGAAATATTAACTCCTGTCTTTGGCATGTAAATCTTTTCACAGTATGACTAGAGTCTACATCTCTGGTCACATTAAATGGTATTCTCCTTCACATGTGCTGTAGTCCAGAATAGACAAGCTGAACTACTTATAGCTGATCAAACATGACATTCCATCTCTTTCTTTGTGACTTTCTGCAAGTTGTCCCCTATACCCGGAATGCTGCTTCTCCTCAACTCTGCCTCATAGTATCTCTAGTTTTCTTTTTTTTTGCAGATGATTGGATCAGAGTATATACAATGCCTGAGGATGGGATTGCATTCTGGTATCTTTGCTAAAGAGTACTTTGACTCTTTGCTAAGAGGCATGTAACACCTGGATCGGTCCCTCATTCCCCATGGGAGCGATGCCAAATAGGTTGGTGACTCAGGCACATGGAGTCACCCACCTAATAGGCTAAAAGGAGAGGTCAATGTTACTGCCACTTTTTCTTTTCCTTTCTTTTGAATTTAAGGCTTGAGATTCTGACAGCCAGGATTTAAACTTCCTGAGAGGGGAGGTGAAAATGATTTCCCTTCTCTCCCCTTCCCCAGCAGTTGCTATCACAGGTAACCACATATGTTAGTAACTCAATTTTGAGTTCCAAATTTTCTCCCTCTCCCTTGTCCCTCTGCCATCCCCTGAGAAAATAATTGTAAACAATTATACATGTGAGAAGATGCAAAATGTATTTTCATATTAACTATATCACAAAAAGTAAATAAAGCAAGAAAATTATGCTTTAATTTGCACTCAGGTCATCAGTTCTCTCTCTGGAGGTAGAAAGCATTTTTTTCACCACTAGTTATATGGAATTGTTTTGGATCATTGTATTGATCAGAGGAACCAAGTTTTTAATAGTTGATCATCATTACAACATTACCCTTACTGTGAACAATGATAATCTTGGTTCTTCTCTCTATACTTTGCAGTAGTACACATAGGTCTTGCTATGGTTTTATTTTTTTCCCTGAAACCCCACCCCCACTCCAGTCATTTCTTATAGCACTTTCATCACAATCATATAACACAACTTGTTCAGTCATTCTCAAATTGATCAATTTTCAGTTCTTTGCACCACAAAAATAGCTGCTATGAGTGTTTTGGTATATGTGAATCCTTTCTTCTTTGATCTCTTTGTGATAGTGATCTAGTATTGATATTGGTGGGTCAAATGATATAGACTGTTTTATAGCCCTTTGGAAATAATTACAGATTGTTCTCCAAAATGATTAGATCAGTTCACTATTCTACTATCACTCCATTAGTGCAATTATTTCCCCATATTACTTGACCATTTTTCATCTGTGATAGGTGTGAGGTGGTAGCTTAGAGTTATTTTTAAAGTGCATTTCCCTTATCAATAGTGAATTAGATCATTTTTAAAAATGATTATAGACAACTTTGATTTCTTCTTCTGAAAGATGCCTGTTCATATCCTTTGATCATTTATCATTTGGGAAATAGTTCTTATTGTTTATAAATTTGACTAAATTCCCTATGTGTTTGAGAAATGAGATCTTTATCCAAGAAACTTGCTGTAAAATTTGTTAATATAACTTTATTATCTATAATACCTTTAACAAAATGCCATTTACCTGATTGTCTCTTTCAATTAGGTTTGTTTTTCCTTTTGATTTGTCTGAGATTATGATTGATACTCCTACTCTCTTCACTTCAGCTGAAGGAAGCATAACAGACTCTGCTCTAACCCTTTATTTCAATTCTGTGTCTGTCTTTCTGTCCCAAGTTTATCTCTTGTACACAACTTATTTTTGGATTCTGGTTTCTAATCCATTCTACTATTTGCTTCTATTCTATAGGTTTACTCATCCTGTTTATATTCACAGTTACGATGACTGTGTATTTCCCTCCATCTCATTTTATTCTTTCTCTCTATTTTTATCCTGTTCCTCCTCAAAAGTCTACCTTACTTCTGGCCACTGCCTCCTACAATCTACCCTTCCCCTTTTCATGACCCCATCAGTTCTCTTACCCCCTTTTCCTCCTATTTCTCTGTCAGGTAAGATAGTTTTCTATACTCAACTCATCATGTATGTATACACAAAAACACACATATATTCTTCCCTCTTTGAACCAACTCTGAGGAGAGTAAAGTTAAAGTATTGTCACTCCCATTTACCCCTCTACCATAAAAGTTTTTCCTTGAGTTCCTCCTTTGTGTGCGATAAGTTGCCCCATTCTATCTCTCCTTTCCACCTTCTCTCAGTACATCCCTCTTTCTCTCTCCTACATCCTTCTTTTTTTTTTTGGAGATCATCATAACATTATCAGCTCACACCCATGCCCTCTGTCTATGCAGACTCCTTCTAACTGTCCTAATAATGATAAAGTTCCTAGGAGATATAACCAGGAGAACATGAAATCTGTTCAACAATCTCATAAATCTCTGACAGTCTTTCCTCTTTCCTGGGAGAGTATTATAAGAGTACTGCATTACTTTTTAATGTTTAAATATTTGCTAATGTGAGCTTATAAACCTTGTTTTTAAAGCATTTCTTTAATGTTGGTATAAATAAATAGCTATTCTCCTTCTCACATCTGCCATATTGTACATTAACATTTTTTTAGAAGAGATCCTGCTAATTTTGGGGAGAAATATGGTCCATACCAAAGCCTTTTAAAAGAGATATTACTTGGAACTAAAGAATGCAGGGCATAATGAGCCTGAGAGTAAAGAAAAAGCCCAATCCCTTTGTGATGTTTTGTTAATTTTTCCCTCCTTTTTTTTTAAAATAATTTCTTTTTTCTTAATAGATTGCTCTCTGGGAAGATAGAATAAAAGGGATAGAGGTGGAAATGTATGTGATAGAAGAACAAAAATTAACAATAAAATCTAATAATTTTTCAGATTATGAAAATTTAGAAACGTAGTCAGTTTCCCCCAGGAATGATCTGGATTCCTCTGTGTTGATATTTGGAGGCTTTTTGAATGAAATGGCACACATTGGTCCGTGGGTGACATTTTGAAGCTCAACTCAAGTACCCTCTCCACCACCTGCTTCATGAGACTTGTACTACTACCTTCTCCTCCATGCTCTACCCACTAACATTGTATTTTATCTACATATTTTATATTCACTTACACATGTTCACTTTGTCCTTCCCTATTCCCACCTCCCTAATACCATACAAACTCTTCGTTCCTCAAGAGTCAGGATTTGTTTGTCTGTTGTTAATCCAGGGCTAGTGTATTGCCTGGTATCTAGTAAGTATCTGATAAATCCTTGTGGATTGAATGACTTCTATTTAAGGCCAGGCCCTGGGCAGTAATATAAGTAACTACTACTGTCTCCTTCTAGTATTACCACATGACCCCCATACTGTGCTTACAAAATTTCTCTCTTATCTCTAAAATAAAGATAGAATTCTTGACTCAGTTGTTTCTGTGATAGTTTTACTTTTGACATACTTTTCTCCCATGTCTCCCTGACAAAAATTCTGGTTCTGAAAAAGAACAATGAAATGAAAAGGTTTACATTTCCTTGTGAATGGAGAGAAATTGAGGGATAGGATTTCCCTCAAGTACTTCTTCACTAGTTATTCTGAGTAACTAAATCTATACTTAATTATATTAGTTGTATAAGTCTATACAACCATACTAACTTTAAAGGATAAATAAAAGTGCCTTCTTCTTTGAATACCTTCTACTCACTAGGCATCTTGCTACCTATCTTACATTACTCTTCTCTCTGAGATAGAAGGGTGGAAAAGCATGCTACAGATACAAGTCAAACCAGAAAGAAAAAAAAAAACCCAAAGCAGACATATATAAATGATTGCAACCTGGGAGACAAAAAGGGAGCTGATAGGAGGACAATGTTAATTTGTACCTGTAGTGCCAATGTGATATTCATTATGCCTACTGAAACCATGAATATCCCAGTGCAATTCTGAATTACAAAATACAATAGACTCTCCACATGGAAGACAGAACCAAAACATTTATTCAGACACCAGAAAGTCAAATCCATCATAGTAACAAAGACATTCACACACAATAACAATGCAGTGGGCAGCATCATCCCCAAGCCTTCCCTATGCTATGCTTCCTGCAAACCAGATCCCTTAAACAAATTACAAACAGGCTCTTTCACTCCCACTAGTCAGCTGCCTGCTTACCTGCATCCTTCCTATATCTAACTGTTCTCCTGACTATCTTCCTGTCAGTTCTACTCTAGTTTTGCCTCTTCCTGCCCCACCTTTTCCTGTTCTACCTATTCAGCAAACTCCTCCCACCACAGGTTCCATGTGACTTAAAGAGGTCACATGGGCCTCTTGATGAATAGGAAAGAACTTCTCATTTAAGTTACCATTATGTTTCAGAGTCAAAGCTATTACTCTGCTCTGGTCAGTCTAGTTTCCTCATTGCCCATTGGTACACAACAGGCTTAGTCCTTCTCGGTATTGTGTTCAGTTCTGGGAGCCAATTTAAGAAACAACTTTGATAATTTGGACATATAAAAATAATTTCTACCAAGACAGTGAAGGGCCTCTAGTTCATGTGGTTTCAGAATAGATTGAAGGAACTTGGGGATGTTTAGCCATGAGAAGAGAAGAGGTGGGAGAGGAGGACTTGATTGTTACCTTGAAGTATTTAAGAGCATGTCATATGGAAGAGGGACAAAGAATAAATTTACAAGCAATGAATGGAAGTGGCAAAGGGCAGATTTTGGACTGATAAGAGGAAAACCTTGCTTACAATTACCAAAGTATAATGGATGTTGACTGTATATTCCCCCCACTGGAAATCTTCAAGCAAAGATTGGATAAGATTTGTCACATAGGTCATAGAGGGAATTCTTCAGGTTTACATTGAACTAGATACCTATAGAGGTTTCTTTCAGCTCTGAGTTTCTACAGTACTGTTATCTTTCACAAGAAGCAAAAAACTTACCCTTTATTATATGTATATTTTTATACTTATAAACGTGAACCATTAGAGGTGGAAGACATTTTGATATAAACTTAAATCAAGTCTCTCATTTGACAGAAAACCAAGACCTGGAAAAATTGATTTGTCTACTATCAAATAGCAAATTAGTGGCATAGCTAGAAAGAGAAAACCAAGGTCCTAATCCCCTCAGAACTCCTCTTAAATGTTAGAGCATTTTATTTCATTAAAATGAAGATAATTATGATTTAAATTTGGCATTTTGTAGGAAATTTTCCCTGGTGGGATTTCTACATTCAGATTTATATTTTATAGACACAATAGCAGCTTATTAGAGAATTGAACAATTTATATTCCCATTTTACAAAGAAGGAAATGATTAGTATGACTAGTCATTTTTCAGTTGTGTCCAACTCTTCCAGATGTGATTTGGGGTTTTCTTGGCAAAGATAATGGAGTAACTGATGAAAAAAGAGGCAAAAAGGGTTAAGTGACTTATGTGTTCAGGGTCACATAACTAGTATACATCTGAGACCTGAATTTAGGTCTTCCTGAATCCAGGCCTGGGACACTAACCATTGCACTATCTAGCTATCTGCTTTAGCAAAAGAATTGCTAAAGGGTCCCCAGGTAATTTAGAGGAAAAACTAGGACTAGACTCTAATTATTTGGAAACTCAGTTGCAGGCTCTTTCTGACTCACTAAACTGCTTCTCTCCAGGTGAAGAGAAAATAATATTAAACTGGTGCTTTCAGCCCTTTGAAAGGAAAAGTAATGTGATAGATATTTGTCTGCTTCTGATATTTCCTATTTGCATGAGCTTGAACATGTTACTAACCTCCCTGATCCTCTTAAATGAGGGAATTGGATTAAATCATCTTTGAGATCGTGTTCCAGGTGAAGATCTCTGATTGATTCAATGACACCAAAATTGGAATACAACTTTTGAGATATGAGAATAGCTTTGAATCCTATATTTTCCATTACCACCCCTACAATCTTAGTGGCAGATAAACTGAACCAAACAAGCAAGTCACAGACCAAAGTGTAAAATTTAGCATGAGTGTGGAAAAATCTTTAATGCCTTGCTACAGTGAATATGCTTTTGCATGCTCCCTTGACCTCTTACAAGATTTCTCTATACAAGACTGACATTGTCCCTATGGCAAGGAGTATGATATACTATGTGGGACATCATCAACTAATTATATCTCCCAATATTTCCCAAACTTCCTGAAATTTGTCCTTTAAAGATGCATTCTTTTGTGTATATTTGAGGGATGGAATAAGAAAGCATACATTAAGTCCCTCATGCCTCAGTGGGAATGTAGGAATTGGATAGTTTGCTCTT
Source organism: Bettongia penicillata ogilbyi (assembly GCA_023548195.1). Taxonomy (NCBI): domain Eukaryota; kingdom Metazoa; phylum Chordata; class Mammalia; order Diprotodontia; family Potoroidae; genus Bettongia; species Bettongia penicillata. Next base: position 36,199 of record JAJHZJ010000503.1, on the reverse strand, counting down.
TGGTGGATGAAATCCTAGAAGCAACACTAAGTCCATAGTGAACTGAGTGAGACTCAAAAAGTGAAAGGGGGAGGGAGATACAAGGATATGGAAAGAAAGAATAATAGACTCCTGGAGCTAAATCACTTCTTATGAAAGAGTCAGCTTCTTATCCATGAGGCTGAACCTGTGATAATCTTCACTATTGAAACCAAGGGCAGCCATCAAGAAACTGGCAGTGAGGCTTTTTATTTGAAAGAATCAAATACAGAATTGTAGGTTTAAGGTTAAATAATTGAGAGCAACAGTAATGGATGAGGGAAAACTGGAGATGAAAATTGGAGATGAGAAAGGGGGGAAAGAAATCACCGTCAGTGATTTGAGAGAATTTTCTTTGAGGCTACATTAATTGAATGTTCCAACTATCCCTTCATCCCCCCAAGTCACCATTACACCCATTACTATGGTAAGTCTTCTCTAGTTGTATTTTAAAAAAAGGGATAGGAAAAATTTTGAAAAGATACAAAAACATTTTCTTTAACTCTACGTGTGTTCCAATCAACTTTCATGGTTTAGATAGAGATAAGCATTCTTCCAGAAGCCTTCACTGATCACTCCATTCCCTCCCAAACTCTCCAAATTCTTACTCCCATATCACTCTTTTCTCATGAAAAATGCAATAATTTTTATGACTATAATTTTTTCAGGGTAAAAACATATAACATTTGCTTGCAATTATTTGTATTTAAAGTGCATTTGCGCAGGTAGGAGAAATTATAGTAAATCATAGGAAAATTATAAAAATTATGCAACATTCTTTCATCTATTAACAAAATTGACTCTCCCCATCTTTCTATTAAATACAAGGTCCTTGAGCACTTTGAAGCTAGCATGAGTTCACAAATAACAAATCACACCAAATTAACTTTATTGTCTTTTTTTGATATGGTTACCAGACTGCTCGACAGGGATGATGCCATATTCTGAGCAATTCTTGATTTCAATAAGCTAAAGAAATGTTTCATGATATCTCTAGGTTAAAAATTAAGATTTGTGGGCTGCCTATAGTATTTGGTGAAGGATACATAGTTGATTTATCAACCTGGTGCAAAGAATATTGATTAAAAGATCAGTGTCAGTTTTAATGAAAATTTTAAGGATCCTATCCCAAAAGTCTGTTGAACATCTTTATCAGAGTCTTGAATAAAATCATGATTTTTTAAATTAATTTTGCAGATTCTATAAAACTTCAAAGGAAAACAATTATATTGGATACCAAGTATAATATTAGAAAAAGATCTTGTCATGTTGGAATGTTGAACCCAAATCAATAAGATGAAAAATTTAACTGGAAAAATGTAAAGTCCTGCATTTAGTTTTCTTTTTAAATCATTTACACATGTAGAGAATCAAGAGAACTTGGCTTAATATGATTTCAAAGAAAGAAAAGACCTAGGGATATGAATGAACTGGAAGTCTGACTTGAGTCAATGCTTTGATGTAGCTATTAATAAATCTAATACAATCTTTAGGCTCAATTAGTAGAAATGCAATATCTAGGTCAGGGGAAGTAATGGTCCCATCTTACTCTTTTCTAATCTGATGAATTGTACAGTACCTTGCTCAGTAGCATCTCACATTTTAAGGGATACAGGAGCACAATAAAATGTCTCCTGGAAGGTGAGAAATTTAGAAATTGTACCATGAGGGATTATTCATGAAATTAGAAATAGTTACCTTGAAAAGAAAAAAAAAAGCAAATAATTAGTACAAAGTGCTAGAATGAAGAGGATTTGAGTTTGAATCTAGTCTCAGATCCTTACCAGTTGTATGGCCCTGGGTAAGCCAGTTACCCTCCCTCAGACTCAGTTTCCTCATTTGTAAATTGGGTATAATAACATCACCTACTTCCCAACATTGTTGAGAGGATAACAGGAGATATTTGTAAAGTCCTTTGCAAGCCTTAAACCATTATATATAAAGTAATTCTTACAATTCTTAAAAAAGACATGATAAATATCTTTACATATTTGAAGAGTTACATGAGAAAGGGACTAGATTTCCTTTATAGAATCCCTGAGCCAGGACTAAATGAAAGGAGGAGTTTGATTTAATATAATAAGAACTTTCTAAATGCTTAGCACTTTTCTGATACTGAAACAAGTTCTTCTTCAAAGAGAATCTCTTCATCACTGGAAGCATTCAAGGTAAGCCTGGACTTGTAAATCAATCAATCAATCAACATATGTCTATTAAGTACTTACTATGTGCCAGGCAGGGCATCTAGGTCCCATAGTGGATAGAATGTTGAGCCCGAAGTCAGGAAGACTTCTTCCCAAGTTCCAATCCGGCCTCATATACTTACTAACTTCGTGACCCTGGGCAAGTAACATAACTATATTTGCCTCAGTTTCCTCACCAACAAAATAAGTTGAAGAAGGAAAGGCAAACCATGACAGTAACTGCCAAGAAAATTCCAAATGGTGTCAGACATGACTGAAATGACTGAACAATGACAAGAAAATATGCCAGGTGTTGTCCTGTCTACTGAGAAAAGTGAAACAAAGTGCTTACTTCCGTAGATGGAGACAACATATATGCATATAAGTATATGCAAATATATACAAGGTAATTTTAAGAGAGAAACACTGGCAGCCGAGGAGATCACAAAAGGCCTCATGTAGTTGACATTTGCACTAAAACTGAAAGAACGATTAAGATTCTAAGAGGTAAAGGGGAGGAGCAAGTATATTCCAAATTTAGAGGACAGGCTGCACAAAAGAATGAAATGGAGAGATGAAACATTATATGTGAGGAACAGTAGAAATAACAATTTCATTGGATGCTAGCATGCAATGGGGAGTAGGGTTAAGAAAACTAGCATGGTTGAGAGAAGTTAGGTTGTGAAGAACTTTATTTGGCATACATAGGAATTTATATTTGATCTTAAAGGTAACAGAGTTAGTAGAGTTCATTAAGCAAGGAAGTTGAAGAAGAGATTCCTGAATCTTTGAGGTTGGTGGACTGGCCATACATGATCTCCAAATCCCCTTTTGAATATATGATTCTATATATCTATTGTTTCTTTCTTCAGAAACTCTATGGACAAACTTAGCCTTCTTGTTGACAGAAAAGTTGTTGTTCCGAGATTATACCAAAGAGTCTGAATAACAAAGTGATTTACTACCTAAAGGGAGGGGTTGAGGTGTCCTAAAAATGCAAATTGAAACCTCCTGAGAGTAACAAATTGTTACAGGCAGAACACCTCTGGCCCAATTCCTTTCATTCGAAGATGAGTTTCAGTTTAGTGCTGATGTTATAAAACTTTGGAGGGACCTCAGGCACTCAGATTTACTGTTAATAGAATTGAAACGGGGTTATAAAGAGCACTAGTGGTTTTAAAAAATCACCCCTTTATTTGATCCTAGATATCATTAGATAATAGAAAATTAAAACGTAGCCTTTCACCTTTTCTTACTTAAACTTCTCCCCACACAACAAATCACATATCCTGCTGTGATGTGTATAAGATCTGTTTCCATGAAATATGATGGCTCTCTACTTAGGGTAGAAAATGGTGCAGGGTCAGATCCTTTACATAAGCTGAAGCATAAAGAGATGGAAACAGACATATTATTATGCCTTCAGGCAGTATAAATTTACATCTTTGAAAATTGAAAACTAGACACTGCTCTGCAAGTCTTTCTTATCACCTCTCTCCTTTCCTTTTAGGTCATCATTTTATTAATCAATATTTATAGATCTCTAACAAAGAATGGCGTAAAACTGCATTGTTAAATTGAGCTATGTTTGTGAGGGTTCCTCTACCAGCCTCCCCCTTTTACTGGAAAGTACCTACAGTTTTGGTAAAATGTTCATGGTCTGCTTTTTTACTCTTAACATGAAGATCAAGGGCTGTTATGAATAGGGACAGCACAGAAGAGGAATCCCTTATGGAAGAAGCAACATTATGTAAGAAGTCAGATTCGAAAATAAGTGCGGAGTTCTGCCCAATTCAGATAAATCTACATCTTCGACTAAAAACAAAGACTTTTGAAAAAGATTAAATGAGGGAACAGAGAAAATCAGAACAGTAAATGCTGAGCATGCTTCTTGTCTGGCAGAAGCCAAATCCACATTTTTGCAAATGGCAGCTTTCCCCTCTTCTTCTCTGATAGGGTACCAAACCAAAGTGTTTCTCCCTCTCTTCCCTTATTTCCTCCATATCTTGCCTCCTTCTTCTATTCTGAGACTGTATTTTCCCTTTACATCTAGGCTAGAACTATACAGCTACTAACAACTTTTCTCCATTACTGATTGGCAAGGGAGCTTTGACATGATCAGTTTCCAATCTGGACTAGTTCACAACTCCTTAGATAATTCAGTGATTCTCCATTTCTGAAGGATCCCCACATTGATATCAAATTTAATGCATAGTCCACTGCAGCTCAGAACTGTACTTGCCTAAGTATCCCCAATAGCTGGGATCACCTGCATGCACTAAGAGGACTGGCCAGGTAATACTTAGTTCATGGCATCACTAAATTAAACCTGAATAGGTAGTGGCTGTTTTTATTATCTTTGTACCAGAGATTTCCCATTAGAATAGAAAAGGGATATTTACTGATGGCAGGAAACAAGTTCAGTAAAGCCCTTCACAGAGTCAACAGAGATTGTCAGTGTCGGTAATACATTTGTGGAAAGACAATCTAAACTATGTTCAGGATGATGGGCTTAGATATCTCAAAGAGATTGGAGTACTCTGCAGTCTGTGCCCTTCAGATATTAACAAAATTTGTTGCTTTAATGGAAAAAGGATCATACAGAGCTGAGGGGGTTTGAAAAGAAAACAGTAAATACTCTTCCACCTGAGTATTAAGGTAAAAAAATCCCAGGATGAGTCAGATAACCAGCTCCAAAGGGAAGACATGGTGTTCATGAAGCTTTTTAGGCCCTTAATTATCCCCCACCCATGGACTATTGAAAACTGTGATGCCAATGCTCAAGGATGGTTTGATGCCACTGTGATGGACAAACTCTTTTTGTGTTTGTGTAAAAGTAGAGTCTGGAGACTTTGTTTATGACTCGATTGGTGTGCATGAGTGAGGAAGACAGCTTGGATTCTGGAGTATGGTCAGCATAGAATTCAATGGCTTGGGGGATCATAGAGTGAGGGGCCTTCACTTGAATCTCTAGGAACAAGGGGGAGTCTAAAGAGCAGGAGAGGTTCCACAGACTATGTAGCTATCTGGGGAGAATTCTACATCCACGGCTTTCTGCCTGTGTATCTACTTGGAGAGATGGCACAAGCTCTGAGTCCTTCTAATACCACCCCTATATACAAGCATCTAGTAATTCTATTTGGGGAGCAATAGGGAGCTAATTGGGAAGTCCAGCACCAAGAAGTCCTTTGGGAGATAAAAATCTAGAATATCCTGAAGTTGGGACTGATCACCTTTCCTATTGTTAGCGGGGATTTCATATGAGAATCCTAGGGTCAGACTACATTGGTTGGATATGGTCATAAAGTCATGTTGCTGAGGCAGTTTTAGCAGAATGAGGAAACTAACAAAAACTTGTAGGTGACCTAACATCAGTATGAATATTCACTCCTACTGATCCTCCCTGTAATGTGGGGCCTATATGGCCAGTTGTTTGTGCGAAATCCTTCTAGGTTGGGTACAGTCACATCAGTGTGGGAAAGCAAGCCAGAGACAGGTATAATGATGATGGGACCCTTAAGGAGTTCTAGTTCAAAGCAGATAAGAAGACTGCACATACCCCACCCAAGACTCCCACATACATTTTGGGGGGACACTTCATTGCTGAAACAATCCTTAATGGTTTTCAACCTCCAGTGAGGAGGCAGCATACCCTCTACATATCAGTGACCTGATAGGAGTTAGGAAGCCCTCCTGGATGTCAGTGGCCAATGACAAAGCTCCCATTGCTTTGAGGAAGAATAATGAGCAGCTGCTGGTTAGAGTTAGTCATGTACCACTTCTGAATTTTCTGATCCTCCTTTAGTTGCTGCAGCAGAAAAAAAAAAAGAGAGAACACTAAGTAGAAAAACTAGTGCAAGCTGATCCGGAGCTCAGGGAAATAGCTAGAAAGCGGTAGATGTGTAAATGTTTCTTTGTCACAGAGAACAAAGCATAATGCCTTCACATTCATAATAGTAGCTGTCATAAGTCTGGTCACTACAACTGCAGAGCGACAGATGCTATGCAAAAAGGCAAATAGAGCGATCAAGCGAATTGATTTTTACCATAGCTTTCTGTCTTTTGGGGGGAATGAATATAAATATAAATATCTACATGTGATATACACACAAATACATTTTATGAACACATGGATGCAAATACATATTTAAATTATTTTAAATTAATTATTTTAAAAAAATGAAGTATGCACATATGCATGTTTATAAGTATGTATATGTACATATGTGCATGTGTGCATGCATATGCAGGCATACATAGGGGCAGCTAGTTGGCACAGCAGATAGACCAATGAGCCTGGAATCAAAAAGACCAGAAAGATAAGAGCTGAAATGTGACCTGAGACGCTTACTAGCTGTGTGACCCTGGAAAGTCGCTTAAACTCTGCTTGTATAAAACTAGAGAAGGAAATGGCAAACTACCACAGTATCTGTGCCAAAAAAACTCGATGGAGAGTTGGCCAATGGAGTCACAAAGAATTGGACACAATGAACAAAAACAATAAAACCATAAATGTCTATGTGTATGGATATATATATACACATGTATGTATATATTTATGTGTATATGTACACATGCACTTGTATATGGCTATGTACACATGCATGTGCTCATGTATATATAAGCATATGTGCACATATATACATGTTCATGCAGAAACATACATGTAGATATACAACATAAGAGTTGGATTTGTTAGATCTGAACTCAAGTTCCTAGACTGCCTTTTACTAGCTATATGACCATGATCAACTCAGCAAATCTCTTAGATCCTGAAGTTTTGTTTTGGGATCAAGTAATAAAAGAATTTCAAGACTTGTAGTATACTATGAAGCCTCAGGTCTATCCACCATGAATCTTCTTGGAAAAGAGAGGGGAAAAAGATGAAAGTGCTGGAAAGGGGGAGTATATAACATGCAAAAAATGGAATTCCCTCTTTGATTTTTCCATGGCTCTGTGATTTCACAAATGCTCACCCTACATGCACTGCCTTCATACATCCAGATTACAACACACTCTTGTCTTCTAATCATGTGTGGCTTTTGTTCATCTCCCACAATCCTTCACAGGTGGTCCTCTAATGTGGTGAGTCTTTTTTCTAGGTCATCATTGCATGTATAGCCACAGCACATGCAGGATGTCCATGATTTATCCTTTACTCTCAAGATATGACTGACTCACCTACTTTTCCAATCATATGTCTATCTGATGCTGTACTTTATGTTGTGTCTCCTGAACATCTGTTCATATGTTCCAATCCACTCATGGCCACCATTCACCACTCTTATTGCCCTTATGTTATTTTTAGTTTAGTCTTTTTTTTTTTTTTGCAATTATCTTTAGCTTTTCAAAGACTGTCAAATTTCAAGAATTACTGATGTGAAACTTTCTTAGAAAGGTCCATTCAGATACAAGGTCAGAGTCTTCAAAATACTAAATAATTTCACCAGAACAACCAGTTCTTTCCTCCATTACTTCCTATTCAATTGTTTGCACAGTCTATTGTCTATCCACAGTTTCTTTTCAAAATGTGTCATTGATGAATGGGTTCTGTGTGTTTATTGTTCCTCCAACAGCATTTCATAGTATAGATAACAGTAATCTTTGATCCACTTGGTTTTTCTTATGTGAGTAATTACATCAAATGTTTTTTCCATGTTTATGAATTTCATTCAGAATGCAGTTTCATCATTGACTGGTAAAAGCAAAGATCAAAATCAATGGCAAATTAGAAGAAACTATGAAGATAAGTAGGAGAGACTTCATATAATTATAACAGGCAAGTCTACACTATTTAAAGAAGATGTTGATTACAAAAAATACACAAGGAGCAAAACTAAAAATTAACTCTTATTTCTTGGAGAAGTTTATTAAATAGAAAGCAATTGAAATTATAGGGAGGCCAAAGGAATTCAGAAACATCTGAACTGATAATCATTTGTTTTCCTTGCTAAGCAGAGAGATAGGCACCAAAGCAAGTACCAGATTAGAGTACAAGCTCATTTCCTAAGCATTATTGAGGGATAGGAAGTTAGACTGCTAGCAGCATCATTTCATAAAGAAGCAAAAAATGATGAAGGGGAAAATACACATGAGGAAAGCACAGTGCTTCAAATGGTAAGTCTTAATGCTTTTTATCATTCATTCGGTAAATCACTGATGTTCCAGGAGATGACATAATTTTAAGAGAACTTAGAACTAATTTCAAGGTATCTCAAAATAGAAGATTCTCTTAAAATATAAAAGATCATGTTAATAGAAAAGACAACTGAGAAGTCAGAAACTACTTATCCATTTGCCTTTTTTAAAGTCCATGAATCATTGAGTTAGGTCTATGAATGCATGTATATGATGTATGTTTTTGTACATATATTTGCATATACACATAGCATATATATGTGTGTGTGTTGTGTATTTGGGGAATATATACACATACATATGTGTGTGTATGTAAACATACACACACATATATATTATACACACGCATATATATGTAGAGAATGAATATATGAGAAGTGAACAGATAATTATCCAGACAGACCATATCAAACAATTGTCTAGGAGACTTAAAAAAAAAGTCCCACTAAATCTATTATTGATAGTTCATTACAAAAACAAAATTGACCAGCTAGAGCAAAATGCATCTTTAAAAGCCCTCCTCAAGTAAAGAATTTTCTATTTATAGCAGCAAATTGGTAATTCCTAATGAAGACAGCTGAACATCATTTCTAAGGAAAGGTCAAGAAACCCACCATAAATAAGGTACACAATTCTGTGTAGCTGCAGTGACAAATAGGTAGTTGTCCTTCTAATATTACCTGTGAAAACTTATACTAAGAATGACAAAAAAATGAGGATTTCACTTCCAAAAAGTATAGCGGGCAAGCCAAATTTTCTAGTCACCTATAGAGAGTGCATAACGCTTCTGCTTTTACCTGTACCAAGTAAATATCAAGTGCTAAGTAAGAGTTATCTATCCACAAAGTTTAGGTTGCTCTCCATTCTCAAGAAGGGCAAGGGGGGTCAATCTCCTGTTTATAAATGAAGTATTCCTGAAGCATGACAGAATAGCTTCCATGAGAAAATATAGAAGCCAAAGGACCGAAGTGGTAGAGGGCTATACTGATCTGGGTCAGTAGAATCGAAGAGTGTTACACCAAGAAAAGAAAGAAGAAAACCCAATGGACATAAATAACAATGAGGTGAAACAGTCTTATTAAAGTTCAATATATTTTCCCCACAGAGAAAGGGAGTAGATGAAGGAAGGAAAACTCATATTGACTAATGAATCCATGGGGACATCCACTGACCAGACCTATGTCTGCATTCTCATCTAGCTTATATTTTAAAAGAAAAATCCATTCTCTTCCACACCCTGACTTGCTATGCTCCACAAGAGGCATAAGAGAAAAGATGGGAAGCAAGCTCAAGACCTGAGTTCCTCCTTGTTAACTGTCTCTCTTTTTGACTCCTCTCTAGCACTCAGATGTTAGCAATGCTTACTCCTCCCATTTTAAATTCTGTCCCATTCCCTTATAGCGAGTAGGTAGAAAACAGCAACAGCAGCACCAACACAACACTACTTGGGCAAATTCATAGACTTTGCCGATCCTCAACCAATCCTCCTGACCTCTTTATATGCAAGTAGGCTGCTGCTGACATAAAATCGTTATACCCTTACAACCTGAAAATTCAGGGAATCAGGCTGAGAGTAGAGAGACATTACAACTTCTGTTACCTGTTCTATGATTTCTATAATCTATAATTGGATTTGGAGTATTGAATTGATGCTTTAGATATCTATCCATTCACCTATCTGTCTATCTAGATGGCTACAATAGATTGATAAATAGATAAACCCATTTCACTGATTAGAATGTAAGCACCGTGTGAGTGGGAACATTTTTCATTCATTGTACTTGAGCCCTCATGACCTAGGGTAGTACCTGACTTATAGATGGTTAATAAATGCTTGTAGATTAATTGATTCATTCTTCCTCCTCCCCTTCCTCCAGTGTTATAGTTCAAAGGTTCCTGGGATCTATTAATCCCGTATTGGTACATATGTAAAGGGTACTCTTTTTGCTTCATGTATTCCTGGGTAGAAAGTAGGATAAACCTGTTCTAATTTCATCCCAAAGATCTGCAGCTTCAAGGAAGGCTCAGAGATGAATTAGACCATCAATTCAATTCTGGAAATAATAGCCCTTTACTGATATATTTGAACTCACTATGGGGAACTCATGGCTTACCCGGAGATATCCAAGGATGGAACAAGAAGTCAGAGATGGGGCAACCAAAGAAAGATATAAGGGAGCTTCCATCTTCCATATTATGATAATAGCTGCTAACATCTCCAAAACTGTATCGTTATATACTCTGAAAATTAGAATATCAGTTGACATTTCCAAGGATAGGAAAGCAATTTCACTAAGAATGACACCGGAGTCTCAGACATGATTAACTTCAGGCCATGGAGCTTTTGAGAAGCTTTCTCCTAGCCTTGCAACATTATTACATCAATGTCTGGACACCCTTCCTGATTTCAATGAACAGTATTCCTGGATCTGTAATTACTCTATACATCAGGATAGTTCAGGGATATTGACTGAGCGTGGGTAGTTTATGAGAAAGAGCAGCATATTATCCAATTGACTTAGAAGGACTATATTGGAGCAATAACACATTGGATTATGAAGTCAAGGCACCCCCAATAAGACATCTGGACATGCTACAATAATGGGCCAAAAATAAGATGAAACTGTATACTGATAAATGTGAAATTTTGCACTTAGGTTGAAATAATCAGTTTTAGAATTATAGATGAATAGGGTGTGCTAGATAAAAGTTTATGTAAAAAAAGGCCCAAAGAAACTTAATAAATTGAAGGCTTTACATGAGTTAATGATATAAAATGACAATCCAAAAAGCTAAGGCTACCCCACACTTCATTTAAAGAAGCATAATACCAAGAATGGCAATAGTATTCCTACTAGAGTCTGCCCTCATCAGACCACATCTACAGTTCTGTTTTCAGTTCTGGGCACCATGTTTTAGGAAGTACATTAAGAAGTAACAATATGTTTAATGGAACCACATGAAGGAGATGGTTGGTGTGTGGACAATGCCATATAAGGACTGGCTGAATGAAGCGGAAATGTTTAGCTTGAAAAGGAGACAACTCAGAATAGAAATAATAGCTATCTTAAGTGACTTGAAGGGCTCTAGTTTGGAAAAAAGACTAGATTTTGTTCTGTGTGGTCCCAAGGGACAGAATAAGGAAAAATGGGAAGAAGACTCATATAAACATAATTCAGCTTCATGTAAAAATACTTTCTCATTATTACAATTATCACAAGGTAGAATGTACTTTTGTTTTTTGGAGGCGGGGAGTAATGTTGTCTTTTCTATCAAGTTTTCAAGCAGTAGCTGGACCACCTATTGTTGGTGATAATATGGAAGGAATTCTTTAAGTAGGGCTTGGGATAGATGAGTAATGAAGTCTCAGAGATTTGTGATTCGGAGACTCTGTGGCACTGTGGAGGAAACAAACAAGGAATGCAATGTGATCCTTGCCATTTGGGAAGAGAGATTGCCCAATGCATAAGAGGAACCTAATGCATCAAAACAAAACAAAACAAAACAAAGCAAAAACCTACAGTAATAAGAGCGGCACCTAGAATAATGCTGAGTACATTAAAAACATTCATTAAATATCAGTTGATAATAACATATTGCCTTTGTATTGTTATAGCTTTTTTACATCAAAATATTTTCATATACATTTTGTCCTGGCAAATCACTTCTTTCTAAAAGTGTGTTTCCACAGATTCACATAATGTTATATATTCAAGAGACCCAATAGATCATCTAGTACAATTTACTCATTTCAAAGATGAGGAAATTGAATCCCAAAGAAGTGAAATGACTTGTCCAAAGTTACATATCTTTTTAGTGGTAGAGACAGGGATGGAAGCTCTGATTTTTGCTTCTCGGTCTAATGATTATTATACTACAATAAAGCCATTTGATCAACTTTACCTTGTAATGTCTTTCATTACTTCCACTTTCATGTCTTTTCTCCCACCCCATATCCTCTTCCTCTTTGCACACCTCTATAGAACATGTCAGGGAGTTAATTCTGACCAGTTCTAGTATCATGACAAATCTTGGGTGATAAGGCAAGGAGCTATGCCAAGATCAGAGAAAGTTGCAATTATAAATCATTGAGCATCTTTGTTCTGGGAGAAATCTGTTCCCATATGTGTGAGAGGTTCTAATATCCTTTAAAGTATCAAGGTCACCTTCCTTGTTCCAGAAATCCTACTAGTTGGATATGAGTTTCTTTGCTAAATTCTCAGGTGTTACATGTCTCCATATTGCCATCAAGGCAATGGAGTAGAATTCCAAAGCCAGTATTATATAAGAACTGCATTTGGAGCTGTTTGCTCCATAAAGAATCACCCTTTGTCATATTTCTGATTTCTGTCCCACATGAGAATTTTACCAAGTGCTGCCTCAAGATATTATGATACCCAGGGAAGGGAAACATGGATATGCACCCCCCAAACTGACTCCCTGATGATTTGTATACTAAGACAAAGACACAGAAAAGTATCTCTATGTAAGGAAAATTTTTTCTTGGGAAGACAACAACAGGACGATGTTCTTAAATCCTGAAGGACCAGTCCTTCTCTTGCTTTGTTGGAAGTTTAAACCATCTAATGACAATAAAGCAGCCAGCCTAGTTAAATCTATTGACACCATTAAAAGTCCTTCCTGCTTAATATCCATACTAATGCTGCCCCTACATGCTACTGTGGTGATTCTCTCACTTTCCCATTGCTTTAATGCTAAACAAAGGAATTGCTCTTCTTAGCCTGAAACTGACTGTTTCTATAATAAGGCTAAGATCAGGGTAAATTGGGAGCTCTTATGAAACTAAAATGGATGAGTTCTATTCAGAGTCCTTGCGGCCTAGCTGTCAGAATCATCTTCCTGGAGGCAGCCAAGAGGGCTGGTAAGGGAATATTTGGCTGGGAGCCGGTCACCAGCTTGAGTAAGTTTCCTGCTTGTTCTTCCTTCCCTATCAGCATCAGCAGTAAGGAATGTAAACAACATCAATCTGGAAGAAAATTATGTAAATATTTTGTTGACTGCCAGCAACCACTGTATATCCTTAGAAGAAACACAGTTGCATGCTATAACAGGACATAGGACATTTCTTGTGGCATGTGTTAGTTCTGGTGGTTTATGCCTTTCAGGGGAAATGGTCTAAGTGTGACAATCTCCCAAGTAATATATATCCAATTCAAGAGGGTAGCAATCTGGATGATTTCTCAAGGACTTTTCTTTAGGGAGCCAAGATAATGCCTGTCCTATGAAGCAAAGGCATGACGGTTGCTGATAAAAGTAAAATAGATCCAAGAGCCACTGAGCAAGTAATGAGTGTCAAGGTAAAACAGAAAGCTCAATATATCCTATAATTGGATTATTTTGTTTCCCCATATTTCTTGAATTTATTTATTCTGATTTCATTCTTCCTTTTAATAATTTCCAATTTAAGATCTTTTAAAAAATCTGACTCTGGTGTTAGACTTCGAATTTCTCATCAGAGTGCTGTTGATATTTAGACTTCTCTTGACCTGTGTCTATTGTTAAACCAAGTTTGTCATAAACGAGTGAACTAAGTTAATAATTCACCCATTTATGACAACCTTCAGCACATGGGCAGTGACAGAGAGAGCTTCATGAAGTAGGATAGGTTCATGAGTATGTTGGAGTTAACTCTTGAAATGGCTACAGAGAACTGATTGTTAAATTTTCAGTTAGAATATAATGTACCTTGAAAAGCAGCGAATCCTGCAAATAGATTTGATTTATTGTTTTGTTGATTATGTTGATTAGCAAGACTTTTAAAAGAGTGAAGGAAATGTTAGTAACGAAATTTAAACTTAAATGTGCCATGATTGTTGGGGTCTATGGGTGCCAGGACCCCAAAACTTAATGGAAAGCAAAGCAGGTCCTGCCTCAAATGAATTTGACTCAAGCTTTCTTTGAGCCAGAGGTAAGGTTTATTAGGAAACTTGTCAGGTGGGTGAAGTTTTAAGAATCCACCCTATTTGTGACACTTGTATTGACGAAGGAGCCAGACTGTGACACCAATACAGAGGTTACAGACAGTGAAGGACTGGGCTATGTTAGAAATAACAGAAAATTAGATGTCTGGGAGTGGGGTTACCATGAAAGACCAGTTGATTGGGATTGGTCAATGCCTCAGGCGAACACCAGAGACTTGATCATGTGGGAATTTTAAGGTAAGGGAAGGTTCCCCGGGCCTATACCCCATCAATGATTTCTTTTCTTTTGGAGAGCCAGTTGTTAAATATTTCCCGCACACCATTGAATAAGTCACTCCTTATTGTCCCCCACATTTTTATGGGTAAAATAATGCAGTAACTCTATCTTTCCCTTTGGATATAACTGTCTCTCTAGGTACTTTCTTAGTTTTGTCCTCTAGTCATGATTTGGATTCTTTTCAAGCTAACCATGGGTTAGAAACAACTGGAATTGGAAGTATCTGAGATGTTTTCTATCACACAAAATCTAGCTTACCAAAGCTTTCCTCTGACTAAAGATAGCTAAACTTAATTGCCTAATGAGATTTGGGTTGACATTTTCTCCCTGCTCTGAGAAGTTATTTCAAAAACTCAATAATTCACTTTTGTTGAGCTCTGAGCCCTTATGCCTAGAAACTTGAAAACAGTTTTTTTTAATCTCACTTTCTGGGCATCCTCCTTTCCTTTATCCTGTCATTTTTCTCTCTTGCTCCATTGAATCTAAAAAGACCAGTAACGCAATAGTTATCCATATCTATCATCAAAAATATGCTTCAAAATTAATGCTATAACAGAAATCAAACAAACTCTAGACTCAGAGGTTGATGACTAAGCTCATCTATTTCTTTAGAAGGAAAAGTGGGGAAAAAATGAAAAGCAGAAAGGAGAAAATATCAGGAAGTGAGAAATCAATAACCCACTCTTTTCTTTATTGCTTGTCAGCATCTGGTTTGTGTTTTCACCTTTTAAACATTGCTCACGTATATCGCCTTCTCTTCTCTGACACTGTCACAACTCTTTTGCAGGCCCTTATCACCACACACCTAGACTATTGCAATAGCCTGCTGATGTGTTTGCCTGCCTCAAGTATCTACGCTCTTATCCAACCACCAATAAGATTTCCCTTGAGTGCATGCTCCTGCCTTCACAATAAACTCCAGTGTTCCAAATATAAAACACTGAGTTTGATATACAAATCCCTTCATAACATGCCTCTCCCCCATCTTTCAAGTCTTACACCTTACTCCACAACATATACTTTGATCTAATGGCACTGGTTCCCTTGCTGTTCCATGAATAAGATACCCTATCTACCTGGGCATTTTCTCTGGCTGTCCCTTAAGTCTGGAATGCTCTCCCTCCTCCACTCTGTCTACTTACTTCTTTGACTTCCTTTAAGTCTCAGCTTTATAGGAAGTTTTTTTAATCCCTCTGAATTCTAGTGCCTGACCTCTTAGTTATTTGCTGTTTATCCTGTATATAGCTTGTTTTAGATGTATGTGTGTATGCATAAAGACACATAACATGTAATAACATAACA
Organism: Bettongia penicillata ogilbyi; assembly: GCA_023548195.1. Classification (NCBI taxonomy): domain Eukaryota; kingdom Metazoa; phylum Chordata; class Mammalia; order Diprotodontia; family Potoroidae; genus Bettongia; species Bettongia penicillata. The sequence goes on along the minus strand of JAJHZJ010000503.1, from coordinate 20,339 downwards.
TCACTTTATATATCATGTTACATTATATTATATTGTGTTATACTATTTCATGTTATCTCCTCCATTAGCTTGTAAACTCCTAGAGGATAGGGCCTACCTTTTTTGTCTCTTTTTGTATCTCTGGTGCTTAGAATATCACCTGACACATAGTAGGTACTTAAGAAATATTGATTAATTGATTGATTGATTGGTTTGGGGGGTCCTTGCATATCTGGTCACTGTTTTGTGATGTTCCAGCACTTGTTCCTCATAGTTCCCAGTGTCACACAGTGGCTATTTTTTATTCAGTTGTTTCGGTCACAGCCGATTCTTCATGCCCTCATTTTGGGTTTTCCTGGCAAAGAGGAAGTGTGTACATCCCTGTAAGTATACTCTCTTCTCTGCTTCTCAGATTCTCCCATCCTTAACTCTTAACCTTCCCCCTCACCCAACCCCAGTTTGAGCCCTAGCCACCCTTAATGGAAGCAGAAGTTCTATTTATCTCTTCTCCAGATCTATGCCTTCACTCTCTCATTCCAGTGGGGCTTCCCTTTTTGGTTATCATAGTCAGAGTAAAGGACAACTAGGTGGTACAATGGATAGAGCACCAGTGCAGGAGTCAGGAGGACCTGAGTTCAAATCTCACCTCAGACACTTCACACTCACTAGCTGTGTGACCTTGGGCAAGTCACTTAACACCAATTGCCTCATCCTGGATCATCTCCAGTCATCCTGAGGCATATCTGGTCACTGGATTCAGATGGCTCTGGAGGAGAAGTGAGGCTGGTTACCTGTACAGCCCTCCCTCACTCAAAACAAAGTCAAGTTCAAGTCATGTCATCATTTCTCTGATGGCATGGTCTTCTTCAGCAATGAAGGACGAACACACCTTGAGATCATAGTCAGAGACCACACTGCCTAGTTGCCCAGTGCCTTTCATCAGCACATTCTGTATGACTATACTCAATTCGTACTCCAACATGCATGCGTTTGTCTATCTGTGGCTTATCCTCTTCTTTTCCTTCAGGACAGAATCATGAATTCATGAAGGATTCATTTCATGAAAGCAGAATAAGGGAGATTTTTATCTTGACCAGTTAAGATCCATCTTCAAAGTCCCTATCTTCTTAGAATCCCCAAATATTACTCCAAAGAGTATCTTGATATTATGCCTAAGTCCTTATATCTAACTATACCTAAAATCCTACAGTTTTGCAAAGCAGTTCCTTATTGCTATTTAGGAATACCAAGCTCTAAGCTTTAGCATACTTGCTAATCATACATCAAAAAGTGTTTATTAAGTGCCTAGAATGTACCAAGTTTTGTGTTCACTATTTGAGGGGGGGCAGTAAAAGAGAAGAAGATATGGCCCTTGCCCTCACTGAGTTTGCAACCTGGTTGGTGAAACACCAGTAATAGACTCTAACTAAGAGGATGATTCTCAATTGTGTAGCTCAGGTGGTAAATGCTACAGATGCACAGAGAACAGGTGATAGAGGTAAATGTAGGCTATAGTAAAGGAAAGGAAACAACTGGTACTAGAGATATTTCAAATGAAAAACTGAGGAGAGTTGAAAGCCATGTACATATGAGGAAGAAGAGTGTGATAAGTCAAAAAGACACTAAGATTTATGTTCAGGATGACTTCCATGATTGCTTTAGGTATGAGTGCCTGCTCGTATTGGAAATTGACCATGAGTTGTTGCCCTTCTCTCTGTGCCATCATTTCCAACTCTATCTAGATGCTCCTATATACCACCATGCTTCTCTCCTATACTCTGTACTTATTCTTGAGGACTGAATACTCTCTTAAGATGATTCACATAGACACTCTCTAGCTGAGAGTAAGAATGCTCTCAGTAATCAAGTTCCTCATTGCTGTTTGTTTTTCCCAGTTCCTTCAGCTCCAATATATTTCTTGATTCCTGAAAGCTTCTCTAGACAATCCACTACCTACCTCACTTGCTGTCAGAGCCCATAGCAGCACAGGTAAAAGATGAACAAGGTTCTACCTTGCTGCTAGCATGAATGGAGGCTGCCGTCAAACACTTTGTATGAGACACAATGTCGTTCATCGGCTTCTGGTATTTCTCCCCTTATGATTCACTTCACTCTATATAGACCTCACTCCACCTCCAAGCTTTGGACCTGTTTTTCCAGATGCATTTTGAACATCTTTTCTTAACCCATGGATGGGGAATCACATGTGGTCCTCCAGGTCCTCAAGTGTAGACCTTTGACTGAATCCAAACTTCACAGAACAAATCCCCTTAGTAAAAGTTTTTGTTCTGTAAAACTTGGACTAAGTCCAAACGTCATACCAAGGGACATAGAAGACTATATGTGACCTCAAGCCAACAGGTTCCTCACCCCTTTCCTAACCTGTTGGACTGGGTACATCTATAAATTTATTTTAACTTTGACTTCTGTACAATTCCATTTATTCTTTTTGGATCATTACTTCAACTGTTATATTGTCCCCCAGGCATATTATTTCCCAGTAAAGACAGTTAATAATTTCTCCTTTTCACTGGCACTCAGTGGCCTCCACTCCATTATCCCCATAGGGGGTGGTGAACCGTCACTCTTTCTTCAGAACATTTTTGGATATCGTTGTTGTTCCTTTATCTTCCCCTGAACCACAGTCCTTTTTGTCCTTCAATCAGGACACTCTCCCGCTGTAGATTTTTCTATCATGTTCTTTTGTCTGCAGTGAGGCAAATCCTTTAGAATTAAGGGAAGAAGTCTCAGCCACCACAGTTAGACATACAGCTCCTGATAGAGATCATCTCCAGCCAGTTCAAACTGCGGTATCATCTATGCTTATAACAGCACAGTTACATACTCATGTTTATAACCAAAGAACTAATACCACTTTAATTCCTAGTCACCTTTACCAGACATTTGGCATATGCAAAAAGGAAGAGAGAGAAACGAGGAAACCCAGACCCTAATAGCTGTGCCCCAGTGCCATTTTCATCAATCCTACATGATTATTACTATCTCATATTCTACTTAGAAAGTTTCTTCCACTATAAAAGCCATGTCTTGATAATTCTAAGGCACCAAATCTCTTACCATTGAAACTTCTACTTAAATATGATGCTAAAAATTGTCCAGAATAGTTAGAAGTGCTATGGAGAAAAGTCCCTAATATATGGCCCCACTGTTCTATCTTGAAGAATTGCTTAGGTTTAGTTCATTTAAATGTGTTACTGGTTAGAGTAGATTTCATATGTAATACTAGGATTGATGCAAGAAAAATCTTTGCTACAGAGCTGGTCAAAGTGAAATGGAATACATTAGTATATAATGGATTATAGTGGAGGGAGGAATAGCTCCTCTGGTATGAGGGCTTACTTAACCCTTTTCAGGGCTGCTGTCATCCAACTCTCACCTATGAGGCTAACAAGCTTCAACATTCTTAGAAGCCATACTCTGGTTAAAAAATAAAAAAACAAAACAAAACATCTGCACACATGGGCTAAGAAATGATGAGGGTAACCAGTGGGCTTCAAACTTATCAGTAAGTTAGGGGGATGTCTACCCCAAGCATATGAAGAGTTCCACTGGTAAAATGGGTGGATGAGAACTATTTGTTTCAGTGGTGATGAAGGTGACTAAAGTGGGTGCTATGGAGCACTTAGAGTTTGATCAGACATCAAAGATGCCAAGATCATCCACTGCATCCTAGACCATCATTATTTGTCTTGGTTTTTGCCAAGTGAGGCTGAGGACTTTGCACAGGTCTACCTCACTTAAATCCAATTCACCACAAAATCAAGACATCATCTTCATGGTGTCATTGTACCTCTTCAAAAATGAAGGACAAACAACAATTATCTCCTATCTCTGTTCTTTTATGCAAATGGTATACTTACCTAGCTCCAGAACACTGGCCTTCATCAGATCACCTAGAGACAACTAATTCTCTATCATGTATCATTGCCTGTTGCCCACAGTCTTGGCACTGATTGTGATTGGAAAATCAGTGTCACTTTTCATTAAGATTTATGAGAAATAAAGTCATGAATAGAAGTTTAATTAGAGTCGGGGAGGGCTTTGGGGAGGTGATGAATATTCTTTTGGACACTGCTTTTTAGCTGGAATGAAATATTTCAAGTACCAATATATAAGATTGGAGCTCAGAAGAGAGGTTAGCGTTAGGATATTAATCAGAGTCATCTAGGTAATAATGGTATCTGGAATCATGTAAAGAATGAACTTATCCAGAAAAAGACTATAAAATAGGAGCAGTGAAAGAGTCAGGGTTAAATGTTAACAGGTACTCTTTAGATGGATCAGATGGAATCCAAAGGGAAACAAATCTCATACTTGTTGGTGTTTTCAGGAATTACCCCAGAGCCAAACCAAACCTTCTGTTGGGGTTTCATTATTTCCTTTAACATTTTTATCTCAGAATCATGAAACTAATTGTACCATTCAAGGAGATCATTTTAATGAATTGAGCGAAACCACAAACCCAAATATTCCTGAGGCCCCAAACAAGCTTTTAATTTGTTGTACCCTTGATCTCCCCAACATCTCCCAGTGATGGATGACATAAAAAAATGATGCTTTCTCTGCTTGGAATGTCTGAAAGGAGATAACTTCCCAGATCGGAACTGGAGAAACAATTGCCCTGTCACTTCTTCATCTGTTCCACAGGGCTGTCACTAATTAGTGACCACATTTTAGAAAAGTTCCAGTATCAGAAAAACCTGAGTGTAACATGTGACAAAGCTAGGTGAGTCCTCATGAATTGGAGTCCGTGTTTCTATCTGTCTCCCGTCTTCTTAGTTGTAATTGTTCTAAAGCAAATGGATTAAACTTAACCTCAGTGTAAAAAAATGATCTCCAATGGAAAACCCAATAAGAAAAGAAAAGGAAAGTGCAGGTCCACCATTACTTGTCTTTATATTCTTAAACAAATCAGACTACTTCTCAGGGCTTCAATTTTTTATCAATAAGATGGAACTTTTAATAATTTTATATATGTTCTATCTCACATAGAAGGGTGCTGAAAGGATCCAAAGACAAAAATAATGGAGAAAAGCCATTTAACAAAGACAAGTGCTTTAAGAAACTCTTATTGGCCTGTATATGTTTTAGGTTGGAAAGCAAGACTTGCTCAATGTAGAGGCAGACACCTATGTGGAGGGGAGCCAAAGTACTTAACCATAACTTTCTATAATACCTTATATTTTGAAAATTGTTTTATAACTTTCATTTCATTATCTGGGAGATAGGTAGGGTTATAATTATTACCCCCAGCATTATTAAACATGTTGAAGAAGAGGAAACTGAAATCTAGAGAATTTAATGGGCTTTGATCTTAACAATCATCAACCACTCACAAGAGGCATAGTCAGTCAGTTAGCAAGCATTTATTAAGGGTTTGCTGTGTGCTGGACACTGTGATAAGCAGTGATTACAATAAAAAAAGGAGATGGAAAACTATGGCCCCTGTACCCAAGGAGTGAGGGAGAAAACCTGAAAACTCTATAAGACACATAAAGTGTAAATAGAAGATAACTTCAGAGAGAAGGCAATGGGAGGAAAAGAAGTAGAGAAAATGGAAAGATAAAGAAAAGCCTCTTACCAAAAGTAGGATTCAATCTGAATCTTGAAAGAAAGTATGCAAGCAAGGGAGGTGAGCATTCCAATTATGGGTGAATTGAGTGGTCAAGATTCGAACTCATATCCTCTAACTCCAAGTTCTGTAGTGCTTGTATCATTCACAGGATCATGGGATCATAGACTTAAAGTTGAAAGGTTCCTTAGAAATCAACTAGTGTAACTTCTTTGCTTTATAGATGGAGAAACTGTGTCATGAATTTGTCTAATAGATAATTCTCATATTATTATTTAAATTTGTATGAGTCTTATATAATCATGTGATTTAGAGGTATAAGTTGTCTCTCTTACTAAATTTCACCTTGAGGGTATGCTGAACTTTTAAAAAATATTTCTTTCATATTTCCAGTCCAAGATCAGGCATGCAGTAGTCACTTGGTAAAACACAAACAATAATAACTTGTTAAATAAGTCATCTCTCTATCTTTGTATGCCATGACTGTTCCTAGGCCTAGATGCCTCATCAGTTGAGTTTTACTATGTCACACCTGGACTCAGTGATGCCATTTTGTTCCATGTCTAACACTTCTGTACCCAGGAAGCTTATTACTCCTCAATTCCTTCCAATTCCAAGCTGATTATAAAAAATCAGCACACATTTACTAAATGCCTTCTATTTTCAAGGCACTCTGCTAGGTATTATAGGATATGCAAAGATGGAACAGATGTGTGTTCCTCCTTTCTCCTGTCCTCTCTCCTCTCCTTCCCTCCTGTCCTCCCCGTCTCAATTATTTTGAAGAAATTGAGCCTTTTGTCATTAAAATTTCTATGAACAAAAACAATTATTGCATGTTGACATCTGTACAATTGTCAATTAAATGCATACGTATTTCAGTAAACATTTATTTCTTATTCGTGTTAACACAAAGAGTACATATTTAATTAAGTTCATTTAAGTGGTCTCACTTTCTTCACTGACTATTGAATCATATACATCTCACCACTGCTCCCACTTCTGTCATCAAGCAAGGCTTCTGTAAGGCATTTGACTTTTGTAATGACCTCTTCCTTTCCTAAGACAAATGTAGAGGGATATTTTCTGGCAATAGACCTTGGAGAAAAAGAAAAACTCTTATGCCAAGGAGGTGGATGGGTTTCTTTATATGAACTGCATGTCAATACTCATCTTTCCTTCTCTCCCTTCCCTTCCTTCCTTCCTTCCTTCCTTCCTTCCTTCCTTCCTTCCTTCCTTCCTTCCTTCCTTCCTTCCTTCCTTCCTTCCTTCCTTCCTTCCTTCCTTCCTTCCTTCCTTCCTTCCTTCCTTCCTTCCTTCCTTCCTTCTTCTCATCAGTTTCTCTCTTGCTGTGTGGGAAGGCATTTACAGAATTCTCTGAAGTTTCTCTTTATATCTCTCACTGATTCTCTACATACTCTTACATGACACACACCACACAATCATCTGCCCCATTATCAACTGTTTTTTTTAACTTAATAGCACCTATCAATCCATGCACTCCACTGAAACCCAGGATCAGTTTCATTCCATGATGAAATGTGAGAGTATGACATCAGTAGATGAAAGAAGGAGAAAATCTGTGTTCTGAAAGTGTTCTGAAAGAAGTTCCAGCAAAATGAAGCATTTTCTGATTCCCCCTGACCTGGGAAAACATTTCTCTTCTCTGAACTCTTGGAACATATTGTTGGCTCTGGCCCTTTTCTGCCTTTGAACATTTGTTCTTGCCGCATCCTTATCCCATCTTAATGAAAAGATTCCTTCCCTCCTCTTCTTCCCCCTATTTTACCCTGCCCCCAATTAAAAGTTTTCCATCCTTTAAGATCTTTCATCATTCCCCACCTGGAAATTATCTCTTCCTATCCAATTTCTCATGACACTTTGTTCTGAATTTTCCTATGAATTTATTAGAGTCTAATTTGCATTGCAGTTATTTGTATATAAGACTTCTGTTTTCTGAGGGCAAAGATTGTCTTTTTGTTGTTGTTATTTTTAACTCAGTATATACACCCTCACCTACTATCTGGTACAAGTAGGAGTGCATATCAAGTAGAAGATATACATTGCTGTTTAATTCATTTATAGTCGTTCCTTTGGTTGCTTTGAACAGGAAGAATTGTCTCCCCAACTAGACTGTAAGATTTTCAAGACAGTGACTTTGTCACCTTCCATGGCATCCCAGGGTACAGTGGTAGGCATGTAGTAGGTGCTGTATAAATTCCTTTCAAGTGAATGCATGAATGAGGAATGAATAAGTGAATGGATCGCTAAAGTGATGAAAACTGAATTCTTGAATACAAAGAATGAATCTCAAACTTTTCATCATGGGTGGCTATGTAGTGCAGTACACTCATAGTCAGGTGAATAGATTAGTTTCCTCACTTTCCATGAATAGACTACCCTCATTCACACCTGTGAATTCACATACTATTTCTTTAGCATGGAATGCTCTCCCAATCCTTCAATTCTCACAATCTCTCCCCTTCCTAGAAGCCTTCCCTGGTAACAATCACTCCCAAGGATCTTTCCCTTTTCTCTAAATCTTCTCTCTCTTCCACATAATCCATTAGGCTCTGTCCTACATACGATTATCTTGAGTGACTGACTACCCAACCCCACCTCAAAAATATGCTTATGCTGCACTATAATGGTTCGCTGTTTCATATGTTTACATTTCATTTTCCCAATTGATTAAACAAAAACATTTGAGAACATTCCTTCTTATTTAATCATTCAATATCCAGAACAAAATTGGGCAAACAGTAGGTGCTTGGTAGGTGCTTATTGAGTTTCATACTATATTTTCCTTTTTAAACAAAGATTTATTGAAATAAGAAAGAGAAAGAGAAGTTGAAGGAGAGGAAATAAGGGGTTAGACAGAGGCAAGGGAGGAAGGGAACTGAGGAAGGGAAAAAGGGAGATAAACTTTCCTTGAACCCTCAGGCATAAATAATTTCTTTCCTGATATATCTCATGATCATTTGCTTGTAGTTCTCTTATGCACTTAAAATTGTATGGTTTCTTTTTCTTTTAGAGCCTTAAGGACAGGTGCAATATTTGTTTTCACTTCTGAATATCTCTTGCTTCACAATACTTAGATTTCTACATAGTAGATCATATATATATACAGTGTGTGTGTATGTGTGTACACACATGTGTATGTATGCCTCTCTATATATACATATATATTCATATATATATTATTTTAGTTTAATAAGAAAAAGTAATGATAACCCAGCTTTGAGCATGTTCATTTTGCCTAATATGGAACACAATTCATCCTCTACCATGTTGGTGGGATAGCATTCTTTGATTGACTACCTGTTTCTTTCAAATTGATGAGACCCAGCTAGCCCCTTTTTTTGGCCATTTTTTTTTCAGTCCTAAAGACTTTTATCTACTTTGTTGGGCACAGAGTAGATGCCATGAATTGAATCAGTCTGCTGGGGGTGGGGTGGAGAGGAGAAACTTGCCCTTCCCCTGCTTTCCTTTTGTTCAGCTGTGAGAAATGGGTCTTAAGGTTCTTTTCTCTGCTTTATGTTATTTATCCTCTGTTTCAGGTGCTAGAGGTGATCATTGCTGGCTTGGGAGTTTGAGTTATAACCATCTTAGATTGCAGACGGGCTGGGGCAATAGCACCACTCACCCAGAATGAAACCCTCAGAAATCAGGGTGCCTGGACTCCACCCAGGGTGGTGGTGGTGGGGGTGAGGTGAGAAGAGTTGTGGATTCAAAGCTAAACTCCTAATCCCTTTCTCCTTGCCAGAGACTGAGGTGGTGTAGAAAAGGAAAGGGAATTATGACTCCCATATGTTAGGGACCCAGAAGCTCCATGTTAGGTAAATTGAACATGCTCAGAGCCAGGTTCAGGTACGCTAGACAGGGAGTCAGACCTGGGTTCTAGTCATAAGTCTACCTGCTAACTTGCTTTGTGGCCTTGGACAGGTTGCTTCATTTTGTGGGGCTATATTTTTGCTCCAGTGAAATGAAGAGATGGGAGGAACTGATTTTTTGAATTCCTTCTCACCCTAAATTTTGAAATTCTCTGAAACAGGCTTTTGTGGAGGTGATCCAGACTCCACAGGAACCATGGAAGACATAGCAGGATTATAGCCAGTATTCCATTTGGCTTCCAGCCCCTATTTTGTGCAATCAGAAGGAAGAAAGGATTAGTGAAGGGTTGTTTGCTGCAGGCAGGAGGTCAAGACTCTGCTTTTGTGAATTTCTCCCTCCTGACTCAGTGCAGATGCTTTCCATATCCATCCAGCTTCCTTATAGAGTCATCAAGCTGGACTAGATTTCAGGGTGCTCCATTACTATGCCTGATTTGTTTAATCTTGATAAGGCCAATGCACTGGGGGAATTGGGAAACCATTGTGTTTAGAGATCAGCACTCCATATGGGGATACCTGGGCCCCAGCTGGAAGCCCCTCCTTCTGCTATCCCAAATTATTTACACATTTAAGTGCCCCCAAATTATCCCTGAGGCTCATTAGTATAACATCTCTGCAGAGATCCTTGACTGTGATCATTTTTCTCATGTTGAAGAAGAAGCAGATGTGGGCAACTGTATTTCCAGCATATCTGTAGCAGCATAAATGCCTGGAGTGGAATTTCTTCCTGGAGGGAAAAGTGCCAATTGTCCTTGAAAACTCTGACCTCTCAGTATCCTAGGACTGCAAAAAACTTGCGAAAACCTTCATGCAAAGTGGAATTGATTTGGTCTCTGTTTGGTCTGCCATCGCTGTGGAAGTCCTTGAAGGGTTAGACTGACCTACTTTGTATCAGGCAAAGGTCTAAAAATATAATTCAGCCTTCCTAGAATTTCTTCCAAATTTGTAGAGTGATGATGTGTTTGTTTATTCTTCTAACAATTTATTTGCATATTTCCTCATATTTTCTTGTACTCCTATGTGTGTTTTGTAGAGATGGGAAAGCACGGTATGGTGGGAATTTTCCTGCCTTCAGAAGCAGAAGACCTGGATTCAAATCCTGTCTTGGATAGATATTACTACCGAGCATATTTGGGCAAATCCTTTCCCTTCCTTACATTTTATTTTCCTTCTCTATAAAAAGAGATTGTCTCTGATGATCTCTGAGGTCTTTTCCAGCTTTTTTTTTATGTCTATGTTTCTTATTGTTCTGTGTTTACCTGTACTTGTGGCTGTGGAGGTTATTTTTTCTGTCTGTTCAAATATCACTGGTAAGGCAGTCAGATGGCTCAGTTGATAAAGCGCTGACTCTGGAGTCAGTAAGACCTGAGTTCAAATCCAGCCTCGGACACTTATTATATGGGTGATCCTGGGAGATGGAAATGACAAACCACTCCAGCATCTTCGTCAAAAACAAAAAAACCCCAAAAAAACCTGAAACCAACACGGACAGTATTGGCATGACATGGTTAAAAGGGGCATGAAGAGTATGGCATGACTGATTAATAACCACAAAAAATCACTGTCAGCTGAAAAAATGCTTCCTAATAGCCTGCTCCATAGGCATCGTGTCATAGAGGACCATTGTAAGCACTCTTGCCAGGAAAGGAATGAGCAAAGGGCTAAATTGCTGCTTGCGTAGCGGCAGCAGAAGTGAATGGAAAGCCAGAAGAGAGGGCTTCCACTTCTTGGGAAAGTTCACTCTCCGATCATAAGCTTGTACTCCCTAAGAACTCGAGACTTAGCTGATTTCCTTTTGACCTCACACAGGGCCAGATGTCCAAAAGCATGCTTCTCATGGCAGGCGTCAGGCACCGTCTTGGCAATGAATAGTTACAGATGAGCATAAATGGATAAAGTATTGTTCTCATTGTCAGCAAGTCCTGGGTTCAAATATCACCAACTATGTATAAGCCACATCACCTCTTTGTGTTTAGGTTCTTGCACCTGTAAAATGGGGTTACAATATCTGCAGTACCACCACTTTACAGGGTTGTTGTAAAGCTCAAATGAGATATGCAAAGTCATTTTGTAAATCTTAATGCACTATATAAATGTGGTAGGTTTTCTTTGTTGTTGCTGATGTCCAAGCTATTTATAAGTAAGTCACTCAACCCAACTTGTGAGTGTTACACTCTGTTTTTTAATAGATTTCATTGTGCAGTGTATAGATCTTGCTGTAGAGCTGGGTATATTTGCTGGCATTTAGAAAGTAGCTCCGTGTCTAATGCTAAGGTCCTCTGGTGGCACATAAGCTATGGAGGAGTCTTACCTGCAGGAAATCCTGATATAGATTATGACATCAAATGTACTGCTATACCCAATCCAGGAGACAGTTGAGACAACATTTGGAAACAATTTATTTTAATTCAATTTGTATTCATTTCTTATCTACTGTGTATCCAAAATGGTAGTGGATGTTTAAGTGGTAATGTTTCTGTATTCCTTCCTTTGCCATTTGCTTTCCAAATAATCTAAATCCTGCCCATCCTTGAAGGTCCAGCTCAAGACCCACTCTTCTATTATATATTCTTCAACTTCCGTTGATTTCTCCCACCTCAGTGTTTAGAGATGTCCTGTCTGTGCATTCTTTGATCACTTAGCATATGCTAACATGATATTATTGATTACTTTATATGAATATTGCTCACATTTTTATTGACCCAAATAGAGGTCACACTTCGCCATTCCACCCAAGCCAGAGAGCAGATTTTTTACAAATTAATCTACTAGGTCTCTCTCTAGGGTTTTGATTCCCACATATAGGTATAAATGATCCTAGGACTGCAAAATCACCTCCATGGATGAAAGAGGGTAGACAGAGAGAAATCCAATGTAATAGAATTTCAAAACTTTATATTATATCTAAGCACTTCTATGTTAGTGGTCTGAGTAAAAAGAAGGAGATAATAGGTGAAAATTGATAGTCTCCTACTTATCCTCCAAAATCTACTTAAATTCTGGCTAATAAGTGAGTACTCATTAAATTCTTAATGAAGAGAGTTATGAGGAACTTTTGCAAGTTTGAAGATACAGTACTAGACTTGAAGTCAGGAAGACTTGAGTCCAAATCTTGCCTGACATTTACTTAACTCTGTGACTCTGGGAAAATCATTTAGCCTCTCTTTTAGCCTCAGTTTCCTCATCTGCAAACTTAAGATAAGTACACCTATAGCTAAGTCTTCATTAGTAAGTATGTTATTTAATTTTGGATTGACCATTTTCCTTGGGCTTGAACAAATTACTGTATTCTACATATCATAACACTGAATAATGTGAATTAGAAGTCATGTGACTTATTCACTGGATTCATTATTTGCACTATTCAGGAATTAGCTTTGTCACACGATATTGATATGAAGATCAATGTAATGTCCTATAAAGCAATTAGAAAACCTTGAAGTGCTATATAAGTACTTCTTGTTGTTGCTGTCAATTTCATTTGTGCATATATGAACACTGAGTTACCTAAGTTGGGTGGTAGTAGGCCTTAGCGTAAGTCATGATGGGGTACAGTTGTGTTTGGGATATTTGCATCCCAATGTTGATATCTGCCAAGTCCACAGTCAAGTTGGTGTGTTGAAAGTGGTAGAGGAGGGCAGATATATGCTACAGATCTTCAGAAGTGTTTTGAGGAAAGGACACTGTCATATGAGATGACCATCAGAATGCTGGTAAGATTATTTTCTTCCCAAGAATCATCAGCTGTTGGCTTTATACCTAATCTTGTCAGGATGCTCCTGAAATGGAAATAAAATTCAGGGGAAGTTGTACCTGAAGCTAAAAAGCCTAAAGTACAAAACAGTGGTTGGTAGTAATTCCCACTGCTTTGGAGCTCCAAATACTCCAGGGTTTTTGTGATCCAATAAATGTGGATATTTCATTCAGTGATGCAGATTACAATCCATTAACACCTACTAAGTCTGTGACTCCTGGATCCTTCTTTTCATACATTGACAATGAGGTCCACGCAGCATGCTGAGCTTCTTCCTGGAGTCTTTTTGATATAATGTGCATACTAATGGAGTACATGATGGGATGCCCATCAGTTACCCTTTGCTCTTGTTGCACGATCATCTTTTTGTCGTGACACATGCTTTTTTAATTGCATCTACCATTGCATTACTTGTCCTGGGTCATTCATCACTTGGAATATATTGCTAACTACTCACATATGCTATGTATCTCTTCATTCCCCTTTGGGGAATCTTCAGTTCAAAATTCACTTCAACTTCAGTTCAGTCTTTATTACTGCATATACAAAACATTTAATTTTAGGGACAATGATAACATCTTCCAAATAGGTCAGTTTAATTAGCATCCAATAATCATACTTAGCTCTTTTTATTGTTTATTTGTGTATTATTTTTCCTTTAAAAATTCTCAGTTTAGAGCAATAGCCTATGTTTGGGGGAAGCATAGATTTTATGGAATGCATGATTGCAAGATTTTAATGTATTTATATAATGTTTTACCACTCAGTAACTAAGAGTATTTGGATTTGACCTTATCTGCCTGACCCAGAAACATCTGGCAAGTTCATCTAAGAAATAAATTAAATTGTTAGGTAAAGCATCTGGATTACCCATTGGATTGATTATGTAATTCACATGAGGTTCTGAAATCATTTTGATGTGGTTTTAATCTCCTGCTTCTATGCTACTGAGAAAAATGGGCCTGTGACAAATGAAAGTGGATGGGGCAACTGAATGTGGAAAGTGAAGTGGCTGGAAATTAAATTGTGGAAGAAATTAAATAGCAGACCCAGATGCTTTGGACTGACTTCAGTTATTTTCTCTCTAGCTATCTCTGTGTCTCTCTTTGTGTTTGTCGCTGTCTCTCTGCCTCTTTCTATTTACTTCTGGGTGTCTGAATCTGTATCTTGGTCTGTCTGTCTGTGCCTCTGTCTCTGTTTTTCTTTTGTTCTGTCCCAGTGTCTATCTTGTTGTCTTTGTCTCAGACTCTCTGTCTCTTTCTCTTCAAATTACCTTGTTTTATACACACACACACACACACACACACACACACACACATATGTATATTTGTGTTGGGAGTCTTTGTTGAAGTTGCTAGAGTATCAGCTTTGGAGTCAGAATGCCTTGGGTTCAAGTCTAGCTTTTGACACGTACTGAGCTCTCCCCGAGCTCGATCTGCACGGGGCTATGCCCTGGCCTTGGTTGGGCTTCCTAACCTCAACCGTTCCCCACCGGGATACCCCAGGCCGTATGGCCTGGCTGCACGACAGGGCCATCCCCTCCTCCACGGAGGGAATAATGACTACACACGCCCCGAGGTTGTCAGTGCACTTCACTTTATTGATGGTGTTTTCTACCTCTCTCCTGATCCCTCCCCGACAGCTCCTTATATCCCCAGCCAGAGCCCCTCCTAAGTTCCTCCCTGAGGGCAGAGCCAGCTCCCTGAGGGTGGAGCCAGCTCCTGAAGGCCTGTCCAGAGCTTGGCCCCTAACAGTACTGACCTTGTATGACCTTGGTCAAGTCACTGAGTCTTTCAGTAAACTCAGGAAAGTCTCTAAGACTGTGGGAAATAAAATTGTTCAGCCTATTATGTAGACCCCCCCCCCCCTCTCCCCCGTCATCCCTTGGGCTGGAACTATTCTACTTACACACGTAGATATACACACATATGTGTGCATCCAGACATACATATGTGTATATGTGCACATGTACATACACAGGTACATGCTATGCACGTATGCATGTATGTATGTGTCCTCATCACCTAGGTCAGCACCTTACATGTGGGTGGCTTTTAATTAATGTTTGTTGAACTGAAGTTTTCATCAAGTATTTCATACTTCAGAGACTATGCAGTGAGGCCAAATTGATATCAGTTAGACACCAAATTTCTCAGCATATCCATGTGGTGATTAAAGTCTGTATGGTGATTAAAGAAGAGTTAATGGACATTTTATAGTTTTTGCCACTTTTCCTTCCACTCGTTGTTGCTACTTTTTTTTCACTTTTTAATCACACTGCATATGTTCTATCACCACAAGAATATATCTTTCTTGAAGAACCTTGCTAATTAACATTAATGGCTGGGGGACTTTTCAAGAATACTAAGTAGTCAGGATCTGAGACAGACAGACAGAGAGATGGGAAAAAAGAGGTCAGGAAAGAGAACTTTTTAAAAATCCTCGTGCTTTATAAGGAAGGATAAGTTCATTAATTTTGATTGATATGTATAATTTTGCTTTAATTATTTATGATTGTGTTTTATTTAAGCTACATGGTGTAGAGTCTTTTGCAAGTGCACTAAGTGCTGGTGAGATGAGCCCACGCAGTGACACTTTGGCATAAATCGGTACTGAAAGCTGAAGGCAGATAACAACTTTTTTATCTAGAATTAATGACCAGGCAGATTATGGAATTGAGAATTATCAGACTTCTGACATATGGTATGAACACATTGGGAAGTTTTGAAGAAATACATTTAAACTATGAAAACTCAATTTGTCTGCAATTCACTGAGTACAATTAGTCATCACCTTGAAAGATGTAGGAATCATATTTTGAGTTAAAATATGTAAATTCCAACTTTGTGAATTAAAACAAGGTAATGGAAAAGGTGAATATTATTTAGTATAATAAATAGGAAATGCCTGAAAGATACTTATATTGCCATATGTGCCCAAATCGAGTAGCAACTGAAAAACCCTCTGTGGAAAGGGAATAGATTTGCATCAAAAAAAGTGATGGTGATGGTGATGCTGATGAAGATGATGATTATAGTTATCTCTGAATGAAACTGAAATAAGTAGAAATATACCTGAAGTTAAAGGCAGAATTCATTTTCCAATTCTGATGATGAGGAAGCAGGGTAACCAAATTTTACCATTCCTGAAAAAAAAATCCCAAAAGGCATCATTAAGGATATTTTTTTCTCAAAAATTGTCATACTGGTGAACTTTTTCTTCAGTATTGCCATTCTTTTTTCCTTGACCTCTCTTTCCACCTGCCACCATCACTCCTCTCATATTTTTCTTCCACTCTCCCCAGACTTATCCAAAGCTACCCTCAGTAATGGATCTCATATAATTTTGTTCAATTCTAACTTTATTTCAAGATTCCTCCTAAGAAGTAACCTATAAAGAATGGAAAAAGGGAATAGTCATCTGAAGCCAAAAGGCATTTAAGCATTGACAGAATTTTCTTCCCCCACCTAAAATATAGTGTATTGAATTTGTCTTTTCTCTCTGCCTAGTAATATATTCTGATTGGCAACTACTGATATCATCTAGGAGTAGATCTTGCATCCTCTTCTCCATAGGATTTCTTTATTGGTTTCTAAATACATAGAACTTCTTCCATGTTCAAATAAAAATAAATAAATTCATCCCCCAGAGATTTTGTCACTAGTAAATCTTTTCCTGACATTGCTTGATATAATCATTTTCCTGGTGTTGAGGTCTAGGGCCTAGAGAGAACACATAACTGGAAAACTCTTGGAAACCAGCAGGAAGACAGCTTTCTCTTGAAGGGGAGCTGATGGTAGAACAAAAAGTTAGAAAGGGCAAATTGAAGGAGGGGGCAGGAGGGTACCAAAAATTAACCATCTGCTTCATCGTTTCAACTCTATCAGCTCTAGAATTAGAGGTTCAGTTTTAATCATGGGAAGTTTTCTACAAGAAAATCAATCAATAAGTGTATTAAGTGTGTTAAAATTAATCAATAAGTGTGTATTAAGTAGACACCAACAGCTTCAAAGGACAATAAAAGTATATTTTCTATCCTCAGGATTTAATCAAGAAGGCAAAAATAACATATGAAACAATTTTAAAAAAGTGTTAGCAACACCATTATAGACCAATAAAAGGTGTCAGATTGTTCAGTACAATTAGAAGTTTGGATAATAAAATAAATTCCTTAATTTTCAGGGTAAAAGGGAGTTAGAGAAGACAGAGAGGTAAAATGTGGACTGATGTTATATGTGCCCAGAGGGCTAAAAATGAGTAGAGACATTAGGGGTTAATATGACTGATCCATTGTCTCAGCAAAATTGGCATTGCTACCACTGATGTAGACTATCAGGCATCCACACATCTTTTCATCATGTGCAATTCATGTCTATATTTTCCCACACCCTCTCCAAAGAGTATCTTCTTAATTCGTTATAGTCTTTCCTGGATACCAGTGTAAAACTGAAGCTCCATCACTCTTTTGAAAATATTTTATTTTTTTCAGTTACATATAAGTTTTTTTAACACAAAATATTTCCAAGTTCTGAAATTTCTTTCTTCCTTCCTTTTGTCTCTTCTCATTGAGAAGGCAAGCAATGTGATGTAGATGATACATGCACAGTCATGCAAATCATATTTCCAAATTTGTCATATTGTGGAAAAATAGGCAGAAAAACAACAAAATTTTGCTTTGATCTGCATTCAGACTCCAACAGTTCTTTCTCTGGATGTGGATAAAATTTTTCATCATGTGTTCTTTGGAATTATCTTAGATCATTGTACTGCTAGCAATAAGTGATTCATAGGTGATCATTGGGTAATATTACTATTACTATGTACAATGTCCTTCTGGTTCTGCTCCATTACTTCATTAATTCATTCTTTTAAGGTTTTCCAGGTTTGTCTGAAATCATCCTCCTTGCCATTTTCTAGAGCATAAGTATATTCTATTACAACTATCTACCACATTTCGTTCATAGGCATCCTCTCAATTTCCAGTTATTTGCCACAGAAAGAGCTGTTAAAAATATGTTTGTACACATACAAACACACATGTATATATATATATGCAATGCATTTACATCTATATATATGTATATACATGTATTTGTGTATATATACACACATATATAATACATATATACATATACATACACCTGCACATACATACATATCCATACACATACATACATTTATATGCATGTGTGTATATATACATACATGTGTGCATATATGCATATGTACACATACATACATATTCATATATACATGTCCTGTTCCTCTTTTTTAATCTCTGGGTTATCGACCTAATAGTGGTATTGCTGGAAGAAAGGTTATGCACAGTTTTATAGCCTTTGAGGCTGGGTTCCTAACTGGTCATTTTCCTTTTCTGTTATAATTGTCAATCTGATAGGTATGAGTTGGTACTACAAAGTTGTTTAAATTTGCATTTCTCTTTAGAACATTTTTCTTTTTCAATATTTCATTTTGCCCAATTGCCTGTAATGACAATATTTATATTCATTTAAAATTTTATTGAGTTCCAAATATTCTCCTTCCCTTCCCTCTCCCTTTTCTAAGAAGGTAAATAATTTTATATAGGTTATGTATGTGCAATTACATAAAACATTTTAATATTAATCATCTTGTAAAAGAAGAAACAGACCTAGAAGTGGTATTGCTGGATCAAAGGGTATGCATAATTTGATTGCCCATTGGGTGACCTTGCACAGCCCTCCCTTACTCAAATCAAAGTCAATTTTGTCATTTCATCATTTCCGTGATGTCATGATCCTCTTAAAAAGTGAAGGACAAACACAACTTGTGAATAGTCTAAGCTGCATACATGGAGACCCAGCCAGTTGGGTAGCTCAGCTCACTCATTCCCTCTCCCTCTACTCCTCTTCCTTTTCAAAAGAAGGTAAATTTTGTTGGTCAGAAGCTTACCAGTTAACAGGGGGTTTACTGGCTAGATTCCTTTTGTTCCTTCCTTCCTGTCTTTTCCTTTCTTTTGTTTTTCTTTCCTTTCTCTCTCTTTTTCCTTTTTTTCTTCTCAAAGGCAAAACCTTAAAACTATTTCTCTCTGGAACTTAAACATTGGACCACAGTAGGTCCCTGCCAAAGCAATACTTAATGACTATATGTTGAGTCCTCCTGGCTCAGAGGGAATGTCAAAAGTAACTGTTTCTCTTCTGACCAGTAAGCCTGAGGGTCTTCCCCTCCCAGTCTGATTTTTTTTAATTAAACAGGCCATCCCTTGACTCACTTCTTTAAGAGGTCTGTTCACTGAATGGGCATTACCTCACTCAAAGTGAAAACCAGAAAAGGCTTTAGTCTAAAGGGCTGGGGTCACCCATTGCATCCTTGACCTTTTCTAGTCATTCTGACGAATATCTGGACACTGGACCCAGATGACTCTGGAGGAGGATGTGATATTGGTGACCCTTCAAAGCCCTCCCTCACTCTAACTGAAGTCAAATGCAAGTCATGTCATCGTTTCCCTGATGCCATGGTCCTCTTCTAAAACCAAAAGCAAGCACAACAACAACAGATCTTTGGGCATAGTTCCAATTTCTGTTCAGAATAGCTGGATAAGTTAACAGCTACACCAAAAGTGCATTAGTGGCCCAATTTTACCCATTCCCTTCCAACATTTATCATTTTTTCTTTTCTGTCCTATTAGAAATCTAATAGGCATGAGATGATACTTCAGTCATTTTAATTTACATTTCTCTAATTGATAGTGATTTAAAGTATTTTTTCATATTAATAAAGAAAAGTTTGATTTCTTTATCTCAAAACCACCTGTCCATATCCTTTGACTATCAGTTGGAAAATTACTTGTATTCTTAACATTTGACTCAGTTTTCTATATATTTGAGAAATGAAACACTAGAAACAATTACTGTAAAAAAATATTTACTACCTTTCTGTTTTCTTTCTAATCTTGATTGCATTTGTTTTTGCAAAAAACTTTTAAAATTCAATGTAAGCAAAATTATCCATTTTACACCTTGTGATGTTCCCTATTTCTTGTTTTGGTCATAAACTCTTCCCTTCTCTATAGATCTGATAGGTAGACTTTTCCTTGATCTACGAATTTGTTTATGGTATCATCCTTCATATCTAAATCATGTAC